>OX465284.1:51979803-52579803 GCA_949987705.1 Thereva unica
CCACTTAATATATTGTCATCCAGTCTGAAGTGTTATTCAATAGAAAGAATACCAAGAAAAGGCGTAGTTAGTGGCTAGTCTCTAGGCACAGCATCCCACTTTTGTTTTGTTATTCTGAAGAGATACATACAAATTTAGTTAATAAAAACTTAAACATATCGTTGGTTTACAAGCAGAATTCACTAAGTACAATTTTTCAAGTTTTCAGTTTTTTATACTAAAGTAAGTCTTATAATGCCAACTTTATACTGGCAATACCTTATAGCCCGCAAACTAATATTGTTAAGGTTTTTAGGGGGTTAGTTTCGGATTTACCTTGTCCATAATGACACAGAACTACAAAATCATTTCTGCCAAAACTCATTAAGTCGTTGCGTTTTTTTTTATTTTAATCTAAAAATCCAGTATTAGAATTTAATAATTATTTCAATTCTTTTGTAAACTAAACTAAGAAATCTAGAAAACAATGTATACTGAACCGATTACTATTATTAGTTTCGGATTTACCTTGTCCATAATGACACAGAACTACAAAATCATTTCTGCCAAAACTCATTAAGTCGTTGCGTTTTTTTTTATTTTAATCTAAAAATCCAGTATTAGAATTTAATAATTATTTCAATTCTTTTGTAAACTAAACTAAGAAATCTAGAAAACAATGTATACTGAACCGATTACTATTATATTCCATTATTACAAACTTTTCAGAGACACAAACATCTTAAATATCGATTTACTAAAAACTATGGTTTTTGACTTAGTGATTTCTGCTTTTAAACCCACGATATGCTTTTAAACAAAGGGCTGCAAAAATTTTTAGATTAGGGGCAAATCGTTTGTAAAATTTTTGTAAAATATTAAAAATTCTGAGAAAAATCACTTCCTTATATTGATGGACTATAAGGACGGTCTTAAATACATTGTTCGTGCAATTAAATTTATAAATTTTCATTCATTTCAGTAAGCGTTTATATGCCCTGGTAAAAATTAGATATGTACTTTTCGTTTTAAACCTACCAAATGTTTCGTTTAAATCATATATATTTTTTGTGACAAATCCACAGCGAAGTTCGATTAAATTGAATTTTTGTTTTGGACTACAGCACCACCTACATGACTATAAACTATAATAAAAGAGAAGAGCCCGAGAATTCAATAACGTTCGGGTCACAAAAACTCTTTTCTGTTCGCTCGTCCGCCCTATCTTGGAATATGCGTGCCCGATCTGGGACCCTATATTCCAGGTAAGCAGCAGTAGGTTGGAATCAATACAGAAAAAATTTCTCCTCTTCGCTCTGAGAAACCTACACGACCCGCGCGACTTTTTCAACTTACCGCCCTACACGGACAAACTCAAGAAGTTAGAACTCATGACGTTGTCACATAGGAGGAAAGTGCTTATCTCGTGCTTAACTTTGGACGTCCTAAACGATAACGTTAAGGTGCAGTTCCTGTCCGATAGAATCAAGTTCAATACCGAAGTTCGTCACAATAGGCATACCAAAATGCTTAAAGAATACCCTCATCGGACCGAATATGCAAAGAACGAACCAGTCAACAGATGTTGTATGACTTTTAACAGCCATAGTGCTGGCTCTCACCCCACATTAAAAAAACATCCTTTGAACAAAAAATTATGTCCCTTCTAACATCACAATTACTACCATAAATAAGCATAGACTTAAGTGACTTTGTACCTAGTCATAAATGCATTGTATAATTCTGTAGTAGGTTTAAGTATGCCTTGTTTGGCAAATAAATGAATAAAATAAATAAAATGAACATCATATAAAATATGCATATAAACAAATAAATACTTTATATTATTTCCGCGAAATTTCTTAATGATTTATAAAGCCGCCGAAAAGCCATAAAAACTCAAGAAAATGATTTTTTTGCACTTTTAATTAAATAAATGTTTATGTTCTCCTGAGTATCCTTATTAAATAATATAATTTAGTGAGAAATATAATCAACACCGAAGTAAAAAAAATTGTATTTCACCATTTTGCGGCCGGGCATTGAACTCGGTTCCCCTGGGATAGGACTCTAGCGCCTTACCTCTAGGCTACCGATATATGGACTTTTTTAGAAATCTCTTTTTTGTTGTTTAAATATACTTCTGGTTGAAATTTCCAGACCATTTTCTCAGTTTTTGGTCTTTTGACCAGGAGCTACATTTTGAGATATGGCCCAAGTCTGTAGCGACAGTACTTTCAGAAATGAAAGAAGGCTTCAGACGGACAGAGCCTCTGTATAAGCTTTTTTTTTTTGAAAAAGCTAAAATGAATCATTGTTTTGCATGTAATCGATGTTTAAAAAATTGGCTGTATGAAATGACTAAGTGAGGGTGGTTTGTGTTAAAAGACCTCAATAGCAAGGTTTATGTATATAGTTTTCATGATTATGTCTTTTGGTATTTTCGTAATGGCGCTTGAAAAAAAATTGTCGATATTCCTATTGGAAATTTTTTTCTTCGCATTAAATTGATATGATTTGTTTGTGAAATCGGTTTGTGTTATTAAAAGCAGCGATAGTGGTGTCGAATTGTAAACGCTGTAAAAGAAACGTAACAATAATAACTTTGGGATAACTTTACATTGAGCTGGCGTAAACGGATCACTACTCAACACTTGGTAATCCGGTTTGTTATCATACTCTCGAGGTACATGAGTATTGCTTCACCAAGAGTAACTTATTATTCTTAGACGGGATATCAATGAGTATGCCGTAATGTTTAGTTATCTAGGAAGAATTTGCGCATGCATTAGTTCTCACCTAAAAAAATTGGACAACTTGCAACACTTCCCTGTCTTTCTTTTGACCCAATTTTTATTTTAAAATAGACCGTCTTTAGTAGTTTTTGACAAAGGCTTGTGTGAAAAATAACAAAAGAGTTGGGGTAGCAGAACCGTCACTTAATAATTTTAGATAGGTAGATCAAAAAAAAAAGACGGGAAGTGGCATGGCTTCTCGATGGCACAGTAGACATGAATATGTCTTATCCCTGGGGTCTATTTGTTTTTTGTTCTTATTGGAAATCACCTTCTTGTTCTTATTGGAAAGAACCCCTGGAGGGGGTCGAAAGGAATGCACACAACAATATATATCTGGCTCGCTTCAATACATACCCTTCAACCACCTTATCATTTTCCACAATGTAACAGAATACAAACACACGAAACGAAATCGTTCAAAATAAAAAAATTGTGCTTTTGCAAAAATTCTAAACGCACCGCGGCCGCACCACACTCAATCCGCAAACTGCGTAGTAAGAAAATTCCCTGATATCGATTCTGATTCCGCCCCGCAAAAATATCGCGCGACGGACGACTCAAGCACACCTTTTCTAATGGGGCCCATCCACAGGCCAACTAGTTGTCCTAACTGAGTTGTGTTGTCACTGAATCGCATCGTGTGTGGGGCAGTTGGCAAAACTGATTTGACAGTTGGGGTTTCAGTTGGGATAAATCAAAATCTTTTAATTTTATGGGGGCGGGGCCTAGAGTTTGGGCAACTAGTTGCACTATGTGTATTGCAGTTTGGCAAACTACTTGGATGAATTAAGCCTGAATTCGAAGAATATATTTTTTTGCAAGTTTATTTTGCATTATTTTTAATTTAAATTATGAAAGTTCACATAATATTAAATTATTTTCATAATTTATACTTTTAGAATTTAATTTATATTTTGAAAAATATAAATATTCATATTAATAATTAAAAACAATTATAATTAATCTAAAAATCATCTTTCTACAATTTTTATTATTATAAAACTTAGTCGCGGGTTTTCTACAGTTTCATTTAACTTTCAAATTGCCTATAAAATATCGAATTGACAGTTGAAATATCAACTCAGTTGAAGCGTTTGTGGCAAAACAACAACTTTTTACACAACTCAGTTTGGACAACTAGTTGGATGGGCCCCATAAGCTGTTTAAAAAATCTCACACAAAGTAAAAAATCCTGGACACTTTTTTTCACTCTTGGAACAAGAACTCGCAGCGATTGAACAAAAAAAGCTGCTATGATATCTTGGACGCAAAAAAGCTGCTAGCATAGCTTCTTGTTAATGTATGTGCTCGAAACAGTCATTTTGGCAAAACGACAAATATTCATGTCAAAAGAAATGTCTCGAAAATTTTCTAACCTTAAGAAAGCTTTCGATAATATTTTTACCTAAAAGTATGCAGAATTAAATATAAATTTAATTTGCTTCTAAAATTTATCCTAAAAGTATGCCAACAGTAATTAGTCATGGTAACGAATTTCGTCTCCGCACATTCTTTCAAATAGACCCCAGGGATAAGACATATTCATGTCAAAAGCTGCTATGATATCTTGGACGCAAAAAAGCTGCTAGCATAGCTTCTTGTTAATGTATGTGCTCGAAACAGTCATTTTGGCAAAACGACAAATATTCATGTCAAAAAAAAATGTCTCGAAAATTTTCTAACCTTAAGAAAGATTTCGATAATATTTTCACCTAAAAGTATGTAGAATTAAATATAAATTTAATTTGCTTCTAAAATTTATCCTAAAAGTATGCCAAACAGTAATTAGTCATGGTAACGCTTTTCGTCTCCGCACATTCTTTCAAATAGACCCCAGGGATAAGACATATTCATGTCAAAAATCGATACAACTCGGAACGAACGTTGGCAAATTGCCATAAACGTAGATGCGGTGCGGTGTGTGTGGGAAAGCATTTGTCCGTCAATATGGTCGCCCAGATTTGTTCAAAGTTTTAACTTGCAATCCACAATGGGAGGAGATGGAATCATAATGCATGATCCAAGAGCATTGATTTCTGAAACTATAATCGGGAACGATGGCTAATGAAGATTGTATCGTTATCAATCGACGGGGGTTAATGGCAAATAGATAACTTGGAAGGTTAAAGCCGCGTTTACATCCCACAGTCAACGCGAAAGTCTACTTTGAAACTCTTTCATCACACAGAGATTTGTATGTTTAATATAACGATATAAACACGGCTTAATGGTCAGGATTTTGAAGTTGGCAATTGTTGGGTCATACCCTATTTGCCATTATTGTCCAAGGCGTTCAATGCTCACATATATGTTGAATTTGCCAATTCCGTCAAATCAACCAAATACATATTCAAATATGTCACGAAAGGGCGTGACATAACTATTTTTGGTGCTGCTAATGCAATAACGATGGACGAATTGACACAATATTAAATGGGACGTTATGTTAATGGAGCGGTATGGCAATTTTTTTCATTTGCCATTCATAAAAGATATCCAACTGTGGTTCATTTGGTAGATCATCTTGAAAATGCCAGCGTATATTATATTTTACAACGGTTAATGTTGCAGGAAGAGCTGAATAACAACCATCCATCACATTGATGGGTGCAGCGAGGCGGTATATAAAAAAGTCGGTAAATTTACAATCCCTACTATGTATGTCCACTTCTCAAGAATTTTCTTTTAAAATTTTCAGGTTAGACCTGTTTGATTTTATTACCTTGTTGTAACAACTCAGAAAAATTAGTTTGCGAACATTTCCCAAGGTGTAACTTACTGTAACCGGATTTTTTTTAAATTGTGAAATATCCGGGTGGTCAGGATTTTGAAGTTGACAATCGTTGGGTCGTACTCTATTCGCCATTATTGTCCAAGACGGTCAATGCTCCCGCAAATGTTGATTTGTGCAATTCTGTCAAATCAATCAAATACATATTCAAATATATAATGAAGGGGAGTGACATGGCTGTTTTTAATGCTGCTAATGCAAATACGATCAACGAAATAACCCAATATTAAATAGGACATTATGTTAGCTATAATGGAGCGGTATGGCAATTTTTTTTTCATTTGGCATTCATAAAAGATAACCAACTGTGGTTCATTTGGTAGGCCATCTAGAAAATAGCCAGCGTATATATTTTATAATGGATAATGCTGCGGGAAGAGCTGAATGACAACCATCCACTAAATTGATGGGTGCAGCGAGGCGCACCGGGTTCCAGCTAGTATGTATATAAAAACATCAGCATACTGACATGAACTTAAACTAATATGCAAATTTAAATATTTTTGTGACAACAAACAGAAGACATATTTTTCTATTGGCTATCTAAGCGTAACTGGCAAAGAAGCGATGTATATTTTCAATTCATCAACTAATTTATAGTGAATTTTAAAATAGTCTAATTATTCTGTTATTTCTTTTTAAAGTTTTATACATGATTGTGACACTAATCCTTTTGAATTCTGTGAATAATGTGATGGAAATGCAAAAAACACCGTATGGGGTAGCACAGTAACGAAAAATAGAGGTGAGTCATTTTTTGATTTAAAACTAAATAACAACATAACGGTTTGCGATAGAGGCAGTACATCCTTTTACTTCGCCGACCTCGGAAAGATTCCTCAAATGGGCAGATGTGATTGATATTATTCTGATTAGCAATAATATAGCCCCAAAGGTGAAGAATTCTAGGGTAGCCGGGAAAAATCCTTCAACTGCAATAGACTTGACAGACTGATTCAAATTTCCATCAGTACTAATAAAATCGTAAATAATTGGCCTACCGAGTTTAGTAACTGTTAGTGCTCTCAAGGAGACAACGGGCTGCTACTGTCTGCTTCTGGTTCATGGCAGCTTCATAAGGGCTCCCTGAAAGCTATCCGAGTAGCTAAAAGCTAGAACTGGAATATTGTCTATCGAAAGATCAGACTGCAAGACTAGGCAAGATCTTAGGCAAGCAACATTCTTACCCGATCTTCCTCAAGAACGGGAAAGGGACGCGGGCGGAGAAATCTATCTGCTAAGATACTGGAGTACCTGGTAAATACGCACTTTCCGAATATATGCACGGACGATCAAGAGGGCACCGATATAGGCGACCAGCTGGGCGACGTGCACTTGGAGGGAATGGCTGACCTGCCGATAGAGGGCGAGAAAATTGCCTGGCCAATTTTTGCATGTTTAGGTCGGCTTAAGGTCTAGTGGTAAGCTTTGTTGGAAGAATGGAGGAGAGTAAGAAATATTAAAGCGGGTCTGGGGGTGCTCGAGAAGATATCGATGAGCCTTACGTTTGAACTATATAGTACAGTCAATCCGTAAGTGAGTCTCCGAATAATGACATACCGAAATTTGACTTGATCAATCGTTAGCGGGGCATGTAATGAAGTTAATGTCAAATTTCCGAAGTCCCCCCTCCCCCTGTTTTTGATAAAATCCAAAAAAATAATTAAACTGCGTTTTTCTCAGAATCTATGGGTTTTGGTGAAAAGTTTATTTAACAAAAAATGTAGAGGACATTGTTAACCATATTTTATGTCATTGAAGTGACGTCATCCGATTTGAAATGCAAAAAGTAGGTGGCGCTGAAGCATCAAAAAAGTGTTTTGTAACGGCACAATGGCGCGAAGGTGCTGAAGGAGCAGTTGCGGACGCCATTATGCCTGTTCATGCTCCCCGAGTCAGAAGCCCTGAAGAACCTGACTCTAGGAGCATGCACATTGACTCTAGGAGCATGCACATGAGCATGCACCATTTCAGAGAATCAACGAATTTCCATGGGTGTCGTATCTTTTTGTCGTGGAGTGTACATAAAAATTTCAGTAGAAATTCACCCTCCCTACTCCCCCGAAATAACCGATAGGGGGGTGTTATGCCGGCCACACACTGACATATAGAATGGACTGCTCATGAGAAATTTTTTCATGGCACCAATTTGTTCCATAGACTACAAACCTTTTTTCACTCCATGTAAACACCGGAATCACTTTTGAAATTTACATTTTTTTAAATACGTACTTAAAACATTAAAACAACACAAATATTTTGTTTAAAAAAATTAATAAACACTATTTTCACTTTTTCACCTTTTAAAATGCCTTTTTTTCATTAATTTCCAAATTTTATGTGTATCTGATTTAATTTCTTAACGCCTGTTTTAGCAACTGACATTCTGTATGTCAAAATCCGGGGGCTTATGGGGAAAAGAGCAAAAGATATAAACATCACTATACCCGTCTATTTTTTCTAATTGATTTAACGCAAAAGATATAAACATCACTATACCCGTCTATTTTTTTCTAATTAATTTAACCTGATTTTATTTCTGAGTGCTTCTGTCAGTTTGGGGGCTTATGGATGAGCGAGCGACTATACCTTTTTGGTGCCATTGGTATGGGAATAATTGTTGATGAGCAGTCCATTATTATATGTCAGTGCGGCCACACGATGAACGCTAGCTCGCCGGAAGGGGTCGTGGGGTGTGTGGCCGGGCCGAAACCTTCATAGTTCACCACTTACCTCTATGTCAGTGCCAGTCCTCTTCAGGCCATTCCAGGTTAACGTTCGCTCAGCCTAGAGCGCCACCGTTGGTTTTCTGGGAAAGAGTGAACCTGCCACAAACACAAAAAATCAAAGAATGAGAGCCCCGGAGAGAAACCCGCCAACCATCCTGGAAAAACTTAGCAATTTCGGCTATCATGCCTATTTGAAAAACTGGGAACAAAACTAGGATAAATTAATCTATATTTATTAATTACCAACAACAAGAGTTTTCAACAACTACGAAAATGTGTAATCATACAGTTAAGTGTGAAGAAAAACGGAATAAAATGAATTCAGTGATAGTTAGAAATTCTACCATGAAGCAAACTCTCACCAAAAATTAATGACATTATCAATAAAAAACGTCGCCCTGGGCCCAGTACGTTGTCTTTTTACAACAATACTTAATGTAGTTTGTGTTGTTAATAAATTGAACGTGAAAGTCTCAGACAATAAGAAAAATAACATGTGGTAAAGTAATTCATAAGTGGCTAAAATTATTATTGTTGTTCAATGATATTAAAAGTTAATAAGAATTAATAAATATTAAGTAATATAGCAATATAATTGTACAAAAGTGTTGTTTTCTTGCTAGTAATTAATCCAATGCCATAGAATAAATAAAACTAAATCAACCAAATGTATAATTTAAAAAAAAACCCATAAAATTAGTCCTTCCAGACGCTGACGTCCACAAGTTACCTAAACTCTTAGTAAGCGATTTCGGTGCCAAGGTCTTTCTCGTCATGCATCAACAATTCACGCATCCTGTCGAGCTCTTGACGAAAATGCAACTGTAGAGTTCATACATCAGCAAAAGCACAATAAGTTGTCGTCATCCAATTTCTATGAAAACTGCCTCCAAACACTCTTAACGGGATGAGTTTATATCGGCTAAACACTCTAGCAAAGTTGGTGGTTATAAATAAAAGTTATTTTTTTTTGATCGCTATTTTGTGAAACTTCAGATTCAACCCGCAATGCTGCGCGGAGGAAAATTGGCCTGAAAACCGAACCACTGAAACAGTTACAAAGAAAACCTTTCACCAGCCAAAAATACGAGTCAGATAATTTCGTTCTTCTGATCCTTACTCAGCTCGACTCTTCTTTTTCATGTCGAACGGACGCTATAAGGACATTATAATGATTAACCACATTTTAGTGCCAATACAGCTGAATGCTTGGTTTCCTGTGATTGTGGTTGCAAATATTTGATGTAGGCTTCTACTTGATAGATATTAGGTTGAATCTTCATTATGCGAATAAAAGGACCTCAGCCAATCACTGCCGGTTTATCAGCATAGCAATAACATTTCCTGCATACCAGCCATTACTGCACCATAATTCTTTTTAAATTTTTTTCGACGAACAAAACAGATATGTGCACTATTTGATTGCCGGCCGGATAAATTAACTGCGCGAATTAACTAAACTGAACGAATCAATACCCAAATTCGAAAAAAAAATTCAAATTATAAAGTGGCCGTCCTTCTGCATGACCAAATCAAAAAACTAAAAACTTTTGATACTTTTTCTCCCATTTTTTTTGTTTCGCCGCCTATTTTTTCATAGTTTTTCATATCGGGAAGTGATTTTCAGTTAATCATTACAAATTTCCGCTAGGGGACGATAATTACCAAAGCCGACCGTTACAGTTTGTTTGCTATTTTCGTTAAAAACAATAGTTTTTTTGCAATGATGTAAATGAGAAAGTTGTTCGTCACAAAATCGGCTACAACTTTTATTTAAACTATTTTTTTATAAAACTTACCATTTCGAGCTGTAGGCGAAAAGATGCAACGCAGCGTAGTTAACGGTTCTTTTGTTACTTTCGCCCGGCAAGTCGACAAGATAGGATGTTGTGCAAGTTCGGAAATACTGACTGCGGCAGATTATTCCACAGTCGAGTTGTTCTATTTATAAACGAACTTCTAGACCGTATTGTGCGTGAAAAGGAGGGCTGCAATGTATGAGAGGGCTAATCTCGCGTTGCGGGAAAAATATTGCCGTACAGGCATTAGAATTAGAAGATGGAGCTAAACATATTGGGTTGCAAATAAATGTAGACAAGAGCAAGATTCTAATTCAGTCGAGGGTGGAAAGAAGAAGAAAACTCACAACACCACCTGGGGGAATATAACTTCGTACAGGTAAACCAATTTAACTACCTGGAGTCCACAGTCAGCGAAGACAACGATGAGACGAAAAAAGCAAAGACGAAGAAACGCCGCAAACAGAACACTACTGCCAGTAATGAATCCATAGACATCCACAGAAAAATCATAATAAGAATCTACAAAACGATCTTACGTACAGCTACGTGTTAAGCATGGAGTATCTCCCAAAAATCCGCAGATAAGATGGATATATGTATTTGAGAGGAAGGGTCTCCGAAGGATATACGGCCCAATCAAAGAAGAGAATGCATGGAAAATACGCTACAATCACGAATTTTACAACTTATACAAAGAGTGTAAACTGTCAATCCATGCCAAGCTACTTCGGCGATGTTTTAAGAATGGATGACTCAGACTCAAAGCTACCAAAAGAGGCCATGTATTTACAACCAGACGGCTAAAGACCAGTTGGCAAACCACGGTCAAGCTGGGAAGACAGTGTTAAGGCTGATGTTGTAAAACTCCTCAACATCAGAAATAGAAAGACGTCTCGAGGAAGAAACTGGTAGAGGCCAAGGCTCGAATGGTGCTGTAGAGCTATCGTAGAAGAAGAGAAATCAGTCACATATTTTCTCATTTTAAATCTTACAAACATTGTTATATGTAGCTTTACTTTTACTTTTTTTATAATTTCAAAAAATTCTCCTAGCGAGCGCAGTCATAGAGAGTAGTAGTAATATATGTATTCCCACCATGGTGAAAATTTTATACAAATGTTTTTGGGAGCGAGGAAGCGATTGGTGATAGTGATTGCTTTGGAAAATCACTGCTAGGGGGGTTGCTATGAACCTTTGTTGTAAATTCGATGAAAGCATAATAATATACGTTTTATATTGATGAGACTTGGTATTTTGGGGTTTTTTATTAGACGAAACCATACTTTCTCATTTTCGCATAACATTTTCCAACGACAAAATTAGCAAATGGTAACAGCGTACTATTTTTCTTTGATACACTTAGCTAAATATTAGACTTAATATAAATACGTATTTTGTTTGCCATCATGCTCACCCTCATATCCCTGAGAACTATGGGAAACTCATTATGAAAGTCTCAGTGAAGTTACTCTCAGGTAGGCACTCAAATTTGATCCAAATAAGGATTATTCTGACGAAATTTTCAGTGAAGCTTTATACTGATTGAGCACTTATAAATATCAATCAACAACAAAGTTCTTACTCAACCTGGAATACCAAAATCGACACGAGGCAGTGTACAACAGAGACCCTGGTAGGAGAAGTGCTATATAGATCTATATCTTCTTCTATCTTCTATCTATATATATAAAAGTCAAAGTTTGTGTGTTTGTTTGTGTGTTTGTTTGTGTGTTTGTTCCTTATGGACTCCTAAACCTTTCAATCGATCGTCACAAAAATTTTACCATATCTGCTTGATAATATGGAGAGTGTTTATACGTTATCAGCTTTGCTCTACCTACCCCTAAAAGGGGTGAAAGGGGGTGGAAAAGGTTGTATGGTGAACTTTTATTTTTTTAGTCAGATTTCTCTCAAAATTGGTATAAATATTCTACAACATAAATAACCAAACACGTGTTTTAGGATTTCTCAAAATTCATCCCCTAACCCCCTTAGGGGTAGAATAGGTTGTATAGTAATAAAATGCGAAAGTAACTCTGTCTGTCTATCTGTCTGTCTGTCTGTCGTCTGTTACGCTTTCACGCCTAAACCACTGGACCGATTTTGATGAAATTTGGTACAGAGATAGTTTAGACCTTGGAGACGGACATAGGCTACTTTCTTTATACAGAAAAAAAGGGTTGAAGGGGGTGAAATGGGGTTCAATAAGTTGTAAGGGGATTTTTTCTTTACTTTTTTTCTATTGTATAAAAAGTAACTGGCTGACACAACCTAAACCGCTAGAGCTAAAGGGCTGAAATTTTGACCGTGCATCCCTAGCGATTTTGCGAAATTCATCCCCTAAGGGGGTGAAATGGGGTCAACCCAAAACAGCTGGAGCTATAGGGCTGAAATTTTGACAGTGCATCCCTATCATGACGTGGACATCTACCAAGAAGCGATTTTTCGAAATTTATCCCCTAAGGGGGTGAAATGGGGTTTACCCAAACCGCTGGAGCTATAGGGCTGAAATTTTGGCAGTGCATCCCTATAATGACGTAGACATCCACTATATAGCGATTTTTCGAAATTCATCCCCTAAGTGGTTGAAATGGGGTTTACCCAAACCGCTGGAGCTATAGGGTTGAAATTTTGACAGTGCATTCCTATAATGGTGTGGACATCCACTATAGAGCGATTTTTCGAAATTTTTCCCCTAAGTGGTTGAAATGGGGTTTACCTAAACCGCTGTAGCTATAGGGTTGAAATTTTGACAGTGCATCCCTATAATGGCGTGGACATCCACTATAGAGCGATTTTTCGAAATTCATCCCCTAAGGGGTTGAGATAGGGTCAACCCAAAACCGCTGGGGCTATAGGGTTGAAATTTCAACAGTGTATCCTTATAATGACGTGGACATCCACTAAGAAGAGATTTTTTGAAATTAATCCCCTAACGGGGTGAAATGGGGTCAACCCAAAACCGCTGGAGCTATAGGGCTGGAATTTTGACAGTGCATCCGTATAATGACGTGGACATCCACTATAAAGCGATTTTGCGAAATTTATCCCCTAAGCGGGTGAAATGGGGTTTACCCAAACCGCCTGAGCTATAGGGCTGAAATTTTGACAGTGCATTCCTATAATGGCATGGACATCCACTATAGAGCGATTTTTCGAAATTCATCCCATAAGGGGGTGAAATGGGGTCAACCCAAAACCGCTGGAGCTATAGGGCTTAAATTTTGACAGTGCATCCCTATAATCACGTAGAAATGAATGACTCGAAATTCACTTTATTTAGGATTCCTTTGTCATTTCTCTTGATGACATATACACGCCAATCTCTGCTTCAAAATTTGCAGATTTGTTGAGCAGAGGTGATATACGCAGCAATTTGTTTACCATGTTTATTAAAAAAATGCACTATAATACCTAAACCTTTTTTTGGGATAATAACAGCTGACTTTTTTGTTTGTTTTTTTTTTTTTGTCAAGGAAAACAGTGCACATAATAAACAGTTTTCATTTAAAGGCGTTGCAAGGCACGCGGGTTTTATGCTAGTTAATAGATAAAGCCAAAAATTGTGATCCCTTATTAACGTAGTTCCGGTCCACCTATCTTAATAAAACATATGAATATTAAACGAAAGCTATTTTTGAAGTGTTATTGAAGTGTTAACTTCTTTAGGCACGATTGCCACTTTTTCGCCAGGGGTAAAACAAAGAATTCGCGCCACGCGGACTCTTGTTGCACATCCGTTTCTGGGCAATTGAGGCTAGGTAGCTGGCTAGAGCATGGAAACTTTTGGTTGAGCTCCACCTACAAACCGCAGCATATAATTCTACACTACCGCTCAAAAGTATTAGGCCACCCTGATATTTTTGAATTTTCCATATTTATCAACAATTTTTTGTTGTAAAATGATTTTATTATTTGGATTAGGTATTTATTTAGATTTTATATATTCTTAATTTAAATTTAAATAAAAAACAACTATTGTTCCTCAAAATTTTTTTAATTAACTCCCTGACCCCGAATAAACTCATTTTTCAGGGTGGCCTAATACTTTTGAGGTGGTAGTGTATGTGTGAGAGGCAAAATAACCCGCGCTTGGTGGGAGGGATTGGGTTTCAATGTTGCAATGCAGAAGCTGCTCTCAGCATTCATTTCATATTTTCGCAATGCAGACGCCGCACAGTGGTCTAAAAGCCCGAAAACGCGGAAAAAAAATCCCAAAATGAAGTTCCGATTTAGGGACTTTTAATGCCCTAGATAGTTAGGGTGGTACGTCTACTGCATGACGTGGAGGCTCATAGGGCCCGCGTGGTCGACCACGAGGCTCTAACGCCATTTTAAACGCGGCCGTTGTGGGCATCAGTTGAGAGAGTGATGCCACGCAAAAAGTTTGAGTTGCACAAATGCGCACTGTGCATTGTGCAGTTATTGAGTTTTAATTTTTCGAAGTGGATTCTACTAATCGAAGTAAGTATTATATTAATGATTTTTGCAGTTGAATGTGTCTAAATGTATTTATCGAGTATTGCATGTGACATTTTATACAAACACTTTTTTCTCGCTTTTCATTCCAAAAATTCTATTAAAAAGTTGAAAAGTTAAGTTTCTTGCGGTTTCATGCTTTGAAACAAATTTTCCGAGGTGCTTTACATCATCTTCTTCGAAACTAAAAAAAAGCTGCGCCCACTTGCCCCGGTTTTTTATTATGAAATTGTTTGTGAAAAAAGAACGCATGCGCGTGGTAAAAATCTCGTCAAACATGGATTTAAATGTATTTCACGCGTAAAATTTCGATTGTGCTGATAATTCGTATACAGAGGATTCCGAAGTCGCTGATTACGAATTTGATAATAGTTTTTTTAGAAAACAAAATGGCGGATCCAATATGGCGACCAAATTTACAGAAAAATTACGCGATTTGAATAAAATTTTGTATTTGGGGGTTTTTGTGGTTGATGATTAAGAATTAGATAATAGTGTTTCGAAAACAAAATGGCGGACCCCATATGGCGTCTCTTTCGAATGAATTTTTTTTTATTTTAACTCATTCAATGTGCAGGGGGCTCTTAATACTTTATATGTTATTTGTTGCAGACCGCATGACTGTGCCGACAGAAATTAAATTCTGTAGAAGGGAAACCTTCTTCTTTGACCTCATCAGAAGCAATCTTCCGACGACAACACTGTTATTTATAACATTATACAAGCTGATATATCAAAAAAAAAAAAATTCTGAAGCAAAATTGTCGGCTTCTGACAAATCGAATTTTTCCAAATTGCTTTACCAAATGCGGATTAAATATAAGGAGTCTACTAGAAAATATGAACGATTCATTGCTACTAACGAATCTTGGCTGAGCGTGGACGTGATTCTATACAAAGAAGTGGAAGAAATCATGGAAGTTGGCGCTCCAAGTAACAGAGGACGTCTAGCTACAACTTTTGAAAATCTTACTGATCGCGCCAAAAGGAAGAGAACAGAAAGTCTGAGGGGAAATCATACCACCACGGAGCTGCCGTACGCAACACACATGAGTTATCGTGAAGCAGGGAATATGGATGCAGCAAAAGTCTTCATGGACATTGCAGAAGGAAGCCCGACAAAAGCATCGAGGTACCGGAAATCTTTAAAACATGTTGTCGAAAGACACATGTCACCGGAAGCTGCTTTATCACTTATTATTGAAAATAAAATGTCTAGAAAAGTTTATACAAGCATTAGGAATAGTAGTATTGAGTATAATTGCAAATTGTATCCTTCGTATCATCGTGTATTAAAAGCAAAAGACCTGTGTTATCCCTGCAAAGATGACATAACCATTACTGAGTGCAGCGCTACAGTAAATCTTCAAGCATTACTTGATCATACGGCTGAGCGAATATTACTCCTTCAAAACGAAGTTAAGAAGAAGTAAACGAAGAACTCAAAAATTTAGAATTAATCTGTAAGTGGGGATGCGACGGCACGTCTGGACAAAGCACTTTCAAGCAAAAATTCAGTGATGATGATGGCAGCAAAACAGATGCAAGCATTTTTTTCACCTCAATTGTTCCGCTTCAACTTGCTTATTTAGATGAATCTACCAAAAAAGAAATTGTTGTTTGGAAAAATCCTCGACCGTCTTCTACAAGGTTTTGTCGGCCAATCAAAATTGAATTTTTGCATGAAACTGCTGAAGTCACGAGAAACGAAGTTGATCGCGTGAAAGAGCAAGAGCGAAATCTGCAACCCCTTGAAGTCAATTGTTGGTGGAAAAGAAGTCACTGTAGTGTACAAACTAGCATTAACAATGATTGATGGCAAGCACCTCAAAGGTCTTCAACAACATTAATACAATTTTATTGAAAGAAATTAAAGATGATAATTTATAGTACGGAATTTCTAGTTTGCACGCATGGATTCGTTTCTTTGAGTGCCTTTTGCACGTTTCATACAGATTAGATGTCAAAAAGTGGCAAAGCCGAGGTGTGGACCAAGAAAGCATCGAGAGTCGTAAGAAGAATATCCAGAAAGGTTTTCGAACAGAACTGGGACTTATTGTGGATCAGCCAAAACAAGGATACGGAAGTACAAATGACGGAAATACGGCTCGTCGATTTTTTGAAAATTCAAAAATTTCCTCAAAAATAACTGGCATTGACGAAAGTTTAATCGTCATTCTGCAAGTAATTTCCTGCGGATTTGAAATTAATTTAAAAAAATATGAAGATTATCCTTGGTTTTATATGCCAATCGCAAATATGCAAGATGTTTTTTTAAGGCTCATGGCGTCGTCGGATCCGTTCATTTCGAGCATTCGCAAAATGCCACAAAAAAAATTAAAATGTTTTTCATCAGAAGCACTTGACCTGTTAAATGCACCAGCATGTGACGGCACAAATTTGGATAATGTAATGACAAGTAGCGAAGAAGAAAGCGAGTTTTCTTCTGATGACGATTAATAAAGATGTCGAAAATATTTGTTGTTTCATATTATAACGCTTTACATCAACCATTTTCTCCTCTACTACAACTTTTGAAAAGTATTAGTAATTCCTATAACCACTACTATTCAACTGAACAAATTGATCTTTATTAACATGCTTCGTCGTTAGTCGCACATCATTTGTTATGATAAATTTTATCAGATTCTTAATCCGCTATCACGACAACTCAAAATACCGAATTTCACTTAAATCGCGTAATTTTTCTGCATAGTTGGTCGCCATATTGCATCCGCCATTTTGTTTTCGAAAAAACTATTATCTAATTCGTAATCAGCGACCACGAAATACCAAATTTTATTCAAATCGCGTGATTTTTCTGCATTGTTGGTCGCCATATTGGATCCGAAATTTTGTTTTCTAAAAAACTATTATCTAATTCGTAATCAGCGACCACGAAAACCTCCAAATACTAAATTTCATTCAAATCGCATAATTTTTCTGTGAAGTTGGTCGCCATATTGGATAACGGATTCGTAATCAGCGACCCCAAAAACCCTTAAACACCGAATTTCATTAAAAAATTATTATTCGTTCAGTAGTAAACCATTTTTACCGCGTTTTCGGGCTTTTGGACCACTGTGCGCCGAAACCCGGGCGGCCAAACAAAACGTGTATAGTTGTTTTCAAACCTCGTGACATCCCGCGCATGTTCCCCAGCTAAGCTCTTAAAAATGTTTAAAAGTTCAGACAAAAGCTTCAGTTAACTCCTCCTATCAAATCACTTGTTGCCATTAATCAGTCGCGACTGCGTATTGCTACCGGGAGGTGTATCTTTCTGGGACTTCAATGATTACATAAAAAATTTACAAATTATGACAGAAAAATACCCGTTTTTATATATATTTTGTATTTTAAGGTTATTATATTTTACACATATGCTAAAGAAATAATTTGTAGTAATTTCTACTAAATAAAATAAATGGTTAAAAATTTTTTTTAAAAAAAATTCTTTTCATTAACTAAAAAATGTACTGAAAAGTAAAAAATAAAAAATATTTTAAAGAAAGCGTGAAATTTCAATTTTAATGAAAAAGTTAATTAAAAGAATGGCGCATTTTTCATCAATTTGACATAAACTGCAATGGCGGGTCCTATCAGCGGTGTACAAATTAATGACAAATATCCAATGGCGCTATTCTTCCACCTTGCCAACCATATTTTGAATCTTGTCTTGACCTGAATTATGTTTGCGAAGTAAGGAATACCTCTGCTACAACAAAGGAGATCATAAATTTTTTCAGAGAGAGTGCATTACGACATCACAAGATTTTTGCTGTTTTTTGAAATGTGGTGGTCAGCAAATTACAAAAGCATCATTTTCCAACACCCAATTCGAAAACAAAAGTAAAAGCACATCAACTCTACATACAACTCCAACGTATATCATAACTCTCCTAGTGATTGCTAGTTACTCGGCTAAATCGGCTTCCATCCTCGCCGTAACGACGCCTTGACAGAGTTTTCGGCCATCTTCGCAAAAGCTCAACAACTTTGCGACGAATTAGATGTTGAAATAAAACTTCCTCAAGTTACTATAAGACAGAAGTATAGATCAAATCATCCGTCTGAAAGTGTAGAAGACTTCTTCAGACGTTCTATATTTATTCCTAATTTGGTCTCTCTTATTGCTTCTATGCGGGACCGATTCTCTTCTATCCCCGAAAAAGCATTTTCGCCTATACAACTTCATCCAGAAGCTATGAAAATGTTGGATAAACAAACGTCGTCATCGCAGAAAAGATAAATAGCCTTTATGGCCATAATTTACCAAATTTTTAGGCCGAGACTATTACTTGGTAAAAAATGTGATCTTGTCCCAAACGAATCCTTGGAATATGCAGATATGAACTCTAAAGCAACACCATTTCATCCAGCTGAAGTTGAGGCAATCAAGATTAGTCTTATTCTTCCAGCAGCAACATGCAGTATCGAACGCTCATTTAGCACTGCGCCCGTACCGCACGACGGCCGTGTGTCGGACAACACACGGAGAGAGAGTAAACAAATACAATTTTACCAGTCAGTCCCCACCTGTGCGTATCCGCACCGAGTCAAACTACTTGAGTTTAGTTTTTGCGCGGACACGGTGCGGATGAGGTGTTGACACAGTACGGATGTGTGTCCTGACCCTAATGCCGCCGGAAGGGCTGAACGACCACCATCCACCACATTGATAGCTGCATCGAGACGCACCGGGATCCAGCTAGTTACATTATAAAGTTACACTAACTGTATTAATTCTTTGATTTATTGGCCTCTCTCATATAATCTTAAGTTTGTAGTCTATTTAGGCCTTTAGTTTAAAAGCCAGGGGGTGCAAGTGCACCCCCTTGCACCCCCCTCCCGGCGCCCATGACAACCGATGCTAGTGAACGTGCTATCGGAGCCGTACTTTCTCAAGACGGACATCCAATATGTTATGTATCGAGAACATTAAACAGACATGAAAAAAATTATAGCGTAACAGATAAAGAGTTTTTGGCTATAGTTTACTCTGTGAATTACTTTAGACCATATTTATATGGCAGGAAATTCAAAATTATCACCGACCATGCACCCATAAAATATCTTAATTCCAAATACAAAGGTAAAGAATTCTCGCAAAGAAACCAAAGATGGATTCTTAAATTACAAGAATATAACTTCGAAATAGATTATCTACAAACAACAAAGTCGCTAACTTTTTAGGCAGAGTGGAAAACAGTCCCCCAATAAATGAGGATAATAGCAGTGAGTCCAATATGGACCTGTCTGGCACAGTACACTCTGTACAAGAACAATTATTAGATCACATAGGTATAAAGGACGAAATAGTGAATAAATATAAAACCCCAATAATTTTAGCTTATAGTGCAACTAATGAAATGGAGATAATAAATAAAAGAAGAATCATACAAATTAACCCACAAAACGAAGAAGAAATAATTGCAAATACATTAAAACTATATATAAAACCCGGACACATAGGTATATTCTCAGAAGTGAGCGATAGGGATTATAACAAAGTACAGCAAATAATAATAAAATTATTCTCAGGGGGTAAGAGAATAAAATTTGTAAGGGCTACAAAGAGAGCACAAGAAATTTCGAGCGAAGAAGAATGTCATAAGCAGATATCTCTTTATCACACAGTAGAATCATTGCACAGTGGCATAAATGAAACATATAAAACATTAAAAAACAGAATATATTATCCAAAATTACAGGAACACATTCAGCTTATAATTAACAATTGCGATAAATGTCGGGAAATAAAGTATGAAAGGAATCCTATAAAACCATTTTTTAACATTACAGAAACTCCAAATTGCAAAAACGATATCGTCCATTTAGATGTTTTCCACTATAATAAACAAACATTCGTGACAATTATAGACAAACTTACAAAATTCGCGGTAGCTTACTTAATTAATGATAGAAATTGGGTTAAGAAAATTGCCATCATAGAAGGATATTTAGCAACATTCGATAAGCCTACGAAAATAATCATGGATAACGAATTTAAATCTGAGCAGGTAAAAAATTATCTTAGAGAGAAAGGAATTGAAGTGCACTGAACAAAGCCTAATAGTCATACAGGTAATGCCGATGTTGAAAGGTTGCACTCCACACTAATCGGAAAAATTCAAGCAATAGAAGGGGATATGTCAGTTGAACAAAAATTGCAAAATGCCATAGGAAACTATAATAATAGATATCACTCGACTCTAAAAATGACTCCAAGAGAAGCCCATAATCTAACAGATTTCGGAACCTTAATAAATACCGTAAATAAGAAGAAAGTCCAATATATTCAGAAAATAAATAAAAATAGAGAAAAGTATATCGAAAAAAGACAAGTAGGGTATATTAAAAATTATAAAAGGTTAAGACACAAAGATCAGCCATATTTCAGAAAATTCCCATTAAAAGATGTACATATACGTAATATTAAAAGACCGTATAAATTTTCAGGTGACAAAAATAATATTAATGATGATAGGGGCAGCACAAGGGGTACTGCAGGTACAACCAATATTCGAGGAAAATGGATATACCAGAATAAAACTTCATCAAGTTGAAATATGCAACGAAACTGATACAATTTTGCACATCGTAAATACAATGGAAATGGCGTTAATATTAAACCAAATAGAACATAATGTAGGTTATTTAAGGTTAGAAGATAGGCAAGCTTTTGAAACAGAAATTAAGTTAGTTAGAACTAAACTCCGAATAATTCAAAACCCAAAACAACAAAAAAAGAGAAGATACAGAAGGGGTCTTATAAACATTGTAGGATCAGCTAGCAAATGGTTATTTGGTACGATGGATGACGTGGACAGACAAGAAATACTTGAACACTTACGAACGGTTGACGAAAACGGTCACAAAGCGAAACAGAACTTGAACAAACAAATAAAAATTAATGAACACTTCAACAAAACCTTATCCGACCTAAGGACAATAATAGAGAATGATCGAAACAAAATTTTAGGTATGTTTAACTCCACAATTGAAGAGTTAAGAGAAATAGATTATAAAATTGTATTTTTAGATCAAGAAACTAAGTTTTTTTTTTTTTTTTTTTTTTTATGTGACAGTGCTAAGCTCAGGAGTCACCCTTTGTACTACCAGTCCGTCATGTCATTTGTCACGTCATGGTGCAATGTCTAGCAGTAAGCTTAGTACGGGGAGGGGAGGGGGGTATAGGTTAAGGGTTAAAAGGAACGGGGGGTATTGAAGAAGGTGGTGATGAACCCTGCGTTTGAACTCTTGGATGTTGTAGGAGTTCGGAAATACTGACTGCGAAAGGTTATTCCACAGCCGAGTTGTTCTATTAACAAACGAATTCATATCTTGTTGAGTGCGTGAAAGGGGGAGTTGCAGGTGAAGGGAATGAGACGAGTGGGCTAATCTGGTGTTGCGGTTGTAAGATTGCCGTGGAGGCAGGAGAGCGTTTAACTCGGAGGAACAGTCATTATGATAGTAGCGATAAAATTTTGTCAGTGCTGCTACATTCCTACGGTGGCTGAGGGGGTCGATGGTGGAGCCAGCGGTGTCGTCATCAATTAATTTAAGGGCCTTTTTTTGGACCTTATCTAACCATGCCAAGGTGGTTATTGGAGCGCCGCCCCAAACGAGGGAGTTATATTCGAGAAGAGGCCGTATGTAGGATTTATAAATAACAGCACGGGCCGATGGCTGGAGGAGGAACTTGCACCTCTTAAGAAATCCCAAGCACTGGGATGCTTGTTTGGCGATTTGGAATATGTGATCATTCCAACGAAGGTCTTTGGCTAATGTCACGCCTAAGATGTGTAGGGATGGGTCGGCCTTTAGTTCAACGTCATCCACTGTCAAGGATGGTGAGGTGTTAAACTTCTTTTTTGAGATAAGACAGTACTTGGTTTTAGAGGCGTTGAATTTGACACGATTCTTCTCTCCCCAATCTAGAATTAGTTTGATGTCTTTTTTAATAGAGTTGAACATTAGTTCACGATCATCAAGACAGGATCTGGCATGTGTCTGTCTTGTATCGAAGCTGTACGAGTAACGTAGAGTACCGTCGTCAGCGAAGCTGAGAAGTGGGTTGGAGGGGATTGAAAGTAGGTCATTTATAAAGATGAGAAAAAGGGCCGGTGATAAAATTGACCCCTGAGGGACCCCCGCAGAGATGGGGTGAGATTCAGATTTGACGCCATCCAATAATACTTTAATTGAACGGCCGGAAAGGAAACTCTCAACCCACTTATACAGAAGTGAGTCAATTCCAATAGCTTGGAGTTTAGCTAACAAGGCTGAGTGCCATACTCTATCAAAAGCCTTGGAGATATCCAAAGCAACCAAACTAGATTCGCCAGATCCATGCAAACTTCGGCTGAGGTGTTCTGTAAGGCAAACTAAAAGATCACCAGTGGATCTTTTTTGACGGAAGCCGTATTGTTTGTCGCTGATAAGTTGGTTGGATTCTAGATATCCCATAAGCTTTTTGTTAATTATCGTCTCCATGGTTTTGGAGAGAATAGAAGTAATTGCTATTGGGCGGTAGTTGGAGGGATCGCTGGAGTCACCTTTTTTCGGTATTGGCTGAATATGGGCAAGTTTCCAAGAGTCTGGGTAAACTCCGGAAGAGTATGATAGGGCAAAAAGTTTGCGCAGAGGTCTAGCCAAAGGTGAGGCGCATTGTTTTAAGACGATAGGGGGTATATTATCGGGTCCAGTCGATTTGTTTACATCGAGCTCCTTGAGGCACCTGTACACCTCGCGAGTCCTGAAGAAAACCCTGTCCATTAGATGAGCGCTGAGCTCAAGAACCGGGGGTAGCATATCAGTTTGGGGTAAAGAAGAATTGGCAGCAAACAGAGATGAAGTTACGATATTTTGAGAATAAAATCAATCAAATACTAGATAATATAATGGCAACCAAAAATAATGTAATCCATCCAAGTATGCTAACGTTAGAAGAGATAGAGTCATATGATATAGATTTTTATAAACTAAGATTGTTAAAAGCAGGAATTATGGAGTATAAAGATCAATTTCTTATATTTGCTATTAAAATTCCAAAAAGCTATGTTGTAGTTGAAGTTCAAATAATAAAACAAATTCCAAATTCAGAAAAGCTAGAAATTAAAGAACAAGGAGAATTGATTGTTGAAATTAAAGAAAAAAATTTCTAATATGAAAAAGACACTATATTGAAGGACTTGAAATTAAGTAGCCATAGTACTTTCCAAGATAAATGTTCCTTAGTATATAATAACATAACCAGTATAGAGGAAATGATGATGAAACAATATTGTTAAAGAACATGTATAATGAACATATTTGGCAAAATTGTGATAAAAGAAAATTTAATTTAACTGGGAATTACCTAGTAAACTTTAATAATTGTAGCTTGGGAATAAAGGACAAGAAATTTTATAATAAAAAGGTTATATTTTCAGAGAAATTCTACTATCCAACTAAAAGTGTCAAGGACGTATATATAAAACCACTCATGTGGTTTGTGAAACCATCCTTTTTTATAAGAGTGCGGATTTGTGGTCCATCAAAAATTCCTTCTTTTAACTTTTCTTTACTGAGCCCAGGAAATGATTGACAAATATATTTGAAGCAATCACCATTTCTATCTAAAGCTTTAACGAACTGTTTTATAAGCCCAAGTTTAATATGGAGTGGTGGGAGGATGATTTTTTCTCGACTGATCAACGGCTCATGAACAACGTTAGCTTGTCCTACAGTCATGTCCATTCTCGACGGCCAGTCTTTCCTGCTCCAATGTTAATTTTTCGCACGACTGTCCCACAAACAAAGAAAACAGGGAAATTTAGTGTATCCGCTTTGCTGACTCAATAAAAAATTTACCATTTTTAAATCTACACATACTGACCACTGATGTTGATGAAATGAAATTTTCTCTAAAACAAGTTTAATATTTTGATATTCTTCCTTAAGAGTAATCGAATGAGCTATCGAGATCGAAACTAATTTATTACGGTTATGCAGTAAACTTTTTTTTGATCTATCTATGAAAAGTCGCCAGTCTTTTGGTTGGTATACTGGAAGGCCCATTAAATTTAAAAGTCCAGAAACATCACTACAATACACGATATCATTCGTCTCGTTAAAAAAGTCTTGACGCAAGAAGCTCAGCTGATTTCTTAGATAAATTTAAGTCTTGAATCAAGTCGTTTAGCTCGCCTTGAGAAAACCCTTGAAGTGCAGAACTGCATCCTTCGAATTCACTTTCAGTACTGCTTTGACTATCTAACATTTCAAAATCATCACAGTGATCCTCTGATAAGGAAGTAAATACTGTTATTGGAAAATCTTCACCATGCAACGTTGGTGGCTTAGCGGATTGTACTTTTGGGTAAACCCAAGTGCGCTTTTTGTATCGGTTCATACCTTTCACATTTACTGCACAAAAGTTACAATCATCAATGTGGTTTCTTGGTTCTGTCCATGTCATCTGTTTTTTAAACGGAAGTCCTTTTCGTCCTCCTTGACTCCAATTTCGAAGTGACTCCACGCATGTTTTACAAACTTTGTGTGGGGCCCAACATTTGTCTTGCTGTCCAAGCTGTTTCACAAAATATGCCCGATAACTTTGTTTTAGAAAATCATTTATGTTCCTCCGTTGCGTGAAGAACTCATACTTTTTGTAACAATAAATTAAATAATGTAATTGAGGAACTGGCGAACATAAGCGGACTTGTCCACGATAACCGATTTTTTTTAAATTGTACTCTCTAAGCCCAAGTCTATATATCACTGTAACACTTTCACTCAAAAGCAATTTAAACTCACAGGAAACACTTTTTAAAAATACTCATTTCGTTCATAACGGGACTTTTCCTGTTAAAAAAATGAAAAAAATTCAAAGACATTTTTTTTTGGGACAAACGGTTATTTTCGCCAGCTCCTCAATTAACTAGAATTTTTTTACTCAAAAATTACGAAGAACGCGCTATTCGTTAAAATGGGACAACGATAAGCATTTGTCAGTTATTCTTTAAAATAGACCCGTTATTGAGGGTAAAATGACTAAAAATCGT
This sequence comes from Thereva unica, assembly GCA_949987705.1. Lineage (NCBI taxonomy): Eukaryota > Metazoa > Arthropoda > Insecta > Diptera > Therevidae > Thereva > Thereva unica. The sequence goes on from OX465284.1 coordinate 52,005,430, forward strand.
GTATTTCCTATATAACGGTTTATCAGGAGAACCAGAGTCAATACAAGCAAAGTAATTTATAGGATTAGTTCTTCATAATCATATGTATCGAAATTGACTCCATAAACTTATGCCGCAAAAAAAAAATTTTTTTTTGTTCCCCTGTGTTATTAATTTGAAGTCGGGGACTTCTGACTTAAAGCGGGGAGGAGTTATACATCTGACCCCACAACGTGATTCGCAGGAAGTCGCGGTGCCACCGGATCAACCGGACACCTTTTGCATTCTGCCAAAATCCAGACCAATGGCTTGGTAACAAGAATTGCCTTTTGCAATTCTTGCATTCTTAGTTGATAAAGTGCAAGTATCATATTTCTGCTGCACTTTATCAAGAAAAATGCTTACTCTGGTTCCCTGTGGAATTTGAATAGATGATAGAATTTGACGACTGAAAATTAAATGAAGTCAGTCTGTCGTAAAACTTAAATTAAAGCGGTCGTCCCATATATATATTTTTCGGTTAATAAATAAAGTTCCAAGTTGTGAAAGAATAGTGTTTTTTATTAATTTTATTTCAGTTTTTTTCTGGTGGTTTTTGTTTGATAAATCCGGTCATCGGCGACATAATATAACTCGCGCATCCCTTCCCAAATTATTTTGTTGAGTTTTTTCAGCGTTTGTTGCCGTTTTAACTAAAAAAAGGGAAATTATAGAACATTATGTATAAAATTTGGCAACGAGCAAATTTTTTGTGTCACGGAGTTTGAAAAATTCTATACCACCACATAATAACAGAAGGACCGCCTGAGGCCCAACGTCCTAGAAGCCCAGCTAGCACAAATTAGTAGCAATGGAGTTAATCTAACAAGTAAAAGGGTCGCAAAATAAGATAAGTAATGTGACTGTAGCTCCATTGCGACTAAAAAAGCCGATTTTTAATGTTTCAACTTTGATCGCAACGAGGCGAGAAATATGTTGGGGCTATGTTTTAAATGGGTTGTTGCCACAATCTTAAGTTGCACGCATCAAGATGAACAATTTTGAACATTCGGAAAAGTTATTATTATTTCTAATATATACAATGCATACATATTTGTGACAAAGACGCAATCGCAATGTGTTCCATAAGTCTGAGGCAATGCAATGAAATGAAAAGAATTATACCCAAACGAAGTTACAATTTACCCGCTGACTCATCATTTGTTTTCGTATTTTAGTAATTGTTCGGGAGGGGTTTGTTTACTGAGTTTTTTAGTTCGGGTTTTTCCTTTGGAATTTGTTTTTGTTTTTTTTTCACACTTCCGGGGAACTGATCATTATGGGTTTTTAGTTCAGGTTTGCGACTTTGCATATGTTTTTGCTATTTTTCGAAGTTTCAAAAATTTCCGTTTACTGCGGCTCTTAGTGACCATTTTTAGTATCAATGCGGATCACGGTGAAGAGATCCCGATTTCTAAAAAGAAAAAGTGAAAGTAAAAGTATAAAGGAAGTATAAAGGAGTCCGATATGAATAAATATTTTATTAAAAAGTGAAATTGTGTGTATTATACAAAGATTCGCGAAGTAACACAAACAAACAGTGAACAGAAACCAAAAATTTCCAGCAGGCATTATAGCTCATATTGAGCTAAATATGATCTATTTACGATTGGCAATTTTTTCGTTTAAAGTCTCAAATAGTAATTTATGAGATACATATGAGGTAATAGTGAGCTAATTGGCGCATGTTTCTGAACTAAATATAAGGTCAATATGATGTAAATCAAGAGCTAAATGCTATCTCAAAATGTTCTCATATTGAGCTCACTGAGCAGAAAAAAAGTACTGAGAAATGTTAAAAAACAAAATTACTATTTTCACATTTTTTTTGTTCTTGTCTTCTTCTACTATTTTTTATATTTTATATTCATATAATTTTATATTATTATATATTTTACTTATGATTTGAGAATATTTTTTTTTCGATTGCCTTGTACGAGATTCGAACCTGGGTCGCTGGAACATGAAGCCAACATTCTACCAACTGCGCTATTGAGACTAATGTGTATACGCCGCCGTAGGAGTGTATATAAATGACAAATATAATATGAGCTAAATATGAGCTCATTGTGAGATTTGTTTAAATAAATATCTAACGATGGAGGTTTTCTTATAACCGCACAGTGGGACAAATTGCCTAAAACGTGGACAAATGTCCGAAAATAAAAGTTTCGATTAAGGGATTTCCATCTTTTGGTTTGACTACAGTATTGTTGACACTATTAAATCCCGGCAGTAGAAACGGTTAATTGTTTTTCCTTGAAGCTGCACAGCAGGTCGAACTTGGTCATTGTTTAGTTGTAAAGCGTTCGGCTCTGTGCTTAAAAATCGTTGTGCAAATTGAAACTTGCATAAAATTATAACGACAATACAGATTCGAATGTTTCTCCAGGTATACATATACTAAATTTTAAATGTTTTATGACTTGTTAAGCGACGTGTTAACATTTGTTATTGAAATAAACAATAATTATGTATAATAACGAGAAAAATTTATAAAATTCAATCGAAATTAAGAGATAAGTTATGAGTTCCACGGAATACCACTAAGTGAAGTATTTTTTTATAAAATAAGTTATATTTACTTCAGGATTAAAAAAAAATCCAGCTACTAGTCGTAACTCTCTTAGTAAACCACATATGCAGTTACGGCTGCTACATTTTATTTTTGATGAAATGTCTATAAAAGTGCGGGAAAATTCTCCATATTGTTAAATTTGCACAATTGAATTTTGTGGTATGTATTATGTTATCGACGTCGCTGACGACGAATTTGATGTCAAAATTTTAAAATTCAAAACGGCGGATCCAATATGGCGGACATAGTTTTTGAAAATTTGTAGAAATAAGTTCAAAACTTGTATCTACATATATGTTTTTGAGCATGCCGATTACGAATCTGATGTCAAAATTAGGAAATTCAAAGTCACGGATAGATAGGTATACCTATAAATAGATATTAGTTCAACTCACGAAACTTTTTCTAAAATAACAAGTTTTTCGGGCCATTGGTTGTCCGCTGCTCCTAAAAACAGAAAATTCCGTTTTTGGCCAATATCTCTTAAACGGCAAGTCCCATTCTAAAATATTGTTTACAAAGTTTGTAGATAATGCGATTATTTACAAAGAATCACCGTTCATGAATTTGTTTACATGACCTAATACGCAATTTGTATCGGTCATCAGACATTCAATAAATCCTCTGTTGGACTACCTGGCTAATATTTTCAGGCGTGATTTTTGGATGGTTTTGGAGAAAAAAAAAATTGTTCTAGAGAGGGGGCTATCCCCACTATCCACTAAGGTACAGGGTGTTTACGAAAGAAAAAATTTATTTTTTTAATATTTACTTAAACTTGAATAATTCCTAGACTAATTATCGTAGAACAACGTAATTCGGTTCGTGTTTTAGATCAATGTGTATTCTTTTATATGATATTAAGTGGACATCGTTTACAAGATATGTAATTAAAAATGTGATCTAAATACCAATGTTTTTCGTTTTTTCAGAAAAATTCCAATATTTTACAATTTTGGTCTTGAACCTACATAACTTGTAAAGGGAGTCACTCAAGTTCCTGTTCTTAAAATTTTCGAATTCAAGTATTAAATTCGTATTCAGCATGCTCAAAATCATATAAATACAAGTTTTGAACAATTTTGAAAAATTATGTCGGCCATATTGGATCCGCCATTTTGAATTTCCAAATGTTGACATCAAATTCGTAATCGACATGCCCAAAAACATCTCGATACAAGTTTTGAGTTTATTTTTACAATGTTTTAAAAATAATGTCCGCCATATTGGATTCGCCATTTTGAATTTTCAGTTTTTGATATTAAATTCGTGATCAGTGAGCTCGATTACCCTATAATACCGAATTTCGTCCAAATTCATCAATATTTAGACTTTTGTCCACGTTTTCGGCAATTCGTTGTAAATTCCAATTACGAAAGGTTCCTTTATAATCCCTTCGACATTCGCAAGTATTGGCCAAAATTGCTCAGTTGAGCTATTAAAAATTGGCAAACCATCGACATTAATGTTTAACAAAATGCCATTATCTTTTTGTAAATTTTAAAATGCCTTCTTAAGACAAACTGTAACATCTTGCTGCCAATATTTGCATTCTTCATCGATGTTCGTCACTTCTACTGATTTTGGTGTCATCAGAACGGTTCTTACTTCAGTTGGAAATTTACTAGGAAGTAGTTTGTTCAGAACACTAAGTAAATCAGTTATTCCATTTCTACCGATACCATATACATAAACGATGTTTTTTATGGTAAGAGTTATTTAGTGAATATTTATTTACAACTTAAATGTTAATTTTTTTAGAAGCTGTCAAGAAAAAGGCATTTACATCCTACAAAGGAAGGTATTATAAAAATGTTTTCGTCGAGAAAAGAAAAAGAAGGACAGAAGAAACAAATTAGAATAGTTTATATCAGTATATAGAAAAGTTTATTATTTTTTTATTTTTTTATGTCGTTTTTGAATTTTGTTTATTTATTTTGTATCAAGTAATTTTTTATGTTTTTTATATTATATATTTATTGTTGAATTTTTTATTTATGAATTTCGAGTCTGGGCTAAGCTAGCATGGTGTGCGGACGTGCGGAGTGCGCTGTCGCTGGTCACTATTTCGATTATCAAAATTATATGTCGTGCTGTTCCGAAGATTAGTAACCTAAGTGGAAATGTTTCTTTGTTCTAGTGGAAACTGCTATTTTGTTTTTGTTTTTTTTTGCTCTGTGTCGCGCCTATTAAGTGAAGTTCCCATATTTAAACTTTGAATCAACAATGCCAAAATCACAATGAAGCGACCTACCCTGGAGGTAGTCGGCCACTACACGCACTAGGTACTTAGGTGTGCCTAGCTTGATTAACGCCTCAACTATTTTGCTCTACCTCGCTGAGTTGAAAGCATTTTTTACGTCGAGGGTTATCAGTGCGCAGCAGTGATTTTTATCTATGGCGGCTCTTGCTATGCCCACCACCATATTGATTGCATCAGTAGTCGTCCTTGCCTTTCTGAAACCGAATTGCTTGTCCGACAGGCCACCTACCCTTTCGACGCTAGGGAGAATCCTGTTACAGATCACCCGCTCGAAAAGTTTGCCTATGCAACTAAGGAGGCATATCGGTCTGTAGGACGATGGGTCCCCTAAGGGCTTGTTCGGGTTCGGTAGGAGCACGAGTTTCTGTTGTTTCCATCGCTCCGAGAAGATCCCCTCTCTCAGGCACGCTGTGAAGACTTAAGCGAACCTGTCTGGCGCTATTGAAGCTGCTAGCTTCGCCGTTTTATTTGGATACCTTTTTTGCAGCCTCCAGAATCTCATCTGCGGTCACCGCAGGTACCTCTTCTGGGTCCACCTGAGGGGTGGGTAGTTCGGCGGTGCGTAAGTTCTGTGGAAACAGGACGTACACAATACTCTGGAGCAGCGCGGGGCAGGTGATCGGCGGAGAGCGCTTGCCCTTGACCGCTGACATGACCGTTTTATAGGCTCCGCCCCAGGGGTCCGAGTCTGCTTCTCGGCACAACCTTTTGAAGTGCTCGGATTTACTTCTAGCGATGGCCTTGTTCAGCCTTCTCCTCGCTTCCTTGTATCTCTGAAGGAGTTCATCGAAATCAGGACGGTTCCGATTTCTTTGAGTTCTCCTTCTCGCTTTCAGGCAGGCCCTTCGGCATTCGTTGATCTCGGCGTTCCACCAGAAGTTTGGTGGGTGTTGCCGATTGCCGGCGCGCCGAGGCATGGATGCATCACATGCATGTTTTAACGAATCTTCGATTCGCTCGGCCCCTTCCCTGGTACCTCCTGCCGACCTCGCATCATGCAGGATGTTCAGAATTAGCAATTTAATTTCTGACTCAATAAAAAGGTGCCGGAAGGGTGCGATTCAATAAAAAGATAACCTTTTCCAATAACCAAATTACTATTTATTCGCAATTAATTATTAGATTTTTTAAAATATAAATTCAATAAAAATTCAACAAATTGCCAAAATATTTCAATTCAATCTTAAATTCGTTATTAATTCGTGATTTATTATTTGTAAATTCGTAAATTATTCTTTATTTGTTTGTAAATAAGAATTACCAAAATATTGCTTGCTATGATAGCTTAATTGATAACGCCACCTATCTGTCAGATGACCATCGATGTTTCGCCTGATGTGTTCTGCAATTAGAACAGCCAGGAATAACCTTTGTGTTGCTGCACTCTGGTTTCGTTTCTTGGGAATCGCTTGGGATTTGCTTGCTGTTTGCTGCCTGGTTGCTGCTTGCTGCCCTGGTTGTGGCTTGCTGGACTGCTTTGCCTTGTTTCTTCGCAAATTCGTCCCTCTGTGGTTGGTTAGAGTAACTGCTGAAATCAATTTTGGTGATTAAGTTACTGCTGTATTAAAGACTTCAAAACTGTCTTTAATTCGGGCTTTACTGGGAAAAGACCTCAATTCTGTCTTTCCAGAATGCTAAGTTCGATACTTAGGCTTTGAAATTGCTTTATTGCTAAAACCTCAATACAGATTTTATCTTCTAGTTCAAGACTCTAGAAAGATTAAAAGCAATCTGATTTAACGCCGTCTGTGCGTCGGTATTTATTTCTATTCAAATAATAGCTGCGGCTATCCTGTAGTAGGGGGCTTCGTTCTCGAAGTACATAATTTCGGGTTTATGTACTAGATCTGCGTGCGATGTCCGATCAGCTGTTCTTGTTTATCTTACGGCTGTCAAATGGAGGCTTTTTGCATGGTAAGTGTTTTCCTTTAATTTTGGTTTATTTACTAATTTTTATCTATATTTTCAGGATTCTAGTGGGGGATGAACGAGGAGAGGAGGAGCCTGCGACTATTGTATTGGGGTTGTCAGGTGAGTAATTTTGTGGAACCTGTTTTGTATTTTTTATTAATCTTTTTTTTTGTTTATAGGATGTGTCGATTTGCCGACGGCTTTTGCGTCTTCGTTGGAATGGATTTCCTGGTGGGTTTTTTAACTTTGAAAACAGGTAAGTACTTGTATTTTTAATATGTTTATTTAATTAATTTCTTTCTATTTGCAGGTACGAATTTCTTGTTGTTTTTTGTTGTGTAGTGCTGTCTTTTAACTTGTGTGTTTTGTTTGTACTCTTTTGTAGATTTATGTAGTTTTGTTATTTTTTAATAAAGTGCAAGAAATTGTAAGATTTGGTGTTTTTATTTATTGAATTCCTTTTTACTTGGTTTTTATTTGCAGTGGTTTGTTGTAGCTATGTTTTGGCTTTTTTCAGGTGTGATTTTATTTCAGTGTCGCCGGAACATTCTCCCCGCCTTGAAGCGTTAAGCTTCAAAAAAGTGTTTCGAGGAAACTGATGAAGAAGGTTTTGTTTTCCGGCGGAAACGCCAATGTAATATTTTTTCTTTAATGTTCGTTGCTGATTGGTGAAAACACTGCATACATTTTCGATTATGACGTCTTACTGCGTTTCGTGTTTTTATTAATTTCCACCACTTTAGGGCTCCTTGTATTTCTAAGGACTCTACGTATCTGGTTTGGGTATGGCAGGATTTTGATTTCGATGCCTTTAGCCAGTGTCGACAATATGCTGTTACTCGTTGCAATTTCGTCAATGAAGAGTATCTGTTGAACTGGTCGTTATTAGAGGAATCTACTTCGACCTGCATACTGGTGATGGTTTTTCGTAATCCTATCGTGATGTCTTTGATTTCCTTCCTTTTGGGCCAGTGCTCCTTTGTCTGTTGGAGCCAGTGAGGGCCTGTCCACCATAACTTATGTGGTTTCAATTCACTTGGTGATAGTATTCTTGTGGCGCAGTCGGCAGGGTTGTCTTCTGTTCGAACATGATTCCAGCTACTTTGGTCTAGCAGCTGATGTATTTGTGAGACCCTGTTCGCCACAAATGTTTCCCATGATGATGGGTGTTTTCTCAACCATGCGAGTACAATTGTAGAATCAGTCCAAGCATGTGTAGTTATCTGCTCGAACTTCATGTCGTCCTTTACTTGCGCCAGTAATTTGGCCAACAAGTGTGCTCCGCATAACTCTAGCTTTGGCAGTGAGATGGTCTTGATGGGTGCCACTTTGCTTTTGGCAGCGATTAAGTGACAATGGCAGTTGCCGTCTTCGTCCTGTGTCCGGATGTATACGGCTGCTGCATATGCTTTGATGGATGCGTCGCAAAATCCATGGATTTCGATGTTCTGGATTTTGTTGTGAGGCTCAATCCACCGCGGGATTTGAATAGTTTGGATGACTTGGAGGTCTGCTCGGAACTTTCGCCATTGTTGATCGATATTGATCGGGACCGTTTCATCCCAGTCGAGTTTTGTCAGCCAAAGATTTTGTATGAGTATTTTGGCATTAATAGTTACTGGTGTAAGCCAGCCGATGGGGTCGAACAGCTTCGCAATCTCGGACAGTATTTTCCGTTTTGTGTATGTCTCTGGTGCTGACTCCATGCTGACCTTGTAAGATAGTGTATCGCTGGCCGGATTCCATAATAAGCCAAGAGCTTTGACTTCTTCTGCATTCACTGCGAGTGGAAATGAGACCTCTCGATCGGTTGCCGGAACTTCTTCCAAGATGGTGTTGTGATTCGCGGCCCATTTTCGGAGCTCTAGCCCTCCAGCTCGGAGAAGCTGAATTAATTGCCTTTGTTTTTGTCTTGCTTCTTCTATATTATCTGCGCCAGTCATCAAATCGTCAACGTAAAAATCGTTGAGTACGGCGTTAGAGCCGATGTGGAATGATTCTGCTTCATCTTTCGCCAATTGGTGCATGGTTCGGATGGCAAGGAAAGGAGCGCTCTTTGTTCCGAACGTCACGGTTAAGAGTTTGTAGTCTCGTATAGGCTGATCTGGTGATTCCCTCCAAACAATTCGTTGATAATCGGCATCGTCTGGACGAACTCGTATTTGGCGATACATCTTTTCTATATCGGCCATGTAAGCAATGCGGTATTTTCTCCATCGCATGAGTGTGGACATCAAAGAGTCTTGTATCACTGGACCATTCAATAATACGCTATTGAGTGAGTTTCCGTTGGCAGTCGGACGGGATGCGTCGAAAACTACTCTCAGTTTGGTGGTCGTGCTACTCGGTTTGATGACAGCATGGTGAGGCAGGTAACAACATCGATATGTTGTCGTGCCGTTAGGCAGTTGGTTTTGAAGTGCTGATTCGGGGGTGGTGGCAGGCACCATGTGACCTAACGTCAAATATTCTTGTATGCATTTGACGTAGTCCGCTTTCAAATCGGGATCTTGTTGGAATCGTTTCTCCATTTGCATCAATGTTCGAATGGCGATGTGTCTTGATGCGCCAAGTTGTATTTTATCAGCTACAAATGGAAGCCGTACCTGGTAACGTCCGTTGCTGCATCTAGTGACGTTGTGTTTGAAGTGGTTTTCGCAACGGGTTTCTTCTGTTGTCCATTTGGATCTTGATGGAAGTTCTTCTAGTTCCCAGAATCTCTTTAGCTCATCGTTAGGCGTCGCCTGAGTGAAGAATGTTTTCATATGTGTGTTTGCTCGTGCAGCTGAAGTGGTCTTCCCAGAGATGATCCACCCAAACACCGTGTTTTGTCCCACTGGGGCTTCCTCGTTGCCTTTCCTTAGGCCGGCCAAGATGATCATGGGGAATACATCTGCTCCCAAAAGGATGTCGATGTGACCCGGCTTGTGGAACGTTGGATCCGCTAATTCGAGACCCTTTAAGTGCGCCCAATCCTTGCTAGAACATTCACTATTTGGTAATGGATTAGTTATTTTGTTAATTACCATTGCCTGGACCTGGATGTTCTTCGCCTGTTGGTTTCGTGTCTTTAGTTGCAGCGAGGCCCATTTTGTGATTTTCCCCGCTGGCATGTTACCGATCACGGTTAATGCTGTTTGTATTGGCTCCTTTTTGAATTGTAGATTTTGAACCACTGCCTCACGTACGAATGAGGATTGAGATCCGGGATCAATGAGTGCTCTGCAGACCTGCTCTCGTCCAGTTGGAGATACTACGGTGACCAGGGCTGTGGCTAATAGTACTTGTCGGCAGTCGTAGGGTGCTGCCTGAGCGAAGTATGTTTGTGTTTGGTTGGATGGTAATTCATCGTTTGAACTTGAGGGCGGTGACACGCTGCTGTTGGTTTGACTCGCTGACTGGATTCTGTGTAAGGTTGTATGGTGAGTCTTTCCGCATTGGAAGCATCTACCTTTACTGGGACACTGTGATGAGCGATGGCCTGCTCTCAGGCAATTGATGCATAGATCCTTTGATTTGACTGTGTTATATCTCTCATCAATGCTGAACTGCACATATTTGGGGCATTTCCCTATGGCATGTGCGCCTTTGCACAGGATGCATACGCTTTGATTTGCGACGTGGAAGGCTTGGCTTCTTCTTCTTGGGTGCTCTCTGGACTTGCTTTCGTGAGGTTCATTCTTGTGGATTGTTGGTTTGCTGACAGCTTCCAAGGTTCTGAACCTGGTTTCCAAGAATTCGCGTAGTTCCACCCATGTTGGAATCGATTGCCTTGATTTGGTGCTCTGCGACTGTTCCCAATGTTCGTGAGTTTCGCTTGGTAGTTTTTGGACCAGCAAGTGGATGAGAATGGGATCCCAATTTTTTGTTGAGACCTCCAGATTCTCAATGGCAGTGAGGCATTCGTGTGTCCTCGTTTTTAGCTCCTTGATGCCTTGAGCTGTTTCTCGGGTTAGTTTTGGTTGGTTGAGCAGAATGTCGAGCTGGGTTTTCAACAATGCTCTCTTGTTGTCGTAGTTATCGACGAGAAGTTGCCATGCTGGTTCATAATTGGCGTCACTAATGAGCGTGTTGCTGAGTAGTCGTGCAGCTTCTCCAGAAAGATGAGCCTTTAGATATTGGAGTTTTTGTGCTCCTGTTAACGATATTTTGTTATGCACAAGGCTGGAAAATAAATCCAGGAATGATGGCCACGACTCGTAATCCCCTGCAAATGTGGGTATCGAGATCCTTGGTAGTTTCACATTGTTGTTGTGTTGCGAAATGCAGCTGCTGTTTAAATCGGCTGATGACTGCTCCGCTCGTGCGACTGGTTCTGTGACTGACAGCGTTTTGTGATAGTCTTCATCGATTTTGCAGTACATCTCGACATAGGCGTTTTCTGTGTCGGCATACCAATCCTCTTTGAAGTATAGCTGCTCTTTCTCGTCCTTCTTCGTCTTGACTGATGTAATCTGTCGATGATTGTTCTTGAATTCCGTCCAGTCATCGTCGAGCATCTTGAGCCTTTTTTGAAAATACTGCGCTGTCTTCCTAGATGGGCCATCCTTGAGATAGTTTCTGAAAGACCGTTCGAGTCTCTCTCGTACTTCGCTCTGTTGAATTATTAAAGCATCCATACTTGTATTGCGGCTTGAGTTATCTTATTGAATCACTATCCGGCTCGAAGGACCAATGTTCAGAATTAGCAATTTAATTTCTGACTCAATAAAAAGGTGCCGGAAGGGTGCGATTCAATAAAAAGATAACCTTTTCCAATAACCAAATTACTATTTATTCGCAATTAATTATTAGATTTTTTAAAATATAAATTCAATAAAAATTCAACAAATTGCCAAAATATTTCAATTCAATCTTAAATTCGTTATTAATTCGTGATTTATTATTTGTAAATTCGTAAATTATTCTTTATTTGTTTGTAAATAAGAATTACCAAAATATTGCTTGCTATGATAGCTTAATTGATAACGCCACCTATCTGTCAGATGACCATCGATGTTTCGCCTGATGTGTTCTGCAATTAGAACAGCCAGGAATAACCTTTGTGTTGCTGCACTCTGGTTTCGTTTCTTGGGAATCGCTTGGGATTTGCTTGCTGTTTGCTGCCTGGTTGCTGCTTGCTGCCCTGGTTGTGGCTTGCTGGACTGCTTTGCCTTGTTTCTTCGCAAATTCGTCCCTCTGTGGTTGGTTAGAGTAACTGCTGAAATCAATTTTGGTGATTAAGTTACTGCTGTATTAAAGACTTCAAAACTGTCTTTAATTCGGGCTTTACTGGGAAAAGACCTCAATTCTGTCTTTCCAGAATGCTAAGTTCGATACTTAGGCTTTGAAATTGCTTTATTGCTAAAACCTCAATACAGATTTTATCTTCTAGTTCAAGACTCTAGAAAGATTAAAAGCAATCTGATTTAACGCCGTCTGTGCGTCGGTATTTATTTCTATTCAAATAATAGCTGCGGCTATCCTGTAGTAGGGGGCTTCGTTCTCGAAGTACATAATTTCGGGTTTATGTACTAGATCTGCGTGCGATGTCCGATCAGCTGTTCTTGTTTATCTTACGGCTGTCAAATGGAGGCTTTTTGCATGGTACGTGTTTTCCTTTAATTTTGGTTTATTTACTAATTTTTATCTATATTTTCAGGATTCTAGTGGGGGATGAACGAGGAGAGGAGGAGCCTGCGACTATTGTATTGGGGTTGTCAGGTGAGTAATTTTGTGGAACCTGTTTTGTATTTTTTATTAATCTTTTTTTTTGTTTATAGGATGTGTCGATTTGCCGACGGCTTTTGCGTCTTCGTTGGAATGGATTTCCTGGTGGGTTTTTTAACTTTGAAAACAGGTAAGTACTTGTATTTTTAATATGTTTATTTAATTAATTTCTTTCTATTTGCAGGTACGAATTTCTTGTTGTTTTTTGTTGTGTAGTGCTGTCTTTTAACTTGTGTGTTTTGTTTGTACTCTTTTGTAGATTTATGTAGTTTTGTTATTTTTTAATAAAGTGCAAGAAATTGTAAGATTTGGTGTTTTTATTTATTGAATTCCTTTTTACTTGGTTTTTATTTGCAGTGGTTTGTTGTAGCTATGTTTTGGCTTTTTTCAGGTGTGATTTTATTTCAGTGTCGCCGGAACACAGGAATACTTCCTCGAACACCTCTGTGTCGAGTTTATTTACGGCCCATCCTCTAGCCGTTCCGTACGTAGGATTCCTCTTTTCTATACCCTGGCCTACCTCGAAGATGATGGCTTGGTGGTCGCTGTGCGTGTACAAATCGCTCACCCGCCATTGTAGGTCCTTGGCCACTGAATCGCTCACGTATGTGATATCGATTACAGACGATCTCCCACCACTTTGGAAGGTGTTTTCGCCTCCGGTGTTGACCAACACCACGTTAAGTCGCGAGAATACTTCTAGAAGTATGCGCCCTCTTGCATTCGTTTGTCGACTGCCCCATTCGACAGCCCAAGCATTGAAATCACCCGCTAATATTACCGGGTGATGGCGACTCGCGTCGGCGGCTAACCTTTCCAACATCGACTCGTACTCGTCTAGTGTCAGGCTTGGCGCCGCATAGCAGCTGTAGACGTGTATTCCGCCTACTTTAACCCGCGTGAAGCCATTCTCTGGGCTTCTCATGGTATCTTCCATGGTTCGGCTCCCGCACGTCCATATTGCTGACGTGCCGCTACTATCATTTATCCAGACGCCGCTGTGCAGGTTTCTATACTGCTCGCAGACGATTGCGACGTCGATTTTCTCCTCGTAGACTGTCTGTGCCAGCAGATCTTGTGCCGCTTGACAGTGGTTCAGGTTAATCTGTAAGAACCTTATCTTCGTCTGTTTTTCAGCGCCTCTTTGAACGCCGGACATCTATTCCCCCGGTCACGTGCCCACTACCTCTGCCCTCTACTTCCCTACAGATTAGGCATTTTGCAGCTTGGTCACACTCCTTTACCTTGTGACCCTCTTTCCCGCAGCCTCGACACAGCCTTCCTCTATCCTGGCTGCTGCTGCAGTTTCTCGCTATGTGACCGAACTTCATGCATTTGAAGCACGGTTTAAGCGATACCCGCTCCCGCATTCGGCATACAACCCAGCCGACTCGAACCTTACCTGCTGCAATAGCCTTCTTTGCAGCTTCAACAGGCAAGCTTATAAGCGCTGTCTGTGTGCCCCCCACGACTCTCTCAGCCTGAGGACATCCTTTTCTTCGACCGTCAGACCTAGCTGGGTCCTCAGTGCTTCGCAGACCTCTTCCTTGGTTGTGATCTCATCTAATGGGCCATCCACACTACGCGGACTTAGATCCCACGCGCTTTTTGCCGTACGGCCTCAGTAAAAAGCGCGCATGAGCTTTAAATCGTGAGCAAATTGAGAAAACAAATCAATTTCCATATGAAAGGCCGTACGCGCTTCTGAAAAGCCCGTATTGTGTGGACGTAAAATGTACCTTTTTAAGCACAGCCTTTTGTCCGTGCAGTTTGGTCGTGCTGCCTTTGCCATTTAAAATATCACAAAAAAAGCCATTAAACTCTATATGAAAAAAATTGGCAAAAGCGCGTATAACCTAAGTCCGCGTAGTGTGGACGCACCATAAGTCTCTGCGCTCGATCACCACCGTATTTGTACTTGCTCTGACCTCAGCCACCCCGTTTATCGATGCTTTTACCTTCTGCTCTAAGTCTCCGGTCTTAGCATCTCCCCTCTTGAGCTCGAGCAGGAGATCGCCCTTTTGCGTTCTCCTGACCCTTTTTACACTATTCCCGACCTCTGCGAGGGAGGAATCTGTCCTCACCTTGCGAAGGATCTCCGCGTAAGTCACTTCCCCTTTGGTCGTGATGATAATGGCATCCGACCTGGTCTTTTGCTTCAACTTGTTTCCCTCTTTCAACCTTCTTTTCTTCATTTTCCTCTTTTTCCTCTCCACCGTCGTCCAGGCAGAACCGTCCTGGTTCCTGTTCTCTTTTTCGACGGGGCGCGCCTCCTGCAGTGGGGCTGGCTCGGCCACTGCTTTTTCAAAAAAATTGTATCATCGTAGTTGTAATAATGTATCAGATCACGTGTAAAAATATTAAGTCACTGACTGCTATGAGTCAGCGAGCGCATGAGCATAAAGTTCATAGTTTAGGCAAAATAATACTTCTGCGAAAAATGAATACCAGTTTATGCGCGATATAAAAACATTAATTTCTAACGTTTAACGATGAAATCTACGGAAGTGTGTTATGTCGGTGATCAAGCAAGGTATTTTGATTCTTCTATAATTTTGTATTATATTATAAGTTCATTGGTTCATGATAAAGGGCTTAAAATTTGTGGTAGTGTGTATTTTTTTGTAGGCGATTTTTTAAATGACATTTTCTCGAAAACGCGCAAAGTTCTATTTTTGAATCTTTTTTTATTATAAACGGAAGGCTTTGTACATTAGTTAATCCAAAAAATTAGCAATAGAACTTTGCGCGTTTTCGAGAAAATATCATTTAAAGAACCTCCTACGAAAAAATATACACTACCACAAATTTTAAGCCCTGTATCATAAACCAATGAACTTATTATATAATACAAAATTAAATAAGAATTAACATACCTTGCTTGATCACCGACATAATACACTTTCATAGATTTTATCGTTAAACGTTAGAAATTAATGTTTTTATTTCGCGCATAAACTGGTATTCATTTTTCGCCGAAGTATTATTTTGCCTAAACTATGAACTTTATGCTCATGCGCTCGCTGACTGATAGCAGTCAGTGACTTAATATTTTTACACGTGATCTGATACATTATTACAACTACGATGATACAATTTTTTTGAAAAATTTCCACATTTTGAAAATTGAGTTTTGAGCAGATCCTTCTATGAGCGGGCCCCACTGTGCGGCGGTCCCGGGCGGGGTAAGCGTCACACAAAGAGGTGGTGAGTTTAGTCAGTAGAAATCTGACACTACCGTCTGAGTGCAGATCCTCAGCCGTGTCTTTTGAAGATTCTCACCATCCCTCGTAAAACAAAAAAAAAAAAAAAAAAAAATATATATATATATATACTAGCTGGGACCCGGTGCGCCTACGCTGCACCCATAAGTCAATAGTAAACAATAAAAACCATCCATTGACTTAATATTTTTCGAGATATGAATTTTACACAGATGAAATGCCTCAAAGAACATGGGTCTTGCGTCGGCCGCCATGAATCGGTATATTGAGTCTACTACATTGCTTATTGTATTCTACTTATCATACCCTTTCATTTGATACCCATGTTGAGGGGATTGTGAAGAAAGTGGTAATCCGGCCTCTTTAGACGGCCGCCATGGATCTAAAGATATATTTTGTATACTACATTGCTTATTGTATTCTACTTATCATACCCTTTCATTTGATACCCATGTCGAGGTGCTTGTGAAGAAAGTGGTAATTCGGCCTCTTGAGACGGCCGCCATGGATCTAAAGATATATTTTGTATACTACATTGCTTATTGTATTCTACTTATCATACCCTTTCATTTGATACCCATGTCGAGGTGGTTGTGAAGAAAGTGGTACCCCGCCCTCTTGAGACGGCCGCCATGGATCTAAAGATATATTTTGTATACTACATTGCTTATTGTATTCTCCTTAACATATCCTTTCATTTGATACCCATGTTGAGGTGGTTGTGAAGAAAGTGGTAATCCGGCCTATTGAGACGGCCGCCATGTATCTAAAGATATATTTTGTATACTACATTGCTTATTGTATTCTACTTATCATACCCTTTCATTTGATACCCATGTCGAGGTGGTTGTGAAGAAAGTGGTACCCCGCCCTCTTGAGACGGCCGCCATGGATCATTTTAGTTTCAATAGCGTCATGGCCTACCTATTGTTTGACAGCTGCGTAAATTTGAAATTTTCATTAAATGTAATGATTCAATTTAATGACAATTTTACATTTGTCAAACAATAGGTAGGCCATGAAGCTATTGAAACTAAAATGAAGTGAAAATTCCTAAAATTACCATTTTTGTTTGGATTTTGCAGCTGTTTTTTTGGTTAAAGGTATAAAAAATAGCCTACGACCTATTCTCAGACCTACCAAATATACACAAAAAATTTCATGCAAATTGGTCAACCCGTTTCGGAGGAGTACGGTAACAAACACTGTGACACGAGATTTTTATAGATATAGATATATATATATATATATACTAGCTGGGACCCGGTGCGCCTACGCTGCACCCATAAGTCAATAGAAAACAATAAAAACCATCCACTGACTTAATATTTTTCGAGATATGAATTTTACACAGATGAAATGCCTCAAAGAACATGGGTCTTGCGTCGGCCGCCATGAATCGGTATATTGAGTCTACTACATTGCTTATTGTATTCTACTTATCATACCCTTCAATTTGATACCCATGTTGAGGGGGTTGTGAAGAAAGTGGTAATCCGGCCTCTTTAGACGGCCGCCATGGATCTAAAGATATATTTTGTATACTACATTGCTTATTGTATTCTACTTATCATACCCTTTCATTTGATACCCATGTTGAGGTGGTTGTGAAGAAAGTGGTAATTCGGCCTCTTGAGACAGCCGCCATGGATCTAAAGATATATTTTGTATACTACATTGCTTATTGTATTCTACTTATCATACCCTTTCATTCGATACCCATGTCGAGGTGGTTGTGAAGAAAGTGGTACCCCGCCCTCTTGAGACGGCCGCCATGGATCTAAAGATATATTTTGTATACTACATTGCTTATTGTATTCTACTTATCATACCCTTTCATTTGATACCCATGTTGAGGTGGTTGTGAAGAAAGTGGTAATTCGGCCTCTTGAGACAGCCGCCATGGATCTAAAGATATATTTTGTATACTACATTGCTTATTGTATTCTACTTATCATACCCTTTCATTCGATACCCATGTCGAGGTGGTTGTGAAGAAAGTGGTACCCCGCCCTCTTGAGACGGCCGCCATGGATCTAAAGATATATTTTGTATACTACATTGCTTATTGTATTGTACTTAACATACCCTTTCATTTGATACCCATGTTGAGGTGGTTGTGAAGAAAATGGTAATCCGGCCTCTTGAGACGGCCGCCATGGATCTAAAGATATATTTTGTATACTACATTGCTTATTGTATTCTACTTATCATACCCTTTCATTTGATACCCATGTCGAGGTGGTTGTGAAGAAAGTGGTACCCCGCCCTCTTGAGACGGCCGCCATGGATCTATAGATATATTTTGTATACTACATTGCTTATTGTATTCTACTTAACATACCCTTTCATTTGATACCCATGTTGAGGTGGTTGTGAAGAAAGTGGTAATCCGGCCTCTTGAGACGGCCGCCATGGATTTAAAGATATATTTTGTATACTACATTGCTTATTGTATTCTACTTATCGTACCCTTTCATTTGATACCCATGTCGAGGTGGTTGTAAAGAAAGTGGTACCCCGCCCTCTTGAGACGGCCGCCATGGATCTAAAGATATATTTTGTATACTACATTGCTTATTATATTCTACTTAACATACCCTTTCATTTGATACCCATGTTGAGGTGGTTGTGAAGAAAGTGGTAATCCGGCCTCTTGAGACGGCCGCCATGGATCTAAAGATATATTTTGTATACTACATTGCTTATTGTATTCTACTTATCATACCCTTTCATTTGATACCCATGTTGAGGGGATTGTGAAGAAAGTGGTAATCCGGCCTCTTTAGACGGCCGCCATGGATCTAAAGATATATTTTGTATACTACATTGCTTATTGTATTCTACTTATCATACCCTTTCATTTGATACCCATGTCGAGGTGGTTGTGAAGAAAGTGGTAATTCGGCCTCTTGAGACGGCCGCCATGGATCTAAAGATATATTTTGTATACTACATTGCTTATTGTATTCTACTTATCATACCCTTTCATTTGATACCCATGTCGAGGTGGTTGTGAAGAAAGTGGTACCCCGCCCTCTTGAGACGGCCGCCATGGATCTAAAGACATATTTTGTATACTACATTGCTTATTGTATTCTCCTTAACATACCCTTTCATTTGATACCCATGTTGAGGTGGTTGTGAAGAAAGTGGTAATCCGGCCTCTTGAGACGGCCGCCATGGATCTAAAGATATATTTTGTATACTACATTGCTTATTGTATTCTACTTATCATACCCTTTCATTTGATACCCATGTCGAGGTGGTTGTGAAGAAAGTGGTACCCCGCCCTCTTGAGACGGCCGCCATGGATCTAAAGATATATTTTGTGTACTACATTGCTTATTGTATTCTACTTATCATACCCTTTCATTTGATACCCATGTCGAGGTGGTTGTGAAGAAAGTGGTACACCGCCCTCTTGAGACGGCCGCAATGGATCATTTTAGTTTCAATAGCGTCATGGCCTACCTATTGTTTGACAGCTGCGTAAATTTGAAATTTTCATTAAATGTAATGATTCAATTTAATGACAATTTTACATTTGTCAAACAATAGGTAGGCCATGAAGCTATTGAAACTAAAATGAAGTGAAAATTCCTAAAATTACCATTTTTGTTTGGATTTTGCAGCTGTTTTTTTGGTTAAAGGTATAAAAAATAGCCTACGACCTATTCTCAGACCTACCAAATATACACAAAAAATTTCATGCAAATTGGTCAACCCGTTTCGGAGGAGTACGGTAACAAACACTGTGACACGAGATTTTTATAGATATAGATATATATATATACTAGCTGGGACCCGGTGCGCCTACGCTGCACCCATAAGTGAATAGTAAACAATAAAAACCATCCATTGACTTAATATTTTTCGAGATATGAATTTTACACAGATGAAATGCCTCAGAGAACATGGGTCTTGCGTCGGCCGCCATGAATCGGTATATTGAGTCTACTACATTGCTTATTGTATTCTACTTATCATACCCTTTCATTTGATACCCATGTTGAGGGGATTGTGAAGAAAGTGGTAATCCGGCCTTTTTAGACGGCCGCCATGGATCTAAAGATATATTTTGTATACTACATTGCTTATTGTATTCTACTTATCATACCCTTTCATTTGATACCCATGTCGAGGTGGTTGTGAAGAAAGTGGTAATTCGGCCTCTTGAGACGGCCGCCATGGATCTAAAGATATATTTTGTATACTAAATTGCTTATTGTATTCTACTTATCATACCCTTTCATTTGATACCCATGTCGAGGTGGTTGTGAAGAAAGTGGTACCCCGCCCTCTTGAGACGGCCGCCATGGATCTAAAGATATATTTTGTATACTACATTGCTTAATGTATTCTACTTATCATACCCTTTCATTTGATACCCATGTTAAGGTGGTTGTGAAGAAAGTGGTAATCCGGCCTCTTGAGACGGCCGCCATGGATCTAAAGATATATTTTGTATACTACATTGCTTATTGTATTCTACTTATCATACCCTTTCATTTGATACCCATGTCGAGGGGATTGTGAAGAAAGTGGTAATCCGGCCTCTTTAGACGGCCGCCATGGATCTAAAGATATATTTTGTATACTACATTGCTTATTGTATTCTACTTATCATACCCTTTCATTTGATACCCATGTCGAGGTGGTTGTGAAGAAAGTGGTAATTCGGCCTCTTGAGACGGCCGCCATGGATCTAAAGATATATTTTGTATACTACATTGCTTATTGTATTCTACTTATCATACCCTTTCATTTGATACCCATGTCGAGGTGGTTGTGAAGAAAGTGGTACCCCGCCCTCTTGAGACGGCCGCCATGGATCTAAGGACATATTTTGTATACTACATTGCTTATTGTATTCTCCTTAACATACCCTTTCATTTGATACCCATGTCGAGGTGGTTGTGAAGAAAGTGGTAATTCGGCCTCTTGAGACGGCCGCCATGGATCTAAAGATATATTTTGTATACTACATTGCTTATTGTATTCTACTTATCATACCCTTTCATTTGATACCCATGTCGAGGTGGTTGTGAAGAAAGTGGTACCCCGCCCTCTTGAGACGGCCGCCATGGATCTAAAGATATATTTTGTATACTACATTGCTTATTATATTCTACTTAACATACCCTTTCATTTGATACCCATGTTGAGGTGGTTGTGAAGAAAGTGGTACCCCGCCCTCTTGAGACGGCCGCCATGGATCTAAAGATATATTTTGTATACTACATTGCTTATTGTATTCTACTTATCATACCCTTTCATTTGATACCCATGTCGAGGTGGTTGTGAAGAAAGTGGTACCCCGCCCTCTTGAGACGGCCGCCATGGATCTAAAGATATATTTTGTATACTACATTGCTTATTGTATTCTACTTATCATACCCTTTCATTTGATACCCATGTCGAGGTGGTTGTGAAGAAAGTGGTACACCGCCCTCTTGAGACGGCCGCAATGGATCATTTTAGTTTCAATAGCGTCATGGCCTACCTATTGTTTGACAGCTGCGTAAATTTGAAATTTTCATTAAATGTAATGATTCAATTTAATGACAATTTTACATTTGTCAAACAATAGGTAGGCCATGAAGCTATTGAAACTAAAATGAAGTGAAAATTCCTAAAATTACCATTTTTGTTTGGATTTTGCAGCTGTTTTTTTGGTTAAAGGTATAAAAAATAGCCTACGACCTATTCTCAGACCTACCAAATATACACAAAAAATTTCATGCAAATTGGTCAACTCGTTTCGGAGGAGTACGGTAACAAACACTGTGACACGAGATTTTTATAGATATAGATATATATATATATATATATATATATATATATATATATATATATATATATATATATATATATATATATACTGTCGTTTTTCATCAGTTTGCCCATACTTTGAACCTACATATCTTCTAAACGGAGTCTCTCAGGTTTCTGTTATTTCTTTCACATAAAAGAATACACATTTACCTAAAAGATGAGCCTAATTACGTTGCTCTACTATAGTCGGTCTAGAAGTTACTAAAGTTTAAGTAAATGGAAATTCGGCCATACAAGCTGCAAGTGAGGGGATATGAGTGCTTTATGTAAATCTTTAAAACGGCGATATCTCATGAATGGCAATTCGTACGGGAAAATGTATAAGATCCTTTTTTGTAGGTAATCGCATAATCTACAAACTTTGTAAACACTATTTTATGATAAAAGTTACCGTTTTGCTGAAAATCGCAAAAAAAACGTTTTTGTGCCCTTTGACCCCGAGTAAATCCAGGTTCCAGGTGCCGGATCGATGGGGACTTTTTAGATTTCATTTATAACGGTGTTTTGAACAATCCTACCAATTTTCAGCTAGGTGGGAATTTTTGTACCTTCATACCTATTTTTTGGTCTAATTTGACCGGACTATTAAGATACACGGAATTTAAAAAAACCTTTGGAAAGGTTTTAAATTTACTAAAAATGCTCAAAAAAAGGACTATAAGGCCTCATTTATGAATTAGAGTGAAAAGAGTGGGAAAATTTACATTCTTTTCATTTTTTTTACAAAAAAGGGGCCTCGGAAGTCTAGAGGTAAGGCGCCTGACTGCTATCCCCAGAGGTCCCGGGTTCGAATCCCGGCGGCGCCACGGTCCTTCGCCTTTCCCACCTAACTTTCCTTTTTTCTTCTTCCCTCTTTACATTCCTGATTCCTCCTGTCATAGCCTTCCCTAGTCCTTCCCCGCTCCACCAAGCGCATGCCATCGGTTGGTTGATGAGATTCAACTCGTTTCAGGAGGCATAACACTCCAGCGAGTTGTTCTCGACGCCCCGATGTCAGAGTAGCGAAATGGTTGCGAGTAGGGAGAATAAAAAATATCGCGGCTAGATTGTGACAGTTACTTCCTTCTCTTCTCTCTATCTTCCGGTTAGAGCTGCTGTTCGACATTCACTCTATACGAAAAAATAGGTTGTCGACAGTACAAAGGGACTTTCCCTAAGCCTCTAGTCTGTCACATAAAAAAAGTAAAACCATTTATTTCTGTTTTTCCATTATACACTGTTGTTTTTACTATTGAAATAGAAGCCGCATTGCTTACGATTACAAAGATACCCTATTTGTGGAAAACGACCGTTGTTTCATTACCTTTTCATCCTAAATTTTTTTCCCCCAAAAACCAAAATACAAAACACCCTACCTCGAAAACGGGGGGGCTATCTCTATTTTTGTGTTTTTGTCAATCATTTTTTTGTTACTATCTAACATTACTGGTTGGCAGGCCAGTACGGGGCGCTGTATATTGAGGATCATCAAGTATAGTACAGGGTATGTATGTGAAAATCCGTTTTGCTGCTGCATCTTAAATGAAAATAATATAAATGCGAGATCGTCTAACAACAGTATACCGGCTAATATTACAACTGTTTAATAATTTTTAACTGATTGAACTGATAGTGTGCCATAATGTGATAATCGCCATATTTAATGGACTTAAGTAACTGCAATTTATGTAAAATAGCCAAACTTAATTGATGGAACTAGCTTGAGCACTTCAAAATATTATTAACTTGATGACATTATCCAGGATGCTATTTATATGTCATTGTGAAGACTTTAAAAAAAAAAAAAACTTAAATCAATCTTACCTCGAATGAGGAAATGCCAATGACGAACCAATTAGAGTTTGTTGTGCTGGAGACTGTGGAAGTCCTACAACTGCAGCATCGGGATGCAGAAAATTTCTCCGTTGTTCTATTCGCTCTTGGTGTTGTGAGAGACAACGTGATATTATTTCAGGAATATTTTCCATGTGATCCTAAAAATTTTAATTTTTGATTTAGTTTTTGTTTTAAGTTTGTATTATGTTAACGTTATAAAGTTTTATTTTTAGTCCAGTGCAATTTGTCGAAAAAAGGGCATGAAATTGCACGGTGTGGGATTGAATTCACAGTTTCCTTGGGAAGTCCCTAACAATTTTTCATTTACAAAAGGCCCCCTCCAGAAATTTTCCAAAACCGAAAATTATGTAAAGGGATAATTTGGGCCGATTTCTCGAAAGTGCTCGTATTTGAATGAATGGGGTATCGTTGGAAAGGGCTTGCTCCCCCGAGTTCAAACAAGTTGATTTCGCCAAAAAATTCCAAGTTATGCCCTCTTTTGTGAATTCCCAAAGGAGGGTTGCGAAATGCCCATTATCTCGGAAATACTGGTCAGCACGGAGTGGGATCCCAGACTCCCCGGTAGTCCCTAACAATTTACTATTCAAAAAAGGGCCGCTCCAGAAATTTCCCAAACCCGGAAATTATGCAAAGGAGTACCCTTTGGGAAAATCTTTGGCTGATTTCTCGAAAGTGCTCGAACGAGTTATTTATTATAAATGATCTTTCCCTCCTTTTCAAGAGGTGGATTTTCCCAACGCACTGCCACCCCACAAACTTGGTTTTTTCATTCTCAGCTGTTCCCGAACCAATTCCAAACATCGTAAAGTGCAATTTCATTTACTAATTGAACTGGACTATTTATGTTCTGTTATTTGATAAAATCAAAATAAGATACGGGTAGATAGGTAGGTAGTAGCATAACCTTCTATATTTACAAGCCATGAACACCAGTTGTGCTTGTGTTAGTCGGTGGCCCGGGTGCCCTATTCGTTTACTGTCCAATTGAATGGAAAAGTGGATATGAGAATTATTGTTTTTTGTTTGTTCGGTGAATTGATTATGTTAAAAGAAAGTTATTAAGTTGATATGCCTGACAACAATTAAATTAAAACGTGGAATTGATACCCAAAAATTATGATTTTTAGTGTGTTTTTAGTGTCTTACAGCGGGCCAACAGTGATAATAAAATTTTCAGTGATTTTAAAGTGAATAGTATCGTCATTGTGGTGTAATTGTTTAGGATATAAGTGCAGAAAATGTGAAAGAAAGTGCTAAAGTTATTGTTTTTTTTGACATTTACATTGAGGCATATATTGTGCATTTATGTATGTATAAATATTTAATCTTGGATATAAAAACATTTTATACTGTGGACATAGCAGTAATCGACAAAATATGCAATAGCTTTATATCCAAGATAAAATCTTTAAAAATTCACTGAATATGACCCAATTTTAATGGCAATCAAAACAATAACTTTAGCACTTTCTTTAACATTTTTCTGCAC
The DNA here is from genome assembly GCA_949987705.1 of Thereva unica. NCBI lineage: Eukaryota > Metazoa > Arthropoda > Insecta > Diptera > Therevidae > Thereva > Thereva unica. The sequence continues at coordinate 52,030,296 of OX465284.1, forward strand.
TTATATTTTTATTAATTACCACCGCTCAATATGAAAAACTCAACATTTTTGTTCTAATGAAGCACGACATAACCACCGCGAATGTAAACAAAGTGGCCACCTTTACAAACTGTTAACCTTATAAATACACATAAATGTAAATTTAAATCAAACTAACCTTTATTAATGATAACTTTAACAAACGATTGGTGGTGCAACTCATTTTTACAAACTGGAACTTTAACAACTTTGTTATTGCTAAAGTTAAGTGTTACAGTGGAAACTATTATATTCATGTAAATCTTATGTGATTTGATTAAAGAAATTAAAAAAAATTGAGTGATTAAATGTGTTAATTGTAACAGTTACAATTAACACATTTAATCACTCAATTTTTTTTAATTTCTTTAATCAAATCACATAAGATTTACATGAATATAATAGTTTCCACTGTAACACTTAAACCGAAAATTATGTAAAGGGATAATTAATAATATTAACAAAGTTGTTAAAGTTCCAGTTTGTAAAAATGAGTTGCACCACCCAATCGTTTGTTAAAGTTATCATTAATAAAGGCTAGTTTGATTTAAATTTACATTTATGTGTATTTATAAGTTTAACAGTTTGTGAGTTTATTGAAAATGGCATCTCTGTCTGGGTCTATGACAACTGACATAAGTTAACAATAATAATATACTAACCAGCCGAATTTGCTTGGTTAAAGTTAAAGTTAAAATGTTACGTCATGTTTACAATTGTTAAACGGTGCAACTCTCGTTTTGTCTAACCGGAGATTTGACAACGGATCCAGCTTTTATTACGGTTAAAGTTAATTGGTGCAACTCACCCTTAATTTTGTATAATTAAATACAAGTGTGCCTTGTTGGCAAATAAATAAATAAATAAATAAGTTCGAAAATATTTTATACGTACAACTGCAGACTTACGCAGAAGCAGCTCTTGGAAATTCCCAAGGTGGGCTCCGTCCCAAAGATCTACAACATACCATATCGTCACTTTTACCTGCGTAAAAGAGAAGGCAAATAAAGGGCATGGCCCATTTTTGTATGGGCGTTGGCATAGCTATCGAACTTAATGTACACCAATGATTTTTGGTGTTTTATATTCGTGAGTATTGGCACATTAATTTGCTATAAAGAAAAAACTCGAGGAACTTGTCATTACAACAGACTAGGCATAAACAGTTTCATTAAATCTTTTAATCAGATCAGTTTCAATAAGTGTATAGATTATGATTTTTCTATTAAAAACCTTAAGGGGCTTTAAAATAGCGAACAGTTGTGAATTATTACGGTTAACTGATATGTTTTTATAATTATTCAGCATTTAAACAAAGTAATGGCCACCTGAATTAAGGATCCTCAGTCCTATCACAAAGTAGTGTGTACAAAGTTTGTAGATCATGCGATTATCTACAAAAAATGATATTATACATTTTCTCGTACGAGTTGCCGTTCATGAGATATCGCCGTTTTAAAGATGTCAAATACTCATCCCCTAATTCGTAACTTGAATAAGTCATCAGACGTTCAATAAATCCCCTATTGTACTACGTGGCTAATATTTCCAGGGTGATTCTTGGATATATTTGGAGGAAAAATTGTTCTAGAGAGGGGGCTACCCCACTATCCACTAATATAGAGGGTGGAAAGAAAAGAAAAAAATCTAAACTCATAAACTAATCATCGAAGAGCAACGTAATTAGGTTCTTTTAGATAAATGTGTATTCTTTTATTTGAAGTACGGGAGCTTAATTGAATCCGTTTGGAAGATATGTAGGTTCAAAATAAGGATTTATTGAACGTCTGATGAAGGGATGAGTATTTTAAATCCTTAAAACGACGATATCTCTTGAACGGTAATTCGTACGAGAAAAAGTATAATATCATTTTTTTCAGATAATAGCATGATCTACAAACTCTGTAAACACTATTTTATGATAGGACTTGTCGTTTAAGAGAAATTATAGACCAGTGCAGATACGCTTTTGAAAAGCCAAAAACTAGAAAAATTCTTAGCAGTATATGGAAGGTGGGAAAATTTAGGATAAATGCTACATAAACAAGGAAAAATCGAGAGCACCGCAGCAGATGACCGGAAAGGGGGCGGGGGAGCCCAAATGTGAGTTTTAGGGGGTTAAACGTGTTTTTTTGCGATTTCTGAGAAAAGTAGACCTCCTATCGAAAAAAGTTAAATGTAAACGTTGTAGATAATTAAAAGATCTAGAGCTTTTGTTCAAACCATTTTTCGACATAACCTCAAAAAATGGAGAAAAACGTCAAAAACCGAGTTTTTCGTTTATCATTTTTATCTTTCACAAAAATGATCCAATTTTAATCAAATTTGAAGAAAATGTAGATTTTCATGTTTTGAAAAGGCCCAATTTTTTTCAAAGCGATTGGTTGTGTAGTTTTGTTTTTATGACCTTAATTTAAAAAAAAGGCCCCATTTTCAATCAAAAAAGTTGGCGAACGAATTTTTGATTTTGAAAATTTTGAAGACGAGTTTTTTCTCGTTGAATCCTCTATTTTAAGATGGTGTAAAAAAATGATAGTGTCACAATAGAAAAACATCGATAAAAATTCGAAAACCCAAAAACATCCTTTTTCAAATATCGATTTTTCCGTTTTAGGCCAAAAAAAATATTTCTACGTATTGTGATGGCTTGTACATTAAAACTTACTGGTAGAACCCAGCACTCGACATTCGAGCACCATTTTATAAGTCTATAAGTCTTCAATAACAAAATTTTTCGAGAAGAATAAAACAAAATTGAAAAATGAAACAAATTTTTTATAGTTGGAAAAAGCAATGCCAAAAAACCAACTTTTATTATTTGCTAATGTCTTATATTACATTTTATTGTATTACACTCTACTGGCTGTTAAATACAATTGCCCATGAGCAAAGACTATGCCGTGTTTAAATAATAAGTGTGTTCGCGTACTCGAATGCTGTTATGTTGGAGAGATGCTGTTCATCATGAAACTCAACACATTTTTCAATCTCTTGAGAATCTTCAATAAAGTCATCGACTTCGTGAAGGTCCTCAAGCTCATCACAATCTTCATTATTAATAATCTCCTCCGAATCGCTGAGATCCTCTATTGGTTGATTTTCAGAATTTGAACAGTTGTTGGCTCCGGTACAATTGGAACATAAAAGGGAGCATTTTACTCCATGCTTTCGACAGCCACATCTTTTACTATCACAACCAGTTTCACAGCTGCAGCAGATAGATTTAAGCAAACTTTCAGGAATTAATTTCTTTTCGGTAAATTTAGGTGTTATTCCGTTTAAATGGTTTTTCCACCCCCAATCTGTAGCTTTCAGTTCGTTACCCAGCCAAGTCTGAATTCGAAAATAGACCCCGTAGCAGTGTTGTTCTGGTGCTCTCTCGGTATAATTCCTTTGAATTTTTTTGAACTGATAAATAATTTAGCAATGTCTTGTATAACATGTGATTTTCTGGTAATTTTAACAACTCCTTTTTTATAGTAGAACAATTAAAAATGCACTGCAGGGCTGCGTTAGCATAACACGAAGCACCATGTAAATTTGGTAGCCCCCGAACATTTCCAAAATTTACAGCGTCATTAGTAAAAGTACCTTGTATATTCGAAACCTCCGAGATTGCATTCCACCTTTTATCGATAACTGGCAGAGACGATATTTTTTTAAATTTAATGTTTGGTAAATCTGGACGATATTTTTCTCTTAGCCAATTGTATTCAACTATTGCTTCAAGATTTACTTTAACACTAGATGGATCAAAATTGATTAAATGCAAACCGTCCAAGAATGTGAGTCTGGACAATGCTACATAAACCTGTCCGGGAGCAAACTAAAAGTACTAATGATAATAAACAACATAAACCTGCATTACTGACTCAAATGTTTCAGTTATATCGCTTATTGTGTTGTCCTTATTCTTCCCTTTCATTTGATACCCATGTCGAGGGGTATGTTAAGAAAATGGTAATCGGGCCTCTTCAGATGACCGCCGTGGCTCTTACGGTATATTGAGTACACTATACCGCTTATTGTGTTCTACTTATGATTACCTTTAATTAGATACCCATGTCGATGGGCTATGTAAAAAAAATGGTTATCCGCTCTCTTGAGATAACCGCCGTGGATCTAAATATATTTTGAGTATACTAAATCGCTTATTGTTTTCTACTTATCATTCCCTTTCTTTTGATACCCATATCGAGGGGGTTGTGAAGAAAATGGTAATGCATCCTCTTGAGGTGGCCTCGGTGGATATAACTTGATATTGAGTATACTATATTGCTTACTGTCTTCTACTTAAGATACGCTTTCAATTTATACCTATGTCGAGGTGGTGGTGAAGAAATGGTAGTCCGCCCTCTTGAGACGGCCGCCATGGATATAAAGACATAGCTTATTGTATTCTGCTTATCATACCCTTTCATTTGATACCCATGTCGAGGGGGTTGTGAAGAAAATGGTAATACGTACTCTTGAGGTAGCCTCGGTGGATCTAACAATTTATTGAATATACTATGTTGCTTATTGTATTCTACTTATCATACCCTTTCATTTGATATCCATGTCGAGGGGGTTGTGAAGAAAATGGTAATCCGCCCTCTTGAGATGACCGCCATGGATCTAACCAGATATTGAGTATATTATATCGCTTATGGTATTCTACTTATGATACCCTTTCAATTGATACCTATGTCGAGGTGGTGGTGAAGAAATGGTAGTCCGCCCTCTTGAGACGGCCGCCATGGATATAAAGACATAGCTTATTGTATTCTACTTATTATATCCTTTCATTTGATACCCATGTCGAGGGGGTTGTGAAGAAAATGGTAATACGTCCTCTTGAGGTAGCCTCGGTGGATCTAACAATTTATTGAATATACTATGTTGCTTATTGTATTCTACTTATCATACCCTTTCATTTGATATCCATGTCGAGGGGGTTGTGAAGAAAATGGTAATCCGCCCTCTTGAGATGACCGCCATGGATCTAACCAGATATTGAGTATATTATATCGCTTATGGTATTCTACTTATGATACCCTTTCAATTGATACCTATGTCGAGGTGGTGGTGAAGAAATGGTAGTCCGCCCTCTTGATACGGCCGCCATGGATATTAAGACATAGCTTATTGTATTCTACTTATCATACCCTTTCATTTGATACCCATGTCGAGGGGTTTGTGAAGAAAATGGTAATGCGTCCTCTTGAGGTGGCCTCGGTGGATCTAACCAGATATTGACTATACTATATTGCTTATTGTATTCTACTTATCATACCTTTTCATTTGATACTCATATCGAGGGGGTTGTGAAGAAAATGGTAATCCGCCCTCTTGAGATGACAGCCATGGATCTAACCAGATATTGAGTATATTATATCGTTTATGGTATTCTACTTATGATACCCTTTCAATTGATACCTATGTCGAGGTGGTGGAGAAGAACTGGTAGTCCGCCCTCTTGAGACGGCCGCCATGGATATAAAGACATAGCTTATTGTATTCTACTTATCATACCCTTTCATTTGATACCCATGTCGAGGGGGTTGTGAAGAAAATGGTAATGCGTCCTCTTGAGGTGGCCTCGGTGGATCTAACCAGATATTGACTATACTATATTGCTTATTGTATTCTACTTATCATACCTTTTCATTTGATACTCATATCGAGGGGGCTGTGAAGAAAATGGTAATCCGCCCTCTTGAGATGACAGCCATGGATCTAACCAGATATTGAGTATATTATATCGCTTATGGTATTCTACTTATGATACCCTTTCAATTGATACCTATGTCGAGGTGGTGGAGAAGAAATGGTAGTCCGCCCTCTTCAGACGGCCGCCATGGATATAAAGACATAGCTTATTGTATTCTACTTATCATACCCTTTCATTTGATACCCATGTCGAGGGGGTTGTGAAGAAAATGGTAATGCATCCTCTTGAGGTTGCCTCGGTGGATCTAACTAGATATTGAGTATACTATATTGCTTACTGTCTTCTACTTAAGATACGCTTTCAATTTATACCTATGTCGAGGTGGTGGTGAAGAAATGGTAGTCCGCCCTCTTGAGACGGCCGCCATGGATATAAAGACATAGCTTATTGTATTCTACTTATCATACCCTTTCATTTGATACCCATGTCATGGGTGTTGTGAAGAAAATAGTAATACGTCCTCTTGAGGTGGCCTCGGTGGATCTAACTATTTATTGAATATACTATATTGCTTATTGTATTCTACTTATCATACCCTTTCATTTGATATCCATGTCGAGGGGGTTGTGAAGAAAATGGTAATCCGCCCTCTTGAGATGACCGCCATGGATCTAACCAGATATTGAGTATATTATATCGCTTATGGTATTCTACTTATGATACTCTTTCAATTGAGACCTATGTGGAGGTGGTGGTGAAGAAATGGTAGTCCGCCCTCTCTAGACGGCCGCCATGGATATTAAGACATAGCTTATTGTATTCTACTTATCATACCCTTTCATTTGATACCCATGTCGAGGGGGTTGTGAAGAAAATGGTAATGCGTTCTCTTGAGGTGGCCTCGTTGGATCTAACCAGATATTGACTATACTAAATTGCTTATTGTCTTCTACTTAAGATACCCTTTCAATTGATACCTATGTCGAGGTGGTGGTGAAGAAATGGTAGTCCGCCCTCTTGAGACGGCCGCCATGGATATAAAGACATAGCTTATTGTATTCTACTTATCATACCCTTCCAATTGATACCCATGTCGTGGGGGTTGTGAAGAAAATGGTAATACGTCCTCTTGAGGTGGCCTCGGTGGATCTAACTATTTATTGAGTATACTATATTGCTTATTGTATTCTACTTATCATGCCTTTTCATTTGATACTCATATCGAGGGGGTTGTGAAGAAAATACTAATCCGCCCTCTTGAGATGACAGCCATGGATCTAACCAGATATTGAGTATATTATATCGCTTATGGTATTCTACTTATGATACCCTTTCAATTGATACCTATGTCGAGGTGGTGGTGAAGAAATGGTAGCCCGCCCTCTTGAGACGGCCGCCATGCATATAAAGACATAGCTTATTGTATTCTACTTATCATACCCTTTCATTTGATACCCATGTCATGGGGATTGTGAAGAAAATGGTAATACGACCTCTTGAGGTGGCCTCGGTGGATCTAACTATTTATTGAATATACTATATTGCTTATTGTATTCTACTTATCATACCCTTTCATTTGATATCCATGTCGAGGGGGTTGTGAAGAAAATAGTAATCCGCCCTCTTGATTTTCAGTACTCAATTTTCAGTATTCTGCGTACACTGATACCTTATTCATGAAGATATGTGATGGCGTTACAAAAATACAGGGTTAATTAGTCATTTCGCCCAAATAAAAAGAAATAGCATTTTTAACACCTTAGCCACAGTTACGGGATATAACAACTATACAGAAATTCAATACTTATTATAGCCGATAATCTGAGATACTTTTCTTTTGCGCCGGGCCTGGAGTAATTTTGTATGGGCTGTGACCCACCTCCTTTGGTTCTGAAAGACAATTAGCGACTGTCACTGGTGAGTAGGAGATCAAGTTGTGATGGATGTCTTGCTTTAAAATAGGTAGGCAGAACATTAATTGTATTTAAACCAAGACGGTGCATAGTATAAATAATTTGCTGCTGTTGGCCACACGACTTTAAAAGATTCATATTACAATCTCCACCAACTAAGAGATTAGTGTATCTTCGCGAGGAGTTATCTATCGCTTGTTCCAGCTCGAAGAAATTATCCGTATTAAACAAACCACGGGGACAATAGACAGATATGAGAAGAATTTTCTCCGAGTTGCAAGACACTTCAACTCCCAAGAAATCAATCACGGAGGTTTTGGAGTGACAGACAATTTGAGCATTGAGGAAATCTTTGATGTATATAGCAACCCCTCCGCCAATACGATCCCGACGATCGTTGCGAAACACCCTATAACCATCAAGGGATACGAAAGAGGATTTAACAGAAGCATACAACCAAGTTTCGCATATAAGCAATGCATGAATTCCTACATTGAGGAACATTTCGCCAAATTCATCAATTTTGTTTTTCAGACTACGGGCATTGAAGAAACAAATTTTAAAGCCACTAAACCGTCAGTCTGTCTGTCTGTCTGTCTGTCTGTCTGTTACGCTTTCACGCCTAAACCACTAAACCGATTTTGATGAAATTTGCAACAGACATAGTTTAGACCTTGGAGACGGACATAGGCTACTTTTTATGGAGAACAAAAGGGTTGAAGGGGGTGAAATGGGGTTCAATAAGTTGCAAGGGGATTTTTTTCTATTGTATAAAAAGTAACTGACTAACAGACAACGCACAACTTAAACCGCTAGAGCTAAAGGGCTGAAATTTTGACTGTGCATCCCTATAATGGCGTGGACATCCCCTAAAAAGCGATTTTTCGAAATTCATCCCCTAAGGGGGTGAAATGGGGTTTATCCAAACCGCTGGAGCTATAGGGCTGAAATTTGGACAGTGCATTCCTATAATGACCTTTACATCCACTAAAAACGATTTTTTGAAATTCATCCCCTAAGGGGGTGAAATGGGGTTTATCCAAACCGTTGGAGCTATAGGGCTGAAATTTTGACAGTGCATCCCTATAATGGCGTGGACATCCACTAAGAAGCGATTTTTCGAAATTCATCCCCTAAGGGGGTGAAATGGGGTTTATCCAAACCGTTGGAGCTATAGGGCTGAAATTTTGACAGTGCATCCCTATAATGGCGTGGACATCCACTAAGAAGCGATTTTTCGAAATTCATCCCCTAAGGGGGTGAAATGGGGTTTATCCAAACCGTTGGAGCTATAGGGCTGAAATTTTGACTGTGCATCCCTATAATGGCGTGGACATCCACTAAAAAGCGATTTTTCGAAATTCATCCCCTAAGGGGGTGAAATGGGGTTTATCCAAACCGCTGGAGCTATAGGGCTGAAATTTGGACAGTGCATTCCTATAATGACGTTTACATCCTCTAAAAAACGATTTTTCGAAATTCATCCCCTAAGGGGGTGAAATGGGGTTTATCCAAACCGTTGGAGCTAAAGGGCTGAAATTTTGACTGTGCATCCCTATAATGGCGTGGACATCCACTAAAAAGCGATTTTTCGAAATTCATCCCCTAAGGGGGTGAAATGGGGTTTATCCAAACCGCTGGAGCTATAGGGCTGAAATTTGGACAGTGCATTCCTATAATGACGTTTACATCCACTAAAAAACGATTTTTCGAAATTCATCCCCTAAGGGGGTGAAATGGGGTTTACCCAAACCGCTGGAGCTATAGGGCTAAAATTTTGACAGTGCATCCCTATAATGACGTTTACATCCATTAAAAAGCGATTTTTCGAAATTCATCCCCTAAGGGGGTGAAATGGGGTTTATCCAAACCGTTGGAGCTATAGGGCTGAAATTTTGACAGTGCATCCCTATAATGGCGTGGACATCCACTAAGAAGCGATTTTTCGAAATTCATCCCCTAAGGGGGTGAAATGGGGTTTATCCAAACCGCTGGAGCTATAGGGCTGAAATTTTGACAGTGCATCCCTATAATGGCGTGGACATCCACTAAGAAGCGATTTTTCGAAATTCATCCCCTAAGCGGGTTTACCCAAACCGCTGGAGCTATAGGGCTGAAATTTTGACAGTGCATCCCTATAATGACGTTTACATCCACTAAAAAGCGATTTTTCGAAATTCATCCCATAAGGGGGTGAAATGGGGTTTATCCAAACCGTTGGAGCTATAGGGCTGAAATTTTGACAGTGCATCCCTATAATGGCGTGGACATCCACCAAGAAGCGATTTTTCGAAATTCATCCCCTAAGGGGGTGAAATGGGGTTTATCCAAACCGTTGGAGCTATAGGGCTGAAATTTTGATAGTGCATCCCTATAATGGCGTGGACATCCACTAAGAAACGATTTTTCGAAATTCATCCCCTAAGGGGGTGAAATGGGGTTTATCCAAACCGTTGGAGCTATAGGGCTGAAATTTTGACAGTGCATCCCTATAATGGCGTGGACATCCACTAAGAAGCGATTTTTCGAAATTCATCCCCTAATGGGGTGAAATGGGATTAACCCACACCGCTGAAGCTGGAGGGCTCTAATTTTGACCGTGCATCACTACAATGACGTGGGCATCCACTTAGGGACGATTGAATCCCCTAAGGGGGTTAAATGGGGTTAAGCCAAACCGCTGGAGCTAAACGGCTGAAATTTTGACAGTGCATCGTGGACATTTACTAAGAAGCGATTTTTCGAAATTCATCCCCTAAAGGGGTAAAATTTGGTTTACCAAACTACTGGAACTACAGGGTTGAAATTTGGACAGTGCATCCCTATAATGACATGGACATCCACTAAGAGGCGAGTATTCGAAATTCATCCCCTAAGGGGATGAAATGGGGTTAACCCAAACCTCTGAAGCTGAAGGGCTGAAATTTTGACAGTGCATCCCTATAATCACGTAGAAATGAATGACTCGAAATTCAATTTATTTAATATTCATTTGTGATTGCTTCATAATTTCTTACATCCACGTAAATAGGCGAACAAACTTAACGAACGTTCGTCAAACCCTAAAATGTCACTTTTCTTGATGACATATACATGCCAATCTACTTTAAAACTTGCAGATTTGTTGAGGAGAGGTGATATTCGCAGTAATTTGTTTACCATATTTATTAAAAAAATGCACTATAATAAACCCTTTTTAGGGATAATAACAGCTGACTTTTTTGTTGGTTTCTTTTTTTAAGGAAAACATTGCACATAATAAACAGTTTTTAAAGGCGTTGCAAGGCACGCGGGTTTTATGCTAGTTATTCATATTTTTAATTATCTTAAACTGGAGTATACTGCACATTGATTCGTATAACGTCAAATTTGAACCTCCTTTTTGGTTTAGTCACTGCTGTGACCGCAGGTCACTTGATTAGTGCACATACATATTAAATCGTGTGGTACGATTTTTATGCTTTCAAGCAGTTTGAAAGAGACTCCAATGTTTTTATTAATAAACAATTAAAAGTTAGTTCGCTGAAGACGAATTAAATTAGTAAGTGTAATTTGTAGGAGAGAACATAGCTATTTTAAACTACTTTGACTTTGAATTTAAAAAACTTACATTATAACATTAGCTTCTGTTCTACTCTGAGGCTTGACGCACTGAATATCGGTGGTCAAGTCAGATTTAAAAGGCTATCAAGGTAAATATTGTGGTCATTCAAATTGAATATTAAGAGTTTATTATGCACCTCGAAACACCTATCACCCCTTCAGTTTCTAGATTGTAGTTGGTAATCTCATTTTAATTAGTTCGAACAGTTCACAAATTCATACATTAGTGCACCTGTAGCTACTAAATCCGGGAATGCCTCTTACAACACAGGAACACAAGAGTCCCGAACTTGCAGAAAATCGTATGTGAAATGGAATTGTCGCATTGTTTTGGGAAAAATAATGAAATTAATAAAGTCTATTTGTTATATCGTGGGTTTTTTAGAAGGTTAAACACGATTGATTGCAAGATGAACAAATTCAGGTAAAGGTCTACTTTGATAGTTTTAATACAATTGTCTTCTCTTAGCAAAGTGTAACAATAATTAGAAGCAGTAAAAGGAATGAACAACGGTTTAGGTCGGCTGCACACATCAGATTCATTTCGTTCGGTTTTATAACTTGCGGTAACTTCAGGATGGAAATAACGTCAGCTAAAATAAGCACACGTGGTCAGTCATCAGCGGAATAGGGGGAATAACATTAGCATAGCATGCAAGTGCCGCAACTATTTCGGACTGATGGAAGTGCGTTCATAACCTCCTAGCGGTGGCCACTGGTAACTATCTTATGAGAGAGGATAGGCTAATATGATCGGACTAGTCCCTTCCAAGCAAGGTTGGCTGAACGAAGCAACATTTTAGAGTATTGGAGGTTGATTTGCTTTGGAGTCGCGCTTTGTCATATCATTCGCTGTGAGGGGGAGCTGCTCCAGAAGGCACTATCTGGAATCGTTTTGCTTCTGTAGCGGGGGATGTGACGGAACGTGGCCCCAAATCGGGTCAACCTCTAGTGTTGAAGTGTGGAGTTGCACCGCTTTTGCAGTGAACGACACATTTGTTGCGAGAGGCCAGGACCGGTTCCCGGTTGTAGAGCCCTTTAATTATAATATATAATAATAAATACGCGTAACGCCCACATCAGCTTAGATACAGGATTGCTTTTTGAATTCTTTTATTTTTTAGTCATAAAAAAAGTTCGGTAGAATTTAGCCCGATATTTTCGGTAGGCGTAAAGATCTGAGAGAAGTGGGGAAAAGGGCAATAAAAGTTGGGTCGGCAAGGGGTAGGTCATTAGCAGTTCCGCGAACTGAACGAAGAAGGAGTATAACTAGTTGCTGCACAAACATACGTTAAGAAAGAATATACGAACCTACCTCTTTAGTTCCTTACTGGACTGCGCCGTGATTACACGAAAGAAAAGTGCTGAAATTTTATGTTATCAAAATATTTACATATTTGGTTTCCATAAAAGTAGTGCAGTGTGCTCTGTTATCAAGTGATGTATAGTGAGGTGAGAGTTATAGTAGAAGGAACTTAGATACATTTTTTTGGAACGATCAGTGGAATCAAGACAATTACTGAACTTTTGTATTATCAAAATATAATATTTATTTTTTCATAAAAATAGTGCAGTGTGCTCTGATTTTTGGTGATGTGTAGTGTGGTGAGAGATATAGAAGGAGCTTAGGTACTTGTTTTTGGAAAGACTAGTGGAATCACCATCATAGGCACAATTTATCTTCGATTTTTGGTAAATATTAAATATCTAAGAAATATTTTTCTTTTTGTTTAAAATTATTATTAAGTCATTGGATTTATATTTTGTTGTGCTAATTAAAATTAAATTCGAGATTTTTTTTCAAATAAGTTTTAAGTTAGTGATGTCTGACCTTCCGCAACCGAAAAAACAGCCCTTGTCTGGCATTATATGTGCGGTTAAAACATGTAGAGCTACAAAGAGGAAGTTCAAAGACCGAACTTTCTTTAAATTCCCGGATGTTTCTGTACCCTTGTACGCCGAGTGTAATTTAACTCCTGACGACTATGGAAAAAAAAAGATTGAAAATTTGCGAGATTCATTTTTTAAAAGAACAAATAGGAAAAAATAAAAGGCTTAAACCTGTGGCTATTCCTAGCTGTTTTCTTGGAAATCAAGAAGTTTCTTTTATTATCTGAAGGTAATGCCTCTGCTTCAGAGGAGTCCCCAGATATATGTAATAATTGCGAAACATTGCAAAAGAAAGTCGATTATTACAAACACGAATTATTGAAAGCTTCAATTGAAAATTCGAAACTGAAATTAAAAATAAATTTACAAAAAAAAGGCAATAAGGAGGCTGAAACTTACGTGTACTATTACCAAAAAAAGACATATAGACCAGTCATTAGAGATTTTTTCGTGTTATAAAATTGTACAGCAAACTGCTTGCACTACTACTTCAGGGGGGCGGACTGACACGAATGCGCAGCGTGTGCGCGCCCTGATCCGTGAAGATCGGCGTTTAACAGTTCGAATGTTGGCGTTGGAGCTGGGTATAAACCGTGAAACAGTCAGACAAATTTTAACCGACGATTTAGGGATGAGAAAGCTATGCGCGAAGATGGTTCCAAGGAACCTTTCCGAGGAGCAAAACCAGCATCGAATGACCGTCGCAGAAGACTGTTTGGAACAAGTGGAAAACGATCCCACGCAGCTTGATCGATTTATTACAGGCGATGAGAGCTGGTTTTTTCAACACGACCCGGAAACCAAACGCCAGTCGTAGGCCGGATACGTTTCGAATTAGAATGTTCGCCTTATGTACCATTTTCAAACGCATTTTTAGCATTGTTCTCCAAACTTATATTAAAATGTGAGATAGACAAATTGTAGCCCCTAGCCTATATTTTCAGAAACCGTTTTGGAAATTTCAATCGAGCCACTCTGCTAATATTGGCGCAATGTGCAAGATTAGGGTCTATTTTGTTTATACTGGAATTATGCAGAAACTATACCTGCGACAAATTTCAACTTTTGGCAGTTTAAAGAATATATACCAGGGTATTATGTCCCAAAAAATCATACCCTAATATTGCAAAGTAACAGAGGTATGAGTTTTTGAAAAAAAAAAAAAAATGCCTTTTTAAGGGGTATTCTAGCTTTTCTCGGCGAAAAATTATCCGATCGAGGTCTAGAAACCCCCATTTTGTAGGGTTTTCAATTCTCTACAAATATCCTGTCGGGAGTAACGTGATTCCTCCAGTACTTTTTATTGTATACCCCAAAAACGGAAGAAGTACCCATTTTTGTTACTAGTTATTGTTTAAACAATTCCTCATGAGTAAATTTTGGCTGGTTTTTTGGTTTTAGTAATCTATGTGATACCCCTGAAGTAGTAGTGCAAGCAGTTTGCTGTACAGTTTTATAACAAAATCTGCCGTTTTTTTCGCTCTAATGACTGGCCTAATATGTCAAAGGTAATACCCGCAAAAACAATTTGTAAACAAATAGATATATGTCGCAAGTATTAAAATTTTCTCTTCCCTCTAAAGTTTCTTTGAGGAGATGGAGACCTATAAAAAATCTTAGCCCTGGGTTTAATGACCAACTTTTTAGTAATTTGCGTGAAAAAAATAAGGAGATGGAGAAAATGGAAAAATATGCTATTTTAATATTTGAATTTTGAAGTATCCATCAAAAGAGAGTTAGAATATAATAACATATTTGATGAAATTGATGGTTATGCAGATGATGGGACAAATAGATCGAACTGTGTAGCCAAGGCAGTTTGTGTCTTCATGTTGCGAGGGCTTTTTTCCAAGTGGAAGTATGTACTTTATACTTTTGCTCAGAAAGCGTGATAAAGGGGGATAAACTGAAAAAACTTGTCTTATCAAATTTAAAGAAGTCTCAAGAAATTGGCTTTGATGACGTTGCCGTAATTTGTGACCAGGGCGCAAATAACAGAAATTGTTTCAAACAATTGAATGTTACCACAGATAGGCCATATTTCTTATTTAATAGTAACAAGATATATATTATTTTTGATCCTCCTCACTTGATAAAATGATTGAGAAATGTGTTGATTGGTGGAAATTTAAATACCCCTGATGGAGTTGCAAGTTGGCAAGTTGTAGAGAAATTGTATGATCATGAACTTGATCGACCAACTAAAATGTGCACAAAATTAACAAGACAACACATTTATCCAAATGAATTTGAAAAAATGCGTGTTAAGTTCGCAGTTCAAATATTCAGCAGAAGTGTTGTCGCCGATATCAAAACAGGTATTTATTATAGTGTTTTTGAAGACAGTACCTTAGCGGTTTCAACATTCAAGTTTTTTGAAAAAATTGATATGTTATTTGATAATTTAAATAGCAAATAGTCCAGTCAAAATAGACATTACAGTTTGCATTAATTCCCAACAAGCTGGATTTTTGTGCAGGCCTTGGATGCGTCATTACAAATGACATGTCAAAAGTCCCCATCGATCCTGCTTGTGCGTTGTTTTTTATTCGAGGTCAAAGGTCACAAATTTGCGTTTTTTGCGTATATCTCTGAAACAACGCGAGCTATCGAAAAATGGTTTAGACAAAGTTTGTAGATCGTAAAATTGTCTACAAAAAAGATCTCAACACTTTTCTTTTACAAAGCATCGTTTTCGAGATATCGTGACTTTAGACCGCAGGAAAGTCGAATTTTCGACCATATGCACACATTTCCGCACCACCTCTAAGGTAGTGTACACGGCGCTTTTTTTTTTAACGTGGTTTCCCCAGTAGGAATACTCCACAATACATTTTCATCGAGAGAATATAATGGGACACTATTTTATTTAAGATTTTTTTTTTATTTAAATTTAATGACACAATGTCAGAGAGTCTAGTGCCTTAAGCAAGGCCGCTTTAAAAACGGTTACCTGCTTCGTGTCCAAACCCTCCTCCCTTCCATCGTCGGCCACACCCAGACGGAGGTCACTGCTTGCTATGCCTGCGTAGGTATTATCCGCCCCAGGCTCCGCACGCACGACCCCCGAGACAGAAGGGTTGACTCCTCCCTGTTTTACAGGTTGAGGTTGTCCACCCTTCCTCTCTCTGGCCTTGTCCTCACATTCGACAGTAGAACCCATAGATGAGGTGCAGAGACTTTCACCTCTAAACCTCTCCGCGGGTCCCACCTCCTCCGGAGTGGACTCGGCCGATCCCCCAACAGAGGAAGTTGCCTTCTTCTGTCTTTTGCGCTCCCTCTTCCTCTTCTGCTTCAGCTGCTTTCGCAGCCTCTTTTCCGAGTCGGATTCCTGCGCTAACGTAGGCCCAGAGCCGGCTGACCTCTTGACACATTGCTGCGTCGCATTGTCCACCTTCTCTGAGGATGCCTCCAGGTTCAGCTTCACTAGCTCGCTCGCCGCCGCTTCTACGCTTTCCTGCGTGACTGCGTTGACATGCGAGTCGTCCACTTCCCTGTTCCTAGTAAGCAATAGATGGCCTCGCCCAGAATCCATGAGGCCGACCTCCGTAGAGGGTGGATTTCCCTGGCTTGCAGGTTTACCACTTGGGGTACAAATTCCTTTTTTTCGCGCCGTTTTCCTTTTTTTCGTTTTTTTCGCGCCGTGTACATTACCTCAGAGGTGGTGCGGAAATGTGTGCATATGGTCGAAAATTCGACTTTCCTGCGGTCTAAAGTCACGATATCTCGAAAACGATGCTTTGTAGAAGAAAAGTGTTGAGATCTTTTTTGTAGACAATTTTACGATCTACAAACTTTGTCTAAACCATTTTTCGATAGCTCGCGTTGTTTCAGAGATATACGCAAAAAACGCAAATTTGTGACCTTTGACCTCGAATAAAAAACAACGCACAAGCGGGATCGATGGGGACTTTTGACATGTCATTTGTAATGACGCATCCAAGGCCTGCACAAAAATCCAGCTTGTTGGGAATTAATGCAAACTGGAATCATAATTTAGTCTATTTTGACTGGACTAAAATTACTTTTCGATAAAAACCCAAACAGAAGCGCCCTCCAAAGTGGAAATAAAGTTGAAGAAAATATTGTTGCAATGATAACATATTTTAACAACGTACAGCCATTAGCTAAAAAAACAATATTTTGTTTAAAAGGTATTCAACAAACCTGCAAAGCTGTTCTAATGTTACTAAGTGATTTTGAAAAATCAGGAATGCAGAACACATTTATTTTAACATCGCGTTTAAATCAGGATCCAATTGAGAATCTTTTTTCTCAAATAAGAAGTAAAGGGGGTATTGCAAAAAATCCTTCTATTCACGAATTCAGCGACATCCTATCGCAAATAATGTCATTTAAAATTTTGCAGCCGAATGACATTTCTAATTGCGATGAAGATGAAGATTTTACTTTGATAGATGCAGAGAATTATAATCAATGTGAAGCAAACGTGGTGAGTGTTCCTGTCAAAGACTTGCTCACTTTGCAAGACGGAGATGAGAAGGATGAGAATTATAATGAAAGTAATGCTTATTTCGGCGACACACTCGATACCGTTGTTTTAGAAAGTAATTTCACAGATGAGGCTTCCATAAAATATTATATAGGGTACGTGCTATTCAAAACAAAGGTAGAGCATTGTACCAATTGCAAAAATATTTTATTAGAAGATGGCGAAAGGCTTATACTTAAAAATGAGTCCCTTTTATTTTATAAAAATTACACAAACAGTACAAACTTCGGGTCCTTACATTGTCCTACACAACTTATTTTTGATTTGTGTAAAGTTCATACC
The DNA here is from genome assembly GCA_949987705.1 of Thereva unica. NCBI lineage: Eukaryota > Metazoa > Arthropoda > Insecta > Diptera > Therevidae > Thereva > Thereva unica. The sequence goes on from OX465284.1 coordinate 52,048,168, forward strand.
TATCAAAATATTTGAGAAGTGGTTTAGTGAACGGCCACACGAAAAATCTATTAAATCAAAAATTATGCAAAACTGTATATCAGTTACTAACGATATGCCGGAATATTGTAATTGGTTTAACGCACAGTCAGAATGTTATGAACATCATTTAAGTATTCTCGACTTTATGATTCTTGTTTTATTGAGAAAAAACTGCAAATGGAGTATACAGAAGCCATTTAAACGAGCGAAAAATCGTCGACTACGAATTCTGCAAGAATAATAAAGTTACAAATGGGGACTTTTGCGAGGTTGAGAAAAAAATTACTGTATATTAATTTATAATGTATTTTTTCGATAACACTAGTGTATACCGACAGAGATTTCTTATAATTCTTTTCATATCAAAATATTACTAATAACGAGTAGACAAGGAACTTGGCACAACTATTTAATAAACAACTTGGTGTACTGTAGGTTCTTCATATTTTTCTTTTATCCTTTTTGTTCTTGCCTCCATCAAAACAAATCGTGGATAATGCCTACGGGGGAGACCACGTTAAAAAAATGCGCTACTACTCTACCTCGAAGGTGGTGTGGAAAGGAGTACCTACTTCCTGCAATAGAACTCTCACTCGTAAGAAAAAAAGGGTCGTTTGTGAATAAAACTGCATGATCTACAATTTTTATTATAATAATCTTTGCCATAAAACTTACCATTTAAGAAATATTTGTTTTTGACCCTTTCACCTTGATAAAGTTTGTAGCGTAAGTTCGATAAATAATTTTAATTTAATATTATTTTTTTATATTTTTGAACCGATTTTCAACTAGAAATGTAGCAGAAGTTTTTTTCGTAAAGTTGATAGTTGTAATATTAATTTTTAAAAATTCAAAAAATCCAAATTACATCCTTTTTGACGTTCTAAAACTATAATAAAAGAATAAATAACTTTACCATTCATAATTTTTTATATGCTCATTCAACATCTACAAACATTTTTTTAGAAGTCTAATCGTTCATTTACGAAGAAAGTTCCATTTCATTTTATTACCTCAATCTCAGGTAGCACAATTTTATTTTCCTTTCCAAAAATTCGAGTTGATTTACTGATTTACTACCATGCCCCACAGTAATTACACACGTACAGTATACATCGCACACACAGCCGGATTTTCAGTGAAGAACTTTTAGCGAACCGAGACGAGCTTTTCGCTCTCAAAGAAAACAAAAAGCTCGGATGGGTTACGACTTGTGACCCATTTTGGACGTCGTAACCCATTGCTCCTGTTGTTCCCTCTGTATCTTATGGGCCGTCCACACTACGCGGACTTAGATCCTACGCGCTTTTCGCCGTACGGCCTCTGACAAAAGCGCGCATGAGTTCTGAATCGTGAGCAAATTGAGAAAACAAATCAATTTTTGTTTGAAAAAACATACGCGCTTTTGAAAAGCCCGTATTGTGTAGACGTACAATGTACCTTTTTAAGCACAGCCTTTGGTCCGCGCAGTTTGGCTGTACTGCCTTTGCCATTAAAAATATCCCAAAAAAAGGCATTAAACCAGTGGCGGGCAAACCTACACAGCTAAAGAAATGCATTTGTGTAAAAGCTATCAAAAGCTTTCTAAAGCTTCACACTGTTATCCAGTATATGAGCACAAAGTCGCTCAAAATACGCTCCCACTCGCATGAAGTCTTAAGCCTGATATGCTTTTTTGTGCATATTCGAGTCATTTGACTTCGTATACATATTCAGAGCTTTAAAGCTCATTTGCCCGCGGGCATAGGAATGCCCAGCACTGCATTAAACTCTATATGAAAAAAAGAGGCAAAAGCGCGTATGACCTAAGTCCGCGTAGTGTGGATGCACCATTAAGTACTCTGTGCTACAAGCACAGAGTACTTAACATACAGAGGGAACAACAGGAACAATGGGTTACGACGCGACGTTCAAAATGGGTCACAAGTCGTAACCCATCCGAGCTTTTTGTTTTCTTTGAGAGCGAAACTCATCATGACTCTCTCTTCAAGTTTTTCACTGCTAAGCAGGATGTGTGTGCGCAATAACTTTTTGGTGTGGTAGTATAGTAATGAACTGAAATAGAATCTTTGGAAAGGAAAAGAATATTTTTCTACCTGCGATTGTGATAATAAAATGAAATGGGTCTTTATTGTTTTTAACTAACTTTTTTTCGTAAACGAACGATTAGGCTGGCGCACTAAAAATATAAAAAACAATTAAAATATTAAAATTGCTAATAAGATTTTTTGGGAGTTTAGATGATATAAAAAATTAAGAATTGTAAAATGATTGGAAAATTTTTAATTTTTAAAGATTAATGTGTATTTAAATTATTAACTTTACGAAAAAAAGTTATATTACATTTCTAGTTCTAAATCCGTCCAAAAATATTACAAAATTGTTACAATTTTAATTTTCGTTTTGTTATAAAATAACTGTTTATAATAATATATCCCTTATGGTACCAGGATATACCTTGGCAACTCAACGTTTCCTAACACAATTATAAAAATACTATCCTAATATAGAAAATTTATCCTGTGACGCGATGACGCGGTCGAAAGTTCCTTTGCTGCCTGCTCTAATAGTGGAACCAGGTGATTTATTTATTAAATTTACACGTTATATCAAAAAAAAAATATGAGTGTGCTTAAGACCACACTTTTGAAGTAAAACTTTTGTGCCCAACGGCTAGTAATATGCAATAGATATAGTGGAAAGTCGGTCGGATTTATAGTATGCTTGAGAAAATTCAGGCCAGCGACAGATGCAGGAAGAATAATGACGAATCTACCGACGGACTTGATACAAATACTATTTGAAAATATCAATATTTATGAATTCCTATTTACATTAAAACCTAAAAGTAACCGAGCAAAAATAATTTTTATTGGCTAATTTTCTTAAAAGCATACACGCCGGTGCACCTAGTAAGTATAGGATATAAGTGCGCATCCCACACGGGTATGCACGCTTCCGCAACAGGCATGGATACTAGCGCCACAGGCACGAAAATCTAAACATTCGCCTCATGGAAGTAAGCTGGTGACATATGCAAGCGTACATGCATTGCATCCAGAGGTTCATAAAATTGCATGGTTTTTTCCGTCCCGACTTTCACACATAGCCCGAAAATCTAAGTAACGAGTGCATGCAAGGTGCATGTGTTTGTTTTGCATACTTGTGTGTGCTATTTCGAATGCGGCATTATAGAAAAAGTTAAAAGTAGTCCGACCTTTGCGTGACATGCATTCCATTCATGGAACATTCCGTCAGGTCGCGTTTGAATACACACACTTCTTTATTATTTATCAACGAATTGAACGCATGTACGCTTGGATATGTCACCAGCTGTATGCATGCTCCGCTCCCGCTACATTCATGATCATTAATAATTGCATCCGCATCGGCATAGACTATTCCAAACCCAGGTATTGTTTTACCAAGCAGTCCGCCAACCACATACAATGAAGCTTTACCTACGCGAGCCGCTTTACCTACGCGAACGGGAGCCAGTCTACTTGAGTATGGTATTGGCACCCTTTATGGCCACCTAGCCAATTACCTAATTACTTCGTCCCATACAATCTTTTAGGGAGCCAATTAATTTTAAAGGGAGCAAAAATTTTCAAATTCTTCTTTCTATGCGTAGTTGAAAATAATTTATTTTGGCTGATTAAACCGAATTCGAAGCATAAAGTTGGAAAAAACATTTTTTACAAACCTTTATATTTTCAGTCGATGTAGGGATAGTTTCAGCCCTTTACTATTATCCCTTATCATAAAATTTGCTTTGTTATAAATCAACCACTTTTGAATATAAATATTTGCAAAAAATGTATTTTATTGAATTGTTTTTGATTTTAATTAAAATTTTCGCAAAAATCCTTAAAAAAGGGAGTTTTTAAGCATATTTACAGGTGACATGCATATTTTAAGACTGTGGGACCCCGATTTTCGTAATCAGCGACCCAAAAAACATATCAGGAAAGATTTTCACACCAGGGTAATGTTTTGACATAAACGATTCGTCGATTTATGCAAGTTAAAAAAATTGTAATTTAAAAAGGGGAAAGGTCCAGCACATCTCACCAAAGGGGAAGTGGGTGCCAATTTTAAACAACAGCACCTCACACATTTAATTCACCACTCCCTTTTGGTATTCTTAGCACCCAAACCACCCCCGAAAATTCTTCTCGTATATGCCGCTTCCAACATGTCAGTCAACTCCAAAGTGTCCGTGGCATAAGCCCGGCCAGTGACCAAACCACAAGAAAAATCTGAAATAACTCACCTCTACAGAATGGTGAATTTGTATTCCTATAAGTCTACATTCATGTGCGTGAGTGAGTAGATCAGCCGTTTGTGCTCCGCGATTTTTAACCGCTTGATCACTAAAAAATTAAGTAAAATTTATAACATTGTGTGTCCTGTTAACTCCTCATTTGTCGCGTTTGGCTTTGTTACGAGTTTGCTTCTTTATATTAGCAGTTTATCCCTCGAAGAAAAAAAATGGAGAAGGCTAAAGTTCCCGCCAAACTGCCTCCTAAAAAAAATCAGCTGCAAAATTCATCACCGGCAACTACCAGAAGCACTGCTAGAGCAATTTCTGAAAGTGGCTGCGGATCGAACACCATCGAAGAGCTTCTATCAGCGCTTGAAGCGAGAGTTTCTGCAAAAATGGACGACCTTGCGAATCAATTAAAAAACTCCGAAGCTCAGCTTCTGGAGCATTTAACTACTTTTAAAACTCTCACGGACAGACTGGATTCTATGGAGCGCCGTCTAACGGATGGGCTGAGCAGCATCTCTGACTCATGCCTAAGTCAGCTGACGGAGGTTAACAAAACTGTGCAGACTCTCGAGACTAAAGTCTCTAGAATGCAAAAACGGATGACGGAATTTAATATCGATGTCAACAGCACCAACAGCCAGTTCACCTCCTTGAAGTCCGATCTAGCTGATGATGCGAAACGATTCCAGAGGCTGAGTGACGTCATCATCAGAGGGATCCCAAGGAAGGCGGAAGAGGATCCACTGAGATTTATTAAAAGCATATCAGCTGATGTCAACCACCAACTGTCACCATATGTTGATGCGTTTCGCCTCAAACGGGGTAAACAAACCGGCGACAACCCAATTGTTGTTAAATTTTCAGGCCTTCGTGAAGCAAAGGCCTTTATGACTGCTATACGACGTAGCAAAAAAATGAAGTTTGCTCTCAACAACCTTGAGGGCTTTACAGCTGATTCCCCGGTATATATAAATGAAAGCCTGTCACCGCACAACAACAAATTGCTGAGTGCTGCTCTGAGGCTGCGTAAAATGGGACTTTTGTATGGTGTTAATACCTTTGATGGATTTGTGCGGGTTTCTTATAGGAAAGATGACCCCCCCTTTATTGTACGTGATCTTGCTGAGCTGGAGTGTCCGTCGGTGGAATCGTTGGAGCCGCAAAATGCAAGTGTATGAATGCTTACCAACGTTCTGTTGTTTTCAACTAATTTCTATTTTTTAGCTTATTTTCTATTTTCTGTTCACCTTTCTATTGTAATTTCATTCATTGTTTCATTCTTTGCTGTTATTGTTCTTTTGGGAGGAGTGCGACTTGCAAGTATTTTTGCTCGTTTATTATTTTATTTAAATGTTTATTTTTGGTGGTCCTTGCATTTTAAGATGTGCTTCTTTATTGTTTTTTGCCATATCCGTTGTGCCTTTTGTCAACATACCTTGATTCGCGATTTTGAGTAACAGTGATGCATTTGCATTCCAGCTGCAATAACAAGGTAGGAACATTACTTAGAATTTTCAGTTCTAGGTATAGTGGCTTTAAAATCTGCTCCTTCAATGCCCGTAGCCTGAAGAACAAAATTGATGAATTTGGAGAAATGTTTCTCAATGTAGGAGTTCATGCATTGCTTGTATGCGAAACTTGGTTGAATGATTCAGTCCCATCCTCTTTTATATCTCTTGATGGCTACCGAGTGTTTCGCAACGATCGACGGGATCGTATTGGCGGAGGGGTCGCTATATATATAAAAGATTTCCTAAACGCTAAAATTGTTTGTCATTCTAAGAATTCTCTGATTGAATTTTTGGGCGTTGAAGTGTCCTGCAACTCTGATAAAATTCTCCTTATTGCTGTCTATTGCCCACCAGGCATGTTTAATACGGAAAATTTCCATGAGCTGGAACAAGCGGTAGAAAGCACTTCACGGAGATATACTAATATCTTAGTTGGTGGTGATTTTAATGTGAACCTTTTAAGGTCGTGTTGCCAGCAGCAGCAATTTCTTTATTCTATTCACCGTCTCGGATTAATTACAATCAATGCCCTGCCAACCTACTTTAAAACTACACATCCATCACAACTTGATTTACTTCTCACCAGTGACACTCGCCTAATCGTCTTCCAGAACCAAATTACTGCTCCAAGTTTCCTAGACCATGACATATTATACGTCTGTTGTAATCTTCCAGTTATATCTCAACCTGCTAAAACAATTACTTATCGTGACTTTACCAACACCGATCGTCGTAGCTTAGTTGAATGTTGTGAGCGTTTACCATGGGAAAACATGTTCACGTTAACTGATGTTGATGATAAAACCAAGTTTTTAGAGGAGCTTATTAAGCCCTTGTTTGATGAGTTTGTTCCTACTCGAACAAAAACCATTACAGAAAAATCCAAGCCTTGGTTCAATTCTGAAATTAACTCCCTGATTATTGAGCGGGAATATCTTTATCGACGATTTGTAAAAATAAAAACTGAAAGCGCTAAAAACTCCTATAAACGCCTTCGCAATATCACAACGGCTAAAATTAAAGAAGCCAAGAGAAACTTTTACGCACACCGACTCAATCCATCTTTGCCACCGAACAAACTATGGAAGAACTTAAGTAAACTAGGGGTTAAATCAACAAATGAGCCTTTCTCTTGTGACTTTGATGCCGAAAGTCTAAATTCGCACTTTACTTCGAGTAATTCTACCCGTACTACTCATATTCCTCTGTCGTCACCTAGTGGATTTAGTTTCCGTTGCGTAAATCACTCTGAAGTTCTATGTGCCTTTAATCACATTCAATCTAATGCTATAGGTAGTGACAACATATCGCCAAAATTTCTTAAATTATTGTTACCTTGCCTTTTACCTGTTATAACTCATTTGATGAATTCATGCCTCACTAGCTCCAAATTTCCCAGTTCTTGGAAACATGCCCTTGTACTGCCTGTTGCTAAATGTTCTTCCCCTGTGCGCCCTGCTGACTTCCGTCCTATTAGTATCTTGCCGTTTTTAGCAAAAGTTCTTGAGAAACTGATTGCCTTGCAAATTATTGAGCACTGTGAACGTTATCAGCTTATTAATCCCTGCCAATCGGGATTTCGAAAATCCCATAGCTGTGATACTGCACTTCTTAAAATTACAACCGACATCAGGAATTATCTAAATGGGAACCAAGTCTGCTATCTTACACTGCTTGACTTTTCCAAGGCTTTTGATAATGTTGACCACTCTCTACTCCTTGGAAAACTCCATACACAGTTTAGTTTCTCCTCATCTGCTCTCAAGCTTATGCATAGTTTCTTGAGTGACCGTTCGCAACAGGTAATGTTGCATAATCGTGCTTCAACCTCAACAATCCTTTACTGTGGTGTTCCGCAAGGTTCAATTCTCGGTCCTCTTTTATTCAGTATTTTCATTAATGACCTTCCTGCAGTAGTAAACAACTCCAAAATCCACATGTACGCCGATGATGTACAGCTGTATCTCTCTATGCCTAGGGATCAATTGTTGTCAGGAGTGCGGAAACTTTCTGAGGACTTACAAAATGTTTTTCACTGGGCTTCGATCAATCGCCTTACACTTAATCCAGACAAGTCACAATATCTAGTTTTTGCTCACTCTGTAAACTCCAGTGTTGTTTTTCCCAAAATAATATTAAATGGCAATCCTATTCAACGTGTCGCTCGTGCTAAAAATCTTGGAGTAATCCTGAGCCACGATATGACTTGCTGTGGCCACATTCGTTATATAGTGAATAAAACTTATTGTCTTCTCAGGAAACTCCGTCTGTATGGAAACTTGATGACTTGTGCCCTTCGTTTGCGCTTGGTAAAAGCGCTACTCTTGCCTCATCTAATGCATGGCTACTTAGTCTTTCCCTCGTTGGATGCTTCTTGTGCTCGGATAATTGAAGTGGCATACAATGATTGCATACGCTTTATTTATAATCTACGTCGGTATGACCACATTACGCCTTTCGTGAACAATGTCTTGGGGTGTTCTTTAAAAACGTATAAAGACTTGAGGTTGCTGAGATTCTTTCATGACATACTTAGAAGGCGAAAACCTTCCTACCTCTCTGAATTCATCCAGCTCTCGCAATCCCGTAGAAATAACAATGTAATCATTCCACGGTTTCGTTCTTTGTTAGGCCAACGTTCGTACTTTGTTTATGCAGCTCAGCTTTGGAATTCTCTCCCATATAGTCTGCAATTTATCGAATCAAGCAGTGTTTTCAAAAGGCGTCTCTCTGAATACCTCACGGGCAGTACCTCTTAGATTGTGGATACCACCTCAATTTGCTTGCACTCATATAATAACTCTCTTGTCATTCTCCTCTCAAAATTCAAAATTCAAACTTAATTTTTTTTTCGTTTGTTATTTATTTATTTTTTTTTTTCTCTTCTTCTTATTTAGTATCTTATTTTATAATTCATTCATGTTATAAGACATTTTTTATTGTTTATTTATTTACTCTAATTTTACTTCTTTATTTTAAGTATGTTTTGTTTGTTATACCACTTTTTTGTTGTACTAATTTAAGATTTATTCTTGTGTACAATGATTGGCCAATAAATAATAATAATAATAATAATAATAATGAGATAAAGCAAAGTCTGGGCGACAACGTAGCTAACATGCCAGAAAGTCTATGCAGTAAGGCAGAGTGTATTTTTGCTGTTGCAAACACAGCCCCGAGTTTCTTCGTCTCTCGTACCCTTTCCCATCGTTATACGAAAGTTCTGACGATTTTTCATGTGTGAGAGCGTTACACGAATGAAATTGATTCACTCTCATGTAAATTTTTTTAAGCAAACGTCCCTAAAGAAGTTTTACTTCAACAAATATGTTTCCACTATGTGAGTTACTTGGAATATTTGACATTTTTGTTAGTTGCATCGTAAACACACTTTTCTTTGAACTGGCCTGATGTTTTGAACACAACTTGGGAGCCGTGACACTACTTGCAGTCAAAATTTGGGGGACTCGTTCGCTTACTCTATCGAACTTACTTTAAAAAAATTTCCAAGATCCAACATTCAAAAACAAATATCTCTTAAATGGTAGGTTTTATCGCAAAAATAATTACAATAACAACTGTAGATCATGCAATTTTTTCACAAACGATAGTATATACTCCTTCGAATTTATATTTTGCGAGTTTATATTTTGCATAGTATATAACACCACCGTAGGCGCATTTTAAAACGTAGGCACAACCCCCGATTTGTTGTGATCAAACAAGCACAACTATATTTGCATATACGGCAAGAACAAAGAGGATAAGAGGGAAATATGGAGGGCATACAGTACACCAAGCTATTTATTAATCGTTATTAGCAATGTTTCTGTCTTTTCTGGTATAGCACTTTTGCATAGGTTTTGATTTAATGGAATTTCTTGCGACCGTTCACTAAACCCCTTCCCAAAAATTTTGATATGAGCTTTACCCAACTCAAAAAGAAGTTGTCAAGGCGAATGTAAGACCCCGGATTAGTACTGTTATTTTTAAGTCCAAGCCATTCTCCTTGTTTTAATATATATTCTTGCAATTATTACAATGTTCAACCTTTGTTTTGAATATATATTAGTTTATAGAAGCCTCATCTGAGAAATTATTTTTTAACACTATTTCTACCACGATTTTGTGTGTACCTATTTTGACCAAACGGTGTCTTTTCAATCTTTGTAACAAGAAAAAACAGTAATCATAAAAACATCACTGTAATGAAACTTTTTCCTTATTTAATATCACAGTTTTTACAAATCAATGGTTTCTCTACTAAGCATTTTCCACACGCATACTTTGAAAAGTGTTTTTCGACACCTCTTGGTATAAATAGTGCTTAAACAACGGTATCAAGGGCCTCTTCTAAATACCAGTACTTTCATTAAAATTTTCATTATCGACTTACAAAGAAAGTAAGTCCTTGACAAGAACACCCCCTACGTTTGTTTAACATTGATTATAATTCACAGCATCTAACAAAGTAAAATCTTCATCTTCATTGCATGTCATTCGGCTGGAAAATTTTAAATGACATTATCTGCGATAAGGATTTAAACGTCCGGACCACTGTCCTTATAGGTCTGGTCTATAATGGACTCCGACCGGCTTGTCCTTTTCAACTTAGTGTTGGAGAAAATAATCCCGGGGTGACATTAAAGGGCAGAATCCTCCACAAATACTGATGGCTTATGACACTGACATCATCGGAAGACCATCAAGAACAGTACAAGTAGCTTTCAACCAGATTGAACCGGCGGCACGAAAGCTGGGACTGCAAATCAACGAAAGCTAAACAAAGTACATATATGGTGGCCTCGTCTGCAAGAACACCTAACATTGGTCCCACAATCAAGGTAGAGAAATACGATTTTGAAGTGGTAAAAGTATTTACCTACCTTGAGTCAATAGTAGCAGCCCACTATAGCATGGTACTAGAAATACGCGCACGGCTTCTAAACGCCAACAAAACCTACTGCAGTGTGTCAAGACACTTCAAATCCAAGCACTTTAACCTCTTAACCTTGTTCGACAGTAACTTCCTTCGGAAAATTGTTGTGAAGAAGATACAACCCCAAATTGTACTAAATATATAAAGAACCTGCCACAACCATAGATATGTCACGCCTACATTAGATAGGACATGTAATGGGAATGCCTGCAGAAGTGCCCCAAACTTCCTGTTCCTCCAAAGGCCAGAGCGATTAGGGTTACAAGACCTAGGAAGAGATATAAAGGTGACAAAAAAATGAACTTACAATTGGGTTACCAACCAGAACACAGAGATACAGGACCAAGATCATTGAACGAAAGTTCTTGAGGAGGCCTAGGCTCACAGACGGCTGTAGTGCCAATGATGATGGAGATAAAGGACAATTCCGAAAATTTTACAACGACGAGATCTACGAGCGTTATAGCGACATAGATGTTGTGGAGAAATCAAAGCGCGGTAGGTCCCGGTGGACAGGGTATCTAGCTCTTATGAGTGAAGATGGACAGGATCGGAAAGTTCTCTACGGTAACATCTATGAGGGCGATAGCGAGGGAAACCCAACGTTCGCTGGAAGGATGGCTGGATAGAATCGGGATTGGTGGCGAGAATAGTTACGAGAGGGCGGGACGGTAAAGCGATTGTAGAGCCGTTAAATAAGAAGAAGTCATTAATGGATGGATGCATACATCGCATAAACCGTATTCACTTAACGACCTCGTATTAACCACATATGAACGACCATCTACCAGAGAAAGTCATAAGCTTCAACCAATTCAATTTACAGGACCATATCAAATCAAAAATGTTTTGGTAACGACCTGCTGCTGATGAGCTTGCAGACAGGGAAACGAAGTGGAAAGCACACCCCACTTAACCCGGATGGGAATGCCCTTGCCTCCTACAAACAAGCTGTGAGGAAAATCAGCTTGGCTCGAGCTGGGTTGAGTTGGATCACAGCAACGGTGTGCCGCACTCTTCATGCAATGTGGCCAACTTTGGACGCAAAGCGTTCAACATCTCTTGTTCAGTTGAACCAAAAATGAGGTAAGCCATATAGTAAAGGTGCTGACCGGTCACTGTACCTTTGCCCCGCACGCCGAAAGATTAGAACTTCCCCACAACGACTTATGAAGAAGTTGTGGTAATGAATAAGAAGAAGAAACTGTCTCCCATATTCTCTGTACATGTCCCGCCCTCGGAAGAAAAAGAGGACCTTCCTTGGCTCACCCTTCCTTAATGGATTAAGCGAGCTGCAAAATATTGGTGCTCCTAACCTCTGTCGCTTTATCAAAAGCTCAAAATGGCTTAAAATGGCCTGAACTTTGTTCCAACACTACATAGGATGGCATCACAATGTGCCCAATGTCGGGCTTAAGTGGGCAGCCATTTTAACCTGACCTAACGACCACTTCAGTGCCGGGATGGCGAGCGCTGTCTCCAAACAAGAAGACAACTTACTTTGTATGAATCATCGTTGCTGGTTGGTCAGCTGATGGGATTCATCAAATAATAAAACTGGTATCGCAATTTTTGCAATTAGGTTTGATAGTAAGTTAGTTAGTCATCTTTAGCCCTGGTTTTAAAAATCCGCACCATATAATTGTAGGTCTTTGGCGGTTGAAAATGTATGCTACAATAGTTTCCTTCCATTTCTTGTGAACATTTAATGAAGTTTAATTTTAATAAAAATTATATATCTCAAAAATCAATAGTTTTCGAGCTAATCATGAAAAACTAAATTTTATCCCTTTTAACCCCCTAAAAAACCACACCAGGTGAAATTTACATTACATAGCCTGTCGTACATCATAACAAAGATGCCCACAACAATTCTTCTTTATCAGTTATAAATAAAACAAACTAAGCACTCTCACATTTTACAATAATAACAATAAAAAGCCAATATCCCCGAGAATATTCCTTAGTTAAACCAGAAAGGTAGATTTTTTATGCTATCCACCAAAATTTAATTTTGTTCATGGGCAGAAAACTTTGTTTTTTTCTTCGTACGTGCATAAATGAAAAAAAAAAAAACACTCATAGCAGATGTTTGGGACTAGAAAAAACCTCCCCCCCTTTCGAATTTCCCTTACCGCACCGGAATGCTCCTATCAACTTTCTCCATAATAATATGCTGGCACATTATTTATATGTATGTGTGTAAGGTAAGACCCTCTGCCCGGCGCTTCCCAGTAGGAATTCTAGGAAGGCCTTACCGATGGAGCACTGAAATAAGTACTCATCTGGTAAGGGGTGCCCCTTATTTTCTTGGTGCTAGATGAGCCCTTACAAACCCCATTACAAGAGAAGGCAGATGGTAAGGTGTAGTCGAGAATTATACCCAAACAAGTGAGAGTCTGCCCGATGACTCAAGGGAGCTTTCCTGGAGCTTTCATAAATTTTATAGAAAGAAAGAAAACGGGCAATTATATTCGTCGACATAAAATGCGACGTTAGCATACTCAATAGCGCGGCTCTCATTCGATACGGAGGACAAGCAGCTTTGGAGAAGTGGAGAATTTAGTTGGGGGACTGCTTAGGTAAATCCACTCTCGGGGTTGGGAAAAAAAGGCATTTGTAAAAGATGAAAAAAAAAAAAAAATAAAATAAAAGCATTTCGACACCGGATCACATATCCACAGGCGCCCATGAATATCTCTTTTCGCAATGTTCCATTTGCTGCCTTACTATACCCCTTACAGATGAGCAGTTCTATAAGTACTCTAAGGTAAGTACCATAGTAAGGCCTTACCCCCTATGACATCGTGTGTAAAAGTAAGCACTTCTGTAAAAGGGAGTGGTAAGGCCTACCCCTTACCAGTAAGTGCTGTTTTCAGTACTTCTGTAAGCTTACCGGTCCTACTGGGTTGTTGCTGCGCCAACGAAGTCGTGAGAAAAAGTTAAATTGGACAGAATTTTCTCTCTTCAAATTTGATATTGTCTCTCACAAAAAGCTTGCAAAAGCTTTGCTTCAAAATAATTTGATAACACATTTTGTTCTTCGTTGTTCCCTCTGTATATTAAGTAATCTGTGCTACAAGGTATGCTCTTACGGAAAGCTTTTTCGCCATGTTTTGTTGTTGTGACGTCACTCGTAGCCAGCGTTTCTGGTGTTAAAGTTCTCTCCATACCAAAACAGTGAGTTGTTTGTAAACAATATAGTTTTTCGTGTTTATTGTGAAAACTGTGCAATTAGTTATTTTTTGTAAAAACAAAAAGTGTCCAATTCGAGGAATTACAGGAAGATGCCCTGGAAAATTTAGCTGGATACATCATTAAACGGCTGAGTAAGTCAAACACACTAGATGCAACAGTTAGGGATAGCTCGAGTTCTTGGTCGTGGATAAACGAGTTATCCGAAGGGGCCATCCAGGACTTTCTTAGCCAAAATAGAACAATCCTTACTAATATTATAAATGCGAAAGTAACTCTGTCTGTCTGTCTGTCTGTATGTTACACTTTCACGCCTAAACCGCTGGACCGATTTTGATGGAATTTGCAACAGACATAGTTTAGAACTTGGAGACGGACATAGGCTACTTTTTTTTTTTGAGAAAAAAGGGTTGAAGGGGGTGAAATGGGGTTCAATAAGTTGTAAGGGGATTTTTTTTCTTTACTTTTTTTCTATTGTATAAAAAGTAACTGACTGACAGACAACGCACAACCTAAACCGCTAGAGCTAAAGGGCTGAAATTTTGACAGTGCATCCCTAGCCATTTTTCGAAATTCATCCCCTAAGGGGGTGAAATATTGTCAACTCGAGACCCCTGGAACTATAAGGCTGAAATTTTGACAGTGCATCGCTATAATGACGTGGACATCCATTAAGAAGGGATTTTACGAAATTCATCCCCTAAGTGGGTGAAATGGGGTTTTTCCAAACCGCTATAGCTTAGGGCTGAAATTTTGACAGTGCATCCCTTTAATGACGTGGACATCCACTAAAAAGCGATTTTTTGAAATTCATCCCCTAAGGGGGTGAAATGGTGTTTACCCAAACCGCTGGAGTTATAAGGCTGAAATTTTGACAGTGCATCCCTATAATGACGTGGACATCCACTAAGAAGCGATTTTACGAAATTCATCCCCTAAGGGGGTGAAATGGGGTTTACTCAAACCGCTGGAGCTATAGGACTGAAATTTTGACAGTGCATCCCTTTAATGACGTGGACATCCACTAAAAAGCGATTTTTTGAAATTCATCCCCTAAGGGGGTAAAATGGGGTTTACCCAAACCGCTGGAGGGCTGAAATTTTGACAGTGCATCCCTTTAATGATGTGGACATCCACTATTAAAGCGATTATTGAAATTCAGCCCCTAAGGGGGTGAAATGGTGTTTACCCAAACCGCTGGAGCTATAAGGCTGAAATTTTGACAGTGCATCCCTATAATGACGTGGACATCCACTATAAAGCGATTTTTCGAAATTCATCCCCTAAGGGGGTGAAATGGGGTTTACTCAAACCGCTGGAGCTATAGGGCTGAAATTTTGACAGTGCATCCCTTTAATGACGTGGACATCCACTAAAAAGCGATTTTTCGAAGTTCATCCCCTAAGGGGGTAAAATGGGGTTTACCCAAACCGCTGGAGCTAAAGGGCTGAAATGTTGACAGTGCATCCCTATAATGATGTGGACATCCACTAAAAAGCGATTTTTCCAAATTCATCCCCTACGGGGGGGAAATGGGGTTTACCCAAACCGCTGGAGCTATAAGGCTGAAATTTTGACAGCGCATCCCTATAGTGATGTGGACATCTACTAAAAAGCGATTTTTCGAAATTCATCCCCTAAGGGGGTGAAATGGGGTTTACCGAAACCGCTGGAGCTATAGGACTGAAATTTTGACAGTGCATCTCTTCAATGACGTGGACATCCACTAAGAAGCGATTTTGCGAAATTCATTTCCTAAGGGGGTGAAATGGGGTTAACCCACATCGCTGAAGCTGAAGGGTTTCAATTTTGACCGTGCATCCCTATAATGACGTGGACATCCATTTAGGAGCGATTTTTTTGAAATTTATCCCCTAAGGGGGTTAAATGAGCTTAACCCAAACCGCTGGAGCTAAACGGCTTAAATTTTGACAGTGCATCTCTATAAGGACGTGGACATTCACTAAGAAGCGATTTTTGGAAATTCATCCTCTAACGGGGTGAAACGGGGTTACCAAATTTCTGGAGCTTAAGGGCTGAAATTTCGACAGTGCATCCCTATAATGACGTGGACATCCACTATGAGGCGATTATTCGAAATTCATCCCCTAAAGGGGTGAAATGGGGTTAACCCAAACTTTTGAAGCTGAAGGGCTGAAATTTTGACAGTGCATCCCTATAATCACGTAGAAATGAATCATTGGAAATTTACTTTATTTAATATTCATTTGTGATTGCTTCATAATTTCTTGCACCCGCGTAAATAGGCGAACAAACTTAACGAACGTTCGTCAAACCCTAAAATGTCAGTTCCCTTGATGACATATACATGCCAATCTCTGCTTCAATACTTGCAGATTTGTTGAGCAGAGGTGATACACGCAGCAATTTGTTTACCATATTTATTAAAAAAATTCACTTTAATAAACCCTTTTTAGGGATAATAACAGCTGATTTTTTTTTTTGAAGGAAAACATTGCACATAATAAACAGTTTTTATTTAAAGGCGTTGCAAGGCACGCGGGTTTTATGCTAGTTGGAGAATATTTTCATAAAAATTAATTGCGAGAAAATATTAATAAAAGACAAGTTTTTGAAATATGTATATGATTAAAGCTGCAGAGAATATTGAACTTCCTCTAAAATGTAAGGAACTATTTTTCGGATGCCGTATTCACTTTAGAATTAAAAATTTAAATGTTTTGGCAAATAAAGAAAAATATTCTATAAGCAAAAAAAAAAGGAAATTAAAGATTGCTACATAATATCAGAGACATGGCAGCAAGTGATTTGATAAGAGGAGTTAACTGAAGCTTTTGTCTGAGTTTTTAAACATTTTTAAGAGCTTAGCTGGGGAACATGCGCGGGATGCCACGACGTTTGAAAACAACTATATCATGCTTGCTGCCATGTAATCAGTCGCGACTGCGTATTGCTAAAGGGAGGTGTATTTTTCTGGGACTTCAATGATTATTTTAAAAATTTACAAATTATGACTGAAAAACACCCGTTTTTATATATTTTTTATTTTATATTTTACACATATACTACAGAAATAATTTGCAGTAATTTCTACTAAAAAATACGAAATTTGTATTTTTATCACTTTGATTACTTGATTGTTGACATATTCCGCCAGTCGCAAGCGCGCTTCTGCTTGGGGAGGATGTGTTGCTTGCGGCTGCGGAGAACTCTTAATTTAAGAATGAAAATGCTCATATCTTTAAAAGAAAATTTTCCAGCAATTCTTTTAATTTATTTTAAATTTAGGGATGAGAAATATTTAGCATAATTATAGTAAAATTATGCTTATTATGATGAATAAACTGGCTTGGTTGAGCAGGAGTTTTACATGTACTTAAAAGCTCTGCTCAACACGCATGCGCATGCGCGCATCCCGTCCCAAATTATTTTGTTGAGCTTTTTCTGCGTTTGTTGCTGTTTTAACTAAAAAGCAGGGAAATGATAGAACAATATTTATAAAATTTGGCAATGAGGTGCGCAGAACTGTTCAAATTTTTTGTGTCACGGAGTTTGAACATGGTGGCCTCGTCTACAAGAACACCTAACATTGATCTCACAATCAAGGTAGAGGAACAGGCTCCGGTGGGCAGGCCATCTAGCTCGTATGAGTGAAGATGAGCCTGCTCGGAAAGGCGCTCAGAGCTTAGGAATGCCAAACTGGATGACATCGGCTCAGAATCGGGACCGGTGGAGAAAACAGTTGCGAGAGGCTAGGACCGGATCCTGGTTGTAGAGTCGCTAAAGAAGAAGAAGAATTCAGTACTTTGAGCTTTGTTAATCAGCCGAATTAAACTTAACCCTTTAAATTTAATTATCGCTTGTTATTATTCGTAATATAAAGAGCTCAGAAAAGAAGAAAAGAGAATTCACAGACGAAAAAAGGAAGCCTGGGAAAAAAATCTCGTCTGTGAGCTAGAACAGTACAGAGAACGACGGCCGCACCAGACCAAAGAGTCCGCAGTATGACGCAAATCACACCACGTTGCATATACTGCAAGGACAAAGAAGGGAATCTGATCACCGATCTTAAAGGCATCTTGGAGCGATGGGAAGAGCACTTTCATGAATTGCTAAATGGCGAGCTAACTGAGGATTCGGAGGCTCCACCAATATCTGATGACAATGCTATGCTGCCGCCACCAAGCATAGAAGAAGTTAGCAGAGCCATCTGCCGGGTCAAAAACAACAAGGCCTCGGGTGCAGACGGCATCGTAGCGGAGCTGGTTAAATATGGAGGGCCTACATTACACCAAGCGATTCATGAATTAATTGTGCAAGTATGGGAGAAGGAAGTGATGCCAGAAGACTGGAGAAAAGGCATCCTCTGTCCGGTATACAAAAACGGAGATATCACAGCGTGCACTAATTATCGCGGTATAACGTTGTTGAGTACCGTGTATAAGATATTCTCCTACAAAACAGGATGGCCCCATACGCCAGAAACATCATAGGCCATTACCAGTGTGGCTTCAGCCCAAGCAAATCAACGACTGATCAGATTTTCACCTTGAGGCAGGCTATGGAAAAATGTCTAGAGTTTCAAAACTCAATTCAACACCTCTTCATAGACTTTAAAGCCGCCTATGATAGCATAGCCAGGGTAGAACTCTACAAAGCCATGAGAGAATTCGGCATCCCCAACAAACTGACAAGACTATGTAGGCTGACCATGATCAATGTGTCAAGCCAAGTAAAGGTATCCGGAACACTGTCCAGACCAATCAACATCTATAATGGACTCCGACAAGGGGACGGTCTGGCCTGCCTCCTTTTCAACCTGGCGTTGGAGAAAGTGATCCGAGATTCGGGCGTGACATCAAGGGGTACAATCCTCAACAAGTCCACCCAATTACTGGCTTACGCCTACCATGGGTCAATAGTAGCAGCCGACAACAGCATGGAACCAGAAATTCGCGCACGACTGCTAAAAGCCAACAAAGCCTACTATAGTCTGTCAAGGCTCTTCAAATCCAAATATCTAACCATAACGTCTAAACTTTTACTATATAAGACGATGGTCTTACCCGTTCTCACATATGCATCCGAAACGTGGGTGTTTAGCAAAAAGCACTCAAACCTCTTGGGCGTGTTTGAGAGGAAAATACTTCGGAGGATTTTTGGCCCCGTATGTGAGGAAGGACGATTCCGGAGACTCTACAATGACGAGATCTACGAGCGCTATCGCGACATAGATGTTGTGAAGAAAATAAAGCTCGGTAGGCTCCGGTGGGCAGAGCATCTAGCTCGTATGAGTGAAGATGAGCCTGCTCGGAAAGTTCTCTGCGGTAAGACCTATGGGGTGCGACAGCGAGGGAGGCCCAACCTTCGCTGGAAGGATGGCGTGGACCAGGACGCTCAGAGTTTAGGGATGCCAAACTGGATGACATCGGCTCAGAATCGGGACCGGTGGAGAGAATAGTTGCGCGAGGCCAGGACCGGATCCCGGTTGTAGAGCCGTTAAAGAAGAAGAAGATTATTCGTAATAGAATAAACCGTTCTAATACAAAAGGCGCCAAGTAAATTTAACCAACTCAGCACAATCAGGCGCTGAGATGAGGCTTTCAAGCATGCAAACATAAAATTAAAAACATCCAAATTAATATGCATCCCACTCAAGCAACAGGAACCATAAGCGGTCACGTGAGATTAAAAAGACTTCTTTTATCGACATCTTTACTAATGCTCACGTTACAGACATTAATATTATTGTTAACATTAATAAACATGCGATTAACAGGTTCAAATCTGCCGTAATTTGTGTTAGAGGAGTTGATTTGTAAAATAGATGGTCCTCTCAGATTATAAAAACTCTCTCTAAACGGCGCACAGTGGGGCAAAATGCAAAAAGCTGGCCAAAGGTCGAAAAATCGAAGTTCGATTTTCGAACTTTTTGCCTGATAAATATCTAGTAGGAGATTCCTCCCACACCGGTTTAATGTTTTATGGCGGTCAGGTGTCCTTTTTCTCTTCGCAGGATCAATGCAAAAGTGACCGTTGCAGCAAGTGATTGTAAGAATTTTTAAGCCCTTGTCGAAGCTGCTATTTGTTGTGCTTATTATTTTACTGTGGTAAAAGTTATTTAATTAAAAAAAATGGATTCTTCTCCTCAAGGTATGTAGAAAACATTTCTATAAGCATTATTGTCTATTTTTATACCTGTATAATTAATTAATGAAAGACAGTAAAATTTTTATTATTTTTACTAGAACATCTTTTGTTAAAAAGGCCCTACAAAAAAAGTCTCGCTAGGTCGCGCATTAATTTTTTTTAATATGTCCCTTAAACATTTCTACTCAAAATACAAACAACAAAAATTGAGACTTTTTGCGATATTTTAGTTGGTGGGCATTTTTATTTGAAACGTGCATCATTTTTATAGTTTATTCCCTTCCCTTATTTGTGTATAAATAACAACAGAGAACAAGACTATCAGTAAGATATGAGGGGGCAGAGGAATTAACGATTTTATGCAATAAGCATAGGCCATGAACGTCGCGATATGTAAGGATTCATATTACATATGTTATGTATGTAATATATAATATATTTATATAAATATTGTTTTATAAACTGCTGCATAAAATTTTTCGGAATGTTCTTTATATTTGTTGAGTTCAGAAACAGCATAGGTAAATTTAGTCGAAAAAAGCGAAATAGCGGAAATGATTGGGTACAGGCTAAAATTAATGTGGCACAGAGCTTCCCTTTAGGGTTTTTATAAGTCTACCGATTTGCTACCCTTCATCTAGGAGTTTTAGGGCCAAAATATCAGTTTTTTTGCAAATACATGTTAAATGGTGTTATCATAAAACAGTGTTTAAAAAATTTGTTTATTATACTATTATTTGCAAAAGAAATGTTCTGAATTTTCCGTTTTAAAGATTTCAAATATTCGTATACACTTACTTGCGACTTGAAAAGATCATCAGACGTTCAATAAATCCTTTGTTGGACTAGATGGTTGATATTTTCAGGAGTGATCTCCGTACAAGTTTTTATTTAAAATTTTATTTTTTTTTTATTAAAAAAGGCCGCTAATTTCGAAATCAGCGACCCGAAAAAAACCCGTATACCAAGTTTTGTAGCAATTGAAAGATATTTCACTACGTTTAGTCGCCATTTTGAAGCCGCCATCTTGTTTATGAAAAATGGACACTTCATTCGTAATCAGCTGCCCCAAAAACCCCCGTATACCAAGTTTCGTAGCAATTGAAGGATATTTAACTAATTTGGGTCGCCACTTTGAAGCCACCATCCTGTTTATGGAAAAATGGACGCTAAATTCCTGACCACCGACCCCAAAAACCCCCGTATACCAAATTTCAAATTAGTTGGTTAATGTTAAAGACTTTTGGCCAGCTTTTCGATCTTTTGGCCCACTGTGAGGCGCACGGCGACCTAGGAAACCTAAGTCAATACATCGGACGCCTCACGACGCTTGTGAGCCTTAGTTGAGTAACTTAAACCGGGATTCTTATGGTGGAAGAACTAAAAATGCCCATGCACCGTCAAAGAATTTGCGCAACGCAGCCCGATGTGCAACCATTTCCCCCGTGTATGGGGCGGTTTGATATATTACGCATCTGTTTTATGAAAATCAAACGCCTTTGAAAATTTTTGTGCAACGGGCGGACAGTGTGGCGCAAGTTGTTTCCTCGTGTAAGGTGATGTTGGTGCATTTAAAGTCATAAATTTTAATTGCTCAAACATTGTGCTCAATTTTAACGAGAAAATGGCAGGGTATTCACCGAAATTTGCCTCACTTTATGCAAAACTTGCAATTATAATAGCCAAAAACGCAACTTTGGACAGGTTTTCTCTACGAAAACATAAACGGAACTGAAGTTTATGCAACTCGTTGCGAAGTGTATGGGCAATCACATATTTTTTGACTAACACAAATTGCGCAAATTGTTCGCTCGTGTATGGCCCCTTAAAGGGTTACCCCAAGGAAGATGATTCAGTGCGAATCGAACGAACCTTCGTTGAACCGATTAAATAGTTCTAACATGAACATGCGTAGAGTAGTGAGGAGATCAAGCATGGGATGCACATTCGAGTAATGGTCGGACAAGAGAAATGTGTAGGTGTTTAGTAATCAAGGGGTTATTAAATTTTTTTATTCACTCTTGTAATCTCGCAAAAATGTAATAAAAAGTAGTGAATTCCTTTTCTTATTCATGCGACCGTTTTTTCATGTAAGCAGCCACTGCCCCACTGTAGTATACCCTTTATTGGAACTGTACCACCGTCATATACCCGTTTCAATAAGGGCCAATGTTCCCCGTTGTAAGGCCATCTTTTATTTTTACTCGGGAAAAGTACAGTTTAGAGGGGTCTAGAGAATGCTCCACTAGATGTCGATGAACCATACGTTTGAACTCTAAGTTTTTGCACATATTTTGAAATACTGATTGTGAAAGATTTTTCTACAGTTTTTTAAGGGTATTACATTCCTGCGGTGGCTTAAGAAGTCAATGGTCTCCCTAAAAATGCAATCACCGATGAGTTTTTAATTTTGCACTTGGCGAGCCACGCTTAGATGTTAGGAAGATGATTCAGTGAGAATCGAACGAACCTTCGTTGAACCGACTCAATAGTTCTAACATGCGTAGAGAAGGGAGGAGACCAAACCTGGGACGAATATCCGAGTAATGGTCGGACAAGATAAATGTACAGGTGTTTAGTAACCAAGGGGTTGTTAAATTCTTAGGACCACCTTTTTATAAAATCCAGGACCAAACTGCCTCTAAGATATACAGCTGACGTGTGTAGAAAATCCAGCTTACTATCAAAGCTAATCCCTAGATCTTTAACAAAGTTAGCACGAGGGATACCCTCATCAGAAAAGGTGTAGTTAAAAATTATAGGAACATATGTATATATGTAGGTCTCCTACAAAAAGTCATGATTTCACATTTACTAATATTAAGAACCAGGTTCTTGTTAGCACACCAAGAGTAAAATGTGTCAAAGCCAATTTGTAAAAGTTTGCAATCCTCGATACTCTTTATGTGACGGTAAAATTTGATGTCATCAGCGTAAATCAATAATCTACAGTGTCTTAGCAAGGGAAAATTTTTAACACGTCAAAACCTTGTTGTTTATCATTTTGACATACATATACACTAAAATCCAAACTTAAGCTAAAAGAATCCACCTTGGAGTCCAACGATTGGCAATATTTTGAGATTTGTGTGTTTAAGTATCACTAGATTACGAAATAAACATTCATTTAAAAAAATCCGTTAAATTTGAATTTAGTACTAAATATAGATATGATATCTTCCTAAACTATGTCTATCTATGACAGAATTGAATTTCGTCTACCTTTTTGTTTTTCGACGTACGCTTTGTACATCGAATTCTGAGAGATACACGATTTTATACTTAATTTTTTACATACCTGTACAGCTTGCAGTTTATCCTCTAGGCTTGATAACCTTTCCTCAATGGCATCTTGTCGGGTTGACATATCGGAAATTATTTCGTACACTGTGTTTTGTGTCTAAAAAAATAATAGTGAAAGTTATCTTTCAAACAAAGGTATTTCGGTTAAAGTTACTTTTGCCATGTCTGTTATAGTGTTTGCATTATCCATTAATTTTCGTTGGTCCATTTTTACCTTTCGTAAACTGAAACAACAATTGAAAAGTAATTTATCATGGATAAAGATTTGTTTTTTTAAACCATAGTAGTTTATACAAAATCTAGATATTGTGTTTAACTTCTCAATATAGGGAAGTTATAGTAATAGGTCCGAAAATCGAAATCGAAAATACGAACTTATTTTCATTTTTCAAGATCCCAATATAGTCCAGTGCAATTAGTAAATGAAATTTCATTTCATGATGTTCGAATTTTTTTTTTTTTGAAATTTGTTCGGGTACATCTGACAATGTTAAAACCATGTTTGTGGGGTCGCAGTGTGTTGGGAAAAGCCGCCATCTTGAAAAAGAGGGAGAGGTAATTTATAATAAATAACTCGTTTCCATGCAATGATAGCTGAAAATGATCACTGGCAAGGTGTTGGAGAAATTATCTACAAAATAAGTCCTCAACGAAGTCTGTAAGTAGATTTGGCTCAAAGTTATGGCCGCTCAAAGTTCAACCTTGATGATGTGGTTGGGGTTGAATGCAGTTTTTTGCGATTAACTCATAAGATATTAATTTCTATGGATTATTGCCGATTACCAAACTTAAAGTGCTAGTAAGTACCTTTAGAATGAGCCCTTGGTCGTCATTTTCGCTTGTATAGTTGGCGAGTAATCTAACGCCAAAATTCGTACTGCACATGCCTGAAATAACTTATAACGCATTTTTTTTGAATATCTCATTAACGGTTGCTCATATGATAATGTAGTAAACAGCAGAAATGCGGGCATTAAAATATCTTTCAAATGGGCTATTGATCGAAACTCTATGCCGTTTCATATCAGCGACATAGCGGGTGAAAAGTCAACCGCGAAGGTTGCGACGCTTCTCGACGAATAACTCGCTTCCAGGTAGTTTAGCGTGTCGGATGAATTAGAATTTTATGTAACGCCCTAAACTATCTATATTTTGGGTTATTTAACAACTTTGGAAAATTATAATAATGGAAATAGTAGCTAAGAATCATCATTTTCGCGAAAACTAAAGAAATCCCTTTCAATATATCATATATTTCTTATTTCGATAAATCTTTAATATAAATAATACTGTGAGTACTTATTTTGTGGGAGAATACCTTCATCTTCGGCCCAGTATCGAATGTAGCACTTCAGATCAATGTTGGCGGTAGAGACATTCAAGTTCATCCGACAAGCAAAACTGGTTGAAAGCGGGTTATTCGTCGAGAAGTGTCACAACCTTCGCGGTTGACTTTTCACCCGCTAAGTCGCGGACATGAAAGGACATAGAGTTTCGGTCAATAGCCCATTTGAAAGATATTTTAATGCCCGTATTTCTGCTGTTTATTACATTACCATATGAGCAACCGTTAACGAGATATTCAAAAAAAAATGGCGTTATCAGTTATTTCAGGCACGTGAGTACGAACTTTGGCGTTTGATTACTCGCCAACTATACAAGCGAGAATTACGACCAAGGGCTCATTCTAAAGGTACTTTTACTAGCACTTTAAGTTTGGTAATCGGCACTAACCCACACAAATTAATATCTTATGAGTTAATCGCAAAAAACTGCAATCAACCCCAAACCACATGATCAAGGTTGAATTTTGAGCGGCCATAACTTTGAGCCAAATCAACTTACGGACTTCGTTGAGGGCTCATTTTGAGCGTCAGGATTGAAGTCGAGTCGTTATCACGTACTGCGACTCAAAATTACTCAGCCCTGAACTTATTATCGGAAAAATTTAGTGTTTTTGATAGTAAGAATCCCTGTGCCGCTCACCGTAACGAGGTACCATGCGAACCTCCACCACCGCTACTCCAGAGGTTGGTATTACCGTTGGCCTTTCCACAGTACCCGTGGAGAGCCCTTCGATGGGGACTGACTCTAGGCTGGCTCCGAACCAGCCAAAACCCTCTAAAATGCGTAAAGGCAGACGCAGTCGTAAAGCGACTTTTACAGAGGTGGTCACTATGAACTCCTCTGTTAGCTTGTCAGTCCCCGCCCCTTTACTTCCAATGAACTCATCTGATATGTCATCTAACTTTTCTGGAAATATTAGTGAGCAAGTGGACGCTGGGATTATTAGGCCTTCAGTAACCTGCACCAGCCTGGTGACGGTACCCAGGCCTCGAAATATTTTCATTTCCCGCTTTTCCCCTGACACTACGCCAGGAGCAATTAAAGATTACTTAAAAGGAAAAGAAATAAACCCTGAAACAATCTCCTGCAGAAAGATTAGCAATTCTTTCAAACCGGTCGCGTCCTTTGTTCTGTCTGCACCGCCCAGAACCGTTGAAAAGCTTTTGGACCTAACATTCTGGCCTCCCGGTACTTTCTCTAAATGCTTTGTTCCCCGCACACGTGTATAGAGTTTTTCATACCTCGTGACATCTGGAGCATATTGGGGAAAAAATTTCTTAAAAATGCTCAAAAGCTTAAGATAATTTTTCTTCCTCTCTAATTGAGAAATAAAGCTCTATAAATGAAGGCCAAAGGCGCACGCAAAAGAATTATCAGCAATTCACATATAATTTCTGACACCATGTGGGATATTTTACGGCGACTCTGTTTTTTGATAAGAGCTTCCGTACATCCCACAGTGACTTAAAAAATCTCAATCTGAAAACGAAAATTATGTTTTACAATTGGAATAATTAGTAGAAATTTTAACAGAACCGCAAATAAAATAAAAATCCGTATGAAATATCTTAAACATAGTTTATTTAAATCTTCTTATTAATTTTTTTTTCTTACAATAAAGCGAAAAACAAATAATACATAATTTAAATATGTTACTCAAAGTTTATTAAAATTAATAATAATTACAAATTTACAGGCCTGTCTGGTTTTTTACCATTCTTCATCTCCATCGGTGCCATCAGAGTCCTCTCCTAAATTAATTATTATTCTATTGGAATTGAAAAACATACCCTCTTTTCGCAAATAATCTTCCTCGATGTCCTGAACATGCCTGCAGCTGTTTCTCCAGTCCTCCTCCGTTATAGCTGAAAATTCCTTATTAACTATTTCTAAAAGCCTAGCTTCTTTATACAAAATATTTTGTGCAGCAACTCGTCTCTTTAATATTCCCCAAATCAATTCAATGGGATGATATGGTGGCAACCTGGAACAGGAGAAGATCTTAAATGAATGAAAAATATAATTTTAGCTTTTTAATTCTTACCTCAAAACGGAATGGCCATGACTTTCCAAAAGTGCATCTATACTATATTCAAGATGTTGTTCTCGATTTCTGCATATAACGTCGTACAAATCCTTTTTTGTAGAATTGTTTTCAAACGAAATTCCTTTCTCTGTGAGCCAAGAAATCATTTCACTCTTGAGACTTGCAGAGGTAGGAATTTTGCTTGATTTTACGTTGTGTTATGCAGCGTTATCCAAAACAACAACTGAATGCGTAGGCAAATTTGGCAGTAGTTTCTCCGTCAGCCATTTTTTGAAGTTTTCCGCATTCATATCGCAGTGGTAATCCCCAGTACGGGCTCCAGACTTAAAAATCAAGAGGGCGTTATGGATAAACCCATTTGTGGTTCCTCCGTGAACAATTTTGAAGCGGGCGCCTTTTGATAACGCCTTCTTGGGACCCTCCTTTTGATTTTGCGAAATCCAAACTTTTGCTGCAGCATGCGTTGTATGTATGTAAGTTTCATCTGAAAAGAAAATAAGCCGTTATATTTAATATAATAACACAAATAGAAAATTGAGATGCATATTATATTAAAATTATAGTCAACAAAAACGCTAACTTACCAATATATACTATGGGACGCTTATCTTCTCGATATTTTTTTACTCCCCAGAGATATTTTAGTCGCATAAGACGAATCCTATTTGTTTCCGTTAAAATCTCTCTATTATCCGGCATATTTTTCCACCGATATCCTACTTAGTCTTTTTATCAGTCTCCACAAAGAAGTATCACTGCCTTCATAATTAACTTTCTCTCTGAGCTTCTCTCGTAACAGGTGAATAGTGCATTGTCGCCCTTCACTAAGATGAAATGTATCTATAATTCTTCTTACAACAGAAGAATCGAAGTCATCCATTTCACTTCGTGAAGGCTTACGTTTGGCACTTTTTCTCCTTGGTGATACGAAGTCCGCTCTTGAGGTTCTTGGCTGTGGAGAAGGCGTGCGTATTCTCACAACATTCTGGGAACCCTGCAATTAATTGTGCAGCGACATCAAACGGGTTACCTCTTCTAAGTACGGAAGCTTCTTTCACGATCCTTCTCACAGTACTATCATTGGAGGCTGTAAAGAAAAACTTGAATTAATATTATATAAAACAAATAGTTTTAAAATAAACATACCTGTCATCCATGCAATATGATCTAACAATTCTTGCTCCGAACAACCTTGAAAGTTTATTTCACCCGTTTGAATTTTTTTCAAAAAACAAAATGCACGAAAAATTAATTCGCGTTCTTTGCTCTTTTTTCCATCTTTACTCCACGAATAACAAAATAACAATAAAGCAGATTCATTTTGCAGAGTTATATATGTATTTGCAAAATCCCTCACTTGTTAAAAATTGGATAATGATATTCTTAGAAAAGAATAAGCTCAGAGGAAAAATTAAAAAACCCTTCGCAATAAACCCCCACCAACAGGTAAATTTATGACACTGACATTATTAGTAAATTTTTAACTGTACCTACACCCATAGTATTGGGGTGTGTAATATTCAGATTACATGAACCCCAGATTTTGAGTTAAATTAGCCAATTCGACTCACCTCCACACACTACAGCCCTCCTCTCCGCACACGTTACGATTTAGTAGTTCGTTGATAAATAAAACAACTCAACTGTGGAACTTCCTTCCGCAGTCGGTGTTTCCGAGCTCATATAACATCTCTGAGTTCAAACGCAAGGTTTATCGACACCCACTCATGCACCCTCCAGACCTCTAATCTATCCTTTCTATTCTATCTTTCAGATCAAGGCAAGCGGTAGTGTGCCGAGTTCGTAAGGGCAAACAGCTAAAGACTTATTTACGCCTAAACATGGAAAACAAGGTGTATTTTTTATAAAATTATGCGATTTATCACCTTTTCATAAGCAATATAAGTAATTTTTCATTTGTAACCGATAACCACAATATAAATAATTTATAATTAGATGAGTTTTTTTTTCCTATCATTCTTCGTTTTCTTTATTTTTACATTTTTCACATTTCGAAACGAACTTTTTTTTTTCTCTTTCAGTCTAAAAAAGTGGGTACTTAAAATTATACTATCAGATGGCGTTATAATGCTCAATAAATGAGATGGTGCTACTTGTTAGTCGACAAGTGTTTACTCACACTGTTGATGCCAGATGGCATTAGGATTAGATGATTAACAAAATGTGTTCGTATAAAAGTGGTTAGCCACAACTATGGTGTCAGATTGCGTTAGGTACTATAAAAAGCATATGTACTTCATAGTACAGATGTACAGTAATATTTTGAAATACTGATTACTACAATACTTTTACCGAGTTTGTAATTGTAATTTATTTCTATCAATTTGATCCACGGCGGTCATCTCCAGAGGGCGGATTACCATTTTCTTCGCATACCGCTCGACATGGGTATTAAATGAAAGGGTATCATAAGTAGAAGACAATAAGCAATATAGTGTACTCAATATATATAGTTACATCCACGGCGGTCATTTCAAGAGGGCGGATTACCATTTTCTTCACATACCCCTCGACATGGGTATCAAATGAAAGGGAATGATAAGTAGAATACAATAAACAATATAGTATACTCAATATATTGTTAGATCCATGGCGGTCATCTCAAAAGGGCGGATTACCATTTTTTTCACATACCCCTCGACATGGGTATCAAATGAAAGGGTATCATAAGTACAACACAATAAGCGATATATTATATTCAACTTCTAATTCACATTTTGAATTATTTTTATTTTATTTTATTTTATTCATTCGCCAAACAAGGCACACTTAAACTACGTATACATGACACTTAAATTATAACATAGTATAACAGTCTTTTTATATTACCTACTATTGTCAAGGAGGGGGGATGTTAGTAGGGATCTGAGTATTTTCTTATAGGATGCTTTGTTGAGTGAAGGGGAAAAACCGGAGCTATGGCTATTGAAAACCATACAGCATCTGTTGACGGGCTCGTTCCTGTCGTAATCGGTACGGTGTGGATATTCCCTAAGTAATTTAGTGTGTCGTGTTTGGCGGACTACATCATTGAATTTGATCTGGTCCGGCAGAAATTGCCCTTTAAGCTTTCCACTTAGGACGTCAAAGGCAACGCAAGATGTGAGCAATTTTCTCCTGCTAGATAGCGGCATGAGATCAAGCACTTTGAGCCTGTCCAAGTAGTGCGGTAGGGTTTGGTAGTCATGTGGGTTGTGTAGATGTCTCAGGGCGAAGAGGAGAAATCTCTTTTGAACGGATTCGATCCGCCTGCTGCTTACTTCGAATATGGGATCCCAGATAGGACACGCGTATTCCAGGATAGGGCGGACTAGAGAACAGAAGAGTGTTTTTGTGACCCATACATTATCGAACTCTTTGGCTCTTCTCTTTATGAAACCAAGAAGTTTGTTGGCTGTGGCAGTGATATTATCGTAGTGCAGGTTGAAATTGAGTTTTTTGTCTAGAGCCACGCCTAGATCTACGATATGATCGACCTCATTCAACATTATGCCATTCAGATAATAGTCCTGCTTCTGTGGGTTTTTTCCACGGGAGAAGGTAATTGCATGGCATTTGCTGGTGTTAAGTTGCAATTTGTTCGTAGTGCACCAGTCTTGTAAGGCATTCAGTTTCGCCTGCATGAAGGAAACATCACTTTGGGTCTTAATGACACTATAGATTTTAAGATCATCTGCGTAGAAGAGGTGAGGAATATTTATTAGTTTTTCCGACAGATCGCCAGAGGTTACTTCGATCTCATTAGATAGAAATCCTTGGAATCCGATAACCTGTGTTCTTCCATTCAGATATGATTTTAACCATTCCAGGGCAGGACCTGATATTCCAAATTTTAATAATTTTGCAATTAAGATGGCGTGGTCCACTCGATCAAAGGCCTTGCTGAAATCAGTGTACACGGCATCCAATTGATGGCCGCTCTCCATTCCGCATAGCAATTCGGAGATTAGGACCATGAGGTTAGAAGTTGTTGAACGCCCTTTCCGAAAACCGTGCTGTTGTTCGTTAAGATATGGGTTGATAAGAGGGGCAATCTTGTCATAAACCAGTTTTTCAAAAAGCTTAGGAATTGATGATAAAATGGCAATGCCCCTATAGTTGTCCACCGAGTGCTTATCACCGGATTTGTAGATTGGTGTTAGGTAGGATTTCTTCCATAGCGTGGGAAACTTTCCTAACGATAAAGATTTGTTAAAGAGGAGATAAAGAGGGAATGCAATATGTTTTGAGCAGCTCTGCAAGAAAATAGGAGGGAGAAGGTCGGGACCATTACCTTTTTTAATGTCAAGATTGTTCAGACCCGTCAAAATCTCTTCAACAGAAAGAGATATACCATTTATTAGCTGGGTGTCAGCGTGCCCACTAGTTAGATTGGTTGTTACACTGGACATGGGGCTATAAATTTCCCCAAACCTATCAGCGAACATGTTGCAAATTATTTGAGGGCACGAGGAGTGTTTTCTACCATTCGTCATTGTCGTTGGGTACCCCGAGGTTTTCCGTTTAAAATTAACATAATCAAAAATTTTTTTGGGATCACTTATGATGTTATCGCCAACAGAATTAATATATGTAGTGTAGGCCTCGCGAGACCTAAGATTAAATTCTGAGGCTAACCTGATGTATTCGGAGTTCAATCGCTCGTTTACATACGGAGTTCAATCGCTCGTTTAAAACAAAAAAGAGTGATATCCCACCAAAAAAACTTAAAAAATGTGAATTAGAATTATTTATTGGGCATTTACGAACGAATTCAAAGGTATTTTACAACTGGAATTTTTTTTTAAACTCAATAAAGTATTATTAATAGCGAAAATGTTGGCTGGCGAGTTCGTTGTTTAGCATGAATCTTAGCTGCCCTCCGAAATATTACAAATTTTATTAGAAGTACTATAGACTGAGCCACACTGAATTCGTTCGTAAATGTACTTGTTTAATTATTTCATGCCATTAACGATTCATCTTGACTGATCCGTATCACTTCTTTTTGTTATAAGACCTCTGTTAAGTTGGCGGGACCATGTCTAAAACGCATTATCATTTTTCTAAGAATTTCGTTGGTTTTTATTACTTGCAGTTTGCCGGCAACAAATTAGTATGTGAAATAAAATTACTGGGCTTTTACGGATCCTTTTTTATGCATAATATCTGGTCTACGAAAGAATGGGGTAATAAAACTGAAAGGGTTTTTTTAAATTTAAAAAATTCGTTCATGGTTTGTTTACTTTAAAAAATAACTTCAGTGAAACGCCCACATTTTTTACAAGCGCACTATTTTCATTGACGAAAATTTTTGAACCTGTCTTTTATGACTCCATAATACAGTAACTTGAGTTATGACTCTTGAAAATTTCATTTCAGATCATTTCTATATCTATTTATTACCCAACAAATGCATAATCTGACGTTAAGTTTTCCTCTATTAGCTACTTTTAGTCTTAGATAAAATGGCTTATATCTACTAAATTAAATGCAGTTACATTAAAACCACCCAAGAGCATTTAGTATGAAATTTTCCAAAATTTCAGATTTTGACAAAAAAGGGTTTTTACGCGTTTTTTGGAGAAAAGGGTGGTTGAAGTTGGTTTTAACTTTTTCAAAAAAAAAAGCTTATACAGAGGCTCTGTCCGTCTGTTCGTCTGTGACCTTCTTTCATCTCTGAAAGTACTGTCGCTACAGACTTGAGCCATATCTCAAAATGTAGCTCTTGGTCAAAACACCAAAAACTGAGAAAATTTCAACCAGAAGTATATTTAAACAACAAAAAAGAGATTTCTAATAAAGTCCATATATCGGTAGCCTAGAGGTAAGGCACTGGAGTCCTATCCCAGGGGAACCAAGTTCAATCCCCGGCCGCAAAATGGTGAAATACAATTTTTTTTTACTTCGGTGTAACACGTTTTGATTATATTTCTCACTAAATTATATTATTTAATAATGAGACTCAGGAGAGCATAAACATTTACTTAATTAAAAGTGCAAAAAAATCATTTTCTTGATTTTTTATGGCTCTTCGGCGGCTTTATAAATCATTAAGAAATATCGCGGAAATAATATAAAGTATTTATTTGTTTATATGCATATTTTATATGCAGCTCATTTTATTAGTTTATAGTCATGTATGTGGTGCTGTAGACCAAAACAAAAATTCAATTTTATCGAACTTCGCTGTGGATTTGTCAAAAAAAATATGTATGATTTAAACGAAACATTTGGTAGGTTTATGAAAACTGGATAATCGCAGTTATTAAAATTATTAGTGAGTGTCAGTAGATATAAAACGAAAAGTAGATATCTAATTTTTACCAGGGCATATAAACGCTTACTGACATGAATGAAAATTTATAAATTTAACTACGCGAACGATGTATTTAAGACCGTCCTTATAGTCCATCAATATAAGGAAGTGATTTTTCTCAGAATATTTAATATTTTACAAAAATTTTACAAACGATTTGCCCCATACATAAAAATTTTTGCAGCCCTTTGTTTAAAAGCATATTTTTAAGTTTTTATTAACTAAATTTGTATGTATCTCTTCAGAATAACAAAACAAAAGTGGGATGTTGTGCCTAGAGACTAGCCACTAATTACGCTTTTTCTTGGTATTCATTCTGTTGAATAACACTTCAGACTGGATGACAATATATTAAGTGGAGATTGTGAAGAATCGCGAAAACATTCAAACAAATAACTTGAAAAACTAACGCATCTTTCATGGAGATGCTGCTGAAAGAATTATAGAATAATTACCCGCCAAGAATTTGAAAGAATTGAACACCATCTATGGCAATATTACATTACTCTTCGTTTTACCTATGATTATCAATTTCCATAAAATATACAACATTTCATAAATAATAGAAAATCTGTTGTCATAATTCAGTTGTTTACTTCCTTCGAAACTTTATACATATCTTGCATTGGAATGTACCTTTTTACGTAAGCATGAATAAATATGTTTATTGCCACATTCCTACAAGTTAGTGTTTGGTGTAATGGGAAGGCGCTAGATCGGGGTGCGAAAGGGCCATGGCCAATGCTATGCAATAAACAAATGCATTTAATTTCTATATGCACTTTATAAACATTGGCTTCTATGGAAGTGCTCAAAATTCTGTATTCAGCTTATTAGTAAAAGATAGATCACAGAACCGTAAACTGAATGAATTTGGGTAGGTAAGAACTTTCTGGGAATTTCATTTTACAGTTTTCTATGCATTTATAGAGGTTTGATGAAGCAAATGTGTGTAACAGCACAATGGCGCGAGTATGCCATGGGCGCCATTTATGCGAGGTATTGCCCCCCTTTGCCAGAAGCCCGGAAAGCCTGACCAAGAGCGCAATCCCAGACATAAAACAAATCGGAAACTCGTATCCTCCCCAATCGCCGATCCTTCTGTTAGGGGGATATGCTGCCGGCCACACGAAGTTCACTAGCTCACCGGTTGAGGTCGTGGGGTGTGTGGCCGGGCCTATACTTATCATGGTTCACCACTTACCTGTGACTATGAAAATTCATCTTCAGTTCAAATCATCCTTCGGGCATCACCTGAGCCGTGTCGTTGTCGTCCGTTCCCTTGCCAGTTGATAGTATGAATAACCATCACCCGACAAGGAAATACACCACCTAAGAACCCTGAAAAGAAATAAATTCTGCCACAACCATTCCCAAAAAAAATCTAGCAAATTATGTTCATCATTATAAATATTAAATTTCTTTGTTTATTTCAGGTACAAATACCAACACAAGAACACAAAGAGTTAAGATCAATATTCAATGGCAATGAACTAGGATCATTGTCAGATGCAACAACTTCAACATACTCAAATTCAAAATTAATCTACAATTACACATATCTAGATAACTTCGTTCGATGAAATATTTTGGAAAACGCGTCGCATTGGTACCAAAACGTCCCGTTTGTTTTACAAACGATATCACAAATAACATGTTCAATTTGAGGGAGAACACATTGCCCGGAAACAACAAGAAGAAAAAAAAATATTTCCAACAAGGAGCAAACAAATTTACAAACAATTATAAATAAAATTAAAATTAATACTAACTGCACTTATTAATTAATACTAACTGCAATTAAAGACTGAAAAAATATTTTATTTTCTTTTGTGTATGTTTTTTTTTGTTTATATTTATTGAATTTTTTTTTTTGTTCTTTTATATGTGGTTCGTGGGTACGAACAAAAAATGTAATCAAAAACCCTTACTAGTAATAAAATACGACACATATTTCCATAAATTAGTGTACTGATGGGTATTTCAAACGAACAAAATGTGTTAATTGGGAATAAAATAATGTAACTGTAAAAATAAAAAAACCAGATTACCAATATAAACCATCCATATGCCCACGTGAAACAGTACGCTTCCAGCTGCTTACACACCAATTATACATGCCAGGTCTTTAGGGCCAGGAGGAAGTGGTGATCTAACAGAGGCATCTCGAGCATTATCATCCTCTTGACAAACAATTCGAGAAAAGTTCCTTCAGATGATCCGGTCTTCTCCATTCCGCTTCTGAGTCCGTATTGGTTATCGTGAGTGATGCTAGACCTTAGTTGTCGTAATTATCTTTTTCCCATGGGCGACTGTAGAATCATATCTTGCACGTATTCGGAGCACAAGGCAAATGATGAAACATTGGTTGAGATATTTTCTATCTCCCCATTTGTATATATAGGAGTACCAGTTTTTAACTGTGTCTTGGATTGAAGAATCATCCGAACAGGAGTCTTAGCAGCTTGTTGAGTTTGTGCTGAGGTTCTACAGACAACTACCAATTCTTAGTTCCTTTTAACTGACGATAGGAAACATAACTAACTTTTATTATTTAGGCATAAACTAATAATTAAAAAGTGAACAATCGGAGTCGCAGTTTTTCAAAAAAAACTTCCTTTTCCCAGGAATATACTAAACAGACTTTCCCCCCAAAAAAAAAGTTTTCCTTTTTTTTCCTCTTTCCATAAAAAATTGTTTTTCTCCCCGCCTCCTTTTTTTTTCTATATCCCGAACAACTTCCTAGTTTTCATTCCAGACAGTGATTTCGAGTCAAGTAGTTATTTAGGGATTCCGTGCAAAAAAACTGACCGTTACATGTGGCTTCATCACTTTGTTTCTCGGAGCCGCTTACATTAATGGAATAGTAATAAATCGACGATTTACGCCTGTTACTTCTTGAAGAACACTTGAAAACTACTGTTTGTAATTATAAAACAAAGACCCACTCCTCGCAGATGTTTAATACGGATATGTTTTCTATCGAATCATCCGTTAGAGTGGAGTCGAACTGCCATAAGCCAGCACATTTGTCCCTTACACAATGTTAAATTGTATGAGGCTTCAATTATTTGATATGCCCCTGGTCAAAAATAATGTCCTATTCCTACTACTCGAAGCGACATACATTATGGACGCATAGGTTTCTTTCTTTCTTTAATTTCCTTGTTTTTGTCATTTCGGCATTGTAATTGCTCCTCGTCTCATTTGAAGTATGAACTAGTTGGAATGTGGGTTTGACCCCTTCGGTCCACATGATCAACTTTCCAGTATGATAAACATAGCCGGAATAAACTGTCTTCTTACAAAATAGTAATACGTTTAGCACTAGTGACTACCACCAGAACTGGCGACAAAGTAATCCTGAGCGAAGCTAGTTCAAATAACTATAATAGTGGTAAATACACAAGATTTTTCTAGATAACATTTCCTACGTACTTCGTTCGCTACACTAAAATGGGTGTTCGAATTCGTATTGAGGTTGTTGAAGCGCCGCTGATAAACTCGGAAGAGAATGACTTCATTTGGAAACTCCAAAGCTATCCGGAGACAGTACTTGTCAACTTGACCAAAAAGAACACATTTCTCGTTAACTACTGGATGAACCGCAAGGCTTTCCGGAGATGGCACTTGTTAGACTTGACCAAAAAGAACCAATTTTTCGGTAACTACTGGAAATCCCGGGATGAATGAACCGCAATTTCCTGAAACAGTATCACGCGTAGAAAACAATTCCCCGTCAAAAAAGTGCTGATCCAAGGTTTGAACAATTCGTGATGTTTGTAAAGGGTAACGAAATTCTTGCACGATTTTTAAAGGTTGTAGAATTTTGACAAGGCTATCGCTGGCAGAATTAAAAAAAAGGCACTTCGTTTACAATGGGTCTCATTCCATCGAGTTTGTTAGATATTAGCAAAATTTATCAATTTAGGTCTTTCTGACACTTAGTGATGGATTTACGCCTAGGCCCGTGAGGCCTAGGGCGGCAAAATTTTTAAAATGCTAAAATTTTAGGACGAAAAAAAGGAAAGATAATCCAGCAGAATACAAATGGAGTACTCCCTTTTCCGGACATTATGGGAAAAAGAACAATAAAAAATACGTATTTTGTCTACACTATTTTTTCAAATTCCGCATAATTTCGCCGCCAGAGGGCATTTTGCACCTTTTGTCAGGCCTTTGAAAAAATGCAACTACTACTTTGATCACATTAAATTTTTCATACAAATTCATAATTTTAGCTTAAAATCTAAATAAGACGCAAAACGGCCGCTAGAGGCGAAACCATGCGGAATCTGAAAAAATAGTGTAGACAAAATTTGTGGGAAATTTTTTGCTCTACAACTTTGCTCTTTTTATGTTTTAAATATAAAAAAATAAATGGTTAAAAAAATTTTTTAAAAAAAAATTCTTTTCATTAACTAAAAAATGTACTGAAAAGTAAAAAATAACAAATATTTTAAAGAAAGCGTGAAATTTCAATTTTAATGAAAAAGTTAATTAAAAGAATGGCGCATTTTTCATCAAAAAATTTTGTTAGAATTTGAAATTAACAAAGCAAAAAATTGATTTGATCAATTTTTGATGAAAAATGCGCCATTCTTTTAATTAACTTTTTCATTAAAATTGAAATTTCACGCTTTCTTTAAAATATTTTTTATTTTTTACTTTTCAGTACATTTTTTAGTTAATGAAAAGAATTTTTTTAAATTTTTTTTTTAACCATTTATTTTATTTTCTACTTTTTAGTTTATTATATGTATTCCGCCATTTTATGATGGCAATTCTATTAGATTTAAAATTGCGTCACACAGTTTACTGTATTCATTTGATACCCATGTCGTGGGCTCGGTGGAACATAATTGCAAAAACGGCCGCCATCTCGGAACCGTCTTCTTGATTTTTTTACAAAAAGGTCAGATTGCATTTAGTACTTATACATGATGAGTAGAACTCAAGTTGAACCCAAGTCTAACTACATGTAAACGGGAGTCGAATTGGGTTAAGGTTGACTGAACTCGACCCAGCCTTGCTACCTGGGTTTAGTTGAAATTATGCATACGGACATGAGTTTAGTATTTGAGTAGTTGAAGTTAGTTGACAGCAGCATCTCTGTGTTTGTTTGTGATTTTTTGTAACGTGTATTGCTTCTTTATTATCAACTCACCCTTAACTCAACTATTCATCTCATCATTCATACACATTAACCACCCGAACTACAAGTGTGTGCAAAATTGGAAGTTGATCGGTTATATTTTCTACTTTTTAGTCTATTATAAGCTTTCCGCAATTTAGTGTTGGCCGCCATTTTGAATTTGGAATGACGCCACATAGCTTATTGTGTTATACCTGTCATATCCTTTCATTTGATACCCATGTCAGAGGGCCGCGGAGCACAATTTCAATAATCGAGCGCCATTTTGGAACCGCCATCTTGATATTTTTACAAAATGGCCAGATTGCATTGTCATCCAAACTAAACGTGTATGCAAAATTTCAGCTCTATCCGAAACCGAGAAGTGGGTCAAATTTAACTTCCAAGATTTGACGACAAACAGTGTAAGTGTTGGGCGCCATTTTGAATTTGAAATGACGCCACATAGCTTTTTGTGTTCTACCTGTCATATCCTTTCATTTGATACCCATGTCAGAGGGCCGCGGAGCACAATTTCAAAAATCGGGCGCCATTTTGGAACCGCCATCTTGCTATTTTTACAAAATGGCCAGATTGCATTGTCATCCAAACTAAACGTGTATGCAAAATTTCAGCTCTATCCGAAACCGGGAAGTGGGTCAAATTTAACTTCCAAGATTTGACGACAAACAGTGTAAGTTAAAAAAAAAAAAAAAGAAAAAAATTTTTTAAGAAACTCTTTTCTTTACCTTAATATATGGATCAGTTGTGAACACAAAATTAATATAAATACTAAAAAAATCGACTTAAAGGTAAAAAATAAGAAGATTTTAAACAATATAAACTTTTAAATCAAAATGGAAACTAGCTGGGATGTGGGTTCGACCCTTTCGGTCCACACGATCAACTTCCCAGTATGATGGATGTTGAATATATGATTGGATATTTTAATAATAAATGAACAATAGGCAACATAGAATACATCTATAATACCGAGAATTTGTCACAATTGTTTATCAATATTTTCGCTAAAATTTCAAACTAAATGTGCGCACTTACAAGATTAGGATGACGAAAATGTATATAAAATTGATGTATTAATGTTTTTCGGCACCTCAATGAAGTCGATATAGTTTTTAGTTCGCGCGGTATCGTGCAGGTACAAAAATCACTTAAGTCATTTAAACCAAAAACCGCTGGACCGAATTTTATAAAAATCTTTTCAGATTATATTGTCGCTAATACCCTTCGAACGGCACCTCACGTAAGTCAATATCTTTCGTGGTTCGGGCGATATCGTGCAGGTACAAAAATCGCTTACGCCGCTTAAACAAAAAAACGGCTGGACCGAATTTTATGAAAATCTTTTCAGATCATATTTTGGTTAATACTCTTCGAACGGCACGTCAACTAAGTCGATATCTTTTATAGTTCGCGTGATATCGTGCAGGTACAAAAATCACTTAAGTCATTTAAACCAAAAAACCGCTGGACCGAATATTATAAAAATCTTTTCAGATTATATTGTCGCTAATACGCTTCGAGCGGCACCTCAAGTAAGTCAATATCTTTCGTGGTTCGGGCGATATCATGCATGTACACAAATCACTTACGTCGCTTAAACAAAAAAACGGCTGGACCGAATTTCATGAAAATCTTTTCAGATCATATTTCGGTTAATACCCTTCGAACGACACCTCAACGAAGTCGATATCAGTTTTGGTTCGCGCGATATCGTGCAGGAAAAAATGACCACATCCGTACGCACATACACACACACACACATACTTCCTCCCAATTTTTTGCTTAAAATGCTCCTGGGACCTTGAAAGATGAAAATACGTTGAAATTTTCGATTTCGATTTTCGGACCGATTACAATAACTTCCTATACTGGGAAGTTAAAAATCTCACACATTCCTTAAAGAAAAGCGTGGGGCGCCCATACCAACCTGAACTTAAAAAAACATGACTGCCGTGAGTACATTTTAACATTTCAGACAGCTACAAATTTTCACTAATTGAGCATTTTGTTTCATAAAAACGCACCCCACGCTTTTCTTTAAGGAATGTGTGAGATTTTTTCCATTTTGATTTAAAAGTTTATATTGTTTAAAATCTTCTTATTTTTTACCTTTTAGTCGATTTTTTTAGTATTTATATTAATTTTGTGTTCACAACTGATCAATATATTAAGGTAAAGAAAAGAGTTTCTTAAAAATTTTTTTTCTTTTTTTTATTTTTTACTTTTTAGTAACGAATAGCGTTAATTAATACATTACAATTTCCAAACTTTTAATTAGATTATCATGTTAAATAAGGAAACTTTTTTACATGTTTTGTATTTGTTTCTTTACAACAGTTCTCAAGTGCAGCCCAAAAATGCATAATTTGATGACCCCTCAAAAATCTAAAAGCGCTCTACGTTTTTTTTTTACATTTTGAAAGGTAGTGTGCTCGCGTATACTGGCTGGAGCAATAAAAACTGGAAACATATTTTTTTGCATCTTTTTAAATCACATTTTTATTTGCTATTGGTAGCTATGTTATGTCTTCCGCCATTTTTTAGTGAACGCCATATTTGATTTAAAACGACGTCATACAGTTTACTTTCTTACTCACTTTAATACACTTTCATTTGATATCCATACCGAGAGCGAAGTGAATAAAAGGGTAAACCCCCATTTTGTGTTGGCCGCCATTTTGAATTGAAATGACGGGACACAGACAACAGTATTCTAATTGTCACTCCCTTCCATTTGATACCCATGCCGAGCGCGTTGTTAAGAAAAATTGATCCTCTGTTTTGTGTTGGCCGCCACTTTTATGGCGCCATTTTTCTACCGCCATTTTGAATTTAGGATGATGCTAATTGTATTCAACTTGTTATAACCTTTCATTTGATACCCATATCGAACGAGTGGCTTGTAAAGAAAAATGTAATCCATCATATTTTTTTGGCCGCCATTTTTAATTTGGAACTATCATTTTCGTGTGTTTTCGTCGGAAATACACATGTCTGTTAATTTTTACCAATTTTTATTGAAGGGAAGTGAATTTTAAGACTCTACATTGAGTAGAACGAATAATTCCAAGCATTTTTTATTAAAAATCGTTTTTTGTTACTCAACAACAAAATCAACAACAAAATGTCATATTCGTGTATTGTCATCGGGAATATGTATGCCTGCAAAGTTTCATCCATTTGCATTGAGTAAAAGGCGGTTAAATTAACGTTACAAGATTTGATGCTCCGAAGTGAAAGTAAAGAAAAGAGTTTAATAAAAGAATTTAAAAAGCCAAACAAAATCAGTTTTTTTAAAACCAAAAATTAGAGCAACCCCTGACGCGTTTGACTTTGTTTAGTTTAATGTATAGAACAAAGCATAGCGCTCTAGAAGTCACAGCAATCACTTTAGTTTTACGAATGCTCTTTATGTGTACAAGTCTCGAACTATTTTATTCGGTTTCTTAAGGGGGTCTTCAAGTTACGCGCCCGGAATTACAGCCTGTTTTTGGTAATTAATAGTGAGAAAGATAATTGAATAATTTTTTTAAAAATTATTTTTATACGTGTTTAAACTTAAGAAATGAAAAATGCTTTATGTGTGTGTTGAACCTTGCGCCCTTGAGAAGTGGTCAATATAAAATAAAATTATTTTCAGTTGTCTCCGAGTAAGATTTTTTTATTTAACAAATTTTTCAAGTTATACGGTTTCTTCTAAAAGGTTGGATTTTTTAAAAAGGTTATTGACCTGTTGGAAAGTGTAAAAATGGAACAAAAGAAAATTTCAATATCGCACTCGGAGATTTATACAGAAGGGTTTTATGAAAAAGTTAAAAAAAAATGGCCAAATCCGATAAAAATTACCGGTAGAAGTCTTGCCACAAAGTTTGAAAAAGGCAATTTCCGAGAAAATGCGTTTGAAGATAAAGGATGGGGTAAAACATAATGGAGGCGGCTATGTTTCGGGTTTCGAATGGCGTATTTCTCATATCCTCTATATTCGGAAAAGGCAAAAAAAACGATTTTTTCAAACCGCGTAACTAGAAGACCCCTTAGCATTAAAAAAATATAATTATTTGTTAACTTTAAATTATACATTGATTTTTTTTATAATTTGTGGTAGTGTTGATTTTATTTTTTAATTAAATATGAGTGGCCATCGAAAAAAATTTAGCGGTGCAGAATATCGTAAAAGAAAAGTAGAAGAATCTACGAAAATTGATAGTTTACTTTAAAAAATTCCAAAAATATCTAGTTTTATGACAAGTTCAACTTAGTCTTCTAACAATGACCCACAAACATCATGTTCATTGGTTGTAAGTATCTTCTTATGATTGCTAATAACTTTTTTTATACATAACGTTAGTCGTAATAAACATTAAATAAATGCCAATTATTGGAATTGGTTTTTTTCCCAGCTGGAATCAGAAGAAACTTCAGGACAAGATAGCGAAGAAGTACAGTCATACCCCTTCTCTATCACAAGATACGAACGAGGTACCGTCAAATTTTCCTTCATCACAATATACTGAAGAAATGCAGTCAATAGCTGATATTTTAAAATTTAGTACTGATCCCTTTTTATGGAATTTGAATGAAGAAACACGGGATTTCATAACTATAAACGGAATACCAAAAAATTATAATCTAGACTTTAAAAATTCTAGAAATGTTTATAGTGATAAAACGAGGTATTGCTCAAAAAGTTTATTTCAACGTACTTTAAAAATGGAGAGATTCAACGCCGTGAGTGGTTGATTTACTCAGAAACTAAAGGGGCTGTATTTTGTGTTACATGCTTATTATTTGGTAGAAGTGGTGAAATGAATGCATTTACTGGCGAAGGATTTCGTGACTGGAAAAACTCAAAAGCACGCATCGAAGCTCATGAAAATTCTGACTTTCATAAAACTAACGTTAGTCATTTTAAAGCTCGATCAGTAGTTCACGGGCGTGTTGATCATCGTCTAATAAAACAACTTGATGAGGAAATAATTTATTGGAAAAAAAATTTATACAGAGTAATTGCAATTATTAAATCACTAGCAATAAGAGGCCTACCATTTCGAGGAAATTCAGAACGAATAGGAGATCCTCATAATGGGAATTTTTTAGGAACAGTAGAGCTTCTTGCTGAATTTGATCCATTTTTATCTGAACATTTAAAATTGTTTGCGCAC
The DNA here is from genome assembly GCA_949987705.1 of Thereva unica. Lineage (NCBI taxonomy): Eukaryota > Metazoa > Arthropoda > Insecta > Diptera > Therevidae > Thereva > Thereva unica. Next base: position 52,091,578 of record OX465284.1, read on the forward strand.
CCTGGTAGTGGAAATACATCGTATTTGTCAAAAACAATCTATGAAGAAATTATATTGTTGATTCAGAATAAAGTACTACAACAAATTTCTAGTGAAGTGCAATCTGCTAAGTATTTTAGTATAATTGTAGATTCTACGCCTGATATAGGACATGTCGATCAGCTTACTATAATTATAAGATACGTACGTGATAACGGTGAAATTGTTGAAAGGTTTCTAGAATTTCTACCAAATATCGGCCATAAAGCTAAAGATATTGAGGATGCTTTGTTAAAGTCTCTAGAAAATAATGATTTGGATATAATGAACTGTCGTGGTCAATCGTATGATAATGCGAGCAATATGTCAGGTATATATTCAGGCCTTCAGACACGAATCAAAACAATTAATCCTTTAGCAGATTATGTTCCTTGTGCCGCCCATTTAAATTTGGTAGGATCATGTGCAGTTGAATCGGTAATAGAAGCAGGTCACTTCTTTTCTATTTTACAAGAACTATACAATTTCTTTACAATATCTACACATCGTTGGGAGATCTTGGTGCAGCGTACAAATTTAAGAATTAAGAGTCTTTCTCAAATTCGTTGGTCAGCTCGACATGATGCATGTTACGCATTAGAAAAAGAGTAGTCTGCAATAATGGATGCACTGGAATATATTGCCGAAAGCAGAGATGAGAAACCGACTACGCGATGTGAAGCTACGGGATTACAGCGGAAATTACAACATTTAGAAACAGCAATCCTAGTCATTGTTTGGAATGTAATTTTAGATCGTTTCAATGCTGCTAGTAAAGAGCTCCAAGAATCTCAAGCTGATATATCATCCGTTGTGCAGATCTATAGTTCTCTGGCTTTATTTCTTCAAGACATAAGAGACAGACAATTTTCTGAATATGAAGAAAAAGCCAAAGCACTATCTGGAGTTCATGATTATTATCGTTATGATACTCGTCGCAAAAAAAACCAGAAAAATCCAGCCAGATGACTCACGGGTAAATGAAAAAACACCTTTTTCTGGACAAGAAAATTTTCGCACAAATGTTTATTACCCTATTCTAGACACTCTGAGTGTACAATTAGCCGGGCGTAAAAGTGCATATGAAAAACTTTACGAAAATTTCCATTTTTTTGATGGTTTATCTGAAATAGATACAAACGAGTTGAAAAATCTTGCCAATAAACTAGTCAGTAAGTATCCTGACGATTTGGAAGAGACGATAGGCAATGAATGTATTCATTTCCATTATTAACTAAAAGATTCCTTAGCAAAAACGGAAGATGTACGCTCGAATGTGGACATTGCTCTCCGAATTTTTTTGAGTATTCCGGCTACAAATTGTTCAGGAGAAAGATCTTTCTCCACTTTAAAAAGAGTAAAAACATATTTACGCGCAAGCATGGGCCAAGATAGACTTAATGCTCTTGCATTACTGTCTATTGAAGCTCAACTAGTCCAAGAAATTAATTATGACGATATAATCGATGTTTTTGCACGGACCAAAGCCAGGAAAAAGAAATTTCCAAATTGATTAACATTAAAAAAAAAAAAAATGTTTATTACTTATCTTTCTAAGTCATTTTATTTATCTGTCATGTTTATTAGTTATTTTTAAAAATTATATTTCAATAAAATAAAGTTATTTTAAATTAAAAATATTGGATCAAAATTACTGAAAGCCATTTTATCAAAAAGGGCGGCACATCGAACGGGACTTAGGGCGGCAGAAAGCCTAAATTCGTCATTCGAAGTTTTTCCATTTAACCCAAAATTAAGGCTCGACCGAATGCTCTGAAATTTATTTCAGGGCATTTTTTCGTTACTATTCTTCTTTCGGCTCCTCAAAAGGTTCGACCGAATGCTCTGAAATTTATTTCAGGGCATTTTTTCGTTAATATTCTTCTTTCGGCTCCTCAAAGTAGTCGATATATTTTATGGTTCGCGTGATATTATGCAGGCATAAAAATCACTTACGTCGTTTAAACCAAAAAACGGCTCGACCGAATATTATAATAATCTTTTCAAATTATATTGTCGTTAATAAGCTTCAAACGGCACCTCGAGTAAGTCGATATCTTTTGTGCTTAGGGCGATATCGTGCCGGTACAAAAATCACTTATGTCGTTTAAACTAAAAAACGGCTTGACCAAATTTTATAAAAATCTTTTCAGATCATATTTCCGTGAATACGCTTCGAAAGACACTTCAACACAGGCGTTATCTTTTTTGGTTCGCGCGATATCGTGCAGGAAAAAATGACCACATACGTACGTACACACACACCTACTTCCTCTCAAAGTTTTGCTTACAATGCTTTTGCGACCTTGAAAAATGAAAATACGTAGAAAATTTCGATTTCGATTTGCGGACCTATTACAATAACTTCCTTATACTGGGAAGTTAAAAAAGATTCACCTCTTACAAACTAATACTAACTAATGTATTATAATCATGTCCTACCCAACACTACGTTCCGACGTAATAAGGAAATCTTGAATTATTTTATTCGATTTCTATTTTAAAATTGACGAAAACTAGTACATGTGATGAAAGTTTATTATGGTCAACCATTCATTTTCGTATTAGATAGAGTCGTCAAAATGCAGGGAATGACGTACGTTTTTTAACATCTATTATATATTTCTGGATAAGAAATGCGTTCAAAGTTACCACAGTATGCCGAATTGATTGTTTCAGTCCTTGGAAGGAGCGCGAAAAACATGATATTTTTAGAATCAGGATCACATTGAGAGAATAACAAATTAATGTAAAATAGAATGTATACTCATAACTATCATGTTTAAACAATGCCATAGATATAACTGTCAATTTAAATGTTTTACTTACGCATATATGGCTAACAGGAATTTCCGTTGATGAGTTCGAACACGTCCAGGGTTAACACGTTTTACCAGTCTTGTATGTTTATAAATAAGCCAAGTTTCTCTCAAGACATTCGCAGCAGCGTTCTTTAACTGTAAGAGAAAAATAAATGAAAACGTGGTTATTTTAAGAAATTATTATTTTCCAATACCTATAACATAAATCAAATTTCTTCCACACAATAAATTAAACTCAATCAATCTGTTGCCAATATTATAGTTATTTTAGACTTGCAACCTACTCGCGCAATAAGTATAAGACTATGTGTATCTAATAACAACAAGACTAAGTGTTTTGTATATAAAGCTGTACCATTTCTCTGTCTTGAGGTGTACTTGTTGCCCAGTCAGATCTGCGCGGTAGTACTCTACTCGCCTTCGGCGCAGCAGATTCTTCTTTTTACCTAAAAGTCTAAGCTTAGGTGTCACCCTTTATATTGCCAGTCGTTATGTCGTTCACGTCATGGTGCAATGCTTAGCTAAGCTTACCTCGCAGAATAGAAAAAGGATGTGATAGGTTAAGAGTAGCCTGGAGGATGCAAGAGGAAGAGGCAGTGATCCTCGGTAAAATTAAATATATTCTTTTCAGGCATGAATTTATGCTCGAATTGCAATGTGTCATCAAGTTGTTTCAGACTTACTTAGAAAGTTCAGGTACTTGAAGAACTGAAAGTTCAAATGAACGAAATATAAACACAAATTTTAACTGTGGGAGAGTTAATACACCCCGCTCATAAGGTCATCTTTTACTAATTGGGGTATGCCGAATTCAATAAAAAATAAATCCAACTCTCTTACTTGATCGGAAACTACCCCCAGAACAACCCTTATTACTAAAATTGAGTGTTTCGAGCTTGCATAAATAGCCGTTACTATAAGCTATTCTTGGACGCCAATACCAACACGATCGGTAGATTGGAAGCCACCCCCAACAGCAACCTCTAAAGTAAAACAAGTCCAAAATAAAGGAATAAATTTAGTAATAACATTTTGTTTTTCTAAGGATGGATATGCATCCGATAATAGGAATATTCCATCAACTCATAAATAGAAATATTACATCAAAGAGGTAAGAGGTATGAATTGCGGCATCCTTTAGAATTGACATAATTTCATAACAAGAACTAAGCATCGTATGTATAAGTGGTGTCTGCAAGAAAAGGAGAATGGAAATTTTAAATATTGGCCCCTATGCTGAAAGTGGAGTCGCGTTTCGTGACAAGTCGCTTGAGTTGAAGAAACTAACGTTCTGTCGAATTACGACTTTCAGCACAGGGGCCTAGAGTACCTAAATGCTAAGTAGAGTTTAGGCGACTATACTGAAAGTCGTGATTCGACTGAAAAGTCACTTTCTTCAACTCAAATGATTTGTCGTGTCGTGGCGACTGAAATTTCAGCACAGGGGGAATTGCTGTGTAGAAATTTTGTTAAAATCAAAAAGAAAAATCAAAAAACTATTTCCGTCTTGGATGGGGCCGGGGTGGTGATTCCTATTGGCTGTGCATTGATGCTGTTTTCCTGAGGTTCCTGTGTAAGTGTACCATTCAGGGCGGCGAAGAAATAATCTCTCCATCTTTGGAGTTGCTCCTCGCCGCTGCACAGCAGCCTTCCATCCGCACTATTAACGGCATGTTTTTAGTAGAGTGCTTTCCCGAGAGCTGTTTAGTGATTTGGTACAGCACTAGCCTGGGTTTGCCGCGTTTTCCAGTTTTTCTGCGAGCTCATTTAACTGCTGCCGTTTATCACGCCGGACACTTCTCTTTACCTCCCGGTGTTCAGGTTGATAACGTCTTTCCGGTCGCTTGTAAAGATTACGTTATTTTTGAGGGCCCTTCTGCATTCTATTTTTTGCCAGGTTGTGTCCGAGATCCAGTGTTGCTGATTTTTTTGGACATACCCGATACTCGTTTCCGCAGCCGTCAAAATAGCGCCCTTTGTCGTAGCTCTTCAATATTTGTGTCGTCAGAAACGGTTTGCTGGTGTAATATTTCTTGCGGGTTTCCAGCAAATTCTCGCTTTTTAACGCTCTCCCGCAGGAGGCCTACCTTAAACCGTCTACGGGTTCTAGTATTGTGTTGCACGTTTCTGATTGCGGCGATTTTTAGGCGAATAGTTGCTACAGCGAAATGGTGGTCGTTTCCAGTGCCCCTGAAACTCCTGACATCCTCAAGAATAGTCCTCCATCTGCGGCAGACGGCCACGTGATCTATCTGATTTTTCGTTTTACCATCGGACGATACCCAGGTCTCTTTTTGTATCTTCTTGTAACAAAAGTAAGTTCCGCCTACCATGAGTTGGTGGGAACTACAAAAGTCAACGAAAAGCTCACCATTGTTATTGGTAACTTGGCTTAGGCCATGATTTGCAATTGTTTGTTCAAGGCCGGTGTTGTCACGGCCGATCTGTGCGTTTAAGTCACCTATTAATATCAATGATGTATCCCCGTGGAATAGAGCGAAAAACCTCATTCAATCGTATATAGAACTCGACTTTGATGTTATCTTTTGTGTCTTCAGTTCGAGCATAGCATTGAACTACCGTTGTACTTCTTAGTCTGGTAAGAAGGCGCACGGTAATAATCCCCTCAGAACGTGGTGACCAGCTAATGAGGCTGAACCTAGCTTCTTTGGTGAGTATCACGCCAACGCCACTCCTACGGCTTTCAATTTCGTTTCTCCCAGAATATAAGAAAAAATTGTGTTATAATTAGTTGGTGCATGTTCATTAAAAATTGGCGGGTGAATCTTTTTTTTTGGACTTAAAATAAATAATTTCACTTTAGGGTTTGCTGTGGGAGATTTTTCCGATTCACCTATCGGGTTGTTTTTGGTGTTCAAGAGTAGCTTACATTGAACGCTCTTTAGATAGAAGTCCAGGTATGAAACTAACCTAGTAGGGATGTGTGTTTGACCCCTTCGGTCCACATGAACAACTTCCCAGTATGATGAACGTAGACGAAATAAACTGACTTCTTACAAAATAGTAATATGTTTAGCACCAGTGGGAAATTGACTAGTATCAAAACTGGTGACAGCGAAATCCTGAGAGAAGCTAATTAAAATAACAAATAATAAATAATAAGATTTTTCTAGAGAATTTCTTTTTCTTGAGGGTTAGCAAAGAAACATTCCCTTCGTACTTCGTTCGGTACACTAAAGCGGCTGTTCGAATTCGTATTGAACATGTTGAAGCGCCGCTGATAAACTGGGAAGCGAATGACTTCATTGGGATTTCCAAAGCTTTGCGGAGATATTAGTAAAACTAATCAATGCAAAGTACTTGTCAGACTTGACCAAAAAGAACACATTTTTCGTTCACTACTGGAAATTCCGGGATGAACCGGAATTTCCTGAGACTGTAGAACGTAGTAAACAATTCCCCGTCAAAAAATTGCTGATCCAAAAGTTAGTAAAAATAATATAGTTACCCTTCTAGCGCAGAAGGTGCACTTCACAGTTAAGCTGAAAAACATTTACCACTGCTCAGTGGCTCAGCTAAGACGTGCAAACGTAAAATATTAAACAACATTATAAGAGCACAAAACATTGAACAGAGAAGCGTGCAAAAACAAAAAAGCGAGTGAGGCACGCAAGGAGTCCTGCCATATCAAGAAGAGTTCTTTTAACAACAATTTCACTAGTTAGCATGCTAGAAACTCTCCTATTTTTGTGAGTATGCGAACGACACCTCAATGAAGTCGTTATCCCTTTTGGTTCGCGCGATATCGTGCAGGAAAAAATGACCACATACGTACGCACACACACACAGTAACATACTTCCTCTCAAATTTTTGCTTAAAATGCTCTTGGGTTCTTGGAAAATGAAAATATACCTAGAAATCTGAATCTGTCCTAGAATTTTCGGACAGATTAGAATAACTTTCCTCTCCTGGGAAGTTAATAAAATTAGTAAGCGCCAAGTAGAGCAATTCTTATTGGAACAGCACATCCCAGGGATCGGACCATCGGACTGTTCTTAAAGCTTGAATGGGCTAGGTCCACACCGACATTAACTATAAAAAACGTAAATAAAAACATTCATCGTTGGTGGGATGCAATGTATAAAGCCTCCGTCGAGAAAAGATTCCGATACCCTGGATACTGGTGTTCTAGTCCAGTCAAATAAGGCAAAAAAAGGGGTCAACCTCGGAATTTGAGGTAATAAGCTGAAAATTGGCATGAAGCTTTGTTTTGGCATTTTACATGATGTGTCAAAAGTCACATATAATCTCGTGTCCGCGTCTTGAGATATTAGAGGTCAAAGGTCACAAAAATCAGATTTTCGCAAATATCTCGTAAATTATCGGCTTTACGCAAATTTTGGTTGAGTAAACTTTGTTCATTAGGCAAATCTGCATAAAACTGTCTTGTACAGAATTTACGTAGAATCAATAGTTTTCGAGATATGGGGCTGAGAAAACTCGATCATTGCGCTGCATTCTTTTCTTCACCACCTTTTAAGTAGAACTCAAGCAGCCTTTTTGCATGGTATCCCCAGTAGGCCTAGTCCATAGGTTACAGGTTATGAAATAATTTTATTGATTATCTCTTTAACTCTTCTATTTCCACTTCTTTCATATTGCCATCTTCATCTGTAATCATCTCAGAAGAGAATAATGAAAGGTGGTCGGCGTTACCATCGTTCAACTCAGGGTTAATGGGTGTATCCCCGGACATTGAATTGAGACACGACGGGTCCCTACAGAGAGCCATACGCTACGGAACATAACAATTTCACTTTTCTGCATTTACTTGTCAAATTACAGTTTGACCTTGGAATGAGAGGTCATAACCTGATTATGTGAGACTTTTGACACATCATTTAGAAAGCCAAAACAAAGGTTCATGCCAATTTTCAGCTAGTTCGATGATGAACCATAGTTCGATATATTTCAGGAATGACAAATGAAAAATTCTGCTAATCGCTTCATTGCGGGTAACATAACGCCCATTTGATACTGTCCTATCTCGTCGATCGTATTTGCATTAGCAACACCGAAAACAGCCAAGTCACTCCCTTTCGTAACATATTTGCCTATGTATGTATTTGATTGATTTGACGGAAATGAAAAATTTAAAATTTAAGTGTACATTGAACGTTTTGGACTAGGACACAACCCAACGAGCGAATAGAGCACGACCACGATGGCAACCATGGCGATTGTTCCACTGAAATTCAGGACCTCCTGCCTGCACGGCAATACTTTTCTCGCAACACAAGACTTGCCCGCTCGGCTCACTCCCATACCCTACAGCCCCCTCGTTCGCGCACAATACGGTTTAGAAGTTCGTTTATGAATAGAACAACTCAACTGTGAAATAATCTCCCGCAGTCAGTATTTCCGAACTCGTACAACACCTTAGAGTTCAAACGTGAGGTTCATCGTCATTTTCTTCTACACCCTCCAGACCCCCTCTAAACTTTTCTATTCTCCCCTATTCTTCAAACCAAGCTTACTACTAGACATTGCACCATGAACTAAACGACATGACGGACTGGCAGTATAATGGGTTACACCTAAGCTTGGTTTTTTTCATATAAAAAAAACGACCCAATGATTTTCAACTAAAAAATCCTGACTATTAGCCTTTCAAGATATCTATTTGCCGTTAACTTGAGTAGATCGACGACGACACAACGGTTAGTCATCGTTTCCAATAAATTCTCTTGGATACCGACTTGAACATGTCCCATCTATCTAGGCATGGTGAGTTGGGGTTCAATGCTCCATATAGCCTGTGGGGTATTAATATAAAAAACTCTTGATGGTTTATGCACTGATTCTTTAATCTTTAACACATCGAGGCAGAACAAGAAATGACTGAATAATTTGCTTTCGGGTGATAGTGTGGTAGTGGTTCCGTAATTTCTTGTTTGGTAACCGCTGCATGGCCCATGAATGTTTTTTGAAGTGTTAACTTCTTTAGGCACGATTGGCACTTTTTCGCCAGGGGTAAAATAAAGAACTCACGTCACACGCACTTTTGTTGCGCGCCCGTTTCCGGGCACTTGAGGCTATGCAGTTGGATATAGCATGGAAACTTTTGGTTGAGCTCTATCTACAAACAGCAGTGTATAATTCTATGGTGTGCGAGGCAAAATAACCCACGCTTAGTGGGAGGGATTGGGTTTCAATGTTGCAATGCAGAAGCTGCTCTCAGCATTCATTTCATATTCTCGCGAAGCAGACGCCGCTCTCAAAATTCATGTCATATTCTCGCACCCATCGCTGCTGGCTGTTCCTGGACGTCGACTAAAAGTTGCCATGGCTGCAATATTATTAAATATTTTGCTTGAATTAATCGCTTTAGGCAACATGGAATACGTTTCGGCGTTTCGCCTATTAGACTGGGCATCTATATTTTACGTACATATGTGGGGTAGTATGTTATATTATTATTATTATTTTTTTTTATTTATTTGCCAAACAAAAACAGTTACAGATAAAAAAATACATATTAACATTAATAAGGAACATTGCAGTATTTAATATTTAAATATTAAACTAAGATCTAGGTCTATAATGGTAGTTAGAAGAGGACAATAGGGAAATTAGTTTTCTTTTATAGGAACTTTTGTTAATTGAGGGAGAGAAACAGGACGCGTAGGAATTGAAGGTAATGCAGCACTTGTTAACGGGCTCGTTTCTAGCATATTCAGTGCGATGCGGGTACTCTTTAAGCAGTTTGGAATGTCTTGTTTGTCGAGTATCGTTAAATTTGATTGTGTCCGACAGGAACTGCACCTTGAGGTTATTGTTCAGGACATCCAGGGTAAAACAAGATATAAGCAATTTCCGTCTAAGGGATAGAGGCACGAGATCAAGGATTTTGAGCCTGTCCTTATAGTGAGGAAGGTTGTGAAAATCCGAAGGATTATAGAGGTTCCTAAGCGCGAAAAGAAGGTACTTCTTTTGGACAGATTCTATTCGATTAGTACTAATTTGAAATATAGGATCCCAGATCTGGCACGCATACTCAAGAATAGGACGGACCAATGAGCAAAACAAGGCTTTAGTAACCCAAACATAGTCGAATTCTTTAGCTCTTCTCTTGATAAAGCCCAAGAGTTTGTTGGATCTAGCAATAATATTATCATAGTGTAAGTTAAAGCCTTGCTGAAGTCAGTGTAGACAGCGTCAAACTGGTGGCCTTGTTCCATAACGCACAGTAGTTCGGATATCATTATCATAAGATTGGATATGGTGGAACGACCTTTTCTGAAACCATGTTGTTGATCGTTTAGCTTCGGAACAATTAGAGGAGCTACGTATTATATATGATCTATTACGTACTATATACAATGTACTGCATATTATATACTACGTTCTGAAAAAAATTCAAATTGAATCCAGTAGATTCCCATAAATAGTTAGATACGTGACTTTGGCTGAATATAATATGACTTTTTTGCATATTTGCACAATGTTTAAAATAGATTCTGTTTCGTGACTATTGCATCAACCCGACGATATGTACTGTGTACTATGTACTACATATTTCCTATGAACTATGTACTATGTATTTATGACTATACACTATCTACTATTTTTACTAAAAACCACATTACCCCAGTCATCCATCGTCCGATCTTTGTGTGATAAGTTTAGGAAAAATAGTTTAATTTCCAAAACATTGCAACACGTTTTGGAATGAGTGCAATACATAAGTAACAATTAAATAAACCTTAAAAGAATATTTTGATAGCTCAGATCAACAATTTGGAGAGCTTTGACTTGATAAATTAAAAACTAGTTGGGATTTAAGTTTCGGTCCACACGATTAACTTCCCAGTATGATGAACGAAGATGGAATCAATTGACTTCTTACAAAATAGTTATACGTTTAGCACTGGTGGAAAATTGGCTAGTGTCAGAACTGATGGCAAAGCAATCCCGAGAGAAGCTAGTTCAAATAACTATAATACTAGTAAATCCACAAGATTTTTCTAGAGAATTTGTTTTTCCTGAACGTTAGCAAATAAACATTTCCTCCGTATTTCGTTCGCTGCACTAAAACGGGTGTTCAAATTCGTATAGAGCGTGCTGAAGCGCCTTTGACAAACTGAGAAGCGAATATCTTCATTTGAAAATTCCAAAGGATTCCGGAGATATTACCAAAACTGTAACTGTTAATTACTTGTCAGACTTGACCAAAAAGAACCAATTTTGCGGTAACTACTGGAAATCCCGGGATGAACCGCAATTTTCTGAAACTGTATCACGGGTAGAAAACAATTCCCCGTCAAAAAGGGCTTTTCCAAGGTTTGAAAAATTCGCGCTGTTTGTAAAGGGTAACGAAATTTTTGTACGATTTTGAAAGGTTGTCGGATTTTGACAAGTGATGTTTTGTTCGAAGGCTATCGCTGTACAGAACCCAAAAAAGATCACTTCGTTTAGAAGGGGTCTTTTTCCATCGAGTTTATGAGATATTAGCAAAACCTGCAATTTAAGGTCTTTCTGATAATTAGCCGAAGTTTTTCTATTTAAACAAAAAAGGCCCGACCGAATATTATGAAATTTTTTCAGAGCATTTCTTCGTTAATGTTCTTTTTTCTGCACCTCGATGAAGTCGATATAGTTTTTAGTTGGCGCGGTATTGTGCAGGTACAAAAATCATAAACGTCGTTTAAACAAAAAAAAAAAAAAAAAACGGTTCGACCGAATTTTATGAAAATCTTTTCAGATCATATTTTGGTTAATACTCTTCGAACGGCACGTCAACTCGATATCTTTTATAGTTCGCGCGATATCATGCAAGTACAAAAACCACTTATGTCATTTAAACCAAAAAACAGCTGGACCGAATATTATAAAAATCTTTTCAGATTATATTGTCGCTAATACGCTTCCAACGGCACCTCAACTTTCGTGGTTTAGATACAAAAGGTACAGTGCAGGTATAAAAATCACTTACGCCGCTTAAACAAAAAAACGGCTCGACCGTATTTTATGAAAATCTTTTCAGATCATATTTAGGTTAATACGCTTCGAACGACTTCTCAACGAAGTCGATATCTTTTTTGGTGTGCGCAATATCGTGCAGGAAAAAATGACCACATACGTACGCACACACACACACATACTTCCTCCCAATTTTTTGCTTAAAATGCTCCTAGGACCTTGAAAGATGAAAATACGTCGAAAATTTCGATTTCGATTTTCGGACCGATTACAATAACTTCCTATACTGGGAAGTTAATAATATAATTTAGTGATAGATTCAAAACATATTCCACCGAAGTAAAACAAACACTTTTTTGGTTCAAAAGTTTCTAGAGACCACAATTTTTAACCAATTTAGATAATTTTTTTTTAATTTTGAAGGTAAGATGATTTGTAAGATATCTGTGGAAGCCGAATTTTGATTTTCCCTTCCAAATATGCCTCAAATTTTTTTGTTTTTGGCCATTTTTTTGCCTCCCACGGCCCCAAAACAAGTCGTAGGGGGCACTATGACCCCTTAAAATGTTCGTAACAGCCGCTACTATAATTAAAAATAACAAAAAAATCCGCCCTTGCCTCTAAAGGGGCCAGTGCGCAACCTTAGGGGCTGTGAATTGTAAAATGCACTTATGCACTTTATAATATTACCTCCCACGGCCCCAAAAAATCGTAGGAGGCTCAGAGAACCCTTAAAATTTTTGTAATTTAACGTAAAACAATAATAAAATAATATAAAAATCCGCATTTTCCTCTAAGGGGGTCAAAAAGGGTCCTGAAAGTTTGCCCCCCCCCTAATACGCACCCTATGCACGCCACCCATGTCTAAATTATAAAACTAATTAATTTGATTGTAATAATTAATAATCAATCAAAAAAAAAGTCATTGTACCTCACCTGGGGCTCTAATTACATCAAATTGTCTCATTTTATCGCATAGATCAAAGCTTATTATTGATAGTAAAGTGTTATCTAGCACAAATTAATTACATTTGAGGTTAGGTGCAATATATTTGGAAGGGAAAATCAGAATTCGGCTTCCACAGATATCTTACAAATCATCTTTTACCATCAAAATAAAAAAAAAATTATCTAAATTGGTTAAAAATTGTGGTCTCTAGAAACTTTTGAACCAAAAAAGTGCTTTCTGTCCCAGTGTGCGTCCGGCCGAGGATTGAACTTGGTTCGCCGGGGTAGCATTCCAGGGCCATAGCTCTAGGCTACCGATGTACTTTATAAGAAATCTCTTTTTTGTCCTTAAATATACTTCCGGTTGGAGTTTCCAGACCATTTCTTCTGAGTATCATTATTAAATAATATAATTTAGTGATAGTGTTAAAGATCAATCGTAGCAGCCCTTCTTACTGTTCGAGCAATAGACACTCTACAGTAAAATTGGTTGTTGGGGAAATTTTCGCTTGCTTCGTTTTTTGGATTTTCCGTCATTAACAAAAGAAAATCGGATTTTTATATGTTCAGTTTTGCTATGAGATTAAAAGAAATAAAACGTGTTTTTTAATTAGTCCTCGTGGTGTTTAATTTTTTATTGGCAAATATTCTACAAACATTTGGCGCCCGAGCAGGGACTCTTTCAGAGTATATTCGTATAAGCGTGAAGTGTAATTAATTCACAACAACACAATGGAAAAATTAAAAAAGCAAAGAAGCACTATTAAAGGAGGACTAACACGGTATTGCAATAACAGTGAGAAGATTTTTCATGCAACTACCAGCAACATACATGACGTCGAAACAATAATGGAATTGATTAAACAAAGGTTCCAAGAGTTCAACATGGTCCAGGAACAGATTGAAGCCGACATGTCAGAGTTGGAATTGTGTGAGGAAGCGGAACATCGACAAACAGTTGAGACACAATACATCAACGCAATAAGCAAGTGTAAAGAAAAATTAAGTGAGCTCACAGCTAGTGGACGAGATCTAAATCAGGCTCAAGCGAGCACACCCAGTGTAACCTTGGAAACACTAGCCTTGAACCAAAGCCGGCTAACCACAATAGTCCAGTCACTTACAGAAAATCCTACAACATCCACTTCAACATCAACTACAATTGAAACACAGCCTTCGATGAAAATGCCAACCATCACTATTCCTCCATTTGATGGGGATTATAAGGAATGGCCCTCATTCCATGACATATTTCAATCAGTGGTCGACAACAGTAAACTATTATCACCCGTACAGAAGTTCCAGTACCTTAAAACTTCACTACGGGGAGACGCTGCGTCAACATTGAAACATTTGACAATCACAGGCGAATTATACGGCTGCATATGAGCTTCTGAAAAGAAAATATAATAAGAAAGAATATATAATAGAGTCTCATTTAAAAACTATAATGCAGAGTGAAAGTATTAGATATCCAACTGCTGAAGGTTTACGAACCATTTTAAATCTGTTTAACGAATCAGTAACAGCCATGACGGCATTAGGACTTCCGGTGGAGCGTTGGGACCACTGGTTAAATTTTGTCCTGGTGTCAAAACTAGACAAGGAATCGGAACAACTTTGGAGAAGACAAACAGCTACGGTGGATGATCCTACATTCAATGACCTAACGAAATTTCTGGACGACCGCATTTATGAGTTAAGTGTGATACATAATCATCAACCAAGAGTAGCAAAACTTCAACTTAGTCACACTCAGAAGGGCAAGTCCACGCACACAGTAACCACGATAACATGCAGCATGTGCAACAGAAATCATTATCTTTTCACCTGCCCTCAATTTATACACTTGTCACTTTCAGATCGTGAGGCCTTCATCAAGAAACACGGATTTTGCTTCAATTGTATCAAAGGCAAGCATCTAGTGAAGGACTGTCGCTCTACAATCAACTGTCAGATATGTTCCAAGCGTCATCACTCGTTGTTGCATACAGGCACCCAACCACTCTCTTCAAATGCACCAGCGGTGGTCAAGGTAACTTCCATTACATCGGCATCAAAGAATGATGCATCAGTTCCACACGATGCATCTCCAGTGCAACAAGCGTATTCTTTGGTGAATCACTCAACACAAAACATACTTCCAACAGCAATTATTCTCGTTAAGGATAGCTACAACAACTATCAAACATGTCGTGCGTTATTAGACTCCGGGTCGCAATTAACGTTAATATCAGAATGCTGTGCCCGAAGGTTAAATTTGAAACGCACAAATGCTAGAATAATCATAAATGGGATTGACGGCGAAGATTCTAAGGCAACCTGCACCCGTGGTAGTGTTAACCTAACCCTTAAATCAAGATTCACTGAAGAGACCTTCATGACAACAGGGTATATCCTCAACACTGTAAGCAGTTATCTACCATCAGCACCAATATCATCATCATCTATTCAACACTACAAATCGATTAACGAGTTAGCAGATCCATATTTCGACCGTCCATCCAAGATTGACATCATTATTGGGGTAGACATTTTCTTCAAGTCCTTTAAACAGGAGTCATCTTCATCTGTAAACTCATCTTCAACAGCGCTCCAAACGGCTTTCGGTTGGATTATAGGAGGCCAAGTGTCTCAACTTCACCCTCCTCTATGTCTACATGTTTCACAGAACATAGACCAAACACTACGATCTTTTTGGGAAATCGAGGAACCTACATCATCAATCAAATTGCAGCCAATGGATCAGGAATGTGAAGAACATTATCAACAAACAGTGCAACGTCTGCCGTGCGGAAGATATCAAGTGAGACTTCCTTTCAAGCACAATCCGAGATTGCTTGGATATTCAAAACAGCAAGCAATAACACGACTTTTTTCCATGGAACGTCGGTTCGTCAAAAATCATCAATTCGCATCTCAATATAGACAGTTTATGAACGAATATTTAACATTACAACATATGGAAACTTCAAGTCTCGGATCTCACTCTTCGGAATTCTTTCTCCCACACCATGGTATTGTCAAGGCTGAAAATATCACAACAAAACTAAGAGTCGTTTTCGATGGTTCTGCTCAATCATCCACAGGGTGCTCACTGAACGACATTCTACATACCGGTCCAAAAATACAAAAGGAGCTGTATGATATTCTTCTTAGATTCCGTACTGGCAAAATTGGATTCGTGGCAGATATGATAAAAATGTATCGCCAGATAGCTGTGCATCCAGAAGATCGGCGTTATCAGAAAATAGTGTGGAGGCCATCAACCGGGGAAAACATTCAAGAATACATGCTTACCACAGTGACGTATGGAACGTCATGTGCACCTTTTCTAGCACTGAGAACCTTACAACAATTATATCAAGATGAAGGATTATCACACCCACTCGGATCACAATTATTACAAAACAATGTTTACGTGGACGATTTAATGGGTTCTTCAGACTCTATCAACGAAGCGATTAGGTACAAGGATGACTTAGTGTCACTACTCAAAAAGGCCCACTTTGAATTACATAAATGGTCATCAAACTCTATTGACGTTTTACGAACCATCTCCAAGAATCTTGTGAACTGCGAAGACAAATTAACTATTGACGACACCCTCACTATCAAAACCCTCGGCTTAATATGGCGACCATCAAAAGATGCTTTTTCATTCAGAGTTCATATTGAGCATAATCGTGTTCCTACAAAACGTCAAGTGCTGTCGATTATAAGTCGGATTTACGATCCACTAGGACTTTTAGCCCCCTACACCGTCATCGCTAAATGCATCATGCAGGAACTATGGATAGCTGGAATCTCGTGGGATGATCCATTACCAGAATCTTTGGAAACGAAATGGAAAAGTGTGCTCTCGCAACTCCAACAGTTGGCCCTAATTGAAATTCCTAGATGGATTGGCACCTCAACGTCCACTCATCTTGAGCTTCATGGGTTTTGCGACGCTTCGGAACGCGCGTATGCAGCGGTTATTTACGCACGCGTCGCCATGGATAATAGAGTGAAGGTCCAAATCATAACCGCTAAAACGAAGCTAGCACCGATTAAACAAATCAGCATTCCCCGACTGGAACTATGCGGAGCACACCTGCTGGCTAAATTAATGAAGAGAATAAAAGCAGAACTACACATCCCCAAGATCACCTGCACAGGCTGGACAGACTCTACAGTGGTTTTGTCATGGCTAAGACAACACCCTAGAAAATGGACAACATTTGTAGGCAATCGAACGTCACTCATATTAGAAACGCTACCCATCGAAATGTGGAATCACGTTCCTTCGTTAGTGAATCCTGCAGACGTGGCTTCTCGGGGATTCCAAGGAAGCGATATTGCGGACAACAAACTGTGGTGGAATGGACCAGACTTTCTGCAAGCCGCGACAATCAAACTGCCTAGCAACCCCTCACAATTTGATACAACACTGGAGCAAAAAAAGGTAGCCGCTCATGTAACGGCACAGGTTCCAGAAGATCTACTCCTACGATATTCTTCCTATATGCAGTTAATTCGAATAGTCGCATACATATTAAGGTTCGTATCTAATGCACGAAATAAGTCAACCAGGAATTCGAGCGAATTTCTGTCAACACAAGAATTGCAATCAGCTACAAGTACGGTGATAAAAATCGCGCAACACTCATCCTTCCCACATGAACTGAGTATCATCAAAGCAGGTAATCAAGTTTCACCAAAATCCCGAATATCATCGTTTGATCCCTTCTTGGATCAACAGGGTGTACTCAGGGTGGGCGGACGCTTAAGACACGCTCATTTACCATACGATCAACGTCACCCAGTTCTACTTCCCAAGGAATCACCGTTAAGTCGTCTGATTGTATCCTATTATCATTTGAAATTGTTACACGGAGGAGGAAAATTACTGGAAGGAAATATCAAATTGAAATTTTGGATATTGAGGCTCAAGGACCTGGTTCGAAAGGTGGTTCAGAACTGCGTAATTTGCATCAGGCATCGAGCAATAGGACATCAACAGAAAATGGGAGATCTTCCGGCATCACGACTCTACATCGGGAAACCGTTTACTCATACCGGCGTCGACTACGCTGGCCCATTCTCGTTACGGACCTGGAAGGGCAGAGGAGCCAAACAAGTGAAGGCTTGGATCGCTCTTTTCATCTGCATGACGACTAAGGCCCTGCACCTCGAGATGGTCGACGATGTATCGACAGAAAGTTTCATAGCTGCATTCAAGCGATTTTTATCGAGACGAGGAACAGTAACCGTCATGTATAGTGATAACGCAACAAATTTTCATGGAGCTATTAGAAAACTATCTGAAGTCAATCAATACTTCCAAGACAAACATCAGCGTGAAAAAATATATGGATTTCTAGCGGAAAACCAGATTCAATGGAAGTTCATTCCTCCTGCGACCCCCCACTTTGGAGGCCTGTGGGAGGCCGGCATACTCAGTGTTAAGTTTCACATGAAACGCATCATTGGGGCTGCTCATTTAACCTATGGAGAATTTTACACGTTGTTATGCGAAATCGAAGGAAATTTAAATTCCCGCCCACTAACAGCGTTAACAGACAACCCTGACGACCTGGAAGTTTTGACGCCATCTCACTTTCTCTGCGGCGGACCCTTGCAGCAACAGGTCGAGATTCCGCTGAACGAAGACGTAAAGAACTTCAGAACGCGCTGGCTATATGTCCAATCATTGAAACAACAATTTTGGAAACGGTGGCAGCAAGACTACCTGTCAACACTACAGCAACGTCAAAAATGGATTAAACCGTCAACCAACATTAAGATAGACGACATGGTGCTCATAATGGATACTCATCTTCCAGCAGGAGCCTGGGCCTTAGGACGTGTGATTAAAACAAATCCTGGTAAGGATCAGTTGGTCCGCGTTGCAACCATCAAAACGCAGAATGGAATCATTCAACGCCCAATAGGGAAGTTGGCGCTGCTACTCCCAAATTCCAGCATTGAAAGGGCCCCAGGACCTTTCAAGGTGGGCGGAATATGTTAAAGATCAATCGTAGCAGCCCTTCTTACTGTTCGAGCAATAGACACTCTACAGTAAAATTGGTTGTTGGGGAAATTTTCGCTTGCTTCGTTTTTTGGATTTTCCGTCATTAACAAAAGAAAATCGGATTTTTATATGTTCAGTTTTGCTATGAGATTAAAAGAAATAAAATGTGTTTTTTAATTAGTCCTCGTGGTGTTTAATTTTTTATTGGCAAATATTCTACAAACAGATAGATTCCAAAAAATGTTCCACCGATGTAAAAAAAAAATATTTCACCACGGCTCACAAAAGGCCGAAAAGCTGGCCAAAAGTCTTTAACATTAACCAATTAATTTGAAATTTGGTATACGGGTGTTTTTGGGGTCGGTAATTACGAATTTAGTGCCCATTTTTTCATAAACAAGATGGCGGCTTCAAAATGGCGACCAAAAGTAGTTAAATATCCTTCAATTGCTACAAAACTTCGTATACGGGGATTTTTGGGGTCCCTGATTACGAATTTAGTGTCCATTTTTCATAAACAAGATGGCGGCTTCAAAATGGCGGCTAAAAGTAGTGAAATATCCTTCAATTGCTACAAAACTTGTTATACGGGGGTCGCTGATTTCGAATTTAGCGGCCTTTTTTAATGAAAAAATAAAATTTTAAATAAAAACTTGTAAGGAAATCACTCCTGAAAGTATTAACCATGAAAACAAAGGATTTATTGAACGTCTGATGATCTTTACAAGTCGCAAATAAGTGGATACGAGTACTTTAAATCTTTAAAACTGAAAATTCAGAACATTTTTCGGCAAATAATAGTATAATATACAAATTTTTTAAAAACTATTTTCCGGCGTTAAGAGAAGCGCATTTCAGGGTTCCAGAATCCATCTTGGCAAAGTTCTAGGTCACATATCTGATCTACTATGTGGTATTTGACCACTTGTGTGTTCATAGCATAAAACCATTTTGGTTCGATATCATGGTATCGAAACAACATGTGTGTCCATAGCACACTCATTAAAAATTCTGTTCCAGCGGCTCAATATCATGATTATAATTAATCTCAAAACATTTTCTATCTCCTATATTGATGAGAATAGTACTGATTTTTCAACATTGAGACACAGCGAGCCCCGACAAAAGCCATACGCAAGGGAACATGGTAATCTTACTTTTCTGCATTCACTTGATACATGACTAAGAAATGGCGACTGGAGATTTTCCTGTGAGATTCTCTTTATTTTTGGATCACAAATACAATATATTTGTAACGGTCGGTTATACCCCCCTTGCGGTAATTTGGAATTTTTTTTGTGTAATTACCTTGCAACCGACTCGAAAATGCAGGGAAAAAAAGAAAAAATGTTTGATAGGAAAAATAAAAATAGTTTTTGGGGTAGGAAAGAAAGCGAAAGTTGGGCTGATAAAAAGCCAGTAATTTTGTCTGCAATTTTTTCCTTATATTTCTGAAAGTTCACGTCAAAAGAGTTGTGATTGAAAAGAATTAAACAGACGGATTTGTATTTAATTTAAATGTGGTGTTAGTTATTTTAAAATCGCTAAACACACTTGGAAGCAAATTAAATACAGAGCTCGAAATGGACGTTTTTCTAATGATTCGATGTCCCGAATCTAACATCTTTACAGAGGCCAAGGAGAGAAGTTTGCTGGTGGATTGATTTCGTGAAGAAATAATGAAATTATTTAAATTTGCACCATTTTAAAGCTAAATTGACCAAATTCATTTAATGTATATTGCAGTGCAAAGAAGTATTTGCGAAAGTGTCATTAGTTTATTGAAAGAAAACTAAGGCAAAAATGGTTTCTGGGCAAGATATTGTCGGGCACAAGGTTACACCAGTAAAATTTTAGTCATTATTCTCCAGGTTTGGAGTTCCGTGGCCCCTCTGCTGGAGGCCCCCTTAAATGGACGAGGTTTCGGTCAGAGGCCCATGCCTGAAAAATTGGACTTGGCTGGACGAGAAATAATTGACTGACTGTTCAACAAACCCCCAGAAGAATATAAGACGAGACTGAGAGGTTTGCCTCAAGTTAATGAGCAACTAAAACTAATTTGTCACCTTGAAGGGTCCTTGTTGCTAAAATTATCATTTTATTCAACGAAATACACCTTAACAACAATAGAACTTTAACAAATTAAAATACTTATGTCAGAATTACCAGATGTTCTCAGGCGGGGCAAAACCTTATTCCACTCTTCTTTCAACGAATGTCACGCATGAAAGAACTGGAAAACTAGAAAAGTTGCATAAAGGGCCTGCATGGTTGTTTCGATCGAAAAGGTTGTCTAAATACAAAGGAATATAATAATTTTCTTTACTATGTAATTCGATTTCTTGACATACTTATTTTTTAAAATTTTCAGTCAAATTTGACACAGTGGATAAAGGGTGATTATTTTTTGAAGTGTTAACTTCTTTAGGCAGGATTGGCACTTTTTCGCCAAGGGTAAAACAAAGAATTCGCGACACGCGCATTTTGTTGCACGCCCGTTTCTGGACACATGTGGCAGCGATGGCGACACGCGCACATTTGTTGCACACCTGCTTCTGGGCAGTTATTTTTAATTATATAAAAACAGAATGCACGAGAATTTTATTTACACTTATAAAATTGTTTATTAAATATTACCTACATTTTATTAAATGATTATATTCAGCTAGTTTAAGAATATTTTTTACTCAACACTAACATTAATAAGTTTTTATAACCCTCGTTCCTTAGATTGGCTATGTAATTTTCAGGTTGTTTTTATGAACCATTATAAAATATAAATGTATGTTTGAATGGATTGTTAAAGAATCAACGACTAGCGCCAGGGCGGGGCTTTTTTTTTGTTGTGATGTTTTACGAGGTTACATCCTTCCTTATGTAGTTACTTTATCACTTTACTTACATTTTTATCTAACTCTTTTTCCTAATGTTTTGCTGTGTTGAGTGAAATAGTAATTATAAATAATCTGTTAGTAATTATAAATAATCAATTTGATATCTAGTACTTCTGTTTCATTATGACGGCTTAAGTAGCCAAACTTATTTTCCAGGATGGTTGATCGGGATTTTCGCTCCAGGATTCTCTCTTTTTCATTGGGGGTTTTGAATGTTTTCAGGTCCGCGAATCAATGATGTCGCTCCAGGCGAAAAGAAGATAAACATGGAGTGACGAAAGAAAGATTTCATACCGACATTTAGGTAAGTGGTGGATCAGGAAGTTATCGGCCCGGCCACGTACCCCACGACCCCATCCGGCGAGCTAGCGTTCATCGTGTGGCCGGCATAACACCCACCCTAACGATTATTGCGGTGGATTAGGAAGAGCCCACTTTTTTATGAATTTTTTTATCTACATGAATGCTCCTAGAGCCAGGTTCTTCAGGGCTTCTGGTTCGGGGATCATGAACAGGCAAAATGGCGCCAAAAAAAAATTGCTTTTTTAGCACCTTCGCGCCATTGTGCCGTTACATACGTGCCCAACGCACGTTCCATCCAGCAAGACCAACTTTTCAATAACCAGGATGTCGTTCCCAAGGCTCCTTTCTGGTGAGTCTTTTCAACCCAATTATTTTTCACGAAAACAGAAACCTTCCTCGACTTTTTTTTTTCAAAATTTTCTTGTTTCTCTTCTATTTTTTTCTCCAAACTACTTTAGCTTTACTGGATTTTGGTTGGAGACAAACCAAGATTACGACAAAGCAAAGACAAGAAACCCAAAACTTCCTGGGTATCCGTAACTATCGGTAACTAAAATCAAACTTTTTTCTTTTTTTCAAAATTTTCTCGTCCTCACTCCTTTATTTTCAGCCTAACGAACCAAAAATTCAAATCAGAGTCTTTGTTTGTTTTCGATTTCTTGACATACTTATTTTTTAAAATTTTCAGTCAAATTTGACACAGTGGATAAAGGGTGATTATTTTTTGAAGTGTTAACTTCTTTAGGCAGGATTGGCACTTTTTCGCCAAGGGTAAAACAAAGAATTCGCGACACGCGCATTTTGTTGCACGCCCGTTTCTGGACACATGTGGCAGCGATGGCGACACGCGCACATTTGTTGCACACCTGCTTCTGGGCAGTTGTGCCTATGCAGCTGGCTAGAGCATATAAACTTTTGGTTTAGCTCCACCTACAAACAGTAGCGTATAATTCTATGTGTTCGATGTTCCAATGCAGAAGCTGCTCCCAGCATTCATATCATATTCCTGCAATGCAGACGCCGCTTTCAAAATTCATATCATATTAAGTGTGTTCGATGACTGCTTAAAAAGTTCAGAGCAGAGCTAAGCAGCTCCATTGGGAGCAGCTGTCTAATTGATGTCAGAACGGAAAAAATCAGAAAATAGCAACAATCTCTTTTCCGCTCAATTTTGCTCCAAATTAAGTTAACATCCGTTCGTTCATTGGAAAAATCGACGTTCATTGGAAAAATCGACCTCCTGCTAACATTCCGTCGTCTGAACAAGAAGGAATCGGCTGGAGTAGATGGTATCCCGAACATAGTTCTGAAACATCTGCCCCTGGTGGCTGTAGACATATACACCACTTTGTTTAATAATGCATTAAACAACGCCCATTTCCCACTTCACTGGAAAACGGCGGTGGTGTATCCTATGCCTAAAAAAGGTAAAGACAAAACAAACCCTGCCAATCTCCGGTCAATAAGTCTGCTGCCGAATATCAGCAAGGTTTTTGAAACAGTCATTAATAGATCATTGGCCAAATGGGTTGAGGAAGAAAAGATAATTTCCGATAACCAGTTCGGTTTTAGGACGGGACATGACACCATTCATGCCGCGTTCAAACTGGTAGCAGACATACACTGGAACTTCATGAAAGGCCAGTGTACCTGATCGTGTACAGGACGGGGCCGAAGATTGGAGTGATCCAGACGCTCTTACAACGTGACTTCGAAACCATCGAAAGATTTAGTGATGATTGGAAGTTGAATATCAATTTTAGCAAATGTGAATCGATCCTTTTCCGGACTCTTCTAAACAAAGCTTCTCGCGATGTGCGGAGGAACTGGAAAACACTCAAAATTTCGAACAACGCCGGACAAGCATTAGAAAAAAAAATAGGAAGTGAAATACCTTGGGCTTTGGATAGACCAATTACCTATATTTCAATATAGAAATATAAGTGCTGCTCTTGTCAAGGCATTTCATATGACCAAAAGACTTTTTTACAGCAGACACCTAAGCCCACGGTTCAAGGTGATCTGCTATCAAACCTTGGTAAGACCAATGTTAACTTATGGTTGTTCGGTATGGTTCAACATATCTCCTTCTTACATGGAAAACTTCGGGTTTTTGAAAGACAATGCTTAAAGGCGTGCCTAAGCTTGTATCGAACACCTGAATCGGACTTCGTAAAATATCACGCCAACAATATCCTCTATGATAAGGCATCTGTTAACAGGATCGACAATTTCATAATCAAGTTGATTCGACGTCACGTCGCTAGAGCGAGGGAAAGCGGCAATCCTCTTATGCAGGGAGTGTTCTACCCGAATTCTGAATACCACAAAGCAGCTTGGGAACGCGGGTTCATCCCCCAGAAGCATTTATTTACCTAGATTCCAAAAAATTGGTTCAGGATGTTTCGGGGTGCCCCTCTTGTATAACATGTATTGCAATGCATGTGATAAACTAGTGCGTGCTATTGAAGAAAGCAGAGAAATACAGGATCTCATGAGGTTCAGCACGCGAATCTCAGAAAAAGATAAAAAGAGGCCTCCAATGCCTGTAATTTGTACTGGTGGCTGGAGGACCCCCTTAGTTGGGTATTTGCCCTCTTTAATGAAGTTATAGATTTTTTTTTAATGTAAGTTAGTTTTAAAAGATTAACTTAGTACTTAGCTAGGGTTTAGTTCTAGTTTTTACTTTGTAATGAAGGTAGATTTAAGTAAGTCTAGGTTAGTGGTATGAGCTTCCACGAGCTATTGTTATTTCTTGTAGCTCAAGCCCGTGGAAGCCCGTCGCCTGGACGGGGGCCAGCCGAGAGAATTCAACTCTGCTACCCCCCGCCCAGATAGGTTTCTTTGGGGTTAAGTTAGTTAGTAGAGTAGACTAAGTTCGCTTAAGTTTTATACAAAACAATTAATATAGCATCTAAGTTTTTAAAATTTTCTTAGGACTAGAAATAATATATAATATAAAAGTAAATAAAAAATACATAAGTTTAAGCCGAAAGGCATAAGTTAAATTAAGACATAGATGCCATAGTGCCTGCTGAGGGCGAGTAAGTTAGATAGATTAGAATAGCTTAGAATAATTAACTTTAAGCGTTTAATTAAATTTATATTAGGATAGCTGTTAAGTCAAATAAACGTTTTTTAAAAACTAAAAAAAAAAAAAACTACATATCTGGTGTAGTATCCCGGTATGGAAAATCGCAAGTATTTACTCTGGGAAGTCGATTTAGAAGTATTTCTTTATTTAGTGTTTTCTGTAATGACTTATAATTAATGCAGAGGAGAATGGGTTTGGTGAGTAAGCGTTTGATTTCGCGCAAAAATCGAACTTCGTAGCTGGTCGTTTTCTTTGTTAATAATCTCAGTTATCTCAGCCATTAAGATTTTTATCTTTAATGTATAAACATATATTTTAATTTATGTTTATGATATAAACATAAATCGCTTAATTTTACTTCAAACTACCTCACCCCTTCACGCCTACCCCAACTAAATTACATTACAAAACATTACAAATAATAACTTTGTATTATGGGTTTAATAATAAATGTAGTATAAGTACTTTCAAAACACATTCTATGGAAGGGAAAAGGGAAGTACTTCCCCGCCTGGGCCATTTCCATGTTAATGTAATGTCTTTTCTGACCTGGGTGGAAGTACTTCTAAATGAAATGTGGAGTAAGTACTTCTTCAACCCATTCTATGGAAGGGAAAAAAGAAGTACTTCCCAGCCTAGGCCATCGCCGCGTTAATGTAATGCCTTTTTGTACTGGGTGGAAGTACTGAACTGCTTCTGCAGAGGTACTTCTAGAAGTACTTTTTCCAGTACTTCCATTACCTACTGGTAAGTTCTATTATTTACTATTATTTACTTACTTACTTTTACTATTATTTACTTGAACCAAGTTCAATCCCCGGCCGCAAAATGGTGAAATACAATTTTTTTTTACTTCGGTGTAACATGTTTTGATTATCACTAAATTATATTATTTAATAATGATACTCAGGAGAACATAAACATTTATTTAATTAAAAGTGCAAAAAAATCTTTCTTGAGTTTAAAGGTTCATATCAATTTTCAGGTTATTACCTCTCATTCCGAGGTGAAACCCTCATTTGACTAGATTATCATAAGTATTACAACGATTGTGGCATTACTGAGTTGAGTTGATATTATGCAAATCGTCATACATGTCGCTCATCAAAATGTCCGCGTCTATTACGAACTTTTAAAGAAAAGCCAGCAGCTCAATGGCATGATTATCATTAATCTCAGAACATTTTCTATATCCTATGCTGAAGAAAATGGTACAGAATTCTGAGTTTTCTAATAAAACAAACAATCGTAATCTCTTCATTCTCTTTATATGCAAGGCCGACACCCGGCAAAACTACAGTCCCTGGCCACATTATTAGACGCACTGTATTTTTTTAGTAATTTAATGATTCTTAAGAGTTTTTATGTACTCAAATAAACGTGAATTAATGTCCAAATCTATTAAAAATGACATCAAACTAATTCTAAATTGGGGAGAAAAGAGTCGTGTCAAATTCAACCCCACCAAAACCAAGTACTGTCTTATCTCAAAAAAGAAGTTCAACACCTCACCATCCTTGACAGTGGATGACATTGAACTAAAGGCCGACCCATCCCTACACATCTTAGGCGTTACATTAGCCAAAGACTTGCGTTGGAATGATCACATATTTCAAATCGCCAAACAAGCATCCCAGTGCTTGGGATTTCTCAAGAGGTGCAAGTTCCTCCTCCAACCATCGGCCCGTGCTGTTATTTATAAATCCTACATTCGGCCTCTTCTCGAATACAACTCCCTCGTTTGGGGCGGCGCTCCAATAACCACCTTAGCATGGTTAGATAAGGTCCAAAAAAAGGCCCTTAAATTAATTGGTGACGACACCGCTTGCTCCACCATCGACCCCCTCAGCCACCGTAGGAATGTAGCAGCACTGACAAAATTTTATCGCTACTATCATAGTGACTGTTCCTCCGAGTTAAACGCTCTCCTGCCTCCACGGCAATCTTATACCCGCAACACCAGATTAGCCCACTCGTCTCATTCCCTTCACCTGCAACTACCCCTTTCACGCACTCAACAAGATATGAATTCGTTTGTAAATAGAACAACTCGACTGTGGAATAATCTCTCGCAGTCAGTATTTCCGAGCTCCTACAACATCCAAGAGTTCAAACGCAGGGTTCATCACCACCTTCTTCAATACCCCCCCGTACCTTTTAACCCTTAACCTATACCCCCAACCCCTCCCCCGTACTAAGCTTACTGCTAGACATTGCACCATGACTTGACAAATGACATGACGGACTAGTAGTACAAAGGGTGACTCCTGAGCTTAGCACTGTCACATAAAAAAAAAAAAAAAATGTACTAATTGTAAATTTAAACCACAATGTTATTGATTTTTATTTAAAAGATTTGTTGTGGACTACCTATTTGTACATATTTTTAACATATTGCAACACTGTGCTGACAAAGTGATACATGAACATAAACAAGTACAAACCTGTATCAATCGTGATCAGGGTCGCGTCAGGTACGGAAGTGTTTCTGTGGTTTTATAGACTGTGATTGCTTGTTTAAAAGTTTTAAACTACTCAGTTATTTGTTTATTTTGTTTGCAGGGTATGAAAAAAATAATTGTACCTACTATTTTCATTATGGGTAGAAAAGGCGATCTTTCACCACGTAAAAGAGCTGAAGTGAAGGCTCTTGTGAATGCAAAAATATTTACAAACCGGGAAATATCCCGAAGATTGGAGGTTTCTGAAGCTAGTGTACGACGCATAAAAAGGAAAATTGAGTCAGGGGAAGAATTAGGCCCAAAAAGAAAGAAAAGATGTGGTAGAAAACCAATTTTCAGTCCACGGGCAGAGAGATGTTTGAAGAAAATTTGTCTAGAAAACAGATTTGCTACCACAAAGATGATAAAATCACAACTCCAGGATGCTAGCGTAAATGTTTCTGAACGCACTGTTAGAAGAAAATTGAAAGAATTAGATTTTAAGGCCTGTCGCCCCGCCAGGAAGCCCAAGCTAACAGCTGCAATGAAAGCAAAGCGCCTGAAGTGGGCGAAACAATGGCGAGACAAAGATGTGGACTTCTGGAGATCGGTAAGATATTGTAATTTAAACAAAAATTGATACATTATCATCATTTTCAGTTAAATAAAGCAAAAACACATGGAAGTTTATATATTTTTTCTATTTTTGACAGGTCTGCTTCAGTGATGAAACCACATTCGAAATTTTGCAGAATAAATCTCTGTTTGTGCGTTGTCGTCATGGAGAAAAGTTTCATCCTGACTGTGTCGTTCCAACCGTTAAACATCCAACAAAAGTGATGATTTGGTCAGTCATCAGCGGCAAGGGCACTGGACGTCTGTACGTCGTAAAAGGAATAATGAGGCAGGATCAGTACAAAGAAGTGTTACAATTCCACAGCTCAGAGAATGGTTTTCAAATGGGGAACCAATCACTTTCATGCAAGATGGAGTTCCCTGCCACACTGCTCGGTCTATTAAAGCTTTTTTGGCAGAAGAAAATATCCCTCTGTTGGATTGGCCGGGTAATAGTCCTGATATGAACCCAATTGAAAATGTGTGGGAGCTCACCAACAAAACGCAGCTCCTAGAAAAGATTATTCATGTGTGGAATCATGATCCTCTAATGCAGGAGACAGTCCAGTCTTGCATTGATAGCATGCCGGGCAGAATTAAAGCTTTGATAGCGGCCAAAGGTGGCTCGACTAAATATTGATTTATATTTACATTACTTTCACTTTTCTTTAAAACTTAATAAACATATGATTTTCTAAATTAATGCTGTTTTATTTATGTTAAATCAATCGGTCATTGATTGGGCAATATAAAAATAAATAATAATTCAATTTAAAACAATAAAACGGTACAATATCATTCGGTAATTAATATTTTACATGAAAGTTTGCAGTGCGTCTAATAATATGGCCAGGGACTGTATGTATAAGCAAATTCACTGCTCAAAAAAGAAATCATTTTGGACGGAACGTGTGACCTTCGCTCCCAACAAAACTCACCGTGTATTTATTGAGAAAAACATGTGCTCCGGTGCTTTTATCTTCGAATTCGTTGAAATTTTTAGCAACACTGCAATTAAATGTTTTATTTTTTCTACTGGTTTTTATTCGAGCGGTTAAATAACAAAATTTCCCACTAAAATATAAATCAACACGCACCACATATTGCACTTACAACAAATCGATGACTGGCGAACTCGTTCCTCTTGCGCATCGATAATCTTGTAGGATAAATCGATATTCATTGTACATAACGAAAATGTTCAAGTCCCCATAAACAAATTCAACAATGCATTTGGTGCAGATTCGTTTTTGGCTCAAATTTGCCCGTGGAATGCCGCGTGCACATCTTAGTTCTTGGCCATTTAAATCTTTTGGTCAAGTTTGGCCGTTGTGATGCTGTATGGGCTCCCATTAAAAATGGGTAAAATTGTTACGGCCGACATGTCCCCTTAAAAAAGTATCTCCGCCATATAAGCCAATTTTTTATTTTTACTCGGGAAAACAGTTACTTTCCAAAATAATTGATTTCTACTTCCTAAATCTTGCACTGTTCTGCAAACTTGTTCAATAGATACTTTATTTGCCATGATGCACTCATCCCAGGCTACGATCATGCAGTCCCGTCAACCTTAGTTTGGAGAGGGGTTTAAGATATGTTGCACGCAGGATTTCTGCGATCGGTATCTTAATCATAGAATGAGTCGTTTTTCCTTATGCGCGTAAAGTTGCCACAATCTCTGATAATGAACCTCCTACGGTAAACCTTTTACCTCCACGTATTTTGGCCGATATGAGATTAAATAAGGAAGTCATGCTTATGTCTCCTGGTGACCATTACAAATTCACCCATATTGACACAGTTGATGCCGTGCCGGGGGAGGGGGATGAGGACATCTCCGCCAAGAGCTCTAAGATTTATGAATTACTTTAGTTCTGGAAAAAATCACCAATGGAACTAGGAAATTCAGTTCTACATAATCTTAAAAACTACTGTTTTTCTTTTCAACAAAAAAAAATCGAACTAAAGGCAACCAAATTTTGAAATTGTAGCTGTTTAAAATGTTATCTACTCAAAATAGATCTGTATCTGAAATGGTTGAATTTTTAAAATCGCGGCTTAATAGAACACTCATTTTATTAGGTACATCTAGGTACAATGACTCTGTAAGCTACTTGGTTAACGAATTCGCTGCGGTTGAAGTTGAGCAGGACTTTTGCGAAGAAGTACATTTGTCCCTTACACGACAGTAAATCGTACTGAGGCCTCAATTGAAATGTCCTACTACTCTTGATATGAGCGTATAAACATGCACCATCACCCGCCCAAACCCATGAATCTCAAGGGGTACATTCATTTTAACCGTTTCAGTGCATTTGTTGCATTGATGAAGCAGTTCTCGTATAAACTGATACTGATAGGGTTAAATAGATCACATCTTGTTACAGTCAGACCTAAAATTTACGTGTATACAGTTTTTTATACCTAGTCACCATAGACATTAAACTGCAGCATACATCGAGAATAGCTAAAAGTTGGAACAGCCCTTAAAAAGAGCTTTATAAATGAAATGTCGAATTTCTCCAAAGATAGGTGGGAGCGAAAAAATGTATTCAAAAGGGAAAAAAATTAGTGTGCGTAGGACCACACTTTAGGAGGGTTAACTTCTATGGCTAGTCTATATTTCCAAATCAATCTTAATACAGGGGGATAAATATCAATATATTTTATTTATAAATATTCTGTGCGCAGCACATATAAAAAATCACATAATATTAAGATTTAGGTCAATTCCTTATTTCTGTTACCATATGAAATAACAATTAATAAATTAAAATGCTGAATCTGTTTAATACCAAGTTAAAATGTTTAATAGCAAGTTAATTTGGGAATTGTAATAAAAAATCACTGATTAATGTTTTGGTAGCAATTTATTAAAATATCAAACGTCCCATCGTCACCGTTGTTGAATCTATTTTGGACTGGTGAACTTTCGTTCTTGCATGCAGCTTGTTGACTCTCGAGGCGGTGGTGAGTTAGGTGGGTGAGGTTTTTCACTTGAATCTTTCGCAACTCCGATTGAACTTAAATTAGAGCAAGATATTGGTTTGCTCAATCATCACAAGTTTCGTCATCCCGGATGAATTATTCGTTGATAGTAATTAGGTTGTCCAAGGCGATGACCTGGGTTTACACATTCTGCCCCAATTGAAATCTCCTTGATTTCAACAGCTGCTGGATTTCGGTACTTGGTGATGGTTTTGACGGTATCTAGTAAACATTTTAATTGTTGACCGGGTTAGTTATGGTGGGATAGAGGGATTTCCTTTCAATCAGGAGAGTAAGGTGTGAAATATTTGGATTTTCAGGTTCGGGTGAAGGGTTATTATGATTTTGAGCGACGACTGCTATTAATTCGGAAGTCGGATCATTCACGGGATGTGTCCTGCTCTGGAGATGATTGTGTACGACGAGATTTGTGAGTGTGTCCCATGCTGCAGCGACGATTCTCCAGTTCCACCCTAGAGATTATGTAGTCGGCGGCCGTTTATGATAGTGTCGCACATGAATTTAATTCCTTTTATAATACTGCATATTCCAATCACAATTAAATATATTTTTCCAACTTCACTGAGGGTATTCCATATCTTAAGCTGCACGGTTTCCATTACGCTGTGCATTGCACCTGGTGTGATTAGTTTAAGAACATCCATATCTTGATGACCAACGTCTTCTCCCGGCAGTCTCTTCGTAACAATATTTGTAATTGCTTGTCTTTCTGATGCATACATTGCTTGGCGTCGGAGTTCATTTAGTGCATTGGTTGTATATATACCTGCCTTCATTAAGTCACCTGGCTCTTCATACTTCCAGTTGGTGGTTAGTGATGGGTGTAATTTTCCTGGGCTTCTTATCCTATGTATTGTGGGATTGAGTCCATACCAATCGCCTAAGATGTAGTAAGCTGGATTCATGAGAGGAGAACAGGCTACTTCTGCTCCAAATTCTTGTATAAGATGTGTTTTCGGGGTCATAAAGAATGTCTTATTCATGTAGCTAATCGGCAGTTCATTAAAACACTTCTCACTGGCACGTACAGCGACTTCGACTGGTTGACATTTAATTATGTATATGGCTTCGCCACGAGCTACCGCCGTGTATCCTCGTTCTTTAATGTACCTCCAAGCGAATTCATCAGGATAGTGAGGTGCTATCGTTAATAGCTTCTGCAATATTTCCCGTTCTAGTTCACATCGACGTATTATGAGATTAAGGTACAGTTGTTCTATTTGTTGTCTCATGTGCCTTTCTGCACGAATTTAGAGTTTACATACGTTATGATATCTAAATTATTTGACGCTACTGATTTTTTGGTGAATACGAACTGATTTGTTACCTTTGGTATAATAACTAGACGGGGATGTTCCGTTTGGTAGCTTGACAAATTGGTATTTCTCTTCCTATTTCCAATGCGAAGATGTTGTCTTCTGTGTTTACAGTGTAATGTACTTAACAACATTAATCCAATCAGAATGGATCTAGAAAGAAGAACCACTTTTGAAGACGGTGCTAACACCTGTGGGTGATGTATTGAGGGCATAAGCCTAACAAAGAAATGAAAACAATTCCCGAAGCAAGACTTAGTGCAATCAAACTCAACTACTACCTGGCACCGTCTTCAAAAGTGATTCTTCTTTCTAGATCCATTCTGATTGGATTAATGTTGTTAAGAATTACAAACAATTATTTCGTCCTTTTTTGTGCATTTTGTGCGTTTTTTTTTTCTGAAGTCGGTTTTTAAATTTTTTTTTATTTCGTACTTTTTAGTCCATTCATTTTTTTCGGGGGCAATATAAAAAAAAATATTAAGGTTGGTCTACACGGCACAAACAGATCGCTTCGTGTGAACTCAACTGTTCGGCTTTCACAATGTAAAATGTTTGGATTCTACCAAATATGTCTCGGTGATGTTCAACCACTTGCTCCTCCGACCTTATCACAATCAATGTAACATAATACAAAGCGTAGATAAGTATAAATATAATGCGCAATAACTAATGGAGGTAATTTTCACTCAGTTTATTTACACAATTCGACTTGCGCCAGACCAGACAATTTAAAAAAACTAAACTGTTGCGTATGAGCCTACCTTTACGATAAGTATGACACGCTGCCATAGTATCGTTTAACTGACGATGTAGCGTACGTATTGCGAGAATGATTCTTCTTTTTAAATCCATTCTGAGAAGTATAACATACCGCCGCGCCATCGAAAAAAATCGAAGCAGTAACTAAATAGTTTTTGCAGTAATGTATTTGCATATTTTCGGACGAATTTACAAAAAAAAAACTTATTTAATATGAAACAAAATTCTACGGGGAAATTAAAAAAAATATTTATTGTGAAGTCAATAGCTTACTGTACTATACTCGTCATACACTTTAATTTTATACCCATAACAATGACGTTGTAAAAAAAAAGTAAGCCGCCATTTTGTGTTGTCCGCCATTTTGAGTTTTGAATGACGCCACATAGCGAAGTGTGTTCTACTTGTCACACCCTTCCATTTGATACCCATTTCGGGGGTGGGGGAGCCCAATTGCAAAATTCGACTGCCCTCTTGGAACCGCCATCTTGATTTTTTTTACAAAATGATCAGATTATATTGTCATGCGAACTATGCGTATGTGTAAAATTTGCAGTTCATCGGTCATATGGAAGTGGGTCAAAATCAAATTCAACATTTGTTTACAGTACACACACATACAAATCAAGGAAATATAAGCTTAATTGCCATTGATATCGGGGAAATCAAATGTAAACAATAAAATTCTTTGATTCTTCCCCCACGTCATGGTATATTTCTTTATTCAATATAAACAATAGTTTTTGAACTGCAAATTCAAACTATATGCCATAATTTCGTTATCATCGGTTTTTGTTCTGGAAGCAAATTTACAGACGCATTCACGTCGAAAACTTGTTTAATATGGAACAAAATTCCCCGAAAGAAATTAAAAAATAATTATTTTGTCGATATATAGAAAAAGCACCGCGAGCCCAAGGATTGAACTCGCACCCCACAGATCCCACAGACAAGAATACTTCTTTCTAGCCCTTTGCGCCATGTCAAGTACTATCGGCCGCTGACCAATATGTTAACAAATCATTTCAGAAAGAAGAAAAAGAGAAGAAGAAAACAACTGGCCTGCCCCGATCAGGGATCGAACCTGCAAACGCCACACTACGCTGAATGGAAGATCCGACGCTATACCCACTCCCCCATCGGCCTGCTGCCAGATTTACAGCTGCTTAGGTTGAACCAATTTTAACAGTTTTTTTATGCCTAACTTCGAACTCCGTTATCAGAATATAGAAAAAAAATTAACGGGACCACCGTGGGAAGCTCCCCCTTCAAATGAACAAAAAAAAGCAAAAAAGTTAATGGGTTACAAAGTTATGCGTGAACAGGACCACAAAATACCTACACGTCGGATTGAGTAACCTCCTCTTTTTTGAAGTCGGTTAAAAATAATAAGTGATTAGTGGGAGCGTGTGGTTGACATACATGAAGAAATAATGAGCCTGGGGTCATTTAAAGATGAATAATTTAAAAGGGATACTTTCGCCGTCACGGTGGCATTATACCAGGGCATCCAGATAAAAGTTCAAGAAAAACTGAATCAACAAGCAGACGGTCCACCAACACAACGGTTAACAACGGTGGAAGAAACAAAATAAAAGTAAAGCCGATAGGCGTTCCAAAATTTGATGGTGATATTTAAAATGGCCAACATTTAAAAATATATTCAGCGAGTTAATTCGAAACGACATGAATCTGAAAGCAAATCTGATAGGTGAACCAAGTGAACTAGTGGACTATCTACAAATTACGCAGGAAAACTTTGATACCGCGTGGAAGATCCTCAACAAGCGATATCAAAACGAAAGAGCCCTAGTAAACGCTCAACTACGCTTCCTGCTGAATCAACCAGCTTTCAATAAAGAATCTCAGCAGGGCCTCAAGAGACTTCACGACACTACAACAGAGTGTGTTCGAGTCAGTACTGGCTCGATCAGCGAATACCAAAATGTTACCAACACTGGCCCGATCAACGGCACCAGAAGTATGATAACCCAAAAGAAATTAAAACAGATCACTGTTGATCCAACCTTCGTATAATATACACACTTGCTTTAGTTAGAAATAAATTAGTTAGATTTGCCTCAGAGTACTTAAATTATCTTGAATTATTGTTAAAGTTCAGTTATATTGAATATTATATTATATTGAAATTGCTGTTACTTTGTTGAATTGATTACATGAATAATGAATTGTGCTAAGTGAAAAAAGGTGAAGTGTTTCTTATGAGATCAATCATATGATAAGAGGATATCATCAAGGAGGTCGGAGCACAGTCACCCAAACACCTGTTACCGATGATCTAGGTGCTGATCGAAAGGAAAGGGTGTGGCCCTGTTCACGTGGTGAACATTATGGTCCTTCGAGCCGGATTACAGATAAGTGGATAACAGATAAGTAAACTTATTTGTATAAATAATACAATTAAAGTCACTAGGTGCTGTGACCGCATGGACATTATGCAATGTTCATATGAAAGAATTCTGATTTACGGTGAAAGTAATTTCCATTTTTTGAACTAAATAAAACCAGAACTTTGTGGTATTATAGACTTTTACCTTCTTTAACTAACAAGGAAGTAGAAATAATTAGTGCGCTGTTAGGCAATGAGACAATGGAAAATGCAAATCATGCTACGGAACAAGTTACAGCAATAACAGTACAATCGGATTAAAAACAATAACGGTACCTACTAAATATGTTTTTTAACAACGTTAAAAATTGTATGTAATAAATTGACTGTTATAGATAACGTTATGAAATTTTGAACAATGCTTCATGAGGTGATGTTATTAATTTTAAAAGAATTTTGGGTTTTATATCAAAGAACACAAGTTTTTATAATTAATATGAAATATTTTTCTTAAAAAAATTTATGTTTTTCTGAATATATCTATATATTGATGTCATTTTTTTTAATTTAATTTAAAAATAAACTTAAATACATATGTAAATACATTTTATTGAATAAAAGAAGGTATGTGGTGATGATTAACCTTGAAAGAGTTCTTTAGTTAAAAATGAATGAAATTTCCATAAATAATCTTTGAAGAAATAAAGAAATTACGGTGGTGGACTAAATATTTAAATCTTTTTATGACATTTCGGTGTACGATTAGAATTTTCTTCACGGTAACAGCAGTACTAACTGTAATAACGGTACAACAATTATATAGTGAATTTGGGACAATACAAAGTAATTTAGTGAAGCAATTAAATACAATTCGGGCTTAATAAATAAAAACTGTGTTGGTTATATAGAACCTTAAAATGACAGACAAAAATACATTAATCCAGAAAAGAGGTAGAGTTAAAGGCAGCGTAACAAGAATTAAATCTTTTGCAGACGGTATAACGGAGCACACAGCTCACGATGAAATTGCGGTACGTTTAGAGCAATTAAATGAGGCATGGATCGAATTTTGTGAGATCGAAGATAATTTACTGTAGTTTGAGGACCAGGTCTCAGACATGGTAGAGTACGAAGCTAAATATTTTCAAGCAAAGGCGAAGCTTTTACAAGCGTCTCGAAACACAAGGCCGGTTGACCAACAACCAAATCCAGTCGGTGATTTGAATTCAACTTTATCAAATTTATTACATCAACAACACTCAATCTATGGAAGTGGTGAAACATCGCAAACCACAAACTGGCGATTATAAAGAGTGGACCTCTTTCCGAGATTTGTTTGAGACCTCAGTCCACAATAGCACGTCATTGTCAACTTCTCAGAAATTTCAGTATTTGAAGGGTTTACTAAAGGGAACTGCAGCGAGTCTAATTCGTCATCTCACAATAAATGATGCAAATTATGAAGAAGCATGGGTAAAATTAAAGGAGCGATTCAACAAAAGGTCGCAAATCGTTACCACCTTTATCAAAGCCTTCCTGGAACAACCGCAGCAATCCAATGTGAAATCATTACGAAGCATGTGCGATTTAAATGATGAAGTGATAAGGGGGATAAGAGCTGTAGGAGCTAATGCAGAGTAGAGATCCGTGGCTAATACACATTGCACTCACAAAGGTGGACCCTGATACTCGCGAAGCATGGTCAAGGGAAGTCAATAACAATGAATTTCCTACATTTGAAGATTTTCTAAAATTTCTTACCAAACGCTGTGATGCATTAGAAACCTGTGCTGCACTCAACAAACGACCATCGGTAAAAATACTGCACGTTGTTTCCAAGGATAACTCTTCAGATTGCCCACGATGTACACTCAAACATCCGTTGTTTTACTGCAAGTCTTTTATCGCTGATTCACCACAGGCTCGCCGATCGCTAGTTATGTCTAGGAATTTATGTTTTAACTGCCTAAGTCAAGGGCATTCAGTGCGTCACTGTCGTTCGAAGGTCAAATGTAAGATTTGTAAAGCCAACCACCACTACCTATTACATCTCCCTACAAACACGGAAAGGACTTCAGCATCCATAGCAGTCCATCAGCCGCCAGGCCTGCAGTCTAAAGAGTCCGATTCCACAATTCGTGGCTCAGACCTAGAAGGCAACCAGGCCTTCACTTCAGTTAACAATACAGGCTGCAGCTCTATCAACGACAAACCCTCGTCAACCCATCGAAGTTCCTCTATCAATCCATGTGAGCAACCTCCTTTCACATCATTAAACACAAGCGTCCTAGAGCAATCATCACTCAGTACTTCAGCCAACGTGACTAAAACATCTTTGCCTACAGCTCTTGTTCACTTACGTGATAGTCAAGGCACTCTTCAGACTTGTCGAGTGTTACTAGATTCTGGATCAGAAGTTTCATTAATTTCGGAAAACTGCGTCCAGAGGCTCGGTTTAAAAAGACAAAATGCACGACTAATTATCAATGGACTGTTAGACACTGAGATAGATGTTACTAAAGGGAAGGTGCAACTGAGGGTCTTCTCTCGATGGAATGTTCAGAAGCATGTAGACATTGATGCGCTTGTGATGAAGAAGCTAACTTCCCTATTTCCAAAGGAGAAGATTCCAATTCCTCACTGGCTCAAAAACTCCAATCTTCCACTAGCCGACCCATATTTCTTCCAACCATCAAGTGTTGACATAATTCTAGGAGCATACTCAGTTTTTGAGTGTCTACAAGCTGGCCAGAGATATGCCAGTACTGGAAACCATATCGCTCAGGAAACTATATTTGGTTGGATTGTGGTGACCAAAAAACTAACAGACGACGGAAGTTCAACTAATTGTCATTCAACCTCAACGTTAGATCTGGACAAATCTCTAAGGCGATTCTGGGAAATAGAGACAATCTCAGAGTCCAAACCTCTGACAGAAGAAGAAAAGAGATGCGAAGACTATTTTAACGTAACCCATACACGAGATGCTGCCGGGCGCTATATTGTGTCACTTCCATTTAAAACGGACGTAGATCCTTTAGGAGACTCGAAGAGAAACGCTCTAACACGTCTTTATGCTATGGAACGTCGTTTTTCCAAGGATTCAGTTTTCAAAGCACAATACATTAAATTCATGCGTGAATATGAAGACTTGGGACACATGGAAGTCTTCCCAAACCAAGAAGTAGAGATTGAAGCTCACTTGTCGTTTTATCTTCCACACCACGCAGTCTTCAAAAAGGATCCAGAGCCTAAAATACGAGTCGTCTTTGATGGATCCTGTAAGTCAAGTTCTGGAATGTCATTAAACGATAAACTGATGGTAGGGCCAACAATGCAACGAGACCTAATTTCTATCTTAATAAATTTCCGCAAGTTTAAAGTTGCTTTTTCAGCAGATTTAGAAAAAATGTACCGCCAAGTGGTAGTATCACCAGCGCACACAGATTTTCAACGGATTGTTTGGAGAGAAGACTCATCAACAGCAGTCAAACA
Organism: Thereva unica; assembly: GCA_949987705.1. Taxonomy (NCBI): domain Eukaryota; kingdom Metazoa; phylum Arthropoda; class Insecta; order Diptera; family Therevidae; genus Thereva; species Thereva unica. The sequence goes on from OX465284.1 coordinate 52,130,605, forward strand.
TTATAGATTAAAAACGGTAACATATGGTACAGCGTCAGCACCATACTTAGCCACTCGGGTGCTCATGCAGATTGGCGATGACAGCAAAGATAAATTTCCAGAAGCATCCTCTATAATTCACAACAGCTTCTACGTCGATGATCTACTGAGTGGCGCAGATTCACGGGCTGATGCAATACGGCTTAAAGATGAGCTCACTAGCTTACTAAAGAACGCTGGCTTTAATCTAACAAAGTGGAAATCGAACATACCCGACCTAGTCACCGAGGGATTGTCAACAAACATCACTGAAAAATGCGAGTCATTGACCATCAAGGATGTGAACGAGGTAACAAAGGTATTAGGAATACAATGGGACCCACAAGATGATACATTCACCTATAAGCTATCAACATTCAATCAGAACACTTACTCAAAGCGAACCATATTAAGCGATGCATCAAAGATTTTTGATCCACTGGGGCTGCTAGCTCCAATAATAATCGTGATTAAAATCATGCTTCAGCAATTGTGGCTATCGCAATTAGACTGGGATGATCCTCTGCCGGAAGGAATAACACACAAATGGGATGTCTTCAAGAACGAGATTTCTGAAATTGAAAGACTGCGCATTCCACGATGCATATCTTTTTCATTATCCAACATTCAATTGCATGGCTTCTCTGATACTTCTGAGCAGGCTTATGGGGCAGTCATTTACTGTAGAAGCATTGCTGAAGACGGGAATGTACACACAAGAATCATCGCAGCTAAATCAAAGGTCGCTCCTCTTAAACAAGTCTCACTTCCACGATTGGAATTATGTGGAGCCCTGCTACTCACGAGGCTATTGGAAAAAGTCACAACAGCATTATCAATGAAAACATGCGAGATTTATGCATGGACAGATTCGGCGGTATTCCTATCGTGGTTATCAGATTGCTCTCGTCGTTGGAAGGCATTCATCGGGAACCGGACAACTGAGATTCTAAACAACATCCCTAGATCCAGATGGAGACATGTACCATCATCAGAAAACCCTGCCGATATCATTTCACGAGGAGTATCACCCAAGGAGTTGGTAACCTCGGAAATTTGGTGGAACGGGCCCAAATGGTTGCGAACAAAACAATACAACTGGCCTTCAAAGGTTTTTCAGGACATAGATGCAGAATGCAAGACTGAGGAAGGAAGCAAATTTTTAATATGTTTCCAGGAGACAAGTATTGACGAATTCACTTCATGGGCTACGAAAATTTCATCATTCTCAAAATTTATTCGAATCCTAGCATTCATCTACCGATTTTATCAGAATTGTAAGCAATCCAGTAGTAGCAGAACCAAGGCTTCTTTATCTGCAAGCGAACTTGCGCGGGCAAGGATCATTTGTTTCAAGAGCGTTCAACGAACCTGCTTTGCTGAAGAGCTTTCTGACATAATCACCAAACGAACTGTGAGCAACCGAAGTAAGCTGTGCAATCTAACACCCTTCGTAGACGATGACGGACTACTTCGAGTCGATGGTAGGATTCAAAGGTCAGGATACAACTATAATGCACAACACCCAATCATATTACCGAAACATCATCCAGTGAGCAATTTGTTAATCCGTGAGATGCACCAAATATATCTCCATCCAGGTACGACCCTCCTAATGGGCTTAGTGTGACAACGATTTTGGATCATAGGCATGCGAAGCATCGCAACCACAATCAGTCGTAAGTGTATCACATGTATTCGACATAGAGCTGCCACAATGTCACAGCTGATGGGTAATCTTCCTACTGAAAGAGTCACTGTATCAAGGCCGTTCTCTAAAGTAGGTATAGACTACGCGGGTCCAGTCTGTCTAACGTGGCGATCTGGTCGAGGTAACAAGGCTTTCAAAGGATACATCGCTTTATTTATTTGTCTGGCTACCAGGGCCATTCATCTGGAATTAGCAAGCAGTTTAAACACCGAGACATTCATTGCTTGTCTACGCCGATTCATATCACGTCGCGTTGTTCCGTCACATATCTTTTGTGACAACGGCACAAATTTCGTCGGGGGCAAAAGTCACTTAAATAAATTATATGAGCATGTTCGTTCTTATGAAAACAACTCACTAACACTGGATTTTCTTTCACAGAATCAAATAACTTGGCAGTTTATTCCCCCAGGGTCACCACATTTTGGCGGCATTTGGGAGGCCGGGGTGAAGTCAGTGAAATGGCACCTTAGACGAGTCCTTGGAGAAACCACGTTGACCTTCGAAGAAATGTGCACGCTTTTATGCCAAGTGGAGGCGGTGGTCAACTCTAGACCATATAGCGCACTGTCATCCGATCCTGAAGACCTAGATGCTTTAACCCCCGGCCATTTTTTAATTGGTGCACTTCCAACCACTTTACCAAAAGCCAATTTAACTGAACACAACCTGAGCCTCCTGAGCCGGTGGAAGCGTCTCCAGTCGATGCTGCAAAGCTTTTGGCGAAGGTGGAGATGCGAATATGTCACGAGCTTGCAACAGAGGACGAAGTGGAAATCAACAGAAAACAACCTAATTCCAGGTGACCTGGTCCTGCTGAAAGGAGAGAACCTACCCCCATCGCAATGGCTGATGGGTCGAATTATTACATGTCATCCGGGCTCAGACGGTCTAGTACGAGTCGTCACCATCAAGACAAGACGAGGCACTTTCGACCGAAGCGTTACCAAACTTGTAAAACTACCAGTTGGTTAAGAACCAGGCTTCTTAACGCGGGGGAAGATGTTCGAGATCTATCAGTACTGGCTCAATCAGCGAATACCAAAATGTTATCAACACTGGCCCGATCAACGGCACCAGAAGTATGATAACCCAAAAGAAATTACAACAGATCACTGTTGATCCAACCTTCGTATAATATACACACTTGCTTTAGTTAGAAATAAATTAGTTAGATTTGCCTCAGAGTACTTAAATTATCTTGAATTATTGTTAAAGTTCAGTTATATTGAATATTATATTATATTGAAATTGCTGTTACTTTGTTGAATTGATTACATGAATAATGAATTGTGCTAAGTGAAAAAAGGTGAAGTGTTGTTATTTCTTATGAGATCAATCATATGATAAGAGGATATCATCAAGGAGGTCGGAGCACAGTCATCCAAACACCTGTTACCGATGATCTAGGTGCTGATCGAAAGGAAAAGGTGTGGTCCTGTTCACATGGTGAACAGAGTGGCTGCAAGCCCTCAGAAACCTTTGGATTGACACCTCGAATTGGGATCCACTCATAGTATTTCTACTTACACAGAAGCTGGACAGGGAAAGCCGCAATCTATATGAACAGTCTCTTCTTTTCTTCTTCTTTGATCCGTTAGCTGGCGGTCCGAGCGGGACGTCCCCGCAACGGATACGCTGCTGTCGGTGCCGCTGGGTCCCGAACTCTATTCACGATTCGCTTCCATTCTTCTCGGTTTTTGGCGGTGTCTCGAGCCTCGGTAACTGATAATCGTTGATTCTTTAAGTCACCCTCGATATTCTTCAACCAGGTTTTCTTCGGTGCCGATCGCTGTATTCTCCAGTCTGCAGGACGGTCTCGCCAGAGAAGTTTACGTGGCAAGCGGTTATCATCCATTCGGCAAACATGTCCAAACCACCGTAGTTGACGTTTTTGCATTTCTTCTTCGATCAGTGTTTGCTGATCGCATCTTTGTCTGACAACCTCGTTTCGAAGGCGATCACGGAGTGAGACACGGAGGATCTGCCTCAAACATCGCATTTGGAAGACCTCGAGCTTCTTAACGTCCGGTTTGAGCAGTGTCCACGTTTCAGATCCATAAAGAAGAATCGGAAGAATCAACGTTCGGTAAAGACGTAGTTTTGTTTTGATGGAGATATTTGCTCGTTTCCATATGCACCACTTGAGCGAGGCGAATGTTGCTGTTGCCTGGCCGATACGGCTGTGAACGCCGGCCGTCGATGCTACTTTCGTTTCCTCAACCAATGATCCCAAATATTTGAACCTTGGAACCTGTTCGATTTGGGTTCCATCGAGGTGAACACTGGCTCTTGATCCATCCGTTGTGAGCACTTTGGTCTTTTCCGCATTGATTTTTAACCCGTATGATTGGGCGATGCGGGAAATATCGTATAAGGTGTCCGTTGCTTCGGCATCCGTGTCGGCGAAAACAGCGCTATCGTCGGCGAACATTAAGTCTGTTACGAAGTTGTTGTCGTCGTATTGAACTCCGAGTCGTCCATCGAATGCTTCACGCATAATCGCGTCGATCACAACGTTGAAGAGAAGTGGCGAAGCGACGTCTCCCTGTCGGACACCCGTCTGAATCGGGAACTCCTCGGATAAGTCGTTTCGAATACGAACGCTGCTGGTTGAGCCATCGTACGACGCTTGGAGAAGTTGGATGATTCTCAATGGCACGTGTTCGGTTACCAAGACTCTCCACAAGCTGTTCCAATCGATGCAATCGAAAGCGGATTTGAAATCGATGAAAACGACGACAATTCGTTTGCCGCAACGAATTCTTTCTTCCATTAACTGACGGAGGGCGAATATTTGATCAATGCATCCTCGATGTGGTCTAAATCCCGCTTGTTCCTCCCGGCTCGATGTTTCTGTAGCCTCGATTGTATTATTTTCGTAAATACTTTACCGACGATCGAAAGAAGGCTAATACCGCGATAATTCTTGCATTCCCGACTGTCGCCTTTCTTCAAAATTGGGACAACGATCGCTTTCTTCCATACCGAAGGGACACGATCCGAATGCCATATGTGTGTTATGAGGACATGAAGTCGTTGTGATAAGACATCACCTCCAGCTTTGATCATCTCGGCGGTTACTTGGTCTATTCCCGGCGCTTTTCCATTTTTCAGCGATTTTATTGCTGTCTTCACCTCGATAATTGTTGGTTCGGTATCGAGAAACTGATTCATCGGCTGTTCGATAATCGGTGGTTCGGGTGCTGGACCTTGCGGCGGATCGTGGTTATACAGCTGGTGGAAGAATGCTCTCCACCGCTCCAGGCGTTCATGGGCAGAAGTCACAAAAGTTCCATCCGATTTTTTGATGTTGTCGTTTGTTGATGTTGATCGACGAGGTCCAGACAGCTGTCCGAGATCCATGGCTGCGTCCGTTTACGGATAGTTGGACACAACTCCATTGCACACTCCACAATAGACTCCGACAATTGCCTTTCTTCTACATCGATATCGTCCGGTATTGCGAGCGCCGCGAATTTGTTGGATAATGCCATTTGAAACTCTCGCCCGATGGCCGGGTCCCGTAGGCACGCCCAATTTTTCTTGGCTGGTGGTGGCTCCGTTTTCTTCGCTCTTTGCAATCGCATCTGCAATTTCGCTCGAACAAGATAATGGTCCGATCCGCAATCGGGTCCCCGCATTGCACGTACGTCTTTAAGCGTCGATCGGAATCTTGTGTTGATCAAAACGTAGTCTAACATCGCCGAGTCTTTGCCGGATGGATTTCGCCAGGTGAGTTGGTGTTTGAGTGGATGGCGGAAAATGCTGTTGCCAACGATCAAGTTGTTTGACGATGCGAATGAAAGCAGGCGTAAGCCGTTGTCATTAATTACTCCGTGTCCGAATTTGCCCATGGTTTCTTCCCAGCCGGTTCGATCTACTCCTGAATGTGCATTGAAATCCCCCGCGAGAATTATTAATTCGGTTTGCGGTATCATATCCAGCGTCTGTTGAAGCTGATCGTAAAATTCGTCCTTGTTCGTGTCCGTGCTGGTCTCGGTTGGCGCATAAACGGATATGATATGGGTCTTGATCGTTCCACTGATGGTTATAACCGCCAAACGCTCGGATATCGGTTGGAATGCGATAACGCTGCTGGCAGCCCGTCGGTCGACCATAAAGCCGACGCCGGCCTCTCTTTTCTCACCACCAGAATAGTAAAGCATCATCGTTTCGTCGATTGTTGGCGGGACGATTGTCAATATCCCGGATCCGGTAAGCCGTAGTTCCGATAGCGCAGCAATTGATATTTTGCATTTCAACAATTCCATTGCTATGATTTCCTTTTGACCAACGTGATGTCCTGTTCGTACATTCCACGCAGCGAATTTTAATTCCCTTTTCGGTGTGACTAATTTGGGTGTTCGGCCAGTAACCCACTTCTCACCAGCATCCCTGGTCCCCAGTGCTGGCGCATCGGCTGCCCAGGATGCAGTAGCATTATTTCGGCCAGTAACCCACTTCTCACCAGCATCCCTGGTCCCCAGCGCTGGCGCATCGGCTGCCCCGGATGCAGTAGCATTATTTCGTGAATGGTTAGTTCGTGTATCCATGCGGTTTCTTGCCTAGTTTTTACGATCGACTCGGCAGGTCGACAACCCTCCTCCTTTCACACTCTGGGCTTGGGACCAGACGAAGGCGGAGTTGAACAGTCTCTTAAAACCCAAGAGAAGTAGAGAACGTTAGCCAATTAATCGAGTTCTTGGAAAGGCGGTTCTATACTTTAGAAGTGTTCAACCCTACCGAGGACTTAAAGCAAAGCCCGCCCAAACAAAAGCTTACGCCCTGAAAGGGCAAAGAGTTAAAAATACATCATGGCTCCTAGTCCAGTAAATAGGTACTTTTTCTTTGCAAAAAATACCGCACGCGATTTTTTTTTACCAAATGTTTTGACATATTTTTATGAGCTTAAATTCAAAATGGCGTCATCCCCACCCTTATGCTTCACTTACAATAAAGGGAAACGCGTTTAATTCTATATCTCAGAAACTATGCATTTTACGACAAAAATGTATATAATCTTTTTTGTAGATAATTAAGTGAGTTAGTGTTTCATCGTTGGTATATCCGATTGTCAACCGACATCTTCGAAACATATGAGGCTAAATAACATCTTATAGCATCATTGTTTCGTTTTCTTGTGGATTAGGCCTCCTGGGGAAACCACAATAAAAAAACGCGCCAAAAACTCGACCTCCAAGGTGGTGTGGAAAAGGGTTTGCACGCCAACGAAATTTCTTAATTATTTGTATGAAAATTTATGTGTATCTATATGAAACATTCGGCGCTGAATTGCGGCTAAACTATAAATGCTAGGAAAAAATGTTTCAAGTAAAATTTCTACGGAATTTTATAACAAACAAATTTGTTGGTATAACTTGTCTTCGTAAATAAATAGTCGACTAGATATTTGCAAAAAACCATTTTTAATAAACTTTTGAGGTGTAATAAATCCATAAATATCAACTTTATAGAAAAAAGTAAAGGCAACAAATGTGGGCAACAAATGTAATCAGTTTGGAAATGAAGCGGGGAAAGAAAAGGGATTTTTTTTTGAATTTACTTTTTGCGACATTTAAAGCGCTATAACTCGTGAAATATTAGCCCTATGTAAAAATGATAAAAGCAAAAATTATAGATAATCGTGTGTTCTATAAGTCTTAGGAAGGACTTTTTTATGGCGGGCTAACCGTTAACGAATTATAGTGCAAAAGAAAGTGATATATAAAGTTTGAAGCACTATAACTCCGAACATATTGACTTTACAAAAAAAAATTTCTGAACAAAAAAGTTAAATCACTTAATTATCTACAAAAAAGATTATATACATTGTTGTCGTAAAATGCACGGTTTCTGAGATATAGAATTAAACGCGTTTTCCTTTATTGTAAGTGAAGCATAAGGGTGGGGATGACGCCATTTTGAATTTAAGCTCATAAAAATATGTCAAAACATTTGGTAAAAAAAAATCGCGTGCGGTATTTTTTGCATTACGAAGGCCTTTTTTCGACCTATTTACTGGACTATCCATCGCAATGAAAACTCTCCGTCCAATCTGCAAGGGAAATCATAAAATATGCTCCTGTGAGAAACTTGCGAAAATGTCTGTTCAACAAAGAAATGATGCAGTACGAAAATCAAGTCTTTGAACCAATTGTTTGGTCAAGGGGCATATGACAAATACATGCAAAAGCTGGAGACTGTGCAAAGTGTGTAAGAAGAAAGATCATACACTTCTTCATCCAACCTAAACAAACGCTCCGACCGAAGCCAATAAACCAGCTAATAACAAAGGCCAACCATCAAACTCTACTGAAGTTGGTACTTACAAAGCAGCAACCAACGGCTCATGTACGGCGATGCTTCCTACAGCGGTCATCCATTCATCCACAAAAAATGGTCAGGTCATCGCATTAAGAGCACTGATAGACCAAGGCTTTCAAAAACACCCCTTTTTAGGGGTTTTTCGCGATTATTTCAATAATAATGAAAACTAATGCAATGAAATACACTTTTTTAAATTCTTTTATTTAACTTACACTGTTTGTCGTCAAATCTTGGAAGTTAAATTTGACCCACTTCCCGGTTTCGGATAGAGCTGAAATTTTGAATACACGTTTAGTTTGGATAACAATGCAATCTGGCCATTTTGTAAAAATATCAAGATGGCGGTTCCAAAATGGCGCCCGATTTTTGAAATTGTGCTCCGCGGCCCTCTGACATGGGTATCAAATGAAAGGATATGACAGGTAGAACACAATAAGCTATGTGGCGTCATTCCAAATTCAAAATGGCGGCCAACACTTAAACTGTTTGTTGTCAAATCTTGGAAGTTAAATTTGACCCACTTCCCGGTTTCGGATAGAGCTGAAATTTTGCATACACGTTTAGTTTGGATGACAATGCAATCTGGCCATTTTGTAAAAATATCAAGATAGCGGTTCCAAAATGGCGCCCGATTTTTGAAATTGTGCTCCGCGGCCCTCTGACATTGGTATCAAATGAAAGGATATGACAGGTAGAACACAATAAGCTATGTGGCGTCATTCCAAATTCAAAATGGCGGCCAACACTAAATTGCGGAAAGCTTATAATAGACTAAAAAGTAGAAAATATAACCGATCAACTTCCAATTTTGCACACACTCGTAGTTCGGGTGGTTAATGTGTATGAATGATGAGATGAATAGTTGAGTTAAGGGTGAGTTTATAATAAAGAAGCAATACACGTTACTAAAAATCACAAACAAACACAGAGATGCTGCTGTCAACTAAATTCAACTACTCTAATACTGAACTCATGTCCGTATGCATAATTTCAACTAAACCCAGGTAGCATAGCTGAGTCGAGTTCAGTCAACCTTAACCCAACTCGGCTCCCGTTTACATGTAGTTAGACTTGGGTTCAACTTGAGCTCAACTCATCATGCATAAGTACTAAATGCAATCTGCCCTTTTTGTAAAAAAATCAAGAAGACGGTTCCGAGATGGCGGCCGTTTTTGCAATTATGTTCCACCGAGCCCACGACATGGGTATCAAATGAATACAGTAAACTGTGTGACGTAATTTTAAATCTAATAGAATTGCCATCATAAAATGGCGGAATACATATAATAAACTAAAAAGTAGAAAATAAAATAAATGGTTAAAAATTTTTTTTAAAAAAAATTCTTTTCATTAACTAAAAAATGTACTGAAAAGTAAAAAATAAAAAATATTTTAAAGAAAGCGTGAAATTTCAATTTTAATGAAAAAGTTAATTAAAAGAATGGCGCATTTTTCATCAAAAAATTTTGTTAGAATTTGAAATTAACAAAGCAAAAAATTGAGGGTTATTGTAAATCTCACGCAGATGTGGCATCTCGAGGGATTTATCCTGCCCTCCTGAACGACTTCAAGATCTGGTGGGAGGGAGCGCATTGGCTAAAGGAACAGAAAATTGAATTCCCGTCAACAAAACTATCACAAACGGACTTAGAAGGAAAACATATAACGGTAGCCACGATAATTACAGACAGCGAAAATATTTTAGAGACACTAATGAAGTAAACTCTGTAAGTCAACTTCAACGTATAATAGCATATTGTACTCGCTTCGTCACAAACATAAAAACTCAAAGAAGAATAAGAATTATCGCTCCACAATCAAAGAAATTGATGCTGCTCAAGGTTATCCTGATAAAGGTTACCCAAGAATCACATTTTAAGGATGTTATAACGAAACTGTTAAAGAAGAAAGAACTTCCTAAGCAAAGTCGAATACTAAGTCTTACTCCATTCATGGATAAGGATGGAATCCTCAGGGTTGGAGGTCGTCTAGTTATTTGTCATCGTTATAAAGCACAAATGTCACAACAAATGATGGGCATGCTACCAAATACCAGGGGCGTTACCAGTCCACCATTCACAAATTCTGGAGTTGATTATGCTGGACCCTTTGATTTATTATTGGACAGGGCAAGAGGTCAGAAAACACGCAAGGGCTACATCGCAATCTTCATCTGTCTCGCTACAAAGGCGATTCACATAGAGATAGTCACCGAACTAACTTCTGCTGCACTCATTGTTGCCTTCAGACGATTCACAGGCAGAAGAGGACCAGTAGCTTACCTCTACAGTGATAACGCCACAAACTTCGTTGGGGCGAGGAAGGTAATCACTGACCTTCATAAACAACAGTCCTACAAATCCGGTGTCAACCAAGCCTTACAAGAAACCAGAACTCAATGGCACTTCATTTCACAATCATCTCCACATTTTGGATGCTTATGGGAGGCTGGCGTTGAATCAATCAAGCATTATATTCGAAGGGTAGTAGGAGAAGCGAGGCTGACATATGAGGAAATGTGTACGTTCATGACGCAAATTGAAGCATGCTTAAACTCACGTCCACTATGCCCACTAACTGAAGATCCTGAAAGAGTATATGCCCTTACTCACTGTTCCGGATCGAAATCAATTGGATGACAGACCAAGCTTGCTGACAAGGTGGGATCGTGTCCAACGAATGCACCAAGAAATTTGGAGGAAATGGTCCATTGAATACATTGAGCGTCTTCAGTTCAGACCCAAATGGACCAAGGAAAATCCTTCTATAACAGAAGGGAATCTCGTTCTCATTAAAGACGAACAGCTTCCACCACCCCGCTGGGCGTTGGGTCGAGTGATAGAGTACATCCAGGTGCAGATGGATTAACGAGAGTCGTGACGTTACAGACTAAAAATGCAAGCAAATGGAAGCAAGATACACGAAAGCGATCAAGCCAAGAGCCCTGTGTTGGGGTTTTCGTAATGCATTTCCCACTTAGCATAAGCACTGTATTGGAAGTTTAGTAATGCAAGGCATGCTTAGGACCTTTTTTGGACTTATGCATAAAACATTTGGGAAAAATCAGTTCACATCAAGAATTCGTTGAAAATTGTTGCGTAATAATTCTTTTAATTTAAAAATAAAAGTAAAAATAAAAAATATTATTTGTGTTAGGATAAACTTTTATTTGAACAGGAATTAATTCCTAACGTTATTACAATTCCTAACACCCTGAACACAAGACTACAAAAAGCAGCCCAAATGCAACGAAAGAACGTCTACATCAGCTCCTGCAAGAACTATCAACACAAATAGCATCGCTTACTTGATGATTTTGGCGTTATTCTTCCTCATAGTCGGTGGGGAGGATGCACGGTCGCCGTACAACATAACAAGATTCAAGAACCAAGAAGGGAACTACTTCGGTGATGTAGGACAGCTGAATTTACACACAAGCGAATGGAAGGAATTCAGAGCCCTTAAAAAATCATAAGAAGACTCTCAGAACTATGCAATGGGACGATAAAGGTAGATACATCTCAACAGTTATGTAGTACCACAATTAGACAACTACACCACCACATTCTGAAATCAGAACAATAAGCGAAGTTCTCTATCAGCAAAATGAGAAGACAACGACTAGAATTAAAAGAGCTCCATTAGAAATAGTTGGAACTATAGCAAATAAATTATTCGGAATTCTTGACCAGGAATACGCTAGAAACCTTGAAGAACAAATCAACGGTATAAATGAAAACGAAACACTTCTTCGCGAACTCTTGAGAAATCAAACTACAATTGTAGAGAGTTCTCTAAATGTTTTCAAGAAGAATCACGACACCATACAGAATCAGTTCCACACAGTCGAACGTCATTTCGAAGCAATTACCAACGCTATCAATGCTTCCCAACAAACGCTCATGGTATCTCAAACATTCACTTCTGCTGCCATTCTGATTACAGTAAACATAATCCCACCAAAAAAACATTAAAAATAGTGTAGCAACCCTTTTATTATCAATCTAACTTTTAAGTGGCAATCAACCATTAGGTTAAGAATATGCAAAATCATCTCGCACGAACTGTTATCTAGAAATAACTGTTGTTTTGAAGAGAGTTGCAGCCGAATGCAAAATCGTTTTATTCATTGCTATATAATCCGTGCTGTGATACAGACGTAGGAGGTTTTGCTTTCGGTTGCAAGCCAAGAAATTAAATTATAAGTTTTTGTTGTAACATTCGCATGTTGCCTAGAATTACGGGAATATATACATACTCGTATATACTAATATCGAATGTGAGTTACGTGAAATATAAATAATGTATATTAAAAACTTATGTGGTATTTTTAATTGAACTAAGAGTAGTTAACCCACATAAAATGGTGACCCCGAATAAGGATTTTCAAATGCATAATAAACTTAACATAAAAGTGAATAAATAAAAGTGCCGCAGCCGATAAGCAACAAAGCAAAAGAAAAAAAAATCGCACATAGAAAAGAAGAATAACGGAAAGGAACATGTAGCAGACAAAGAAAAAAACACCGCACGAGGAACAAAGCCACCAGGAACAAATTCGCCAATTTAATCGCACAAAGAAAAAAACGGATTACCAGCAGGAACATTATCATCTAAAGGGAAGCATCTTCAATTTTTACAAAATTATATTTTAAAGGAACAAAATCACTGTAAAAAATTTTTTATGTAATTTTAGGAATTTATCTCAGTAGCATATGTAGAGTTTCGTGCGAGAAGGTAGTTAGTTAACCAGCATTTAAAATAAGGAAAATTTATCAAAAAACAAAAAATATTAAATTAAAAAAAAAAATAATAATAAGGAGTAAACCAGGTGAGTGACTCTGAATTAATATTCTTTTACCAAAAACATAGAATCTATCAATTAAGAAGTGAGTGAAACTAAATAAAACATTTTTTAAACATATCAAAATTGTATTTTTTCAAAATCACGTGTAAAATTCAAACTCGTGGCATACAACCGTAAGTTTCCTTTACAAATTTCTAATATAAATAGCATATACTCGAATAGCATATACTAAAATTAACGGTGATCTATCGCAATTTATCGATACATGCAAAAAAATTTATATAACATGTGCGGTGCAGTTAGTGAACATTTCTTTGTTTTCCATTTCTCTTTTGTGGGTTTTTTTTTTTTGGATGCAATTTTAGCCGACAAAAGTGGTCATTGAAATTAATCTAAGCGGTATACATAAATGAAAAAAAAAAAAAAAAAAATTTGCTTTGCCTTTTCTACTTTAATAAAAAACGGTGGTTTTAGAAATTTATATAGCAATCATAAGAATTAAGATAAAAAACAGATAATCGAATAAAAAAATTGTTTTGACTTTTTTTTTTTTTTGAAAGTAAAAGAAAATTTAACGTCGCTACGAAATAATTTATTCACTACGACTTCATTTTCTTTGAAAGAGTCCAAAGGAAATTCAACGTCAAACAAATAAATCGAAACAAATCGAGTTCTGAAAACTTTATTTTCTTTGAGAACAGCAAAGAAAATTTAACGTTAAATTTAACCGCATTGCAATGCATACCTTTTTTTATTTCGTTTCCCTTCAGAAAAAATGAAAACGTTTTAAAGTAATTATAATAAAATAAATGATAACTGAAATCACCTTTAACTTAATTTTCTTTGCAAACAATAAGAAAATTTCAAAGTTACAATTACACATAAGACAAATGAACTGAATTCATATTTAACCTCTACTCATATTTAACCTCTATTCATATTTAACCTCGATCCAAGGAAATTAATCTTTACATTCTAACTCCGGGATAATTAATTAATCATTACCTTATTACTATTAATAATAATTACCCCAGAATTGCGAACCAAAGTAACTTTGCAAGGTAAATTAAAGCGAACTTTTCTTTTCCTGTGCCGAAGCACAATCCGCCAACAGTAAATTATTTTTTTTTAAGTGCGAAACAAATTATTTTCGTAGGACAGTATTTAACAAGTCCAAGTGAGAAAATATAACGAAGAATTAATATCGCGCAAGTAGCCGAAATTAACAAATAAAAGTATTCCAAATTTTCGAATTGAAAGAAATCACAGCAAACTCAATTTCTTAGCAATGGCCACAAATAAAGAGTTTAACAATCTGCCTTTTCAAGCAGACCAAAACGAAAATAACCCCATAGAAGGAACCAGCGCCAGCGGTGACACAGAAGAAGCGCAGGAGGAACCTAGCCGTTTCATAACCCCTTTGAAGTTTCCACCATTTTGGAACAACAGGCCAGATCTCTGGTTTGTGCAAATCGAAACACAATTTCGCATCAAACGCATAACCTCCTGACATACCAAATATGATCACTTGGTAGCATCACTGCCATCAGAGACGATGGAAGTGGTGGCCGATATTTTATTAAACCCTCCAACTATTAATAAATATGAAACGCTAAAGACACATCTCCTGGCGCGATGCACCGATTCAGAGGAGCGTAGATTGGACGCCTTACTTCACAAAATGGAGTTAGAAGATTCCAAACCCTCTGAGCTCTACAGACAAATGGAGGCCTTGGCAGGGGGAAACAGTCTCGTAAACAAATCCCTACTACGAAAATTATGGATCAATAAACTCCCAACAAACGTACAATCCTGCATCATAGCTATAGAAAACTCACACTCGCAAGAAGAAGTTTTCTCCATAGCTGATCGCATCCTGGACTCCACGTCCTCCGCCAAACTAGCTGAAATAAAAAATTGACCAGCAAACAGCGATAACACTGATATCGGACAACTAACTCATCTGTTGAAAACCCTAACGAGCCGCATCAGCAGACTCGAAAAAAGACAAGGGCATCGGTCAAGAAGTAACTCACGAAACCGATCCTATAATAGGCGCGATCAATATCACCAACGCAATGAATTCAAAGAAATTTGTTGGTATCACAAAAAATTTGGAGGCAAGGCGAAAAAATGTATATCACCCTGCCTACACGAAGCAGCAAACACAAAAAACGAGATATAGCCACATCGTCCGCGACAGCGATGTTGGGCAAACCATCATGTCGTTTATTCGCATGGGATAGATCCACAAACATTCAGTTCTTAATCGACACAGGTGCCGAAATCTCCATCGTCCCTAGAAAATTATTTAAAAAGCAAGGAACCAAATCAGACTTCCTATTAATAGCAGCAAATGGTTCACCAATTAGCACATACGGTTTCAAAACCTTAACATTAGACTTAGGACTTCGTCGCCAATTCCAGTACACTTTTATAATCGCCTCAGTAGATTATGCAATCATTAGAGCCGATTTCCTATACAAATTCGATCTTATCGTAGACATTCGCGACAGAAAACTGAAGGACAAACAAACTACCATCGCGGTAAACTGCGTCTCGAAAGTTGTTAGTTGTTGCACGCCTAAATTATATGCCCTAACTGGAGAGTTCGGTTCCATTCTGAACGAATACCCATCTCTCAAAGCTCCGCCAAATTTTAACCAACCCGTTGAGCATAACACAGTGCATCATATTTTCACAACAGGCCCACTCCCAGCCGCCCGGCCTAGAAGATTGAATCCAGAGAGATTCAAGATAGCTAAATCGGAATTCGAGACTATGGTACAACTTGGTATATGCAGACCATCATCCTCATCCGTCGCTTCACCTCTCCACATGGTACCCAAGAAGGACTCCACCGATTGGCGACCATGTGGAGATTATAGGCAATTAAATGCCGCTACCATTTTTGATAAATATCCATTGCCGAACATACATGATTGCACAATCAATCTACATGGCTGCAAATATTTTTCAAAAATTGACCTAGTTCGGGCTTACCACCAAATCCCAGTGGCGGCAGAAGACATTTTCAAGACGGCAGTAACAACACCTTTCGGCCTTTTTGAATTTTTACGTATGCCTTTTGGCGTAAAAAATGGAGCGCAGACGTTCCAAAGATTCATCAATGAAGTAATACAAGGACTTGAATTTGTTTTCGTATACGTAGATCACATTCTCGTGGGCAGCCGAACCCCAGAGGAGCATAAAAAACATCTACATATATTGTTCGACAGACTGCAAAAGTACAGCATAAATGTAAACCCACAAAAGTGTGTATTGGGTGTCAACAAACTAGAATTTCTCGGACATACTATCTCTGAACTCGGAATCGCACCTTCTGAAAGCCGAATACGTGCAATAAAAGATTTCCCCACACCTACTAGTGTTAAGAAACTACAACGTTTCCTAGGAATGGCAAATTTTTATCACCGTTTCCTGTCCAATATAGCACAAATAGCAATGCCTTTACACAAGTTACTCCAAAAAGGTCCTAAACGGAAGTCCAATAATGCAGAATTTTCTTGGTCAGAAGAACATGACATTGCTTTCAATACTATTAAACAAGACCTAGAAAACTACACTTTACTCGTTCACCCAGATCCTAATGCCAAAGTCAGTCTATGGGTAGACGCATCTAGTGATGCGACAGGAGCGGTGTTACAACAACTTAACGGTAATAAATGGGAACCATTGAGTTTCTTTTCAAAAAGATTAAAACCTTCCGAAACAAAATATACCACTTTCGACCGGGAATTTTTGGCAATATATCTTGCTATCAAAAGATTTAAACATTTTATAGAAGGCAGAAGCCTTACCATTTTCACAGACCACAAGCCCTTGACCAGAGCCAGGCTCGAAATCAGAAAAATCACCAAGGCAAACTACACAGTTAGATTATATCTCTCAATTCACAAACGATATAAGGCACGTGAAAGGACAACTAAACGTCGTCGCTGATACGCTCTCGCGAGCACATATAGACGCTGTCCACCATGAGAAATTAGACCTAAAGGCCGCCATACACGGTCAAATTGGATGTACATCCAGAATTTCATCAAACCCATAAGCGCAACGAGTTTTGATCGGCCGACCGGCCCACAATCGGTAGTTTTGGTTGTACATCCGCCCTTCGATGTACATCCAATTTGACCGTGTATGGGGGGCTTAACACTTCTTTCATCTGAACAACTAAAAGATCAAGAGCTCGAAGAGATTTTAATCTCAAGAGATGACAAAAAGGTTCAGTGGTCCTTAATAAAAGTTACTATTCCATTGGAAGAGCAGGAGATTTGGTGCGAAACCTCCACGGGAACTAACCGACCTTACGTCCCAAGGTCACTTCGTCGCGTAGTAGTTTTTGATACAATGCATGGCCTTTCCCATCCCGGCATAAGAGCGTCAAGGAAGCTGATAACGGTTAAATATTTTTGGCCGCGCATGAATTCTGACGTCAATCGATGGGCTAAGACATGCATATCCTGCCAGAAGGCAAAAGTCACAAAACACACCGTCTCTCCCCACCGAAATTTCAAGGTACCCACTGGCCGTTTTGAACACGTGCACATAGATCTAGTAGGTCCATTACCACCGTCAAACGGATATACTCGTACATACCTCCTCACCATAAAAGACCGTTTTTCACATTGGCCAGAGGTTTTCCCCTTAAAAAACATTACCGCCCCAACTGTCGCTAAAGTTTTCGTACACCAATGGGTTGCTCGATATGGAGTACCAAGAACCATAACAACGGACCAAGGCCGACAGTTCGAATCCGCACTTTTCAACGATCTCTCCACTCTTTTTGGCACTCATCGTATTCGAACTACAGCTTACCACCCTCAGTCAAATGGGTCAATCGAAAGATTGCACCGACAGATTAAGGTAGCAATTCGAGCCAGTTCTGAGCCCAAGAAATGGTACAATAGTTTACCTTGGATACTCTTAGGCTTCAGATCCAGTATTATGTGCAACACCGGCACAGCTTCTTTACGGTCAAGCATTACGATTACCTGGGGAATTAATAGCCGATGACAATACAAAAAACCTAACGCTAAACACAAGCATTGCAACAGAAATGTGCGAAACAATAGCAAATATTCGACCGCAACTTTCGCGTAAACGAACACAAACAAAAATTTTCATACCTCAAGATTTATTCACTACTCCATACGTTTTTGTGCGCGAAGAAATTTATAAAGGCAGCTTACATCCACCTTATAGTGGACCACACAAAGTAATAACAAGACACGAAAAGTTTTTTAAAATTTTACTCCAAGATCAAGAACGCGTAATAACAATTGATAGACTAAAACCCGCTTTCATATGCAATTCAGAGCCACTCACGGAAGTACCCGATAATATTAAAAAATATGAAAGAAAAGTCACTTTCAAATTATAGGTAAATATATTATATATATACATATTTAAAAAATAATAATAATAATAACAATAAAAAATATAAAACATAATTGCGAATAACATTAGGAATGTATCATATTTTTATTTATAAGAGAATTTTTGAACTTGAATTATTATCATTACTTTTGTTAAAGGGGGAGTGATGTAGCAACCCTTTTATTATCAATCTAACTTTTAAGTGGCAATCAACCATTAGGTTAAGAATATGCAAAATCATCTCGCACGAACTGTTATCTAGAAATAACTGTTGTTTTGAAGAGAGTTGCAGCCGAATGCAAAATCGTTTTATTCATTGCTATATAACACTGGTCTGCAAAAAACGGGTCATTTTTTCTCCTTTACAATTTAATAGTCGTATCCTAAGTATTTTTTCGCGCTGAATCCGAATCCGTTGGCCAAATTACCCTATCACGTCAGGATTTTGAGCAATCCTAACCTAAAAGTGCCAAAAAGCGTGTTTTTTGCACTTTTGCGCGTTAAATATCTCAAAACTATGGAATGATAGGGCAAATCGGACAACGGGATCGTTTTCTGCATGCCAAAATCTACAGAAAACCATGTCGAAAGCGTTAAATTTGAAAAAACTTTTTTTGCAATACTGAAAACAAAAACTTCTGTGCAACGATGATATCATGTGTTAATAAAAATCGTCGATTTCGCGCCAAGAAGTTTTTCTTCTCAGTATTACAAAAAAAGTTTTTTCAAATTTAACGCTTTCGACATGGTTTTCTGTAGATTTTGGCATGCTGAAAACGATCCCGTTGTCCGATTTGCCCTATCATTCCATAGTTTTGAGATATTTAACGCGCAAAAGTGCAAAAACACGATTTTTGGCACTTTTAGGTTAGGATTGCTCAAAATCCTGACGTGATAGGGCAATTTGGCCAACGGATTCGGATTCAGCGTGAAAAAATACTTAGGATACGACTATTAAATTGGAAAAGAGAAAAAATGTGCAGACCAGTGTAATCCGTGCTGTGATACAGACGTAGGAGGTTTTGCTTTCGGTTGCAAGCCAAGAAATTAAATTATAAGTTTTTGTTGTAACATTCGAATGTTGCCTAGAATTACGGGAATATATACATACTCGTATATACTAATATCGAATGTGAGTTACGTGAAATATAAATAATGTATATTAAAAAAAACTGGTGCCCCGGGCCACGGCCCTTCGCGCTGTGGCGATTATCACGTGACAACTACCATGTTGCTCGTTATCTCCCAGCGGGAAAACTAGCGAGGGGTTACCCTGGTAACCCACGAATTCTTCAATGATTTGTGTAAGCGCCTACCTGGTAATCGAAAAATTCTACTGGAAATTTAGGAAAATGGAGGTCTTTACGTTGTAATGAGCAGGTAAGCGACTAGGTAATGCCTTGTGAAATACTTTCGTTGGAAATGTGATGTGCTTTTATTATTTGTCTTTGGCTTGTCGAAGCCTCTCTTCTTGAGTTTATTCCGTCCTCATCAATTTTATAAGATTAATTTATACCACTAACAATGAGCAACAAAATCGAAAAGATGTCTTGTTAGAAAATTCCTTACCAAATGTAGCCAAAATGGAATGGTACTTTCGGAAAGCATTGTTTTTATTGCTAAAAAGGGTAGCCAGTAATTTATTCTGCATGCCTTACATGGTAATCTACCTACCCTGTAGGAAAAATGAGATATAGCTACTCTGAGATGTAGTTCTGTAATATATTACAATTTTGTCTGGGAGAACTGCTTCCATGGTAATGCAGATAGTAATGAGGCAGAAAATATTTCACCATGTATGGAATAGACTTGGTTTAGGATGACGCAATAATTCTTTCCGAATAGTAATTTTGAAGGGCAAGTGCTTCAGTTGGATATTTGATTTGAAAGGGGGAAGTGTTGTGCTATAAAGTGAAAAAAAATACATAAAGTGAAAAAACTATTTAACTAAAGCTAAAAAGGATATGCTGGTAAGTGAACAAATTATGTCTATCAATTTAATCAATCTATATAACGTAAGAATAAACGGATAAATACTAAAAAAACAAACACAAATTTTTTGAAAAAATTTACTCTTTTATTCAATTACACATACGTCTATAAAAAATGAAACTTACTAATATAGAAATTTGAAATCTACATAAAAATGTGTCTGGTAGTTATTTTAAATTTTATAATTGTCAGGATTAATTATAAGGAGAAATTAAACGATTTCGGTGACTATACAGCGAATAGATTTGATGAAAGTAGCAGTTATTCCGTATTTCTGATTTTTTTTTAATACATGGTGCAACTAAATCATCAATCATGGCAGATAAGAGTGAATATAGTAAACGGCACTTATATAGATTAATAAAGGCCGAAAGAGAGAAACTTATTAGTGATTTGAACAAATGCCATGGCAGTTTAAATGATTCTGAAGCTATTGAAAGTTGTGTTTGTCCAACTACAAGTTCTACAATTCACGAAGAAAATAATTATAACACAAATAATGTTTTTGAGGCTAATACAAACCCTTTTGTAGAAAACGAAGGAAATACAACACTTCAAAGTAAGTTGAAAGAGTGGTATACGACGTATAACCCATCTCGCGAATGTTTTGATTCGTTGTTAGGTATATTAAGATCAGAGAACTTGAATGTTCCTAAAACTTCTAAAACTATATTGAAAGAAACCAAATATGGTACAAGGATTAGAACAGTTCCCCCGGGTGAATATATTCATTTCGGAGTAGAAAATCAGTTAAATAAGGTTAGAAATATAATAATGCACTATCATGAAGTAGTTTTGGATATAGGGATAGACGGAATACCACTTTACAAAAGCTCATCTCAATCTCTGTGGCCAATACTCGGACGAATAGTTAACATAAAAAACATTGGCGTCTTTCCAATAGGTGTGTACCTTGGTGAGAAAAAACCAAGTAATATAGATATATTTTTGCACGATTTCGCAATTGAAGCTAAAATGTTAATTCAATATGGGCTAATTATATGTAATAAACACCTGAATTTCCGTATAAGAGCATTTATATGTGACACACCAGCTCGAGCATTTGCAAGTGGAACTGTTGGACATAATGCTATTAATGGATGCTGTAAATGTAAACAAATTGGAAAAAGGATTAATAATGTTGTGACCTTCAGTACAAGAGAATACGAATTACGATCTGACGAAGGCTTCTTTCAAAGAAAAGATATGAACTTTCACAACAAATACTTCCATAATAGACATAGTACATTAGAAAACATAGGCTTCGGTATGATCACACAATTTCCTTTAGATCCTATGCATCTTTTGGATTTAGGTGTTACCCGAAAAATTATTTTACGATTACTCAATGGAAAAGCTTCTATAAAACTTAATACAGAGAGTAAACATGAAATATCTAACCGTTTGATAGGACTTTCTTCATTTATGCCAAGGGAATTCGCAAGAAAGCCTAGAGGTATGGATGAAATTTTACGCTGGAAGTCAACAGAGTTCCGACAATTCATTCTTTACACTGGAATACTTGTCTTCAAGAATATACTAAATGAAGATTTTTATTATCACTTCTTATTACTGCATTGTGCATACCGTTTACTTTCTTGCCCAAAAAGTTATATTGATAATTTGAGCACTGCAAATGAAATGATAGCATTATTTGTTGAATACTTTCCTCTTTTGTATACCGAAAGTAGTGTCACATTTAACATTCATAGTTTGCTTCATCTTACAAAGTGTATTCAAGACTTGGGATTTCTAAATGATTTTGCTGCTTATCCGTTTGAAAATTATATGCAGCAGCTTAAGAAAAAGATAAAGAAACCATCAAAAATACTTAGCCAAATCAAAAACAAATGTGAGATAGAAAATTTTGTAATAAAAGAAAAGAAAGCTGGATTTAAAAAAAACACCCGACAAATAATTGTAAGCCATCAATCGGAATTTCAATATTTGGGTTTATCACGCCCAGATAATTATTGCTGTATTAAACCCTTTATTCCAATTAAAATTTATGGATTTTCTGATAAAGAAGGAGAATTTGTTATTGGAAAGAGACTGCAGAACTTGGAAAACTTTTTTACTGAGCCCATGGAGTCAATGAATGGGTTAGGCATATGCCTTGCAGATTTAAATCCTTTGGAAGAAAATGAAGTTTTCAGTATAAACGATGTAGCACACAAAATAGTTTGCCTACCATGTCAGAATCAGTTACTTTTGATTCCAATGCTCCATTGATATGTGTAACGTAATGATGTAGTAAGATTAAATACATATCTCCTCTTTGCTGATAATAGTACTTTTACAGGCAAAAATGGCTGAAAATAAAGAAAATTTAGAAAGGAAAACGTTTGAGGTTGGCACAATCCGACGGATGAATGCAGTTATTGGGAAGGAAGGGTTCCATTTTAGACAAGGACACAGTTCTAGAGAAGATCCTACTTCAATTTCAGATTTGAAAGGTAAATTTACAGGAATTAACTGATATATGTATTTATAATGTATTTTATATGATTTTGAACATCCATTAAATATTCTTTTCCAGAACTGTTTCAAAAAGAAGTAAGAGACATTAAAGGTAGTTAAAAGTTTTAAATAATACATAAAATGGTAATAATCGATACTTTAAATATGTAGATACTATGAAACGTCAAAATGAAGCAATAGTAAATGTTTTGGGTGAACATAGTATTTATTTCAAAGAGCTTCTGAAAAGGAACAAAATAAGCAACGAAGTTGTGAAAAGGTTTCCTATCAGCTGCACAGAAGATTTAAAGAAAATGGAGTATGAAATCAATGAGGATAATGAAGATGAATTTGTAAAAGAAAATTTGATTATAGTCGCGGGCTTATGAAATTATACATTATATTTATTATAGGTGCTTGCCTTAAAAAAAATCATCAAGCCAAATGAGATTATCAGAAATTTGGAAAGAGTGCTGGGGGAGGAAATTATAATCTCACATAATTATGACGGCATACACAACAAAGCTGCCTTTAAGGATTATAAAAAAATAAATGAAATTTTATTTAGTAAGCATTTTTTTGACTAAAACATTTATTGAATAAATTAATCCTTCTGAATTAAGATCTCTCATATTTTATCTTTTTTTTTTCTTTTTTTGCAGAATCCCTTTCGACAGAAGGCTTTTCACAAACGGATTACAAAAAGAAAATTAGATTAGGTTTTAAAACTTTTAAAAACAAATATTTTAAAAATAAATGCCTGAAAAATAAAAAAGAAAAAGAAAATAATACCTTTGATTGCTCTTAAACTTTTTTTTATTATTATGCATATTATTTTCTATAAATAAAAATGTAAAAATTACTTTTAATACTAACGAAATGCTTTGAAGAATGAAAAAGAAAAAGAAAAGACTTTTGATTTCTCTTAATGTTTTTTTTTGTTTTTTATTATATGTATTGATATTTCTTTCAATAAATAAAAATGTAAAAATTTACTATGTAACTCTGTTGTTTTTATTTCAACTCAGAAAATTCATGGTTTCGAAAAGGAGAAAAACTCAAATTTTTATTTTTTTTGTATTTATGGTTGTTGTATACAGATATATAACTTCAAATATATCAGTGAAAAAGCTTCTTCTTTTGTATTGATCTTGTAATGGGTTCCACTACCTCGACGAAGAAGTTAGTTCTATATTGGGCTACCTTTGTAACGGATTCCAATACATCGACGAAGAAGTTAGTTCTATATTGGACTACCTTAGTAATGGGTTCCCGGTAATGCAGAAATGATCCAATATCTACTCCTTCCTATGACATCACATTATAAAAAGAAGATTGCCTGGCATCCAAAATGTAATTGGTTGTGCTTACAAGTAATGACTTATAAAATCAGTTCGGGAAGCATTACATTTCCTACAGGGTATGTATTCACCTAATACATTTCGCCTCTGAAATAAGTCCTCGTTTGTAATGCCTACTGTAAGTGCTTACCGCCCTAGGACATCCCTATGTAAAAGTAACCTATGATTTCATCACAAAGGTAATGGGTCCATCTCATTACCACCTCGCTTACCTACCCATTGCATTTCCCGCTGGGCTGTTATTCATTACATGCAATATATAATAAACACAATATACTAATTTTGCAGTATTTTTATTTTTTTATTCGTTCTCAAATGTAACAATGACAGTCCCTGCGGGAAATGTAATGGGTAGGTAAGCGAGGTGGTAATGAGATGGACCCATTACCTTTGTGATGAAATCATAGGTTACTTTTACATAGGGATGTCCTAGGGCGGTAAGCTCTTACAGTAGGCATTACAGACGAGGACTTATTTTAGAGGCGAAATGTATTAGGTGAATACATAGGTAGATTACCATGTAAGGCATGCAGAATAAATTACTGGCTACCCTTTTTAGCATTAAAAACAATGCTTTCCGAACGTACCATTCCATTTTTGCTACATTTGGTAAGGATTTTTCTAACAAGACATCTTTTTGATTTTGTTGCTCATTGTTAGTGGTATAAATTAATCTTATAAAATTGATGAGGACGGAATAAACTCAAGAAGAGAGGCTTAAGGGGCCTACAGACACACGACATGTTTGTCTACATGTCGATAACTAATCACACACAGACGTAACTACATGTCGATAAACTTACCTAACGACATTATTTGGGAAAGGATTTTACCGTGATAGGTTGTGTGCCTGCGATGTTAAGGCACTAGCTTTTACACTGATGTTGAGAACCAAGTTTACAACTTCTGTACTAACACACTACATGTCTCAGAAAATCAAAACATTTTGATTTTTCGTCAACTTGTTGTGACATGTCGGCAACCGGTGTACAGACGTGATAATTTGACGATTTCCAACTCAGGATGGTAGACATGTCGTGCGTCTGTAGGTCCCTTTAGACAAGCCAAAGACAAATAACAAAAGCACATCACATTTCCAACGAAAGTATTTCACAAGGCATTACCTAGTCGCTTACCTACTCATTACATCGTAAAGACCTCCATTTTCCTAAATTTCCAGTAGAATTTTTCGATTACCAGGTAGGCGCTTACACAAATCATTGAAATATTCGTGAGTTACCAGGGTAACCCCTCGATAGTTTTCCCGCTGGGAGTAATATATAATAAACACAATATAGATACGCGGCACTCATTTCCACTACTACATGCAGCGTAAGCCACGCCCACTCACACGGTTATGCGACACTTTGTCGGTTGGGCATCCCGGCTAACCGTTTTATTAGACGTTGTCACGTCAAAACTTATGTGGTATTTTTAATTGAACTAAGAGTAGTTAACCCACAATAGGAATTAGAAGTTTGTGGGCGCAGAAATTATTTATTCGGACTGTTATACCAAAAAGTAGTACTATGGATTAGCAACATGAATCGTTAATAGCATGAATTAATTAAACACGTGCATTTACGAACGAATTCAGTGTGGCTCAGTCTATAGTGTTTCTAATAAAATTTGTTACATTTCAAGGGACAGCTAAGATTCATGCTATACAGCGAACTCACCAGCTAACTTTTTCGCGGTTAATAATACTTTATTGGGTTTAAAAAAAAAACTGCCAGTTGTAAAATTCTTTTGAATTCCTTCGTAAATGCACGTGTTTAATTAATTCATGCTATTAACGATTCATCTTGCTAATCCATATTACTTCTTTTTATTATAAAACTGTTTTAAACAATCCGAAAAAATAATTCACGCGCCCACGAACTTCTAATTCCCATTTTTAATGTTTTTTTGGTGGGATTTCACTCTTTTTTGCTTTATTCAGTATACAATATCGCTTATTGTGTTCTACTTATGATACCCTTTCATTTGATACCCATGTCGATTGAATATACTATATCGCTTATGGTATTCTGCTTATGATACCCTTTTAATTGATACCCGAGGGGCTGGTGAAGAAATCATAATCCGCCCTCTTGAGACGGCCGCCATGGATTTTACGACATAGCTTATTGTATTCTACTTATCCTACCCTTTCATTTGATACCTATGTTGAAGGGGTGGTGAAAAAAATGGCAATGCGTCTTCTTGAGATGACCGCCATGGATCTAACCATTTATTGAGAATACTATATTGCTTATTGTATTCTACTTATCCTACCTTTTCAATTGATTTCCATGTCGAGGGGGTTTTGAAGAAAATGGTAATCCGCCTCTTGGGATGACCGCCATGTATCTAACCATATATAGATTATACTATATCGGTTATGGTATTCTCCACCGTGTACCTACACCTTGCCGTGGTGGTGGGGCTTGCGTGCCTCGACAGCTTTTAGGCTATGTCGGCGGTGGTAAGCTGGAGAACTAGCAAGCCACCGGTAGGGACTCCCATGCCGAACAGGCTAATTGCGAAGAGGCCAGACGAAGCTAGGTACCTCCCAATCCCCATCCCCTCTTCCATCTTCCCATTTCCCCACTTCTAAGCCAAGGTGTTTACCGTGCCGAGGGCTGCGTGGCCAGCTAGTGGTTAAAGAGTGCTGGTCGCAAACCGTTCCCTCCGATGCCCAGGCAAGGTCGGAGTGTACAAGTGCCTTATCCTGGCAAGCGGCTCTGGCAGGATGGACCTATTTCCGCATTACTCGTGGGATCTATATGGACCAAACAAAAATTAATAAAAAAAAATTGCTTGCCTCTAGTACGGAGGCAATCGCCAGTTGTGCAGCTAGTACCAGCCACAGTACATCTGCACAAATACCACTTTCAACCTCGTCAGAGGAAAAGTTTCTCGCCCCCAGCCTGGAGACGGTAACTGCGAAGACCACCAATCCGGCGAGTGCCAGCCATAGCACACCCGGTTTGGATCGGCCGAGCGAACCAACCCCCAAACGGAGGTCAGAGGGTATGCGTATGCGGCGCCAGTACCAAAAAGCCCTTTTCATTCTTTACAAGATCGCCAAGAATGAGAAGGCCGGTACGGTGCATGAGCGAGACCAGTCTGACAAAGTAAAGTTCCAGTTGATTGTTGAGAATTACAACAAACTGCTGGCACAAAGCCAAACCAACCATCCCGAGTCACGGGAAGTAAAGAAAAGACCTCGATCCTCTCCTAAGGAGAAGACGGACCGAGATTCTAAAAGAGCGAAGGGTCCCCCAAAGGAAAAGCCTGCTGCAGCGAGTACAGCAGCGGCAGGTGGATCACAGCCCGGTGGTCAGAGATCACCTGCAGGTAGCTCTTATGGACGAAGGGAATAACAGGCAAGGGAATAACAACGCCCTGCTATGACTCCTCGGAGGTAGTGAGAGGGTTTAGAATAATCAGATGCGAAGACCAGGCCTCAAGGGACTTCCTAGGCGAATGCGTCACTGAGATCAGGGACGCATGGGAAGGCATGAGACTCAGGCTAATCCCAGCTGCGGATATCCCGAGGAGGCCTAGAGCTCGCATCTGGTTGCCAAAAATAGACTTGGAACCTGGAAAGCTCATCCAGTGTCTCCAAGCACAGAACCCGACGGTTCCTATGAATGACTGGGTGGTCATCAAAAAAGAGGAACCGCTGAAAAATAGCAGTTCATTCTTTCTCCTTATCAACGAGGAGTCCCTCAAAATACTGGAAAAGAATGAACACCGTTTAAGATTTGGCATTAGGTATGCCAAAATGAAAATTTTTAAAAGTCCTTCCCCAGAGGAACTGGTTGAGGGTTCGGGCTTGGAGGAGAGCGCCGAGGTCGGCGCTCAGGGGGCATCGAAAATGCTTCAGATCGTGCAGATCAACCTCCAACACTCTAAAATAGCCACAAACAACCTCCGGATTTTCCTAAAGGAGGAAAATCTGGATGTCGCTTTAATACAAGAGCCCTGGGTACGAGGACGGAACATACAAGGGCTCTCGGACAGCAATACAACACCTTTTACCACCGCCCGGATCAAGGCAAGCCAAGATCCTGTATTTTGGTTCAAAGGAACATAAAAGCCTTCCTCTGCCCGAACTTCAGCTCAACGGACCTAACGGTAGTTAGACTGGAGTTTGGAGGGCGGAAGGGTCTCTACATAGCCTCAGCCTATATGGCTCACCCCCAGGAGAGCTCATGCAAATGACAACAGCACTAAAATCGTGGTAGATCCACCGAGACAGCTCTGCACGAGGTAGTGGGAACTATCGAAAAGACACTGCATTACAAACAATATACTTTGGCAGCCTTTCTAGATATAGAAGGCGCCTTTAACAACGTACGTACGGAATCGATTCGGGAGGCTCTCATAGCCCTAAACGTGGAAGCAAGCCTCAGGCAATGGCTTGCAGCTATGCTGAGCTCGAGAATAATTCAAGCGGATTTGGGAACCGAGACGGCAATCAAATACGCTAATAGAGGTACACCACAAGGAGGCGTCATCTCCCCTCTACTGTGGTTAGTAACGATGAACACCTTACTACAAAGACTGGACAAAAGCGGAGCTAAAATAGTAGCATACGCAGATGACCTAGTGATTATGGTGTCCGGAATGTTTCCTACAGTGATTAGTGAAATCATGCAAGGATGCCTAAATAAAGTTGGCAGCTGGGCAGCAGGTTGCGGTCTGGCAGTCAATCCGGGAAAAACTGAGTTGATGCTTTTTACAGGGAAAACGAAAATTCCCACCTTCAACCTCCCCAGGTTGGAGGGGCATACTCTTACCTTATCCTCCACTGTGAAATTTCTGGGTCTAATCTTAGATCCTAAACTCAACTGGAAGACGAACATAGACGAAAGGGTTAAGAAAGCCTGTATAGCCTTCTACGCCTGTAAAAAAACCTTTGGCAAAAGATGGGGTCTTAGGCCAAAGATGGTCCTGTGGATGTACACAGCTGTGGTACGCCCAATACTCACGTATGGGTCGCTAATATGGTGGCCAGCGCTGAACAGGACCTACAACGTCACAAAGTTGGGAAGGGTCCAGAGAACGGCAGCAGTAGGGGCAACAGGGGCCATGAGAACATGCCCCACGAAAGCTCTCGACGTTCTCTTGCACCGACTCCCTCCCGACCTTCATATCAAACATCAAGCCTCCTGCAGTGCCCTCAGACTAAGGGAATCCGGGGCCTGGACCTCGAAACCCTACGGTCATAGCAACATTTAGAATCTGCTACCGGAGGGTATGGTCGCTAAAATCACAGACTATCTTCTTCCTAGTTTGACCTTTAGGAAGGACTTCTCCGTCGAACTACCCTCAAGAAGAGATTGGAGAAACGGAGACGTCCTGCGAAAGTTCGATGTAAGAATATTCACCGACGGCTCCAAGACGCCAGAGGGTGTCGGAGCAGGGGTTTATCTAGAGACCACTAACAGTTCACTATCCTGGCACCTTCCGGTATACGCCAGTGTCTTTCAAGCAGAATTTTGGCAATCCTGAAGGCCTGTCAGACAATGAACTCAGAACCTACACAAGGATGTAGCATTGGAATTTTCACGGACAGCCAAGCCTCTATAAAAGCTTTGGATTCAGTAAGAATGCGCTCCAAGTTAGTGGAGCGATGCAGAGCCGAGCTAAACAGTCTAGGCAGAAAGCACAACGTGACTCTCGTCTGGGTTCCCGGTCATAGGAACATAGAGGGGAACGAGAAAGCCGACTGCCTAGCCAAGCAGGGGGCCTCTCTCCCGGGCTCGGAGACCGAGATGGTCGGCAGCCCAATAGGTGGAGTCAAAAACGCAATTTTTGACTACCACCTGCTGCTAGCGAGCCAAAGATGGAGAACACTGGAGACCTGCACTATCTCTAGGGCGACCTGGCCGACTTATAACAAGGGGAAAACAATGGGCCTCTTAAACAGATCCCGACGGGATATTGCCAGAATCACGGCAGTCATTACGGGACATTGGCCTATAGGAGACCACGCTGCCAAGTTGGGCATCCCGTATAATATCTCTTGTCGTAGCTGCGGGGAGACGAACGAGAGAGAAACACTTGTTCACTTCTTGTGTAAGTGCCCGGCTTTAGCTAAAGTCAGGCAGCGCACACTAGGCAGGTACTTTTTGGAAGACTTAAAAGAGATTTCCAGACTGGAGATCAGATCACTGTTAAGCTTCCTAAATTCCGCAGGATGGCTTTAGGCATCCGTCACATCCGACCAAACAACCACTTTACATAAGGTATACAAGTTTGAGGCAACAAAACGGCGCGCCAAGCGCTAATTGGGCCTCCGGTCGCACTGGAGGCAGCCCTTCACCTACCTACCTATGGTATTCTACTTATGATACCTGTTGTATATGTATCATACTACCATGGTAACACTGAGTAGGGATAACGAGAAATTAACTATTGGATGCACTGTAAGTTAAGTCGGCACTCGGTCAGCATCGAATCAGTAGGTTAAGATTAAGTATAGTTATAATAATAAAGTAAAGATCTAAAAAGCTAGTCTTTCATTCATAACAAAGTGGCGACGAGGATTATAAAAAAAAAAGTTAAAATAGTCAGTCAAAAGCAATAAAAATTCAGTGAGTTTTATATAAAAGCACATGGTGGTAAAATTCCCTGTGAAAGTGTTGAGTAGAAAAAAAAAAATTGTCTAAAGCCCAAGGGGAAACAAATTACAGTGCATAAGATAATTAAAAGAATCAACAAGAAAAAAATATAACAAAGCCCACGAGTGGAAATGCATGAGCCGCAATTTAAAAAAAAAAATCCTGCAAAAAGCACGTGTAATGATTAATGCTTAGAATTCCAATTAACCAAATTACTAGTGTATTCGTTTTAAAATAATACTAAGCATGTACAGTTCACCTAATTCATCTGAGTTTTGATCAAAGAATTTATAAAAAAAAAAAAAAATACTTGAAAGGCGAGAAAAACGTGCCAACAAAATCTTTAGAAAGAATTGTTTTTATCAATATTCAGCGTTAATTTGTCTAGCTTAGTGCTAATAAAACAAGTCATGAGTCGTTTAATTGGGCAAATTGAACCTTTCGTGCCTGGTGCAAATTTTGAGGCGTATGAAGATCGCTTAACACAATTTTTTAAAGTCAATGATATCCAGGAAGAAGCTAAAACTCCGCTATTTATTACCATCGCGGGTCCCGAAATATATGAACTGTTAATGTCGTTAACGGTGCCAGAAAAACCAAGTTCAAAGCCGTTTTCAATCTTGATTTCAATACTACGGGAACATTTTAAACCAAAAAAAAGTAAAAGAGCAGAAAGGCTACGTTTTTATAAAGCAGTACAGGAAACAGGTGAATTAATCTCAGAGTACATTGTGAGGTTAAAAACATTGGCGCAAACCTGTGAATTTGGAGATTTTCTAACAAGTAAAAATACTTTAACGAAGGCAGAAGAAAAGGAATTTACCAGTGCACTTTTAAATAAATGTAGATTAGAGGCGCTTGACGAAGCCCTAACGGATAGATTTATTACGGGGTTAAACAATGAACGAATTCAACGAGTGCTGTTAGAAAGTGATGGTTTAAGCTTTGAAGAGTGTTGTAATAAGGCATTACAAATGGAATTAATAGCACGTGAATCCAAATCCCTTCAACCTATGCGACAAAATGCTGTTTTTTCCAAAAGTTACGCAAATAAGGTAACTGCAAGTGGGTCGAAAACAAATCGAAATAGAGAGCCAAACAATAGTCGAAATACACACATATCAAATGAAAACGAGAGTCGGCCATGTAGACGATGTGGAAGGAAACATGATGAAAGAAATTGTCCAGCAGTAAATTGGGAATGTTTCGTTTGCCACAAAAAAGGCCATACATCAAAATGTTGTCATCAGAAGCAGTATGTAAAGCTAAAGTTGATTAAGAATATCAAGAGTATCAAGAAATTTAATCCTCCTGTAGAAAAGCAGTTAGTAATCGAAGGACAACCCATCATATTTGAATTGGATACAGGAGCATGCACCACCGTCATGTCGCAACAGGATTTTATAGATAAGCTAAGTTTTTTGGAATTGTCAGAGTCTAGTAATAATTTAATTACAGTTACAGGTGATAACATAGAGGAAGTAGGACATTGTCAAGTCAGAGTGAGCCTAGGTCAGGAGCTTCATAATCTTCAATTAATCATAGTTAAAACCGACAAATTAGGTAAACCCCTTTTAGGGAGAGATTGGTTAGACATATTGTGTCCAGGTTGGCGAAACATAGGCCATGAGATTAATGCAGTGAGTAACAAATTTATTTACGAATTAAAAGAAAATTTTTTCAATGTATTTAATAATGATATAAACCGTCCGATTGAGGGTTTTACGGCGGATTTAGTAATAAAAGAAAATCAAGTTCCTATCTTCCATGCTGCGTATGGTGTTCCATATAGGTTACGTGAAAAAGTTGAAAATGAGATTGAACGTCTTTGTACGGAAAAAATCTTAGAACCAATAACCCATAGTAGATGGGCAAGTCCAATTGTTATTGTCCCAAAAGCGTCAGGGGAAATCCGTCTTTGTATTGACTGCAAGGTCACCATCAATAAGTGTCTAGAAAGTAACCATTACCCTTGCTATTGTATTCGGGGTAAAAAAATTTCACAAGTATTTATACGGTCAAACATTTATAATTTGTACTGATCATTCAGCATTGAAAGAAATATTTTGTCCAAAAAAAAGCACTCCGCCAGTAGCGGCTGCTAGGCTTCAAAGATGGAGCATTCTTCTGTCAATGTATTCTTATACAATCCAGTATAGGAACTCCAAAAGCATGCGCCACGCTGATGCATTGTCTCGACTACCCCTGCAAATGCCTACAATGGTAGAAGAAATACCTATAAATTATTTTTCAGAGCACGAAAATGTCCCCATTGATCAGAAAAAAATTGAAGCTGAATTAAATAAAGATAAAATATTGTCCAAGGTGTATAAGTATCTACGTAGCCATTGGCCTGATAAAATAACGCAGGAAATAGTCCCATATTATGCTAAGCGCAAATCCTTAGCAACGGAGAAAGGAAAAATTTATTATAGTAATCGAGTCGTTGTTCCTAATTCGCTACGTCAATCGGTTCTTAGTACCTTACATGAAAATCATACAGGTATAGTTCGCATGAAAATGCTGGCTCGTTCTTATGTATGGTGGCCTAACTGCGATAAAGAAATGGAGAACTTCATTAAATCTTGTCCCCAATGTCAAAAAACACAAAACACCAATAAAGAAAAATGTACAACAGTCTGGCAGAAGTCTACATATCCCTTTGAAAGAGTTCATCTCGATTTTTTCTATTGGCGTGGGAAATCACTATTAATGCTAGTCGACTCTTTTAGCAAATTCTGTGAGATAAAAATTATGGAACGTACCAACGCAATACGGTTAATAAGAGAATTGCAAAAGATTTTCGCTCTTTTCGGACATCCTAAGGTGATTGTGACAGATAATGGACCACCATACGGATCTTTTGAATTTACGAAATATTGTAAAAAATTAGGAATTTTACTTTTACACTCGCCTCCCTATCACCCTCAGTCGAATGGTGCAGCTGAGCGCGCTATTCAAACAGTCAAGAAAGTTTTTAAAAAATACAGTCTGGGAAAAGAACATAAATTGTCGCTTGAAGAACAAATAGAAAAATTTTTGCTATATTACAGAAATACTCCTAGTACCGCTCATACCAAGGCTCCCTCTGAATTGATTTTTAATTATAAGCCTAGAATAGAATTAGATTTAATTAAGGATAAATCATATTATAACCCAGCTAGAAATACAAAAAAATGTCAAATTTTTAATAGAAAAAGAAATGAATTATCAAGGAAAAAAGAACATAATGAATTACATTTTAGTAAACTGTCAACAAATAGATTTAAGAACTCTAAACTGTTAAATAAAACAAGAGCTATACAAAAAATTAGACCGAAATTCAAAGAGGGAGAGAAAGTTATGTATAGGAATCCGTTCAAAAATTATGTGAATTGGTTACCTAGTCGAGTTATGAAAATAATAAGTTCTACTACATACCTAATTAATGGTAATAATTATATACGTTTTGTTCATGAAAATCAATTAAGAGTAAGTCGTTTGTCAGAAAAGGAACATCCGTCCTTTAAGTTATTAGAGATTATTGAGAAGGCAATTTACAATGTAAGGAAAACAGCCAACTTGAAGACAAAATAATGCCGTCTAATGAAATGTCTACGGGTTCAAATGAAGTCGAATTACCTATTGCAGTGCGAAAACCATCCAGGAATGCTAAGAAACCTGTACGTTATGTTCCTGTCTGGTAATGCAGATTTAAGTCTAAATAAGTTTAAGTTCCTTCAGGTTGACTGTAGTCTAAGAGAATAACCTATGTCTAGATGTTTTAATTAAAAGGGGGAAAGTTGTTGTATATGTATCATACTACCATGGTAACACTGAGTAGGGATAAGGAGAAATTAACTATTGGATGCACTGTAAGTTAAGTCGGCACTCGGTCAGCATCGAATCAGTATGTTAAGATTAAGTATAGTTATAATAATAAAGAAAAGATCTAAAAAGCTAGTCTTTCATTCATAACAATACCCTTTCAATTGATACACATGTCGAGGGGGTTGTTAAGAAAATGGTAATCCACCCTCTTGAGATGATCGCCACGGATCTAACCATATATTGAGAATACTATATTGCTTATTGTATTCTACTTATCCTACCCTTTCCATTGATACCCATGTCGAGGGGGTTGTGAAGAAAATGGTAATGCGTCCTCTTGAGATGACCACCATCTAACCATATATTGAGTTTACTATATCCCTTATGGTATTTTAGTTGTGATATCTTTTCACTTGATACCCATGTCGTGGGAGCTGTGAAGAAATAGTAATCCGCCTTCTTGAGAAGCGTACCAGTTAATATGAATTCTTTTCGTTAATCATCGAAATTATAGGGAATGCTATCTGACATCAACAGTGCTGGATTCGACTAACTTGTAACGAATATGTCATATTTTTGGAAATAAATTACAATTACGAACTCGGCAAAAAGAGTAATCAATATTTCAAAATTTTACTGTACTAACCACTTTTATATGAACACATTTTGTTAATCATCTAATGCCATCTGGCATCAATAGTGCGAGTAAACACTTTTCGACTAACTAGTAGCACCATCTCATTAATTGAGCAATTGAATAGCTTCGCTGACGACGGTAACCTGCGTTACTCTTACAGCTACGATACAAGACAGACTTATGCCAGATCCTGTCTTGATGATCGTGAAGTAATGTTCAACTCTATTAATAACGACATTGAACTTATTCTAGAGTGGGGAACAAAGAATCGTGTCGAATTCAACCCCTCCAAAACCAAGTACTGTCTTATTTCCAAGAAGAAGATCAACACCTCACCATCCTTGTCAGTGGATGGCGTGGAACAAAAGGCCGACCCATCCCTACACATCTTAGGTGTGACATTAGCCAAAGACTTGCGATGGAATGACCACATATTCCAAATCGCCAAACAAGCATTCCAGTGCTTGGGTTTTCTTAAGAGGTGCAAGTTCCTCCTCCAGCCATCGGCCCGTGTATTTATAAATCCCATATTCGACCTCTTCTCGAATATAACTCTCTCGTTTGGGGCGGCGCTCCCATAACCACCTTGGCATGGTTAGATAAGGTCCAAAAAAAGGCCCTTAAATTAATTGATGACGACACCGCCTGCTCCACCATCGACCCCTTGAGCCACCGTAGGAATGTAGCAGCACTAACAAAATTTTATCGCTACTATTATAGCGACTGTTCCTCCGAAATAAACGCCTCCTGCCTCCACGGCAATCTTATAACCGCAACACCAGATTAGCCCACTCGTCTCACTCCCCCTTTCTCGCACTCAGCAAGATATGAATTCGTTTGTAAATAGAACAACTCGACTGTGGAATAATTGTTGCAGAAAATCGCTACTGTATTTGGTAGCGGTAGTTTGAAAATTTCGACTGACGCGTCGCGACGTTTTACTTGCACAGAGTGTGCAGACACCAGTCTTACTTTAAGCATAGAAGCAAGCGGATCAATAAAATTAGTTGTCTATATTTCGAAATCGGGTCTTTTTATTTCTTAAAACCTTTATTTCAGAAACATCTGGTGCCGAAACCCGGGAACTTTAACGAATAGATTTAACTAATATTAAATTTTGATCGGTGTTTGTTTATAATGGAATCCTCTAGAGCAGTGTATCGTGGACAGATCACGCGCCTCGCTAATAGTGCTACGGAATATTTATCCACGCTAAAAAAGGAAGAGCAAAATTTGGACTCAATCGAGGAAGAGTTAACTGTTGCTTTCCAACGGTTATCAGCAGCGCATGAAAGCCTTAACAAAACCAATAACGAACTACGCTCTTCGATGAACATTAAGGAGGATGCTGCAAAGGAATGGGAAAAAGTAATTGGGGTTATATCACGTCTTCAACTACGCCTGGAGAAAATTAAGATGAATCGAAGTAATACACCGAAAAGTCCTTCCGCCACAGGTCAGAATCAACAACATGCTACCAAGTTGCCGAAATTACCACTATCACGATTTTCGGGATCTCTCAAGGATTGGATATCGTTCTGGGAGCAGTTTAAAACTGCGATCCATGAAAACGGTTCCTTATCAGGTGCCGAGAAATTTAATTACCTACATTCTGTGCTAACCGGCAAAGCCGAAAAATCAATAGCGGGATTTACCCTATCAGCTGCATGTTATGATGGAGCAATCGCACTTCTACAAGAAGAATACGGCAATACGGAGAAATTGATCGACCATAACATGCAGGAATTAATGGCTTTACAACCAATATACCAAAGGTCGGACGTAACAAAGCTTCGAAATTTATACAACACTGTGATGACGTGCGTACGTTCTCTTACAGCCTTGGGTGTAGCAACGTGCAAGTAGGTACTACATAAATGTTGAAAACAATCCTGTTAAAATGTCTACCTAATGAATTAAGGATTGAATACCATCGACAGCAATCCACTGTTGGAGAAAAGTCTAATACATCGCAGGGAGATCAAACAGATGTAAACATGCATGCAGAAACCGCTTCGGAAATAACGTCAACTTCCACACTTGCGCTAGAAGGCGACAATTCAGTGTCAAATATTTTGAAGTTCATCAAGAGAGAAGTAGAGTCCCTTGAAAAGGCATCCGTCGACACAATAAAGCAATCGAATTCCAACAAACGGTTATCTACAGTTCCTACAGCAGCGGCTATAACTGTGGCAGCAAAAGAAATTTGCATATTCTGTAAAAGCTCGCAGCATTCGGCGTTAGTGTGTAATTCCAATAATTTGACATTAGATCAACGTAAAAGAGATTTTAAGAAACGATGGACGATGTTTTCGTTGTTTAAAACAGGGGCATAGGTCAAAGTTTTGCAGAGTTAAAGGTGTGAAGTGTGGCAAAGGCAAAGGAAAACATCCTTCAGCTTTGTGCGATCCAAGCTTTAAGGCTCAGTTTGAAGCTCAAGCTTCATTAATAAAAGTTCAAGCTAAAGCAGCCTCTCATGCTCCTAATAGAAGTGAAAATGTTTCAGAGATAACGCAAGGTCTTAATTTATGTGCGCAAAATAAACCTTCCAGTGCAACACCATTTTTCTTAAAACCGCACGAGTAATCGCTTCTGATATTGGACCCTTTCAGCGGATATTAGTTCGTACAATTATCACTGGTCTGCAAAAAACGGGTCATTTTTTCTCCTTTCCAATTTAATAGTCGTATCCTAAGTATTTTTTCGCGCTGAATCCGAATCCGTTGGCCAAATTACCCTATCACGTCAGGATTTTGAGCAATCCTAACCTAAAAGTGCCAAAAAGCGTGTTTTTGCACTTTTGCGCGTTAAATATCTCAAAACTATGGAATGATAGGGCAAATCGGACAACGGGATCGTTTTCAGCATGCCAAAATCTACAGCAAACCATGTCGAAAGCGTTAAATTTGAAAAAACTTTTTTTGTAATACTGAAAAGAAAAACTTCGGTGCAACGATGATATCATGTGTTAATAAAAATCGTCGATTTCGCGCTAAGAAGTTTTTCTTTTCAGTATTACAAAAAAAGTTTTTTCAAATTTAACGCTTTCGACATGGTTTTCTGTAGATTTTGGCATGCTGAAAACGATCCCGTTGTCCGATTTGCCCTATCATTCCATAGTTTTGAGATATTTAACGCGCAAAAGTGCAAAAAACACGCTTTTTGGCACTTTTAGGTTAGGATTGCTCAAAATCCTGACGTGATAGGGTAATTTGGCCAACGGATTCGGATTCAGCGCGAAAAAATACTTAGGATACGACTATTAAATTGGAAAGGAGAAAAAATGTGCAGACCAGTGTTATTGACGGTGGAAGTCATTTCTCTTACGTTACTGAGGCTGTAGTGAAAAAATTAGGATTATCAGTAATAGGAACGCAACCGCTAAATTTACTGATATTTGGAAGTGACGGACAGTCTACAGGAACAAAATATAACCAGGTACGATTAAGGTTGAAAAGCCAATTTAATAACTCTTATAATTTTCGATGCATTGGTGGTTACACAAATTTGTGCTGACGTCTTAGCGTCTCCGAATAAAAACAAATTTCAGTTAGAAGAGTACCAATTTGCTGGCTCTTTGCAAATTAATGATGGAATTGAAATAGAAGACGGACTTAGTGTATTAATAGGTGCGGATTCCTACTGGTCACTTGTTACGGATAAATTCTATAAAATTACTCCAAAACTAACTGCTGTGGAAACTATTTTCGGCTGGACTCTTCATGGGCCAGCAGGCGATGATACATTTGTTTCTACGAAAATGACAGGAGCTTGCTTGTCTTTAAGCGCCATTGTTACCGATAACGAAATTTCAAAGTTATGGAATCTTGATATTTTAGGAATCTCTAATGAAGTGGACTGTGTTAAAGACCAGGAGTTATTCGAAAAATGTATTACGAGATGCACGGATCGTTATGAAGCGAGTGTTCCCTGGAAAGATCCGAGCATCGTTTTAGATGATAATCGAGACGGCGCACTTAGAAGATTTCACTATTTAGTCAGAAAATTAGCGAGAGATTCGAAAAGGTTTCTTGAGTATGATGTGGAAATAACAAAGCTTATAAAAGCGGGATTCGCGGGACGCGTAGAAGACATGCATACTGAAAAGAGGATCTACTACTTACCCCATCGCCCAGTTTATCGAGAAGATAAGGCCACAACTAAACTAAGGATAGTCTTTGACGCCTCCGCTCACGGACCAAACGCTACTTCACTCAACGATAATCTCTATATTGGGGAAAATTTATTGCCAGACGTCTTGAAGGTAATTTTGAATTTTCGTGCTGCAAGAATCGGATTAGTATCGGATATAGAAAAGGCGTTTCTGCAGATTATTTTGAATTAAAATGTTCGTGATGTACATAGATTTTTTTGGTATGCCAATTCAATTAACTCATTGCAGGATTTGCCACCATTGGTGTTTTCCGACTCACCAGAGTAACTTTCGGTGTTACTAGCAGCCCCTTTCACTTGACTGCCACTATTAGAAGACATCTTTCTGTCGAGGCATCACGATATCTTGAAACTTGCGAAGTAATGCAAAATGCATTTTATATGGACGATCTAGTTTTTGGCGCTGATAATGAAGCAGAAGCAGAAAAATTCTATTTAGAGGCGAAGACCATCATGCAGAGCACATCTATGCGCCTATACAAGTGGAATAGTAATCACCCAAAACTACGAGCCTTGTTTATCGCACATGGAGAAGAATGCCCTGTTATTCAGAAAAGGCTAGGAGTAGTATGGAACACTTTTAATGAAGATTTAAGCGTAAATCTGGATCCGGTCATACAATTTATAAGGAACGAAATCGTTTATACGAAAAGAGGTGTGTTACAAGTTATTTCTAGGATTTTTGACCCCATTGGTATGCTTAGCCCAGTCACTGTGAAACTAAAGATATTGTTCCAGGATTGATGGAAATGCAAATTATCATGGGACGAACTCTTGGATAAAGAAGAAGAAGTCAGATTCTCTGAGTGTTGTAAAGATTTATTGAATCTTTCAGATTTGTTCCTGCCGAGGTCTGTCTTAAGCGATCAAGCTTCATCTACTTTGCAGCTGCATATTTTCGCTGACGCGAGCTTACGTGCTTATGAAGCCGTCGCATATATTAAGAGCATAAACAAATCAGGTAAAGCTGTTGTGTACTTTCTTTGTTCCAAGAATCGAGTAGCGCCTCTTAAGGAAGATGGTAGTTCTGGAGAATTAACTCTACCAAAATTAGAGTTGACGGCAGCGCTGATCGCCTCACGATTATTTTTCTACATAAAGAATTCTCTTAAGTTGCAGTTTGAAGGCACATATTTATGGACCGATTCTCAGATTGTGAAGCACTGGATACGCGGACGGGCTGATCAGTGGAAACTTTTTGTGCGTAACAGAGTAG
Organism: Thereva unica; assembly: GCA_949987705.1. NCBI lineage: Eukaryota > Metazoa > Arthropoda > Insecta > Diptera > Therevidae > Thereva > Thereva unica. The sequence goes on from OX465284.1 coordinate 52,171,137, forward strand.
AAGAAGTTCAACGTATTACGAGGATGGAATATTGGAAACACTGTCCCGGGAAATGCAATCCAGCAGATTTGTTGACACGTGGAAAAGGTGCGGATTTTCTTATAGAATCAGCTTTGTGGAAACACGGGCCGGACTGGCTTCGTGAGGAAACTGGTCATGAATATCCAATGGAAGAAAACTTGCCGATTGAAGCAACAGTGCTAAATATGCTAAATCCGTCTGCGCCATCTTCGACTGTTACGATCAAGGAACCAGTCATTCCTCCCTCAAAATACAGCAGCTGGAGGCGTCTATTGCGGGTTACGGCTTGGATTCTCCGCTTCAGCAAGGGAAAGAATCGACCGGTGACACGTTTTTTGACAGCACAAGAAATTAATCAAGCGAAAAGCTATTGGATAAAAAATGCCCAAAATTCTTATTTTCAGGAGGAAATTAATGCTTTGCTAAGTCGTCGAGAGATCGCTCGTTCCTCAAAGTTACTTACCCTAAATCCAAAGTTAGATGGAGAAGGATTTTTAAGAGTATCGAGCAGGATGCAGTTTCTACAAGGTAGCGGGAATGATAGGTACCCAATCATCTTGCCTAAGTCATCACCTATTACCCATCTCATAGCGAAGGACGCTCACGGACGAGTTCTATATGGTGGCGTGAACTTAGTTATAACCAAACTAAGAGAACATTTTTGGATAGTAAGAGGGAGAGCTCTAATAAAGGCGATTGTGAAGAGATGTGTAATTTGCAAAAAGCTCAAGGGGAAGCCATTTTCATAACCTTTCGCACCTTTACCAAAGGAGAGACTATTATCTTCCAGACCATTCGAATCCGTGGGAATAGATTTTGCCGGTCCACTTTTTGCGAAAAACAGCGAAGGCAACGTAACGAAGTGTTACATCCTGGTTTTCACTTGCGCAGTGGTTCGTGCTGTGCACCTCGAACTAGTCCCATCTCTAACCACCGAAGGATGCCTATCTGCATTAAGAAAGTTTGTTGCACGAAGAGGAGCCCCAAAGGTAATATTTTCGGATAATGCTAAAACCTTTCAGAGAGCGGCCCTTGAAATATCAAACTTGAATATTATAAACAACGAAGTTTTTCAAGGATTTTTGACAAACCATGCCATATCCTGGCGTTTTATAGTGGAACGCGCCCCCTGGTGGGGTGGTTTTTGGGAGCGTATGGTACGAAGCATAAAGGAGATCTTAAGAGTAGTCATTGCTAAGAAAACCTTAAATTACGAACAGTTGGAAACGTTATTGGTAGAAGCCGAGAGTGTCATAAATCAACGACCAATGACCTACATTAGTAACGATCCTGCCGATTTGACACCACTAACGCCTGCGCATTTCTTGACCGGATATGGAGAAGCCTCGTCTGACCTGTCAGATAATTTGCTATTACCTACGGCCGATGACATAAGGAAAAAATGGAAGTTCCGGTTAAATATGATCCGTTCTTTGTGGAAGCGATGGCGCCATGAATATTTGCAGTTGTTGCGTTCACACCATCATTCGCATACAAGTGCATCATCATTAATAAAACCTGGCGAAGTGGTCCTGGTTTTCGATCAATCGAAGCCCAGGCTACTTTGGAGGCTTGCGATAATAGAATCCGTTTTCGAAGGAAGAGACGGGAAAGTACGAGCCTGCAAGGTGCGTTTTGCTGACGGGACAAGACTCAGGAGGTCCATACAATTATTATACCCTTTAGAAGTCAACTGCTATCGGGGGCCGGACGATGTTGCCGAAAATCGCTACTGTATTTGCTAGCGGTAGTTTGAAAATTTCGACCGACGTTTTACTTGCACAGAGTGTGCAGACACCAGTTCGACTTTAAGCAAAGAAGCAAGCGGATCAATAAAATTAGTTGTCTATATTTCGAAATCGGGTCTTTTTATTTCTTAAAACCTTTATTTCAGAAACAATAATCTCTCTCAGTCAGTATTTCCGAGCTCCTACAACATCCAAGAGTTCAAACGCGGGGTTCATCGCCACCTTCTTAAACACCCCTTCACACCCCCATAACCCTTAACCTATTACCCCAACACCCCATAACCCTTAACCTATTCCCCCCCCCCCCGTACTAAGCTTGCTGCTAGACATTGCATCATGACGTGACAAACGACATGACGGACTGGTAGTACAAAGGGTGATTCCTGAGTTTAGCACTGCCACATAAAAAAAAGCTTATAACGCCATCTAATAGAATAATTTTGAGTACCCACTTTTTTAGACTGAAGGAGAAAAAAAAGTCCGTTTCGAAATGTAAAGAATGTAAAAATAAAGAAAACGAAGAATGATAGGAAAAAAAAACTCATGGAATAATAAATTATGTATATTGTGATTATCGGTTACAAATTAAAAATTACTTATATTGCTTATAAAAAGGTGATAAATCGCATAATTTTATTAAAAAAACACCTTGTTTTCCATGTTTAGGTGTAAATAAGGGTTTAGCTGTTTGCCCTTACGAACTCGGCAAACTACTGCTTGCCTTGATGAGCTTCCAGCAGATACAAAGAAACATCCTATCGATTGTAACAGATACCAAACACGGACGTCTCAACACATCACTGTTAATACCATCGCAGCTCACCGAACAGATCAAATTCATCCGAGAGCACCTACCGCAGGACGTAAGACTGCCGGGAGAAAGCGGATCATCCTCCTTATTGGAAATATGCAACATAATGCAAGTGAGAATAAGAATAACTGAAACCAGGGTTTTGTTTGACATTCGCATTCCAATATTTAAATCGGAATCCTATCGTTTATATAAATCAATACCGATTCCTGTACATGGTTCAGACAAATTTATCTCTATACAGTTGTCAAATACTTATTTAGTTGTAAATCATCACAGGGACCGTTTCAGTCCAATGACTGTTAACTGTCAACGTGAGTAGACGCGCTTCCCGCATTTTTCACTTTTTGGTCTTGTTTCTGTTATTGTTTTGTGTGCAATTTATAATTCAAACCCCTATATAAACAAATACCCGGTTTTTCATTCTGTGCCAGTGTCAAGTGACTATAGTGTTTTCCTTCAGGATCTGTGCTAGTTTCATACATATTTAACTGACTTTCGTGTCATAATTAATTTGGACTTTGGACTTTCAAAATATTAAGTAATTACTCAATATGTATAAATGCATGAGTGCGACTTGTTATGCAGCCGATGCTGTTTCTGCTGACGAAGGCGAATGGATTGCATGTAACGGAATTTGCGATAACTTTTTTCATATATCATGCATCGGACTTACACGCACTACCACCCGACATATTAAAGAAATTAAAAAAGCTTTCAAGTTCTTTTGCCCTGAGTGTAAGTCCATTAATCTTCCGCATTTGTTATTGGCAATTAAATCTAATAACAGCAATGTAATGAGCTTGACTGAAGCTGTAAATAACATGAAAGAAGATTTTGAAGCTTACAAAGTCAAAGCCAATAATGCAGAAAAAAATCACAGCTGGAAAACATCGACGAGCTTTCATGTGCTATAGATCGTAATTGTCGGAATTACTTAAAAAATTATGAATCGGTTAAGTTGAAGCTTGACAACTTATCCACCCCGGCGGATAATGCTGCAACTAAAAATGAATTAATGGATGAGTTAAAAAATATTATAAGACTGGAAAGCCATTCTATAAAAACATCCATAAAAAAACTTAATGAAAAGAACTCAGAAGGTATAGCTCCTGCGATCACGACTACAGCGAAATACTTCGTGTAGCTTCAGATTGCCTTGACAAGCTTTCATTATTCGATGACAAAGTGTTACAGCTTAATGACCACTTAAGAAACCAGTTTAATTATGTCGAATCTGAGCTAGATAGCTTAAAATCCCTGGTTGTCGAAATTAAAACATCGACTCATAATAGGTCCATCGAAAATCCTATTTGGGATAAGGAGGCAATTCCATTCTCGGATGAACTGGTACGAGATCAACTACCCAAGGATACTACCACAATTACCACCGACTGCTGCTTTACGGGAAATTTCGCCCTTGGTGCACCCAATCTGCACACACAAACCTTATCGGTTTCATCGAAGCCATCGCATTCCTTACCACCTCTGTACCTTCCCGAACAAAACATTAGTAAATTTGGTACAACGTGGTCATTGGATGAATGGAATTGCAGACTGAAAAAGTTAAGTGCGAAAAACACCGTGAATGTCAAGTCGAAAAATGAGCCGAAACAGCAACCTAATAAATCGAGGCGGAGTATTGTAATTAACACTCCCAACACCATGGTACCTCCAAATCAGAGATCAGCTTACCTCCTCAACGGCGCACCGTTCCAAGCAAATCCGTCTTGGGTTAGGAATATGTTCCAGACCGAGTTCTCTATTAAGCTCCTTGGCTGTGAACTCGTCTCGCAAATAAACAATAAGGACAACTTACGGAGCTTCAAAATAACAATGGCCACTAAATATGAATGGCTATTTCTCAACTCTGCCTCGGATGTTTTCAAATGGAATGCTTTAACGCTCCGCCGCTGGAATGATAGATTAAGTAATAAATTTAAGGTAGTTAAAACTAGGATTAATAACACTATTAGCTCCAAAAATAAGAATATTAACATACTAACAAAGCATGCAAAATCCCCTAATATCCACAGTAACATTAACTCTAAAATCATCAAAACCAATAATAACAGCATTCCCACCCGTACTCCTGTCGTCTCTGCACAAACAAATAATAGCGATTTATACCCAAATTTTTCTCGTAGCCATATTATCATCGGCGGCCGCTCTTATTCCGATGTTACCGAGATTCCGATAAACAATCAACCTCCCCTTAACCCTCCACAACCTCATACTCCTACGGTTGTGGCAGATACACCAATGTTGGCGAGCTCTTCCATCACTGCAACCAAACCAAACTTCTTGGACCCTCTGCAGCCTCCGAACGTCAAAAACACCTTAATTCGGTACCTATTATCTCGTCTCAGAGATCATAGGATTTATGATAATGTAAGGCTCTTTCTTGCTTATATGCACAACAAACCTGACTCTAAATGTGTAAATGGTAAGACCAGGACCAGCCTCATTATTTCGATCCAACAAGAAGGTCTCCCCATCGATCGGAATACCCTGCTTAAGCTCTACACTGTTTATAATGAGCAATACCAGATCTCTTCTGAGCAAGTAAGGAAGGATCTCGCCACCTACGCCTCACATATGAGATCACTACATGTGTCTCAATTGCAGAGGAGCCGGGACGAAATGGCTAGATATTATCGTCCGTAACTAGTCACTTCTCCGACAAAAACTCGCATCTCAACTACCCCTGACCCAACTGAGAACATAAGGCTCTTTTACCACAATTGCAGTGGTATGAGAGGCAAACTTAATAACCTTTTCATTGACTGTAAATCTTGCAATTTTAATGTACTCGTAATCACAGAATCGTGGTTAAATGAAACTTTTGTAAACCAGGAGATCTTAGACTCCACCTGGACGATATACAGATGCGATAGAGACTACAACTCTACCAGTCTCTCAAGAGGTGGAGGTGTTCTTATAGCGGTCAAGGACCCCCTGAATAAGGAACTAATCGCAACTAAAAATTCGAATTCCTTTGAACATGTTTTCGTGCGAGTTGAATCGGGCAGGAAACACATATTTTTCGGCACTTTTTACATACCCCCTAACTCTGACGAATCTAAATATGATGAATTACTTCATATATTAGATGATATTAACGAATCTCTCTCCAGTTGCGACGACATATTTATTTTAGGAGACTTTAATCGCCCTAATATATCTTTTATCCCCGACGAGGAAGAAAATTGTTTACTTCCGATTAACGTCACAAATGCTATCGATATAAAGTTTATCGACTCCTTTTATGGAAATGGTCTACACCAAATCATTAGAGCTCCGAATTCTCGTGGTAATTGGTTAGATCTAATCTTCACTAACTCACCTGAGGAGCTGAACATCCTGCCTGCTCCGCCTGAGGAAAACCTTTTTACCAACTCTACTCACCATTCTGCATGGATCCTCGAACATAATACCGCAATATCTAATCATCGTATATCATACAATAACTCAATCATTTATGGTTATAAAAATGCAGACACTAACAGCATTGCCTTCGAATTATCCCTAGTAGACTGGGAAAATAGGCTTTCTGGTAATGACATTGACGAAATGGTGTCTTGCTTCAACACTATAATATTCAACGTTATTGACAAACATGTGCCCAGAATTAAAAGAAGGGATAAATTATCGGAACCATGGCTGGATAAGAATGTCCGTTCTCTTCGTAATCAGAGAAATAAATTGTATAAGCTGATTAGAAATAACCCCCATGCAAATGATGAACTGAAATTAGAATACACTAGGCTAGCCTCAAAGTTCAGTCTTAGGTCACGTGAGGCCTATACTACATATCTTAACTCTGTTGGCGATAGCATTATAAGAGATCCCAAAAAATTCTTTCAGTTCGTTAATATGAAACGAAAGACCTTAGGCTATCCAACTACAATGACCAATGGCAGTAAACACTCCTCTTGCCCTCAGGAAATTTGTAACATGTTTGCTGACAGGTTTACCGAAGTGTTTTGTCCAAAATCTGATACAACACATACTGACCCAACACACACGCGCACTGTTACTTCAACTCTTATAGATAACATATCCCTATCCGTCGAAGACATCATGACAGGTTTAAACAATCTGGATATCAATAAAGGTCACGGTCCCGACAATCTGCCTCCTTGCTTTCTGCAGTGCTACTCAACTTAAATTCTATATCCCCTCCATCTTATTTTCAACAAATCCTTATCGTTAGGAAAATTTCCTATAACTTGGAAAAAATCCTACCTCATACCAATTCATAAAGCATCTAATAAGCATTTGGTGGACAACTACAGGGGCATTGCAATATTATCAGCAATTCCTAAACTCTTCGAAAAGCTTGTTTACAACAAGATTGCCCAAACAATCGATCCGCTCCTCAATGACCAACAACATGGCTTCAGAAAAGGGCGCTCGACAACTACTAACCTTATGACACTAACCTCCGAACTACTATGTGGTATGGAGAACGGTAATCAAATCGATGCTGTCTACACTGACTTCAGTAAGGCCTTCGACCGTGTCGACCACCATATCTTAATAACAAAACTACTAAAATTCGGAATATCTGGGCCTATCCTAAGATGGATAGAATCATATCTTAACGGAAGAACACAGGCCGTTAGATTTCAAGGATTTCTGTCAAAAGAAATCGAAGTAACTTCCGGAGTCCCCCAGGGTAGTCATCTTGGCCCACTTTTATTTAATATATTCACCTCAGACCTGTCAGAAAAACTAAGTAATATACGACATCTCTTTTATGCCGATGACCTCAAAATATATAGTGTCATAAGGTCGAGTGATGACGTAACTCTCCTTCAGTCGAAACTGAATACGTTACATGACTGGTGCTCCACCAATAAACTGCAACTAAACACCAGTAAATGCCACGTAATTACCTTCTCTCGTAAAAAAAGCATACAGTTGCAATACTATTATCTCAACGGGAGGGTATTAGACCGCGTTGATCAAATTGTAGATTTGGGTATTGTCCTGGACAATAAATTAAATTTCAATTTGCACTACGATAATATTATTGCAAGAGCGAGCAAACTTCTAGGCTTTATAAAGAGAAGAGCCAAGGAATTTGACAACCCTCGAGTTACAAAAACCCTTTTCTGTTCGCTAGTCCGCCCGATTTTAGAATACGCATGCCCGATCTGGAATCCTATTTACCAGGTAAGCAGTAACAGGTTTGAGTCAGTGCAAAAGAAATTTCTACTCTTTGCTCTGAGAAATCTATACGACTCGCGTGATTTCCATAGCCTACCACCCTACATGGACAGGCTCAAAGTGTTGGATCTCATGCCTCTGTTTAATAGGCGTAAGTTGCTTATATCATGCTTTACTTTGGACGTCTTGAACGATAGGATCAATGTTCAGTTTCTGTCAGACAGGATCAAAGTTAACGACGATGTCCGTCAGAATAGGCATACGAAAATGCTTAGGGAATATTCTCATCGGACCGAGTATGGAAAGAACGAGCCCGTCAACAGATGTTGTATGATTTTCAATGGCCACAGTTCCTGCTTCTCCCCTGGAATGAGCAAATTATCCTTCAAGAAAAAATTGATATCCTTCCTGTCATCCGAATTATCCTGAACTAACACTATAACTAATGTACCATAAGTTATAAAGATATACCTGTGATAAATTGTTAAATGCAAATATACTTTTAGCGATTGTATGTATATATTCATAAGTTACTTTCCCTGTGTAATATAGTTTAAGCAAGCCTTGTTTGGCGTAAATAAATAAATAAATAAATAGAATGAGTAGGAGCTAAGTGCATGTCAACTAAATGCGATCCACCAGTTAAAGTGCCATCTGAAACAGCCAATTTTCCCCACAAGCTCGAATCAAAGCCGCTGTGAAATAAGTCTACTTAGTAATCAGAAACAACTGTCACCTTACTGCCGTCTCAGAAGTACGAATCCAAAGAAGATGTTAATCAAAGTAAGTGCACCAAGTACATGGATATTCATCATGGATGAAGAAACTCACTTCGATATAATTTCTGCTTTTCGATGTAATTTCTGCTCATCTTAATCTAACCTACAAGATGAGGGAAGGAAATGTATCCTTCGCACCACAGATCGTCAAAGAGGTGGACAACCTGGATCTAGACGAGTTACGCGGTGCACTCAAGGCACAACAGCAACATATCAACGATCTGCCAACCTTAAACCACCACCACCTACATCATTCAGCATGTATACGCTGGTTACCATTGTCATATCCTCATGCTGGTATACTGCAAGTATAAGAAGCAGGGGGTTCTAAGGATTCAGAGGAAAACACCGAGGGACAGGCGTCCGCAGCCAGCTCCTAGAAGGTCGCAGAAAATCAAAGACGACGACTTCTCTTGCGATATATCGTCTCTCAATTTCGACGGAGGAGAAAGTGCGCAGCACATATAAAACATCACATAGTATGTATTAAGATTTAGGTCAATTCCTAATATCTGTTATCATATGAAACAACAATTAATAAATTAAAATGCTGAATCAAAAGCTCATTCACCTGCAAGGGTCGATTCGCTCTGCAATGTCAGCAATAACCAACGAAAATTAAAAATTGGTGAATGAACTCTTGACTCATGCATTCAGGTGCAATAACTAAACAATAAATAATTGTATAAATATGTAGAAGATACGAGCATTAAGGCTCAGTGACAATAAACAAGTCAATAGATACACGTTCAGTTTTATTAACTTCCCAGTATAGGAAGTTGTTGTAATCGGTCCGAAAATCGAAATCGAAATTTTCGACGTATTTTCATCTTTCAAGGTCCCAGGAGCATTTTTAGCAAAAAATTGAGAGGAAGTACGTGTGTGGTGCGTGTGTGCGTATGTGGTTATTTTTTCCTGCACGATATCGCGCGAACCAAAAAAGATATCGACTTCGTTGAGGTTACGTTCGAAGCGTATTAACCGAAATATGATCTGAAAAGATTTTCATAAAATTCGGTCGAGCCGTTTGTTTAAGCGGCGTAAGTGATTTTTGTACCTGCACGATATCGCCCGAACCACGAAAGATATTGATTTACTTGAGATGCCGTTCGAAATGTATTAGCGACAATATAATCTAAAAAGATTTTTATAATATTCGGTCGAGCTTTTTTTTGGTTTAAATGTCATAAGTGATTTTTGTACCTGCACGATATCGCGCGAACTATAAAAGATATCGACTTAGTTGACATGCCGTTCGAAGAGTATTAACCAAAATATGATCTGAAAAGATTTTCATAAAGTTCGGTCGAACCGTTTTTTTGTTTAAACGACGTTTATGATTTTTTGTATCTGCACGATACCGCGCGAACTAAAAACTATATCGACTTCATTGAGGTGCCGAAAAAAGAATATTAACAAAGAAATGCTCAGAAAAAAATTTCATAATATTAGGTCGGGCCTTTTTTGTTTAAATAGAAAAACTTCGGCTAATTGTCAGAAAGACCTTAAATTGACAAGTTTTGCTAATCTATATATATAAAACAAAGACGGGTTTGTTACAACACTTATAACTCGAGATCTGCTGGATCAATTTTCATGGTTTTTGTTTCGTTGGATTTGTCTCCGCCCTGAATAGCAGAATACATTTTAAAAACAATGAAAACTTGACGAATACATAATTACGCGTGCGTTCATAACTTTATTTTGCGTAAATTAAAGTTTCTATTTTCGAAAACAATTTCTAAGATTTATTCTTTAAGTTATAGAAAGCGTAAATGTCTTTTTATGTTGTCTATGATTTTCTAAGATATATAATTACAAAGGTTAAAAAGTGCAGTATCCAAAGTAGTAGTCTATGATCTAAACTATTGTCAATGTCAATGTCACGAAAGTTCAGCTACTCTTATATTTGTATGTTTTGTGTGGTTTTGTGCGAGGGGGTGCATCTAGAGAACGGTCAGAGAGTATACATATTTCACAGCGTCGATTTGTCAAAGCGATCCCTTCACACGAACGTTGATTTACTCGGAGATGCCACGTTATTACACTTGGAACGCTACATCGATGAAATTTCAACGTCGGAAGCAAGGCGATGCAGTTCTTGGTCATCCAGATATGCGTTCTACTGATGCTCTTGGTCGTATTTACGCAGTTCATCCGAAAAATGATGAATGTTTCTATTTGCGGTTGTTGCTGGTACATGTTCGAGGGCCAACATCCTTTGAATCACTACGAACTGTTAATGGTATAATGTGCCCCACATTTCGTGCAGCATGTAAAGAGCTCAACTTGCTTGAAAACGATACTCATTAGGACACGACAATCGCTGAAGCAATTATTTCTGCATCTCCAAGTCAGATACGCACATTATTTGCAATCATCATTTCGACATGCTTCCCATCGAAACCAAGTGACCTGTGGAACAAATACAAAGATAATATGTCAGAAGACATTTTACATCGAATTCGTGTCAGCACAAGAAATCCTAATCTTGAGGCGAATGAGGAGATGCATAACCAGGCTTTGCTCTTGATCGAAGATATGTGTTACCTCATGTGCAGTTTGTTAGTCAGGCTAGGAATACCAGCGCCAGATCGCGGAATGAATGACGCATTTAATAGAGAGCTGGAACGTGAACGTGAATATGATCCACATGAATTAGTCCAATCAGTTCAAACGAATGTACCACTGTTGAATCCTAAACAGAGGAAAGTCTATCATACATTGATTAATGCAATTGATGATGGAAATGGTGGCTTATTTTTTCTGGATGCCCCCGGTGGAACTGGAAAGTCATTCCTCATGTCATTGATTTTGGCCACTGTACGTGCGAGATCCGAAATTGCGGTAGCAGTTGCTTCTTCTGGAATAGCGGCCACATTGTTAGACGGATGCCGTACGGCTCACTCAGCGTTAAAATTGCCATTAAACCTTCAAACTACTGAACAACCGACGTGTAACATTTCGAAACACTCCACAATGGCCAAAGTTTTGGTAGCATCAAAAATCATAATATGGGACGAATGCACAATGGCGCACAAACGCGCATTGGAAGCACTTGACCGAACATTAAAAGATCTGCGCAATGACTCGAGATGTTTTGGTGGTACAATGATTTTACTATCTGGCGATTTCCGACAAACACCACCAGTCATTCCAAGAGCTACTGCTGCCGACGAAATAAACGCTTGCCTCAAAGCATCAAATCTGTGGCGATATGTGAAGAAACTTCAACTGTCAGTAAATATAAGAGTTGCTTTGTTGAACGATCTATCTGCTGATGATTTCTCTAAGCAATTGCTGACTATCGGTAATGGCCGTGTTACTGTTGACGAATCGAGCGGATTGATGTCATTTCCTCCAAATTTTTGCAATTTCGTCTCATCGAAAGAAGAGCTTATCAACAAAGTATTCCCGGATATCATTGCTAACCACAAACATACTAAATGGTTAAGTGAGCGTGCAATTTTGGCGGCTAAAAATAAAGATGTAGATGACCTAAATTTTATAATTCAGAATCAAATCGCAGGTACTCTGCATTCATTCAAATCTATCGACAGTGTAACAAACGAAGATGAAGCCACTAATTATCCAACTGAATTTTTAAACTCCTTGGATGTGCCTGGTTTACCACCGCACAATTTAAAACTGAAGGTTGGCTCGGTAGTAATTATGCTTAGAAATTTAAACCAACCAAAACTGTGCAATGGAACGCGTTTGGTGATAAGAAAACTGATGAGCAATGCGATTCACGCGTCGATACTCGGAAAATTTAAAGATGAGGAAGTTCTCATTCCAAGGATTCCGATGATCCCAACGGATATGCCCTTTGAGTTTAAACGAATTCAATTCCCGATTCGTCTTGCCTTCGCCAGGACGATTAACAAATCACAGGGCCAATCCTTGACTATTTGTGGCCTCAATATAGAAAATGCATGTTTTTCTCATGGTCAATTGTACGTGGCATGTTCACGTGTCGGCAAACCATCCGCTTTATTTGTTCTTGCGCCTGACAAAAAAAAACAAAGAATGTCGTTTACCACAAGGTGCTTGAATGAAAAGAGTTAATCGTTTAATTCAGTTTAATTTGCTGACACGTGTTTGAAGTACTTAATTTTTTTTTTATTCTCTTTCTGTATATATTATTCATCATAATAAAATACGTTTTTATATCTATCTGTATTTTTATTTTGTATCATTGTATTACGTTCATCAAAGCCTAAATTAGTTCAGCTAAAAGGTAACACGCCATTCATTGACTGTTAGGCGGTACGAAGTTCGCCGGGTCAGCTAGTATCTAATAAACTCGATGGAATGAGACCCGTTCTAAACGAAGTGATCTTTTTTGGGTTCTGCACAGCGATAGCCTTCGAACAAAACATCACTTGTCAAAATCCAGCAACCTTTCAAAATCATGCAAAAATTTCGTTACCCTTTACAAACAGCGCGAAATTTTAAAATTTTGGATTAGCACTTTTTGACGGGGAATTATTTTCTACACGTGATACAGTTTCAGGAAATTGCGGTTCATCCCGGGATTTCCGGTAGTTACCGCCAAATTTGTTCTTTTTGGTCAAGTCAGAAGTACTTAACAGTTACAGTTTTGCTAATATCTCCGGAAAGCTTTAGAATTTCCAAATGAAGTCCAATTTGAACACCGGCTTTAGTGCAGCGAACGAAATACGAAGGAAATGTTTGTTTGCTAACGTTCAAGAAAAACAAATTCTCTAGAAAAATCTTGTTGATTTACCACTATTATAGTTATTTCAACTAGCTTCTCTCAGGATTGCTTTGTCATCAGTTCTGATACTAGCCAATTTTCCACTAGTGCTAAACGTATAACTATTTTGTAAGAAGTCAGTTTATTCCATCTTCGGTCATCATACTGGGAAGTTAATCGTGTGGACCGAAGGGGTCAAACCCTCATCCCAACTAGTTTAATAATGATACTCAGGAGAACATAAACATTTAGGTACTTATGTAATTAAAAGAGAAAAAATATCATTTTCTTGATTTTTTATGGTCATCCAGTCTGAAGTGTTATTCAACAGAAAGAATACCATGAAAAAGCGTAATTAGTGGCTAGCCTCTAGGCACAACATCCTACTAGTTTTTTAAACAAATTTAGTCACATGTAGGTTGAATTATTGTTTCGAATTAGCAATTGGCAACAAATCATCCGGTTCAGTTGAACTCCGGTTTTATTTTTGTTACGGAAAAATGCACTTGCTGTAAAAAGGTTCCATAACAGTTGCATAAAAGATGTTATATTTAAATTAAATTAAAGTTATTAAAACATTTACTTTAGTATTAGTCCAGTGCAATTAAGGTAAAAAGGGCATGAAATTGCATTTCATAATGTACGAAATTTCTTGTTTGGAATTTGTTTGGGTACATCTGACAATATTAAAACCAAGTTTGTGGGGTCGCAGTGTATTGGGAAAAGCCGCCATCTTGAAAAAGAGGTAGAGGTCGTTTATACCAAATAACTAGTTTCCATGCAATGATAGCTGAAAATGATCACTGTCAAGGTGCTGGAAATTATCTACAAAATGAGCCGTCAACGAGGTCTGTAAGTTGGTTTGGCTCAAAGTTATGGCCGCTCAAAGCTCAACCTTGATCGTGTGGTTGGGGTTGAATGCAGTTTTTGCGATTCACTCGTAAGATATTAATTTTTGTGTGTTAATACCGATTACCAAACTTAAAGTGCTAGTAATTACCTTGAGTATAAGCTTTTAGTCGTCGTTCTCGCTTGTATAGTTTGCGAGTAATCCAACGCCAAAGTTCGTACTGCACGTGCCTGAAATAACTGTTAACGCAATTTTTTTTGAATATCTCGTTAACGGTTGCTATATGATAATGTAGTAAACAGCAGAAATACGGGCATTAAAATATCTTTCAAATGGGCTATTGACCGAAACTCTATGTCGTTTCATGTCCGCAACATAACGGGTGAAAATTTAACAGCGAAGGTTACGACACTTCTCGACGAATAACTCGCTTCCAGCCAGTTTCGCGTGTCGGATGAATTAGAATTTTATGATCAACTTACAGACCCCGATGAGGGCTCATTTTGTAGATAATTTTATTCTCCAAGACCTTGTCAGTGATCATTTTCAGCTATCATTGCATGGAAACTGGATATTTGGTATAAACGACCTCTACCTCTTTTTCAAGATGGCGGCTTTCCCAACACACTGCGACCCCACAATCTTGGTTTTAATATTGTCAGATGTACCCAAACAAATTCCAACAAAAAAAATTTCGTACATCATGAAATGCAATTTCATTTACTAATTGAGGACCTTGCTGCAAGAGGGGGGCAGATCCAGTTTTTAAGAACTTTGGTAAATTAAAAAAAACGTTTTAAAAAATAACGATTACACCTTTGATTATTAATTATACGCTAATTAAAAATATACATATATTATGGGATGATAGTATAGTTTTTAGAGTTATTATAGCTTTTTTAAGAGTTTGGGAGCCGTTTAAAATTTGGATCTGCCCCCCTTTTGCACCAAGATTTCAATATTTGACTTCGTTTTATTGGATAATAGCTAAAAAACACACAAATAGTATTAATTTTTTATTAAAACAATGAACATAACATCAGAAGTAACAATGATGTTATTATTAATAATAAAAAAACTCAAACTTTATAAAAGTTTGCACCAAACGTAGAACGAAAACATAGGGGGCAGATCCGAATATTTCTATAGCGCTCTTGCTTTTCGTCGATACTACTGCACCAAACGATAGCAAATTTTTTTTAAGTAAAGTAAGTGAAAAAAAAAACCGAAAATCGAAAAATTGGATCTGCCCCCCTCTTGCAGCAAGGTCCTCAATTGCACTGGACTATATCACATTTGAAAAATGCTTTTATAATGTAACTGCTACAACTAGAGTAAGTAACCCTAATGTGACTAAGTTGTTGTAAGTTTCTATCAAGTTAATATTTCATTTTAATTGCTCAAAACGCTGTAGGGAGGGACTCGCCATTTTTTTCATCATTCTATGTTTTTCTACACTATGCAGTTTTATTTAAAAAAAAAAAAAAAAACCAAAAGCGATTTTCTTTCCTATAACCATTTTTTTCGTGCAATATAACACTACGAGCTTAAAAAAATGGGTTTGGCTGTAGTTTTCAAATTGCCCTGCTGATTTTAAAAACTTCTAATTCCCCAATACCAAATTTTCTTCTTTTGGGTGGCGCGTGAATTTTCCAGGGGCAAGGCAACCTTCATCAAAATAATGGCATTCGTTTTATAATTTTGGTGTAAAATCCTGCAATGTTTTAATTTTAAAGTACATACATAGTGAGTAATGTCTTGTTTTTTCGTTTCATTCCATTATTTTTCTGACTTTTGAAACACACATAAACTGCGATTTCTTTAACTTAATAATAATAACTTTTCCGGATGTTTCATTTTCAGTTTGTGGCAACAAGACATTTAAAACATGGCTACAGCACATATCTCGCCTCGTTGCGAAAAAAGTTGTTGCAAAATAAACATTAAAAATCTGCTTTTTTAGTGGCAATGGAGTTTCAGCCGCACTACATATCTTACGACTTGCGACTGTCTTACTTGTTAAATTAACTCCATGGTTACTAGTTTGTGCTAGCTGGGCATCAAGGACCTCTCAACGTGGAAGTTTTCTTCCAAAATAGTAGCAGGGTGCTTTGACGTACTTCAGAGCTTGACCAGAAGAAAAGATCTCGCTCTGCTGGGTCCCCGGACACTGAGGTATTGAGGGGAATGAGGTTGCAGACAGCCTCGCCAGGGAGGGGTCTGTGACGTTGTTTCAGGGCCCAGAAGCCTTCTGTGGCATATCTTTGTCCATCTCCAAGTCCTTGATAAATGAGTGGATTAAGGGAATAAACCTAGCCTATTTGGAGTCAGCCCAGGTCTTAGACAAGCTAAAGATCTTATAAGACCCTTTGTCTTAAGACCCTTTGTTATAAGACCCTTTGTCTTAAGGGGATCTAAGGCTGCTGGTGGATTATCTTACTGGACATCTAGGACTGCGGTACCACCTCCACAACCTAGGACTGTCTCAAGAGACAGAATGTCGACTCTGCTTGAAAGACGACGAGACTTCCACAAAAAACTACTAAAATTTGGAATATCAGGTCCTGGCCTGGAATGGATTAAATCATAATCTCGACAACAGAACTCAGGTTGTCAGATTCCAAGGATTTCTGTCAAAAGAAATCGCAGTAACTTCCAGGGTCCCTCAGGGTAGCCATTTAGGCCCTCTGTTATTCAATATAGACCTGTCAGACCTGTCGGATACACTAGAAAATATTCCGCATCTCTTCTATGCCGACGACCTCAAAATTTATAATGTCATAAGGTCCCAGGTCGACGTAACTTTCTCGTTGCAAGACTGGTGTACCACCAATAAATTAGAACTAAACATCAACAAATGTCATGTTTGACAGACTCAAAAAGTTAGAACTCATGACGCTGTCACATAGGAGGAAAGTGCTTACTTCGTGCTTAACTTTTTATATCAAGAGTTAACCCTTCTAGCACAGAAGGCGCACTTTTCAGCTAAGCATGAAAATCTATATATACATACACATACATACATATATAAATATATATGTATATATATATATATATATATATATATATATATATATATATATATATATATATATATATATATATATATATATATATGCATGCAAAACACATAAACAGTCATGAGACAACAAATAGACTCCTTTTAAGCAGGTCTTTGTTAGTGCTCACGCTAAAAACATTAATATTTTTATTTACATTAATGAACATGCGATTAACAGGCTCAAATCGGCCATAGTTGGTGTTAGAGGAGTTGATGTGTAAGAGCGGTGGTCCTCTCAGATTGTATCGGCTCTCTCTAAACGACGCACGGCGCCTTAGAAAACCTGAGTCGACACGTCCATTAAGAAGCTGGAGGACGAAAACAACATCGGCCACCTCACGACGCTTGTGGAGAGTGTTTAAGTTGAGTAACTTAAGTCGGTATTCATATGGTGGAAGAATTAAAGGGTCTTCCCAAGGAAGGTGATTCAATGCGAATCGAACGAACCTACGTTGAACCGACTCAATTTTTCCAACATGCGAAGAATAGTGAGGAGACCAAACCTGGGACGCATATTCAAGTAAAGGTCTGACAAGGGAAATGTAGAGGTGTTTAGTGATCAGGGTGCTGTTAAATTCTTTGGACCACCTTTTTATAAAACCCAAGACTAAGCTGCTCTTGGAAGAAATATAGTTGATATGAGTAGAAAAGTCCAGCTTGTCAAAGTCAAATCTAATCCCGAGATCTTTGACAAAATTAACACGGGGGACACCCTCATTAGAAAATGAGTAGTTATAAATTATAGGATCACGTCGCCTACAAAAAGTCATGACTTCGCATTTACTAATATTAAGAACCAGGTTGTTGTTAGCACACCAGGAGTAAAAGGTGTCGAGGTCGACTTGCAAAAGTTTGCAGTCCTCCATACTCTTTACGTGACGGTACAATTTGATGTCATCAGCATAAATCAGGATTCTGCAGTGTCTTAGCAAGGTAACAATATCATCAATAGAAAGAATAAAGAGGATAGGGCCAAGATGACTGCCTTGAGGGACGCCGGATGACGCCTCAATGGTCGCGGATTCGGATCCACGGAAAAGGACTTGGTAGGTCCTGTCAGCTAAGTAGGACTGGAACCATAATAGAAGGGCTTCAGGGAAACCTAACTTCTTTAGTTTAAAAAGTATAATGGAGTGGGAAAGCTTGTCAAATGCCTTACTGAAATCAGTGTAAACACAATCAGTTTGGCAACCGGAAACGAAGCCTTCAACAGCATGGGAAGTGAATTCAAGGAGATTGGTGGTAGTGGAACGAGCTGGAAGAAAACCATGTTGGTTTGTAGAAATAAGTTTTTTGCAGATGGGCACGATTGCAGAATAAATGATTGATTCAAAAAGCTTCGGTATTACAGACAGCTTGGCAACTGGTCTGTAGTTCGATATTTCGTTCTTGCTACCACTTTTGTGAATAGGAATTATGAACGAATTCTTCCAAAGAGTAGGGAAGTACCCTTTATCCAGGGACTTTTGAAAAAGGGTTTTCAGTGGACACTGGAGAACCTCCACACAGGATTTAAGGGCAGCAGGAGGGATACCGTAAGGGCCGGAAGTGAAATCGTATGGGAGTTCATCAATATGTTTCATGATATCGTCAATGGAGATTGAGAGAGACAAACTAGTAGCCTCTCGGTATAGAGTTATGTGACGAAAATTATTGTCATTAGGCTGAAAATTAGAAGGGGTGAAAGATTGATGAAAGAATGAAGCAAACATGTTGCAAATCAAGGAAGACTCACTACTTGACCAGTTAGTGTGCTGCATAGTTTTTGGGTAGTTATCAGCTTTTTTCTTGGAGTTGACAAATTTGAAGAAGTTTCTAGGATCAGTATAAACCTGGTCCCTCATGCTGCTGAGATATTTGCCATACAGAGCAGAAGAGAGTAATCGAAATCTGTTATAGCCATCAGTAAATGTAATGAGACTCGGAGAATCCTTCCTTTTTAAATAGGTCTTCCAGAGTCTATTTTTCTGATTCCTTAAATGCTTCAGCTCATTATTGTACCAAGGTGGAGTAGCACTGCGCAATTTTTGGGGCTCAAAAGGTACGCATGAAGCAATAGCTTCATATAGTACGGCGTAAAACCGTGCCACATCGACATCCAACTCATTTGAAGAAAGTAAGCTGTTGAAATCAATCAAGGCAAGCTTAGATGAGAGTTCATTAAAGTTAGCCTTCTTAAAGTTGAAGGAATGGGTTACCGCCTCCGGACAAGGATTGTTCTTTGAGTTGAAGCAGTAATTTAGCAAAAGAGGAGGGTGGTAATTGTCAATGGACGTCATGACTATTGGACTGGGTTCAACAATCATGTTTCCTGAGTCGGTAAAGAATACAAGATCCAACTGCCTCCTAAGACATTAGTCACACCACTTATTTGATTAAGGCCAAGTGAGAATAAGGAATTGAGAAAACAGGATTCCTTAGAATTAAAATTGCCTTCGGGGAGGTAGTTATCGTCAGCTTCGTCAAATACCCACTGAATATTGGGTAAATTGAAGTCGCCAAGAAGAAGTAATTCATCACCAGTGCTCATCATATTCAGGCTATAATCAACACAGGAGATGAGAATATCATAGAGACTAATACCTCCATCGTCAAGTGTGCTTATCATATCTGGTGGGATATACCAGCACAACAGGAAGAGATTTGATTTTGAAAAAGAAATCTTGAGAGCGACAATCTCAATGTCCAAGGGGTTAGAGAAACTAGGAGGCGAAATTGGGTTACAATTAAGGTGGCTGCGGAATGCAAGAAGTACGCCACCCCCGCGAGCTTCCGAGTCAGTGTGACGGTCCCTCCGAAAGACTTGGTAGGAGGAATCGAGGAGTTCAGCATTAAGAATACCTTCGTGAAGCCTTTGGACGTCCTAACGATAACGTTAAGGTGCAGTTCCTGTCCGCGATAGAATCAAGTTCAATACCGTTCGACACAATAGGCATACAAAAATGCTTAAAGAATACCCTCATCGGACAGAATATGCAAAGAACGAACCCGTCAACAGATGTTGTATGACTTTTAACAGTCACACTGCATTAAAAAAACATCCTTTAAACAAAAAATTATATCCCTTCTAACATCACAATTACTACCATAAATAATCATAGACTTAAGCTGACTTTGTACCTTAGTCATAAATGCATTGTATGATTCTGTAGTAAATTTAAGTATGCCTTGTTTGGCAAATAAATAAATATTCTTTGTCAATGTCCTGCTCTGATCTGGCTTAGAAAAAGAACGTTTATCAGAGAGTTTTTGAGCCCTGCTCAAGTCCGATCTTCATAAATTAAAGACTTTCTTTCTTTCAACCGGAAGGTTGATAGTCTGTTCTGCTAATGGAGGACGTACACAATGGGCCTAACTTGGCCGCAGTCAGTGGCGTAACAAGAAATATTTTCAGGGAGGTTAAATAGTTATAGAACGAGTCCTGAACTTTATCCTTCAATTTGATATGACTTTTAATTATGTTTTAATAGGAAAAAGACCAGAAAAAGCGTTTTAAAGGAATTCAATTTATTAGCTATTGACATTACATGATCAATGGTTCCAGAGCATTGCTTGTGTAAAAGTCACAGTTCTATGTTTCTACGTTTTTTAGCAAATTTGTTGATTACTTCTTTAGCCGTTACGTCGGTTTCCCTGTGAAAGGAGCATCCGCTGTTCTCCGATACTTTGCCAATCCTTTCAAAACCTTTGAAAAACTTTTTCGTTGCTAGCCTAAGGTAGATACCATGTTCAGATAGCTAGCGACTTTCGGAGAAAATGTGTGATTAAAAAGATTAAAGCATCGATGAATACGGGTGCGTTAGACGATGGATTGAAATAAATTGACGAAAAGACTACCAGATCCTGGATCCTCATTTAAGCGAGAGTCAGTGGTCCAGAACACCCGAGATCAATCAAGCAGAGGCGCTTGTGATCACCAAAACCGCAAAGGACGGGACTCCAATTAACAGATCCGACGTTCCGATAATTTCCACTATTATCATGCACGGGTTAAGAAAGGGCAACGATGGAACTTCAGTAGGACAGAATAGAGTGTTTGAATGGATCATTTCTTGACAAACAGCTCCAGTGACACACGGCGATCCAAGACTAGAAACCAGGGATCGTAAATAACTGTTATATTTGTATTTTTGACTTAAAAAATCAAATAGTAAATGTTGTCTGATCTGCATAAAATTTATACTGGATACTCAGAATAGTGAGTTCTACGCGGTGGTGGGGTTACTTTATTATAAAAGTCAAGTTGTAACAGCATAATGGCGCGATAAACTATTTGGCGCCATTTATGCGAGGTATTGTCCCTTCAGCCGGACGCCTGGAAAAGCCTGGCCAAAAGCACAATACCATGCATAAGAAAATATATCGGAACTCCTTATCCTCCCTAAACGCCGATCCTACTGTTAGGGGGACATGCCGTCGGCCACACGGAGTTCTCTGGCTGCTCGCCGGGTGGGTCGTGGGGTGTGTGGCCGGGATGGTTCACCACTTACCTGTGTTACGATACAAAATCTCAACTCTTCACATCCTCAACTGGATAGCCCCAGAATTATACCGTCGTCATCCATTCCCGTACTCGTTCATAACACTAAGTATCATTAACCACCTATGGATCCTAAAAGATAATCAACCCCCACTCAACCATCCCAAAAAAATACTCAATTTTAGTTCGACATTATAATTACTTTATATTTATTCCAGATACTTGACGACCAACAATAATGGATGACACAAAAATTGCAACCCAAAATCAAAATGAAATGATAATTATTTCTTACAAGAATTCGCTAGATATCAACAAAAAAACCTCAATTGATGACAAAAATATTCAAACCGAATCAAAAAGATAGGACAATTAAGTTTTCACAAATTCCGTAGTTATTAATTACATAACCCTCGTCGTTCTGGTACCAGCACGTCGTCGGTGTACAGAAAAATTACATATATATTTATACAATATAGAATAATCAAAACTATTTATAAAAAAAATCAAGCAATTATGAGTATAGTGCAATTGAAAATTAACATTATTATAAACCAAACGTGATTAAATATATTTAAGATGATGGAGAAACAAATAAAAAGGTTATTTAGTAGTGTCAAAGTTTTAGAAATTGAATGTAATGTTTACTAACGGTATTTAAAAAATAATGGTAATATTTTTTTTTCTTTTTGAAACGTCTAAGATTAATTAACCAAAACTGGAGTCGACCTCTCTTGGACTCCCCGACCGAAAACGTACACTGGCTGGGAAAAAGATTAGCAGCATAAGATTAGCAGCATTTATTCCAGTAGTCAGTTGAGACGAGAGCTTCCCCCACTACGGAACGCGGGCTCGCAGTAAATATATATAATTGATAAATTTCCCAGCGATAATTCTTGTTATAATAAAGTTTGATTCTTATTCGATGTCCTTGTATCTGACCTGGTCTTAGCAATAAAAGTACAACCATGCAGGCCACTTATTCGGCATCGACGTACATCAGGAACTTTGAAGTATGTATGAAGTAATAAATTAAGAGAAAAAGTAAATCTTTACTAGGATTATACACTCTGATATAGAAAAGTAATTATGTATCCAAACGGTATGTTATTCGAAGTTAAAGCTTCTACATCATCATTATGTTATTTGCTGGAGGTCCTTCTAATGTCAATCGGGTTATTCTTGAAAAGCCATGCTGTGATCAAATGACCATAGAGCAAATTTTGGAACACAAATGATATTCCACCACGGATTGTTTTTTTTTTGTTTTTTTTTTTTTTTTTACAGCAAATGAAGAAAATTTACTTACAAGTAATTGTGCTTGATTATAGACCCACCATGCAGCTACAATTCCATTTTCATTTTAGACAGTGCTTTGAATCCAGTCATTTTCAGGCAATTTGCAGGAAAAAAAACCCGACCGTTACAAAGTTTAATAGTTAAAATTAATTTTAATTTTTTAAATAAAAAATAACAGTTATATTTAACTAAAAAAGTTTTAGGTCATTAAAAACACTTATTTTTGTTTTTTATTTGAAAAGTCTTTCAAAACTATTATGAGATGACTTTTATTTTTAAAATCAAAAATAACTGTTAAAAAAGACTTTTATTTTTTTCTGTCTTGCATAAAAGTCTTTTTAAGATTTTTATTTTTCCAGTTTTTCTATAAAAGTCTTTGAAGACTTTTATTTTTAAAATATAAAAATAAAAGTCTTTTGCTGAAAACAGATAAATAGTCCATTCAAAACGTTAAGAAATTCGAACCCTAATGGTCAAGGTCGTACCTAGGAAAAAATTCCGGGGGGGGGGGGGGGTTAAAACACCGGGGGGTCTGGGATGTATGGAACACCCCCTAGTAAGGCAGGGGGTCCAGGAAAATTGACAAAATTTAAGCGTAAAATGACGCATTTTTAGGCCGAGTTTAACTCTTAATTAACCAGAGTTAAGAGGCAAAAAACTATGGTTTGACTCGAGAATTTTGACTAACAAAATTTATATATTTATTTATTAATTCGCCAAACAAGGCATACTTAAACTAGGTATAATACTTAGATTTAAACATAGTGTACAGTCTTTTATAATATATTGCTATAACTACTGATAGCTACTAAAAACCTACTAGTCAAGGGAGTTGTGTTAGTAGGGATCTGAGTATTTTTTTATAGGGGAGCTATGGCTATTAAAAACCATACAGCATCTGTTGACGGGCTCGTTCCTTACGTAATCGGTGCGGTGTGGAAATTCCCTAAGTAGTTTAGTGTGTCGTGTGTGTCGAACTACATCATTGAATTTGATTCTGTCCGACAGAAACTGCACTTTAAGCTTTCCACTTAGGACGTCAAAGGCAACGCAGGATATGAGCAGTTTCCTCCTGCTAGACAATGGCATGAGATCAAGCACTTTGAGCCTGTCCAAGTAGTGTGGCAGGGTTTGGTAGTCATGGGGGTTGTGTAAATGTCTCAGGGCAAAAAGAAGAAATCTCTTTTGAATGGATTCGATCCTCCTACTGCTCACTTGGAATATAGGATCCCAGATAGGACACGCATATTCCAGGATAGGGCGGACTAAAGAACAGAAGAGTGTTTTTGTGACCCATACATTACCAAATTCTTTGGCTCTCCTCTTAATGAAACCAAGAAGTTTGTTGGCTCTTTCAGTTATATTATCATCGTAGTGCAGGTTGAAATTGAGTTTTTTGTCTAGGACGACGCCTAGATCTACGATATGATCTACCTGATTCAACATTATGCCATTGAGATAATAGTTATGGTTCTGTGTGTTTTTTAAGCTGGAGAAGGTAATTGCATGACATTTGCTGGTGTTAAGTTGTAGTTTGTTCATTGTGCACCAGTCGTGTAGGGCATTGAGCTTTGTCTGCAAGAAGGAAGCATCAGTTTGGGTCTCAATGACACTATAAATTTTGAGATCATCCGCGTAAAAGAGATGTGGAATATTTGTTAATTTATCGGAGATGAACATATTGAAGAGAAGGGGACCTAGATGACTACCCTGAGGAACGCCAGAGGTTACTTCGATCTCATTAGATAGAAATCCTTGGAATCTGATAACCTGTGTTCTTCCAGGGCAGAACCTGATATACCAAACTTTAATAGTTTTTCGATTAGGATGGCGTGGTCCACTCGATCGAAGGCCTTGCTGAAATCAGTGTACACAGCATCCAATTGTAAGGGAAGTGTGCGAGTCAGTTGCATCGTGTGCTGCGCTGGACAAGGGGCTATATATAAATTTCAGCAAACCTATCAGCAAACATGCTACAAATTACTTGGGGGCACGAGGTGTGGGCTCTACCATTCGTCATTGTTGTTGGGTATACCCTATAGCCTGAAGTCTTCCGTTTAATGTTAACGTAATCAAAGAATTTTTTAGGATCACTTATGATACTATCAACAACAGAATTAATATATGCAGAGTAGGCCTCGCGAGACCTGTTGGCCAGGCTAGTTGCCAGTTCAATTCATAAACACCATTAATTAATTAAATTATGAAATACTTTACTTACAGATAGCAAAAGATCAAGAAAATATCATTCTCTTTAATTCAGGAAAACTTGTGTTTGAAAATACTTATTTCTGGAAAATTTCGGGGGGGGGGGGGTTTCAAACCCTCTGACCCCCCCCCCCCCCTGGGTACGGACTTGCTATTGGTTTTGGGGTCGCTGATCATGAAAATCGGGGTCCTGCGGTCCTAAAACATGGGCGTCACCCTTAAAAATGCAAAAAAAAAACACCCCTTTTTGGGGGGTTTTCGCGATTATTTCGATAATAATGAAAACTAATGCAATGAAACACTCTTTTTTAATATTTATTTGCGAAGGTGGTTGATTTGTACCAGTGTTGGGCAAAATTTAATCTGATTGATGATTAATGATTGCGACTAAAAGCTGTAGTCTGTAATCATGATTAGAGATTGATATATTTAATCAGAGAAGTAATCATTTTAGGTGATTGATGATTGATCAATTTCAACCGCAATCATGATAAAATGATTAAAATTTTAGATTAAAAATGAATTTTTTTGGAGATGTTAAGTTTTAGGAAGTGTCTAAATCCACTGGAAAACGCGAAACGCGAAACGCAAAACGCGAAACGCGAAAACTCGGAAATTGATATATCCACACGCGAAAACGATATATCGTCACGCGATTTCCGAATATCAGTCATTTCGAATATTTTAATTGTTGTCCGAGTGACTAGAATTTGAACTATTTTAGGTTAAGAAAAATAAAGGCGTATTTAGAAATACGCCTTCGCAAACGTTGTAGCTATTTTGACAGCTACTTCCTAACCTAACCGCGCGAAATTTTTATTTTGGTTATATTTGTTTTTTCTTTTAATAAACAAAATTGAAATTCTTCTAATATTATTTTTATTAACAAAATTTAATTAACAAAAAATTGATGACAACCGTTAAAAAATTATAAGGTTAGGAAGTAGCTGTCAGAATAGCTACAACGTTTGTAAAGGCGTATTTCCAAATACGCCTTTATTTTTCTTAACCTAAAATAGTTCAAATTCTACAAGAAATCATTCGGACAACAATTAAAATATTCGAAATGACTGATATTCGGAAATCGCGTGGCGATATATCGATACTGAATTTCAGTACAATCGGAACACATTTCCCAAAATTCGTCCGCCATTTTGACAACAAGTTCTTTATTGGGAGCCCTTAAAACCTCCCGATACTGATATTCAATACAATGGGAACACAATCCAGGTTTAGAATAGATTTTATAATCATTAATCCTCAATCATTATTGGTTTTAATCATGATTATTGGGCTGATTAAAAAATTAGTTGATTGTGCCCAACACTGATACATAGTACATAATGCATAGTTCATAGCAATATACATAGTGCGTACTACATGGTATATAATAGATATAACATGGTATATAATTTATGGTGCATAGTACATAATATTTAGTACGTAATACGTAATACATAATATACCGTGTATAGATAATACATAGTACATAATGCCTAGTACATAGTACATAATAAATAGTACAAAGAACATAGCTCAAAGTATATGGTACCTAATCATACCATCTACTACATAGTACAAAATACAACAGAGCTGTGTACTATATATTCATAATGCCTAGTACATAATACATAGTACACAATACCTTGTACATAGTATATAGTAGATAATACATAGTTTATAGTATACAGTACGTAGTACATACTGCATAATACATAGTTCATAATCATAGCGCACAGTTCATAGTCCGAGTACATAGTACCTAATACATAGTACACACTTAGTACATAAAACATAGTATATATTACGTAGTACATAGTACTAACTCATACAATAAAAACTGAAATCTCCAAAGGAAAATTTTTCCCACGGTACGCATAAAAAATGACCGTGGCGGAAAATTGCCCAACGTGCCTAAAAAGTTTTCACATCAAAAACTACAAACATGCTTTTTAAAATGAAATAATAAAATATAAAAGATACATTTAAAATTCTTCTTCTTCTTCTTCTTTGTGCCCCTTTAATCCCTCATGGGACATAGGGCGGAAACAGTTGCCCTCCAGCGGACTCTGTTTTGCGCGACAGCTCTCAGCTCTGACCAGGATCTCCCAGTTGTTGCGGCCTCTGCTAGTAGGGTCCTCCTCCACGTTGTTCTAGGTCTTCCAACTCGACGGGATCCTTGCGGGTTCCAGTCAAGGGCCTGTTTGGCTAGGTTTTCGTTATCGCGTCGCAAGGTGTGGCCAACCCAATTCCATTTCCTTCGCCTGATTTGGTCGTCTATCCTTTCTTGGCCGGCACGGCGCCATAGCTCTTCATTTGAAATTCTATCTGGCCAGCGGATTTTTAGGATACGACGCAGGCATCTGTTGATGAAAACTTGTAGGCGCCCTGTGATGAATTGGGTGACTTTCCAGGTTTCGCAACCGTACAAAAGAACTGCCTTAACGTTGGAGTTGAACAGCCGCAATTTGGTGTTAGTTGAGATCTCCGTTGATCTCCATATGCGGAACAGGCATGCATATGCGCCTCGTGCTTTATTTATTCTGGAACTGACGTCTTCTTCTGTACCGCCATTTTCGGTAATAATGCTACAGAGGTAGCAGAATTTATCTACCAGTTCCACGTCACGGCTATTCAGCGCAGTTCGTTCAAGTGTGTTTGCATTTATCCGCATTTCCTTGGTTTTGTTCGGATTCAGCCTTAAGCCTGCTAGACTACTTTCTGTTGCCAAATTGTTTAACATGTTTTTTAGCTCCTGATGTCTGTGGGCCAGCAAACAGATATCATCCGCGTAGTCGAGGTCCTTAACCCTTCGTCGGGCGCGCTCCTAAGCGGAACAAAATCAGGCGCACCCGGCCTGAGAGGCCACATATATTTTAGCCCCCCCCCCGCTCCTCCCCCTAATCAATTTTAACTCAAAAGACCGGAAGGGAATCCTTCGGTAGGATCTAACGAAAGCAAATATTCCGAATTGAACGGAAAAGAACGAGTTTATTGAATGGAATGAAGCTTTAACTAAAACAAGCAAAATTACTAATTTCACACAAAAGCGTTTTCAAAATTGCACGAACCAAGTACCTTAAAAAAAAAAACTAAAAAAAAAAAAAATAGTACATAGTATACTCCTGAGGTGGGACCATCATTTTTCGCAGTTCGCAGTTCGTTCAAGTGTGTTTGCATTTATCCGCATTTCCTTGGTTTTGTTCGGATTCAGCCTTAAGCCTGCTAGACTACTTTCTGTTGCCAAATTGTTTAACATGTTTTTTAGCTCCTGATGTCTGTGGGCCAGCAAACAGATATCATCCGCGTAGTCGAGGTCCTTAACCCTTCGTCGGGCGCGCTCCTAAGCGGAACAAAATCAGGCGCACCCGGCCTGAGAGGCCACATATATTTTAGCCTCCCCCGCTCCTCCCCCTAATCAATTTTAACTCAAAAGACCGGAAGGGAATCCTTCGGTAGGATCTAACGAAAGCAAATATTCCGAATTGAACGGAAAAGAACGAGTTTATTGAATGGAATGAAGCTTTAACTAAAACAAGCAAAATTACTAATTTCACACAAAAGCGTTTTCAAAATTGCACGAACCAAGTACCTTAAAAATAAAAAACTAAAAAAAAAAAAAATAGTACATAGTATACTCCTGAGGTGGGACCATCATTTTTCGCCACAGTCGTGGGCAGAAACCGACGTTTAGTTTTCCAAAGCAGCAGCTGAATAACAGGTCTGGCATAGCGAATTTAAGTGGTGCGCCTCTGAGCCAAACAAAACCAGGCGCACCCGGCCTGAGAGGCCACATATATTTTAGCCCCGCATCACCCCCTAATCAATTGGAAGTCAAAACATCGGAAGGGAATCCTACAGTAGGATCTAAGGAAAGGAAGAATACCAAATTTAACTGAAAAGAGCTAGTTTATTGATATGTCAGATTGATATGCCGTCAGATAAGTGGTTCTGGATCGTTATCAGGCGCACTCGGCCTGAGAGGCCAGGGTTAGAATAGCACTTAATTTCTCAAGATATCGACGAACTTTACCTAGAGCAGGTCTACTTTGAGTATAACGAGCGATTGCAATAAAAATATCTTGAAAAATTCATCTTCGAAAGTTTTGACGCAATCGGGCGCACCCGGCCTTACAAGCCAGGGGGGGCCTAGGCGAGCCGGGTGAAAGGGGACGGCGGGCTGGAGTAGGGATTCTTACTCACCGTCCCGAGTCAGGAAACTATTGGGAAGGGCACCCCGCTCTGATGCCAGGGGTAGGAGGCGCGTCTAAAAAAGTGTTTTGCTGGCCTCTCAGGCCAGCCGCGCCCGACGGAGGGTTAAGGCGGTCTAGCAAACCCCATTGTATGCCGCCTGTTCTATTATCTAGAGCGTCGACAAGGATGTCATTTATTACTATAAGAAATAGTAATGGCGAAAGTAGACATCCTTGTCGTACTCCTGAATTCACCTCGAAGCTGTCGGATAATTTTCCATTATGGAGAACTCTGCATTTGGAATTGTTGTAAAGGGCTTTTATCAATTCTATTATTTTATCAGGCAGTCCACGTCGCCGTAATGCCTGCCATATAAAGCTCCTATTAACCGAGTCGAACGCTTTCTTATAATCTACGAAAGCTAGGTAAAGGGGGGATCGGAATTCAGTAGACTGCTCCACTATGATTCTCAAGGTGTTAATATGGTCTATACATTTAAAATTACAGTACTTAAATGTAAAAATTCTGGGCCGATTTTCAGTGCAATCGGAGCACAATTGCCAAAATTGTTCCCACTTTTTAATTCACAAATTTTGACCACAAAACTCAACTGACGGATTCACAAAATAAAATATTCAAATAAAACATTAAAGAATAGAAATCCAACGTTAAAACTTAACATCTCCAAAAAAAATTATTTTTAATCTAAAATTTTAATCATTTAATCATGATTGCGGTTGAAATTGATCAATCATCAATCACCTAAAATGATTACTTCTCTGATTAAATATATCAATCTCTAATCATGATTACAGACTACAGCTTTTAGTCGCAATCATTAATCATCAATCAGATTAAATTTTGCCCAACACTGGTACAAATCAACATCCTTCGCAAATAAATATTAAAAAAGAGTATTTCAATGCATTAGTTTTCATTATTATCGAAATAATCGCGAAAAACCCCCCAAAAAGGTTTTTTTGCATTTTTAAGGGTGACGCCCATGTTTTAGGACCGCAGGACCCCGATTTTCGTGATCAGCGACCCCAAAGACCATTAGGGTTCGATTTTCTTAACGTTTTGAATGGACTATTTATCTGTTTTCAGCAAAAGACTTTTATTTTTATATTTTAAAAATAAAAGTCTTCAAAGACTTTTATAGAAAAACTGGAAAAATAAAAATCTTAAGAAGACAGAAAAAAATAAAAGTCTTTTTTAACAGTTATTTTTGATTTTAAAAATAAAAGTCCATTTTAATTATTATTTCGAACAGAAAAAAACAAAAATCTTTAATAACAGTTTTAAAAGATTTAAAACAATACTAGGCAAAAATTAGAGTTAAAAATAACTTTTATTATTTTTAGTAAAATTTAACTGTTACTGTTGTCTTAAATCATATCGAGGGTTTCCTGCCAAAAGGGCGTATCAACCAAAACATGGATTTAGAGGATTCAATAAAAACATTTCAAAAATCGGTGCATTTTTTTCATATTGCTTATCATCGAAAATAAATGTTTTTAGGCTATGTTTTGGATACTATTATTTTCTGGCACGAAAAATATACGACTCTAAGAAAAAAAAAGTTATAAGCCCAAAATCGCGATTTTGTGGATACGCCCTTCTGGCAGGAAACCCTCGATATATATCTCAAAATAATTATTATTTTCTGATTTTTTCGATATAAGTTATAACAGTTACGATCCCTGCTAGAAACATTCTTTACAAAAATAATCCCCGACTGCGATTTGAGGAGGTTTTGAGAATTGGAGGAACTTCCATCTTAGAAAAAAATGGACCAAATGTTTTGATATTCACAATCGAATACATTATACGAATAGTTACTCATGAGGTAGCTTTGAAAAGATTTCAAATAACCTGTGCATGAAAATTAATCAAAAAAATTTGAACGGATCAGAAAATGCACTTTTCAATTCTAGGATCGGGAGGGAAAGTGAGCGTGAAATCAAAGATCTGTATCTGAGATTCCTCCCTGACTTAAACCACTATTTATAAGCCATTTGCGATCCGCCTTCTAAGCACAAGATCTATATTTCTGCTGATAATTAAAATAAATCAAACAACTATTGGGTGATATTTCTAGTGTATTTGCTTCGCGCTGAATGTACCACCAAAATTACAAAATGATATTATAAATATTCATGTTGTCACCAAACACCCCCCCCCCGACCTTTCCTACGCCAGGGGCCGTAGTGTTCCCCATGTGGGTTGCTCCCCTCATTCCTTAATAATAATAATATATAGTGGATAGTGGGGAACAAGAACAATTGTTTTTTCCAAACACATCCAGGAATCAGCCCTTAAACTATAAGACAAGCAGTCCAACAAACGATTTATTGAACGTCTGATTACCTATACAAGTCGCGAATTAGTGCAATGAATGGCAATTCGTACGAGAAAATATGTTATGTATTTTTTTGTAGATAATCGCATAATCTACAAACTTTATATATACTTTTTCATGATTAAAATTACCGTTTTACAGATATTTGCGAAAAACTGATTTTTGTGAGCTTTGACCCTTCATATCTCAAAACGCGGACGCGAGATTATTTGAGAGTTTTGACACATCATTAAGAATTCCAAAAGAAAGGTTCATACAAATTTACAGCTTATTACCTCTCATTGCGAGGTGAAACCCTAATTTGATTGAACTATATATGCAGTGAAAGGTACCATATATCTACGTACGGAACGGAATCAATAAGATGGCTTTGGATTTTGGATTAAGACGATCCTCTGACAGGAAATTTATAATGGCTGAAGTAGCCCAACCGATATTAGGAAATAATTTCTTGCAGATTGATAAAAGGAGAAGACTTAACGGCCATGACGATGCTAAGGGAAGATAGTGAAAGAAAATATAGAATTCACCCTCCCAAACAAGGAAAAAAACGGCAAAATCAAGTCTAACACCACATAGAAATAGAAGGTGTACTGAACGGGCAAGAAGACTTTCGCAAGGCAGACTGAAAGCCGCGCGGAAGGAAGTTAACGGATTAAAAAAAGAAGGAATAAGTTAACCCTGTTAGATAAGTATCCAGGGCCGAACATTCAAAATTTTTCGCATCGAGTTCATGGATGCCTATACTTCACAACAATGAATCTGGACCGTGCATACTTTTAAATGCCAATGGCAACCGAAGTTAAAGAAAAGGCAGCGTTGATTACGCATCACCTTGGAAGACCAGGGCATGGGAGGCAAAAACTAATGAAGGAAAAAGAACTACAATCTAACGGATCACAAACCTTTGATATATGCAGTTCAACAGAAATCATCGAAAGCATCACCGAAGCAACACAGGCACCTATACAATGTCATACCAATATACTACAGATATACGGCACATAACGGGGGAACATAACATAAGTAGTTGCAGACGCACTTTCAAGAATGAGCAACATCGAGCTACCTGGGGTCTGTTCAAGATTTCTGCTATAGCAGCTTTTAGCAGCTATTGTCATGCTTTTCCTGTTCAAAACAGCAAAAAAGCTGCTAACGAAGCTGCTATTTTTGTGTTCAAGATTCGAGAAAAGCTGCTATTGTAGCTGCTTTTTGTTGCTCGCAGTTTCGACTGCAAGCAAGAAAGCAGCTACGTAAATCATACATGTGTGAGTAAATGTCATTGGTCGTTTTGCCAAAATGACTGACTCGAGTGAGGTTTTGTTGACATTAATACATATTAAATAATAAATTTAGGGATTGCAACTGCTCGGCCAGCCTTTTTTCTAATTATAGGGAGAGGAATAGTTGACTGCAAGAAATACTCATACACATACATAACACAAAGCTATGCTAGCAGCTTTTTTGCGTTCAAGATATCATAGCAGCTTTTTCTTGCTTTGCTGTAATTTGCTGCTATAGCAGAAATCTTGAACAGACCCCTGTTCACATAACACCGGAGGAAATAGCGACAGCATAAGCCGATGACGAAGACCTACGGAATCTTGGCGCACTCGAATTGAAAGAGCTAAACTAACAGGCACAGAGACCAAAGCATACTGTGATAATTGATAAGTCATATCAGGCCACATCTGGCAAAAACGTTGAGGAAAAAGGTTTTCGACATTAAGCCCAACCCCTCCAACGGTAGCGGAAAAGCCGCTATATCAAGTAAATACGTCTGAGCCAAATGTATAGGGATATTAAGGAGTGGGGAAGATCCAGCCTACCCTGTCAAGGATCTAAAATTCCGGCGTCACAAGAGGAGAGTATCAAAACATATAACAGTACCAGACAAAGTACGTACATTTTGACAAAGTACGATTCGCAGAGATTCAAGTATTGCTTGACCATGATAGACCGTTACACGCGATGGCTGGAAGCAACTCCTACTACCGCCAACACTGTAGTCGATGCATTGTTTTCAACATGGATAGCATAGTTTGGTACACCAGCTATTATCACATCTGACCGAGGGACACAATTTGATTCCCAAGTATTCGAAGCTTTTGCGAGAATGATTAATAGTTAGACAAAGCGAACCAAAGCTTATCACCTCACGCCAATGTAATCGTCGAGAGATGGCATAGGGCGCTGAAGGTGGCATTAAAACGACGCGAAGGTGTCGATTGGGAGAAAGCGTTACCTAGAGTCCTATTGGGACTAAGAAATGGCCTGGAGAAGGACATTGGGGCATCCAGCGTGGAGTTGGTATATGGAACCACATTGAGATTACCAAGAGAGTATTTTCTACTTCGAGCCCGATCGGACATTTTACAAAGAAAATCTCAGGGAACACATGCGTGCACTTAGACTGCACCAAACCACTCATCACAAAGGTTTAAAATTTTCAACCACAAGGTCTTACACACATGCGTCCACGTATTCATAAGGGTGGGTGAGGCAAGAAAACCTCTCGTAATAAAGAGAGATGACGGGGCTAATTACACGGGGAGCATAAAAGGGAAACCGACTTAAGTTTCCAAGTTTTAAGCAAGCGACGGAGAAATTATGTTATACCTTTTAGTTCGTTATAAAAACGTCCTATATTAAAAAGTTTTTTTTTTTTATCTAAATATTTTTTTGATGTAGAAGAACTCGGCCGTCGTAGTTATAAAGTTAATAAAACTATGCGCTATAATCTCTTTCATGTTATAACAATTCCATAATATGGGGACTCATTAAATAAAACCTACGACCCCATAAGTGTTAATTCAATTCACAAATCGTTAATTCAAATTCTAATTGTTACAAATAACAGTTCGTTCAAGCTTCTAATATATGTCGAATAAATCATCACAAATATAGTTGAATATACCTTTCGAAAATGTATTAGTATACTGAATATTAAAGGTTTGGGTCGTTAAGGCATTTAACATCCAAACGGCCTTCGCAGATTTAACGAAAACATAAAATTTACGATATTTGGAACAAACAACGCATTGATAAAACATTAAGCGAAAATTTTTCATAATGTGAATATGATAACACATGTTTTACTTTCCTGTTAAAATATTTTCGCCCACTAGTCTTAAAATGCTCACCTGTTGATTTAAAATTAAGTATAAAAAAACTTACGCGCTTTGTCAGCTGAGTATCCATCATAAAGTTGTGAACATGTTTTTCAGCTCTAGTCAACTCTAGTTTCCTAGAGACCACAGCCACTAAAAGGGCAGTACACCCGGCCCCCTAAAAATTTAAAAACATTGATTATATTAATAATGATTGTGTTATATGTTATGGTCGAAGCAGGACATGAAAATGGAGGAAAACTTTGTGGAATTTGGAGTATTTTTTCTCTTTTTTAATTAAAATTTATTTGTAAGAGATCACGCAGAACACGCATGACTTTCAAATAGGCTGAGTAGGTATAATATGAATAATTGAAAAAATTTAGTAAAAAATTAGTTGCGCTCTAATAACGTCTCTATCTTATGAGATTTGTTCATTTATGTAACTCACCATAATTCCTGTGCTGACAGCAATACCGCGGCCACAATAAGTGTTTGGAACAATATCACCAAACCCGACACTTAAAAATGTAATAGCTATCAGCCACATAGCATTCAATAGGTTTGCATGTTCTTCGTCGTGAAACCTGTTTGTAGACATATAGATTCTTGGAATAAGTACATACTGGATGGGTAAAAGGGAGTGGAAAATATGGATAAACTTCCAGCAGTGGCAAACCAACCATAGCACTTTATATTTTTGTATTCTTACTTATTATTTTACTTACCACCATGCCACACGTCAAGGTTATGCCACGACCACAATACGTATTAGGTACAATATCGCCATAGCCCACGCATAAAAAGGTGATGGCTGTTAGCCACATGGAGTTTAGCAAATTCGCGTGCTCCTCATCGTGGAACCTTTTATAGGGTGGTGAAGGTGAACAAACAAATAAACAAGTGAAATATTGTGGTTAATTTCCATTAAAAGTGGTGGAACATGTTTCAAGGAATGTGTAAGAAAAAATGATTTGAAAACATCTCTGTGGAATTCATTAGAATGCTGTACTTTATCAAAAATGAATAACCATTACTGTTGAAACTGTTATTTAAAGTTATTTTGTGTTTTGGCACTATAATGTGTACATTACAAATTTTATGATCTTATACTTGCGATTTTACTAAGCTCAAAATCTGAAGGCAATTTACGAACACTATTTAAACAGGTTATGCTTAACAATAACACAATAATTTGAACAACAACCATGCTAAACAATTTAAAGCAAATGGTGTCACCGATAAAGTTGCTTTACTTTACAACTCTCTCAACATTATAAGAAAAAATAAAACTAACTACAGTAGGTACATAAACGTATATTTATGATTATTGGAGCACGTGTTTGGCTAAACTCCATATTTTTATGCATTGGTTGGTATAATCTGCAGGCGAAGTTTAATCCATACTTTCAAGCTTATAATAATCACATGACATGTTTGTATATATTAGCAAAATTGTAGAGTTAAAATACATGTAATGAGAAAGCAGTTTGTAGTGTAACTGAAAATGAAGCACAAAATAATTACAATTAAATAATATGTTTACAAATATGAATAACTAATTTTTAATGTATATTTACATATAATATTTCTCGACATCGCAATGAATCGATTTGTAAAAATACAGTCAGGTTAAAATTTACGCGAACTGAATTTTTACTTTATAGAATTGTTGTCAAATCAAAGACCGGAAATATTAATGATAAACTAAATTTTACATTTATACAAATTGCTTATTCTTAAAACTAAGGTGATTCTGAGTTTATACATTTTGAGTAACGTATAATATTAAGAGAGTTTTTAAGCGTCAAACAATATAAGTTAATTTTTACAATTATATTTATATTCGTAAGTAATGATTAATGTTTAATATTTCTTCTCGCTAGCGGGTTTTTCAGTTTGCAAGTTATTAAAACTTTTAACGTTCTCGATTACGAGTTACGAATAAAATCAGAACAGGTAAAAGATTGGTAATAATTAGCTATTATTCGGTAATTTCTGGTACTTCTTTAACTGAGGAACACTTGAAAAGATTATATTATTTCGTGGGGTACATTTCAGTTCTCCGTGTTCTGCGTTTCGCTTCCTGCCTAAGGTGATGACAATGTCTTAATACTGTTTGACCAGCAAAACAACAAAAAAAAGAACGGAAGTTAAAAACATGGAAACGGAGAAGATAAACAAAGGAGAATGAAAATTATGGTACCCACCTCCAATAGCTATGTGTAATACGTCGTCAGCATCAGTCAACTTGTCGTCAACTTCACCTACCTCCTTCTCCAAAAAATAAGTAACTGAAGAAACCCTAATGTTGGACTTTGTCTCATAGCTGTTAAGGTTGGTAAGATAGAGCCATAAATTGTACCATAGGTGGAGGAATTCTGCGATATGTAAAACTCTATCTTTGTGCAGCTCTAACCGTATTACTCAAAACGGTCTAAGATTTCGAACTAAGCGTCACAGTAACTTGTATTTATCTCAAAAATACCTATCCAACGACATATTACACACAGCTATTGGAGGAGGTACCAAAGTCCATACATTTTCTGGCATCCTTCTTCCTGATTTTGAACGAATTCAACTGAGTAAAGCTGTTCTGGTGTGATGCCTAAATCGAAGCCGTCGTAGGCTTCGCCAGAGAAGCCGGGACCCCGAAATAAAATTAAGAAGCAGTTGCAGTGGCCATTGTACTGTGATATTCTGGTTGGCATAACTGTTCAATTCTTCACCATGTAAACAAAGTCCCCTTCTTTCCCTTCTTTCCCTACCGATTTTCTACCCTTCATCTGCGGGGTTTTAGGGTCAACATATCAGTTTTTTGGAAATATATGTTAACGGCAAGTGTTACCATAAAATAAAGTTTACAAAGTTTGTAGATTGTGCGATTATTTGTAAAAAAAATATTCTGCATTTTTCCGTACAAATTTTCATTCATGAGATATCGCCGTTTTAAATATTTAAAATACTCATATCCACTCATTCGAGACTTGTAAAGATCATCAGAGGTTCAATAAAAACTTTGTTGGACTACATGGCTAATATTTTTAGGAGTGATTTCCTTACAAGTGTTAACTTCTTTAGGGACGATTTGCACTTTTTCGCCGGGGGTAAAACAAGGATTCGCGACACGCGCACTTTGTTGCACACCCGTTTCTGGACACATGTGGCAGCGATGATGACACGTGCACATTTGTTGCACACCTGTTTCTGGGCACTTGTGCCTATGCAGCTGGCTAGAGCATGGAAACTTTTGATTTAGCTCCACCTACAAAGAGCACCGTATAATTCTATGTGTGCGATGTTCCAATGTAGAAGCTGCTCTCAATTCATATCATATTAAGCGTGTTCGATGACTGCTTAAAAAGTTCAGAGCAGAGCAAAGCAGCTCAATTGGGAGCAGCTGTCTAATTGATGCCAGAACGGAAAAAATCAGAAAATAGCAACAATCTCAAAAAACACTTTTCCTCTCAATTTTGCTCCAAATTAAGTTTTTAGAGGTTATATACGAATGTCAATTTTAGGAGAAGAAATATATACCAATAAAACCAATTGAATAGCAACGAAATGCAATTTTTATAAAAATTAGTGTGTATTTTTCAATATTTACAAGTTTTTTTCGAACAAATCATTCATAAATCAATTTTCTGATTTTTCCTGCTTTCAATTTGACAATTGTAAAACAAAGAAGAATTTGGCTGCTCCTACAAATTTCTTGGAGCAAAAAAGTGAGAATTCTCAAAAAAGAGCAGTCTCAAAAAACACAGAGCAAGGCAAATGGAAGCAGAAACGATCTGTCAAAAGGTCTCAAAGAAGGCAAATTGCTCAATCTTAAGCTGGAGCAGTCATCGAACACACCTATTGTCGCACACATTAATTTCATATTATGTGTGTTCGATGACTGC
Source organism: Thereva unica (assembly GCA_949987705.1). NCBI lineage: Eukaryota > Metazoa > Arthropoda > Insecta > Diptera > Therevidae > Thereva > Thereva unica. The sequence goes on from OX465284.1 coordinate 52,209,857, forward strand.
TTAAAAAGTTCAGAGCAGAGCAGGGCGGCTCAATCGGGAGCGGCTGTCAAATTGATGTCAGAACAGAAAAAATCAGATAATAGCAAGAAGCTCAAAAAACACCTTTCTGCTAAATTGTGCTCCAAATTCTGTTTTTAGAGGTTAGATACGAATGTCAATTTTAGAAGAAGAAATATGTATATACCAATAAAAACAATTGAATAGCATCGAAATGTTATTTTTATAAAAATTAATGTGTATTTTTTAATATTTCCAAGTATTTTCCGAATAAATCATTCATAAATCAATTTTCCGATTTTCCCTGCTTTCAATTTGACAATTGTCAAAAGAAAAAGAAGAAGAATTTGGCTGCTCTGCCTGCTCCTACAAATTTGGTGGAGTAGAAAAAGTGAGAATTCTCAACAAAGAGCAGGCTCAAAAAACACAGAGCAAGGCAAATGGGAGCAGAAAAGATCTGTCAAAAGGTCTCAAAGAACGCAAATTGCTGATTTTTTCTGCTTAATCTTGAGCTGGAGCAGTCATCGAACACACCTATTCTTGCGATGCAGACGCCGCTCTCAAAATCCACGTCATATTCTCGGTTACATTCTTTTCATATTTTCGCAATGCAGACGCCGCTCTCAGCATTTATTTCATCCTCTCGCACACCATCGCTACTGTCTGTTGCTGGAGCTCGACAGTGCTGCCGTTTTGTCATTTCTGAGGGGAGTAAAATTAGTTTTTTCAAGGAAATATTTAGGTCTTCAAGGTAGTACTAGCAAAATGTTTCCTTGGAGCTTCTGTTTGCGTCCACTTTTAGGCAACCACCAGACAGGCCGTGGACTGCTCGTGTCCTAATGATACCCCACAGGACAGGACATTGTTACTTCAAGTGCAAAAATGTACATGGCCTCAGCTAAAACTTCAGACTGAATAGAAGTTCAAGGGGGTTATTCTATTATGCGAAAGTGAGAAGCAAACGGAAGCCAGTTTTTGTATCGCTGAATGTGATCGCATCATATTGAAATTGTTGCCTTTAATTTGACATTTTGACGCAAACAATTTTTTAAAGAATATTTAAAGAGATTTCAGAGTGTCTTGCCAAATAAATTCAGCGCATTCGTCAATTGCTTTACTCCTAGACTGAAATACGAAGATAGACAGACAAATTTTATTTAAACTCGCGTTGGGGACACCATTTTCTTATTTCCGAAATTTCATGACTTTTGAATGGTATTCCAGGATAACCCCCCAGATCTACAGACACGGGCTGGCGATAAATACCCACAAAGCTTTTAGTTAGTTTTCTTGGACTGCAGGCCAGATCCAATTACGGCCGGTAAGTGTGTGGTTATACTTCGCCTCAAGGTGAGAAAGCCTGCCGGCGGCCTGTGTGTGAATGCAGCCTTTAGAAATCGTCTTATGGGCGGAAAGGTAGCAGAATTGTTTTTACTGAAATATAATATTCCTCTCTTGAACTTTGACTATTAAATACGGGAAAGAATACCATTACTGTGTATAACACTGGTCTATTGTTCTAATATTGTCCTATTGTAAGTAATAAAAAATGAGTCCTTAATCTAATGAAATTTTTTAATACTATTCTTAAACATTGGCATTTAGTGAAAAATATGACATTCGTCACATCCTTAGTTCAAACCATGAATCGTTGACATTGGCATTGACAATTAAATTAAAATTTAACTCAAGCAGTGATACAATACAGCACAAAACTCACCCACTAGTCCAAAAAAGTAATCGCAGTCCTAAAATCTACCCTTTTTGGCAAGTTTTGAAATATTTAATTTACTAAAGGGAGTAAAATTTCGCTGCGAGGAGTATGGAAGTATAGACCTCTCGAAAGGAGCACAAATACTCCGATCGGAGTAACTTCTGCAGCTCTGAGCTCGACCCAATTTTACTTACATAACTGGGGCACTTTTAGTCGAGGTCCAGCAATAGACAGCAGCGATAATGTGCGAGAATATGACATGAATTTTGCCTCGCACACATAGAATTATACGCTGCTGTTTGTTGGTGGAGCTAAGCCAAAGTTGCCATGCTCTAGCCAGCTGCATAGGCACAAGTGCCCAGAAACTGGGAAGTGCTGGACCTCGACTAAAAGTTGCCATGATGTAGCCAGCTACATGGCTGCAATATTTAAATATTTTGCTTGGATTAATCGCTTTCGGTAGCATGGAATACGTTTCGGCGTTTCGCCTATTCGACTGGGCATCTGTATTTTACTTACATATCTGGGGTAGTATCCCAGTAGGGAAAATCGCACGTATTTACGCTGGCAAGTCGATTTGGAAGTACTTCTTTATTTAGTGTTTTCTGTAATGACTTATAACTAATGCAGAGGAGAATGAGTTTGGTGACCAAGCGTTTGATTTCACGCAAAAATCGTTTTGAAAAACTTTGTAACTGGTCGTTTTCTTTCATCTCAGTTATCTCAGCCATTAAGATTTTTATCTTTAATGTATAGAAATACATTTGAATTTATGTTTATGATATAAATATAAATCGGTTAATTTTACTTCAAGCTACCCCACCCCTTCACGCCTACCCCAACTAAATTACATTACAAAACATTACAATATAATAACTTTGTATTATGAGTTTAATAATAAATGTAGTATAAGTACTTTCAAAACACATTCTATGGAAAGGAAAAGGGAAGTACTTCCCCGCCTAAGCCATCTCCATGTTAATGTAATGTCTTTTTTGTACTGGGTGGAAGTACTTCTAAATGAAATGTGGAGTAAGTACTTCTTCAACCTATTCTATGGAAGGGAAAAAAGAAGTACTTCCCAGCCAAGGCCATCGCCGTGTTAATATAATGCCCTTTTTGTACTTTTTCCAGTACTTCCATTCCCTACTGGTATGTTATATTATTTACTATGTATTATATATTATATTACGTACTATATACAATGTACTGCATATTACGTACTATGATCTGAAAAAATCAAATTGATTCCCATAAAAATTTAGATCCGTGACTTTGGCTGAATATAATATGACTTCTTTGCATATTTGCACAAGGTTTAAATAGCAAAAATTTCTGTTTCGTGACTATTGCATCAACCCGACGATATGTACTGTGTACTATGTACTACATATTTCCTATGAACTATGTATAATGTATTTATCTACATATATGTATCTATAAAAATCTCGCGTCACAGTGTTTTTTACCGAACTCCTCCGAAACGGGTTGACCGATTTGTATGAAGTTTTTTGTGTATATTTTGTAGGTCTGAGAATAGGTCGTAGGCTATTTTTTATACCTTTAAGCAAAAAAAAAACAGCTGAAAATTCCAAAAAATGATAATTTTAATAAGTTTCATGGCTTAGTAAATGTAAAATTGTCATTAAATTGAATCATTACATTTAATGAAAAGTTCAAATTTACGCAGCTGTCAAACACTAGGTAGGCCAGGACGACATTGAAAATAAACTGAAATACAATAAGCAATATAGTATACTAAATATACTTAGATCCATGGCGGCCGTCTCAAGAAGTCGGATCAACACTTTCTTCAGAACCCCTTCCATATGGGTATCAAATGAAAGGGTATGATAAGTAGAATACAATAAACAATAAAGTACACTCAATATACCTTTAGATCCATGACGGCAGTCTCAAGAGGGCGGATTATCACTTTTCTCACACCCACCTTGACATGGGTATCAAATGAAAGGGTATGATAAGTAAAATACAATAAACAATAAAGTACACTCAATATACCATTAGATATATGGCGGCCGTCTCAAGAATGCGGATTAAAACTTTCTTCACAACCCCCTCGACATGGGTATCAAATGAAAGGGTATAATAAGTAAAATGCAATAAACAATAAAGTACACTCGACATGGGTATCAAATTAAAGGGTATAATAAGTAGAATACAATAAACAATAAAGTACAGTCAATTAAAACTTTCTTCACAACCCCCACGACATGGGTATCAAATGAAAGGGTATGATAAGTAGATTACAATAAACAATAAAGTGCACTCAATATAAAATTAGATCCATGGCGGCCGTCTCAAGTGGGCGGATTACCACTTTCTTCACAACCCCCTCGACATGGGTATCAAATGAAAGGGTATGATAAGTAGATTACAATAAACAATAAAGTACACTCAATATAAAATTAGATCCATGGCGGCCGTCTCAAGTGGGCGGATTACCACTTTCTTCACAACCGCCTCGACATGGGTATCAAATGAAAGGGTATAATAAGTAGAATATAGCTAGCAATGTAGTATACTCATATACCATTAGATCCTGGCGGCCGTCTCGAGAGGGTGGATTACCACTTTCTTCACAACCCCCTCGACATGGGTATCAAATGAAAGGGTATGATAAGTAGAATACAATAAACAATAAAGTACACTCTATATACCGTTAGATCCATAGCGGCCGTCACAAGAGGGCGGATTATCACTTTCTTCACAACCCCCTCGACATGGGTATCAAATGAAAAGGTATGATAAGTAGAATACAATAAAGTACAGTCAATATACCGTTAGATCCATAGTGGCCATCCCAAGACCCAGGTACCCGTTCTTTATGGCACTTCATCTGTGTAAAATTCATATCTCTAAAAATACAAAGTCAATGGATGGTTTTAATTGGCTACTATTGGTTTATGAGTGTAGGAGGCGTACCGGGTCCCAGCTAGTTACTATATATTTTCTACTATTTTTACTAAAAACTACATTATCCCAGTCATCCATCGTCCGATCTTTGTGTGATAAGTTTAAGACAAATAGTTTAATTTCCAAAACATTGCAACATATTTTGGAGTGAGTGCATATAAGTAACAATTAAATAAACTTTAGCAGAATATTCATAAATAAAATATATTAATCCTTATCGTCCTGTATTAAGATTGATTTGGAAATTTAGATTAGCCATAGAAGTTAACACTTCTAAAGTGTGGTCCTACGCACACTCGTTCTTTTTATTAAAAAAAGGCCGCTGAATCGAAGAACCCCTGTATACCAAATTTTGTGGCAATTGCAGGACTTGTCACTACTTCCGGTCGCCATTTTGATGCCGCCATCTTGTTTATGAAAAAATGGATAATAAATTTGTAATCAGAGACCCCAAAAATCCCCGTATACCAAATTTCAAATTAATTAGTTAATTTTAAAGACTTTTGGCCAGATTTTCGGCCTGTTGTCCCAGTGTATCCTTTGTAACTCATCTTTCCATGTTTGGGTTAAGTCTGTGGGTCGCAATCGCAATTGGTTCTCATATTCCGAATGTTAGAGGCGCACGTCTTCCTACGCCAGATTGCCAATGCGCATCATCCCCGCTAACAAGCGGCTCTTCGATTTATGCTATTAGCCGTCCTGTTCAACCCTGGCGTTCCGTAAAACAGGACTGATGTAGCCACCCGAGCCATGAAGACCGACAGCTGGGTCTAGAGCCCCCACGTTGGGCAGAATTCTTAGAATTGCTGCACAAACAGCGGACGTTTTACCCGCCATGCTTTATAATTTAGCCTCCAGTCGATCCATCACTTCCAGGTACCTTAGGACGGACTGTGAGTGAATGATCTGTACCCATCCTTCCTATCCCATCCATCACTTGATCTTTGGGGACATTGGTTTTCCTCCTTTGACAGTTTCAGTCTTGTGTTCAACAAGCGTGAGACCAGCGCTTTTTAGGTTCGCCTTAATCTCCCAGATTACTCTGTTCGAGCACAATTCTTTCTCAGCGAAGCTTCGTCCTATACTTCGAAACGCGAAGCCGATCCCGTAGCACAACACATCATTATACATTATCACCTAGTGGAGAGGATCCAAGATGGATCCCTGGGGGACTGTACACTCGGCCCATCATTCTCTTCACAATGAGGGGTCTGTTTATCTAAACACGATTCGCCGACACTGCCCTTTATTAAACCAGTTCACCATGACGTTCACTTTGTCGAGAAGGTGACGAGCATTGCATTTTGACTCTTGGAAGATGTATAAGTTCGGGAATAGTGACTATGGAAGGTTGTTCCGGTAGGTATGCATGGCTCTTAGTTATAACCGTCCGCCACCGAGTTACGCAAGTTCCCTTACTTTATTCATCATTCTATTAATTCATGCAATTTCAAATCTTCGCTTTCAATGATAAGACCCGCGATGACAAGCTAAAAACGGATGGCGAATTCGTTTCGGTGAAACATCTTGCTTAACCTTCTTCTCCGCAAACATTGCCAAGGCCCAATTTCTTCTTCAAATGGTGTTGAAGGCTGTGGCTAATTTTCGTTTGTCTTCTGTTTCTTTGGGGGAAATCTTTGACGACGAGTTTATATACATTCTTAGCTCAGTTTAATAAAAATAAACAAGCGCAGCGTCCAGAAAATTAAGTAAGTAATTTCCCCGCACTCATAGCGTTAACGTAATCTATGGGACTTTTAAAATGTCTGGCGGTAGTTACGGCCCACCAGAAGTGTCTGGCAGTAATTTATGTTTGTTTCAACTAGTATTCTGTGTAAGAATTTCACTTAGGTTGAATTGTTTTTTTTAACCTTTAGAGTCTAATATATACAAAAGGGCCCACTGTCGCGCTAGCCAGTGTGCATACGTTCTTAACGTATCCAACTATGTACATATATTCGAAAAATCACATTTAAGAAAATGACGCAGGTTTGGTGGGTCTGGGATCTTGACCTATAACTATGTATTTCTTGAAGAAAAATGTAATTAAATTTTTTTTATGTGATGGTCTAAGCTTAGGTGTCACCCATGCTAGTACTAGTCCGTCATGTCTTACACGTCTTGGTGCAATGTCTAGTAGTAAGCTTAGCTCGAAGGATAGAGAGAAAGATAGGATAGATTAGGGGGAGTCGGGTGAGTGTTGAAGGAGATGGTGGTGAACCTCGCGTTTGAACTCTTGGGTGTGGTATGAGTTCGAGAGCACTGACTGTGGTAGGTTGGTCCACTATCGAGTTGTTCTTGTTATAAACGAATTTCTAAATCGGAGAAATGTTGCCGTGGAGGCATGAGGTTACTCATTTGAGTGGGGCTGTCGTTGCGGTAAAATCGGTAAAATTTTACAAGAGCTGCTACACTCCTACGGTGGCCTAATCAGACAATTGAAGAGCAAATGGCGCTATCACCACTAAGTTTGAGAGCGCGGCTTTGAACCTTGTTCAGCCCTGCTAAGGTGGTTCTCGGAGCCCCAGTCTAAATATACAGGTTGTATTCGAGGTGGGGACGAATGTAGGACTTGTAGATTGTAGCCCTGCTCAACGGTCGAAGGAAGAATTTGAATATTTTAAGGAATCCAAGCACTGCGATACTTGTTTAGCAATTTGTAATATATCGTTATTTCAGCGCAGATCTTTGGCTAATGCTATGCCTATAGTATTTAGGGACGGTTCCGCCGTTAGGATCTTACAGTATGTACACTGAAATAGAAGGGCGGTCGGACAAGTTTTATTGGAGATGAGATATAATAGTACTTCGTTTTTAATGACTAAATTCGACATGGTTCTTAAGGCCCAATCAAGAACTAGTTCGGTGTCCCTGTTGATTGAAATGGACATGAGTTGGCGATAATGCAGACAGCAGACAAGGTCTGGCGCGTGCTTATACTACAGTATCAAATCCGTAGAGTATTGTCATCGGCAAAGCTGTGGAGTGAGTTGGAAGGGATTGAGAGCAGGTCATTTATAAAAACTAGGAAGAGAGCTGGTGATAGAATGGAGCCCTGGGAAACACCTGCGGAGATGGTGTGAGAGTCAGATTCGACACCATCCAGTACTACCTTGATTGAACGGCCAGAAAAGAAGCTCTTAATCCAGTTCTTTAGAGCGAAGTCAATACCAATAGCTTGGATTTTAGTTAACAGAGCGGGGTGCCATACTCTGCCTTGGAGATATCTCGAGCAACCAGGCCAGATTTACCAAATCGGTTTATACTTTGGTTGAGGTGCTCTGTTAGGCAAACAAGGAGGTCGCCAGCAGATCTTTTTGTTCTAAAGCCATACAGTTTGTCATTTAATATTTGGTGGCGTTCAAGATATGTATCTCAGAAGCTTGTTGCATCAAATTTTGAGCATGGATACAAAACTTCACACTTTTAAGATCCAATTGGAGCGGGCTGTTAAGTCAGACGACTACAGAATTGGTAAGGAGTTCTGTGAAAACTTGTTAGTCCGATTTCAAACTGTAAACACGATGGCTCACGGTTTAGTGTCACAGCTCATTTCCATTTAAATGGGTTTGTCAAGAAACAAAACTACCGATATTGGAAATCAGAAGGAGAAAGTACGCGATTGAAGCACCGACAAGCCCTGCATAGACCAAAGTGAACCTCTCGGCGTACTTTCTACGAACTGAATAATCGGACCGTTTTTCGCTGAAAACTCTTGTGGTTAAAATGTCACTGTTGATGGTGATTCTTACCGCCGCATGATAAATGAATATTTTGCGCTGACTTCAAGAGCATCAATGTAGGATTGACACCTCAAATAGCGAGAGCCAGAATTAACATCTCTTGTTAAAAATCCCAAGATTACTGATAAATACATCTAATGACATCATGTGGCCATCGCCATCTCCATCGCCTTTTTCTGTTGCGGTGTCAGAAGTGCACGATAGAAACCCAACGAACAAATCGGAACTAAAATAAAATATCGAGAGATTCCGTGAATTTTCCTCCAGATAGTAAACATTATAACTTTTCACATAGTATATCAATTTGTTTCATTTACAAATACTAAAGCTGACAAGGGACAACCCCCTCCCCCTGGACCTCCAGGAAGATTAATTTTTTTCCACTTAGAGGGATTTGAAATAATCATCCTGAATTTCCTCTGGAACCGCAGTTCACCAACCGGATTCGTCGCAAATTTAAATCTGATGTGTTTTTGTCGACTTCGGCCAGTGATTTCGATATAATCGCTTTAACAGAAGCATGGTTATACAGTGGGATTCTCAATGCCGAACTTTTCGGTACTTCCATCCAAGTTTTTCGCAGGGACAAATATATTGACTCGAAAGCTCGTGGAGGTGGTGTACTATTTCCATGTAGTACTATTTGCTGTTGCTTAATAGCGCTTCCTGATTTTTCCAACACTTTAGACATTGAGGTCCTCGCTCTCAAAGTCTCCCTTGTTCATAACAACTTATTTTTAATTTGTTGTTACATCCCACCGGTACAATTACTTGGATATGCGGATGACGTGAACATCGTGGGAAGGTCCTTTTTTTTTTTTTATGTGATAGACTAGAGACTTAGGGAAAGCCCCCTTTGTACTGTTCGACAATCTATTTTTTTCTATAGAATGTCGAACAGCAGCTCTAGCCGGAAGATGAGAAGTAGAGAGAGAGAAGTACATAGGAAGGAACTGCCACAACCTAGCCGCGATATATTTTTATTCCACCTACTTCCAACATTTCGCGACTCTGGCATCGGGGCATTTGAGAAACAACTTGCTGGAGTGTTATGCCTCCTGAAACGAGTTGAGTCTCTTCAACCAACCGATGACATGCGCTTGGTGGAGTAGGGAAGGACTAGCAAAGGCTATGACAGGAGGAATCAGGAATGTAAAGAGGAGAGAAGAAAGAAGGTCATAGTAATTGAGAGTAATTTGGCAGCAAAAGAAGCTTATGTCGAATTAAAAGAGGCGGCAAAGGACATAGGCCTGAAAATAAACGAAAAAAAACGAAGGTGATGCCACAATCCAAAGCAGGAACATTTATAATGGGAAGAAATATAACCATCGACGAACATAACCTAGAAGTAGTCGATAAAACAGTCTACCTTGGGTCTACAATCACAAAAAGAAACGAAGTAAAAGAAGAAATAACCAGGCGAATTCTACTGGCCTTTTATGCCCAAAAACAAATCCTGCACTCAAGATTTGTGCACAGGAAAACGACTCCTCTCACTCTACAAAACAGTAATACGACCAGTGTTGCCAAGTTACCGCTTTGGGCGCTAGATTTGGCGCTAATCAAAGTATTTTGGCGCTTAAAAATTGCCTTTTTTTTATGTGACAGACTAGAGGCTTAGGGAAAGTCCCTTTGCACTGCCGACAATCTATTTTTTCGTATAGAGTGAATGTCGAACAGCAGCTCTAGCCGAAAGATAGAGAGAAGAGTAGGAAGGGAAGTAACTGTCACAACCTAGCCGCGATATTTTATTCCACCTTCTCACAACCATTTCGCACTCTGACATCGGGGCGTCGAGAATAACTCGCTGGAGTGTTATGCCTCCTGAAACGAGTTGAATCTCATCGAGTGAAATTACACGGCCATTCACTTGGGACTCACGTCAAACCTGTATGTGTAAAATTTGAGTATTACACGGTGCATTTAAATTTCTGCCTCTTTTCCGTGTAACAATTCTATTGTCTATGTGGTTGTGCACAAAACAACAAAAATTCTTATAATTATCGCAGTCCCAGCGAAGAAAGTTATGCTTGTGCTAGTGTAATTTGCTGTGAGACCGAAATTTTTCTTGGATTCACAAGTGAGACCAACACATGCTCTTCCCTGCGCCCCCTTGTCTAAAAACCGGTTTATTGGAAGTGATTGGAAAGTGAGTCTGGGAAAGTGATAGGTCGTGTAATTTGGCTCATCAACCAACCGATGGCATGTGCTTGGTGGAGCGGGGGAGGACAAAAACAAATCCTGCACTCAAGATTTGTGCACAGGAAAACGACTCCTCTCACTCTACAAAACAGTAATACGACCAGTGTTGCCAAGTTACCGCTTTGGGCGCTAGATTTGGCGCTAATCAATGTATTTTGACGCTTAAAAATTGCCTTTTTTTATGTGACAGACTAGAGGCTTAGGGAAAGTTCCTTTGCACTGCCGACAATCTATTTTTTCGTATAGAGTGAATGTCGAACAGCAGCTCTAGCCGAAAGATAGAGAGAAGAGTAGGAAGGGAAGTAACTGTCACAACCTAGCCGCGATATTTTATTCCACCTACTCACAACCATTTCGGACTCTGGCATCGGGGCGTCGAGAATAACTCGCTGGAGTGTTATGCCTCCTGAAACGAGTTGAATCTCATCAACCAACCGATGGCATGTGCTTGGTGGAGCGGGGGAGGACTAAGGAAGGCTATGACAGGGGAATCAGGAATGTAAAGAGGGAAGAAGAAAGAAGGAAAGTTAGGTGGGAAAGGCGAAGGACAGTGGCGCCGCCGGGATTCGCACCTGGGACCTCTGGGGATAGCAATCAGGCGCCTCACCTCTAGACTACCGAGGCCCCAGGCGCCTTCTTAGCTCTTTTCAGCTTTGAAATAATTTTTGAGCAGAAACTTTTAAACCGACTATTTTCTAAAAACATGAATTTTACGTTTTCTCTACTTCATATTGTACTTTTCCTTATTTCGTATTTGTACTAAATTCTTCTATGAAGAGGAAGATAAGTGGTATTTCAATTTGAATCGCGACATAAGAACTAGCGCTCGCTCGAATTCGGAATAAACTGCCTAAATCTTTTAGCGCTCTTAAATTTAAATTAGAGCTAAATTTTAGCGCTCATTCATTTATACAGGCGCTAAGTGTTAGCGCTTTCCTGCTTATAAAATTGGTAACACTGAATACGACCAGTACTGTGCTATCGTAGCGGACTTGGACAACGAGTTGTATGAAATTTTTGACGACCTACAACTCTCAACTTTAATAAAAATTAACAGACTGAGACTAGCTGGCAACGTAATCAGGATGGAGAACAATCGTATCCCAAAACGGCTTATATGTAGTCTCAGAAATTTCGGGAAGTAGGCCAGTAGGAAGACCCAGGAGGAGATGGATAGACTCTGTGATGGCTGACGCAGAGGCGATGCTCAACATCCGGAACTGGAGACATGCTGCAAGGGACTGTCAAACTTGCAGAAATGTCCTAGAAAAGGCCAAGGCTCGATTTGGGCTGTAGCGCCATTGGATGGATGGATGGTTACATCCCACCAGATATGTTCAGCACTCTTGACGATACAGGTCAAAACCTGAACCCCATGATATTCTAATCTCTTGCATAAATCATATCCCAGATATGATGGGTTCCAAAGATGAACTCCTACTTGTAGGCGATTTTAACTTACCTAATGTTAAATGGGTATCTTGCGATTATGACAATAACTACCTTCCTGGAAACAACCTTAACTCTAGGGAATCCAGCTTTCTGAATTCCTTATTTTCATGCGGTTTGTGCCAAAAGAGCGGTGTGAATAATATTTTATGAAGGCGGTTAGATCTTGTATTCTTTTCCGACTCAGACAACATGAATGTTGAGCCTAGCTCAATTTTCTTGTCACCTGTCGATAATTATCACCCTCCTCTCCTACTGAGCTATTGTTCTGTCTTTAACAATAAGCCAATCCCAAAAGAGTCAACCTTTACCTTTAACTTTAAAAAAGCCAACCTTGAAGAACTGTCATCCAAGCTCACTTCGGTCTATTTCAATTGGTTGCTCTCACCTAATGAATTGGATGTCGATGTAGCAAGATTTTACTCCGTCCTGTATGAAACTTTCGCATCCAGTGTACCTATCGAGCTGTTGAAGTCGTCCAGATCATCCCCACCGTGGTACAACAACGAGGTGAGACGTACCAAAAACCTGAAGAATAAACTTTGGAAAACCTACCTGAAGAAGAAAGACACTGCGAGTTTCAATGAAATTCTCAATTACTATGACCAATTTCATGCTCTCTTCCAAACTCTCTATAAGGAGTACCTCAGAAACATGGAAGGTCAAATGTATGATGATCGCAGAGCATTCTTTCAATTTATCAACACAAAGAAAAAAGTTGATAATTACCCTTACACCAAGTAATACGAGAACTCCCTTAGCTTTAGTTCAGCCGAAATTTGTGACAATTTTGCATCGTTCTTCCTCAAATCTTTCTCGTCCCCTGTATTCCAACCAGATGAAAAAAGTTGATAATTACCCTTACACCATGCAATACGAGAACTCCCTTAGCTCTAGTTCAGCCGAAATTTTTGACAATTTTGCATCGTTCTTCCTCAAATCTTTCTCGTCCCCTGTATTCCAACCAGATGAAGACAATTTTCGGCATATCAATGCAATCTAAACGGCTCAAAACTTTTCCCTGTCTATAACCAGGGAAGATATCTCGAAACATATAAATGAACTGTCACAAGATTTTTCGTCCGGCCCTGATAGAGTCCCTCCAGCTGTTCTAAAATCCTGTGCAGAGGCCCTACTGTCCCCTCTACTATGTTTATTTCAAAAATCCCTAAATAAAGGGCGCTTCCCAACCTTATGGAAGAACTCTTTTTTAATACTTGGCCATAAAAAAGGCTGTAAGAACGAAATCTTTGATTACAGGCCAATTGCGATGTTATCGTCTATACCAAAACTCTTCGAATCTATTATTTATTTTGCTATCGTCCCTATCTGCAAGAGACTTATCTCAACAAACCAACATAGATTTCTTGCAGCTCGTTCCACTTCTACTAATTTACTAGAGTTCTATTCCAAACTGACTGTGTTTATACAGACTTCAGTAAGGCTTTCGACAAGCTCTCTCACTCTATTATAGTTCTTGATGTAAAGAAATTAAGCTTTCCGCATTCCCTTGTGGTATGGTTCTAGTCGTACCTAGCCGACAGAGCCTACCAGGTTCTATTCCGCGGAGTCAAATCTAAAAACATCGAAGCGTCCTCTGGTGTCCCGGAAGGCAGCCATCTTGGCCCTCTTCTTTTTATTTTATTAATTGACGATATTGTTACCCTGCTAAGGCAATGTAAAATCCTTATTTATGCTGATGACATGAAACTGTATCGCTACATAAGGAGTATAGAGGATTGCACACTTCTGCAAGAAGACCTAAACACCTTCTATTCTTGGTGTTCCAACAACTATCTGGTCCTTAATATTAGTAAATGCGAGATCATGACTTTTTATAGGAAACGTGGTGTTATAATTTATGACTATACTTTTTTCAAGAACAAGGTCTCCCGCGCTAATTCTGTAATCGATTTAGGGGTTAGGTTAGAAAGTAAGTTGGATTTCTCCACCCACATCAATTATATCTCCTCCAAGGGCAATTCAGTCCTGGGATTTATAACAAGATGGTCAAAGGAATTCAACAACCCTCTCATAACTAAATACTTTTACTTATCCTTGGCTGGACCTTTGCTTGAATACGTCCCCAGGTATGGTCTCCTTACTACTCCTCCCATGTTTGTAGAATCGAATCAGTTCAACGGAAGTTTGTCCGGTTTGCACTCTGCCACCTCCCGTGGAATGACCCACTTATTCTTCCGCCTTATGAGAGCAGACTTAAATTACTCAACTTAGGCTCTCTGCATAAGCGTCGCGAGGTCGCTAACGTTATATTCGTTCATCGGCTGATGAATGATAAGGTGGACTCAGGTTTCTTAAGAAGCCGCACGTCTTTAAGAGTGAATAACTATAACCTGAGAGGTGATCCTCTCCTGCACCTTTATTCCTCTAATACTAATTATGGCATGTTCGAACCGGTTAATCACATGCTCATAAATACTAACAAATATAGGAGTGTGTTTAGCCTGCTAAATCATGAAGCAATCCTTAAAAGGACTCTTTCCAATTTGGCGTGACTTCCTGCCTCACTCCTTTTTTGTTTTTGCATGCTTCTCTGTTCGATGTTTTGTGATCTTATATGCTATCTAATATTTTATGTTTGGATGTCTCAGCTGAGCCACGACTGCAGTGGTAAATGTTTCTCAGCCCTGCTGAGAAGTGCACATTCTGCACATGTTCGATAGGATTTGAAGTTTCAAGAAACTTATTGCGGCGGGCTTCCATATGAAGATGTACAATGGAGTCAATCCAATGATTGCTTCCAGCGAAACTGTGCGACTGGTCCCCATAGATCCGGTAATAGAGATGCAATCTTTGGCACTTTAGGATTGCCGTGACGTTAAGACAACAGGGTTAACGGCCGTGTGGTACACCAGTACTGAATTTGTGGTGTAAGATCCCATATCTTACTCAAAATCCTTTTACAGGCCTATATAGCCCTAGTGGTTTTAGTGATGCGGTAGTCCAGTCGAACTTTACAGTTCAGTTCCTGTCTAGTATTGCTTCCATCTATTTGATCGAGTCTGGTATCCAGAACACAAATAGAACGTAGGTACAATTTGTAACGTTTGGGAAAAAAATACGGGAAGTGCCATGGCTTCTCGATGGCACAGTAGACATGAATATGTCGAATCCCTGGGGTCTATTTGTTTTTTGTTCTTATTGGAAATCACCTTCTTGTTCTTATTGGAAAGAACCCCTGGAGGGGGTCGAAAGGAATGCACACAACAATATATCTGTCTCGCTTCAATACATACCCTTCAACCACCTTATCCTTTTTCCACAATGTAACAGAATACAAACACACGAAACGAAATCGTTCAAAATAAAAAAAATGTGCTTTTGCAAAAATTCTAAACGCACCGCGACCTCACCACACTCAACCCGCAAACTGCGTAGTAAGAAAATTCCCTGATATCGACTCTGATTCCGCCCCGCTTCGAAAACACAAAAATATCGCCGCGATGGACTACTCGAGCACACCTTTTCTAATGGGGCCCATCCGCAGGCCAACTAGGGCTGCATTCGGTAACGTCATTTTCAGGGCAGTAGACGCAACTCACTCGTTCAGTATTGCAGTAAGGTGTTCGGAATCGTCAAATTTGCAGCGCTTACTTGTAAAACTAGTCACTTCTGCAAACTGTATCAGTCAATTTTGCAACCGACGCAGTTGATTGACCGTCATTTGACAATACCGAATGCAGCGTAGTTGTCCAAACTGAGTTGTGTTTTCACTGAATCGCATCGTGTGTGGGACAGTTGGCAAACTGATTTGACAGTTGTGGTTTCAGTTGGGATAAATCAAAATCTTTTAATTTTATGGGGGCGGGGCCTAGAGTTTGGCAACTAGTTGCACTGTGTGTATTGCAGTTTGGCAAACTACTTGGATGAATTAAGCCTGCATTCGAAGAATATTTTTTTTCAAGTTTATTTTGCATTTTTTTTAATTTAAACTATGAAAGTTCACATAATATTAAATTACTTGTAGAATTTAATTTATATTTTAAAAAATATAAATATTCATATTAATAATTAAAAAAAAATTATAATTAATCTAAAAAATCATCTTTCTCCAATTTTTATAATTATAAAACTTAGTCGCGGGTTTTCTACAATTTCATTTAACTTTCAAATTGCCTATAAAATATCGAATTGACAGTTGAAATATCAACTCAGTTGAAGCGTTTGTGGCAAAACAACAACTTTTTACACAACTCAGTTTGGGCAACTAGTTGGCCCGTGGATGGGCCCCATAAGCTGTTTAAAAAATCTCACACAAAGTAAAAAATCCTCGACATTTTTTCTCACTCTTGGAACAAGAACTCGCAGCGATTGAACAAAAAAAAGTCCACCCAATGACGACGAAAGAATAAACAAAGCAAAACAAAATGAGTCAAGGAATGTGACGATTTCCGTTCCGCACATTCTTTTGAATAGACTCCAGGGATAAGACATATTCATGTCAAAACATCAGGATCTTACTTGTGTTGTTTGATAGGCCTTCCGTGGTGGCTTGAACTTCTCGGAGTGCATTCCATGACCTCTGTAATGGTCAAGTCAAACTTTTCCGGGACAATGATGGCAAGATCATCTGCATAGCATATATCAACCATAGCATATATCAACCATACCATATATCAACTTTCTAAACCGGCATTCTCAATTTTGCTGACTAGGTAGTCTAAAGCAAATTCACCCTTTGAATAATAATAATGAATAAGCGAAGGTGAGCCATGAAAAGGAAGGAAGAACTCCAGCTTGCAGCTGATGTGTATATCCAGCAGGCTTTTCGTAATTTTCTAAAAAGAGGTTAAAATTATAGGGCTATACGATTTAGGAAGTTCAGAGGCCTGTTGCTTTGTTTAGACATAAAAAACCACACGACTTTCCTCCAGATAGTGGAATATACTCTAAAGAGACAGGCCAGGCTGCGAGAACGAGATGGACATACTTCCGCAGGAGTAGCGGGAAAATTCCATCTCCAACCGGAAAGAGGAAAATAGGCCACTACCCGTTTAACCTTGTCCCGTTCCAAAAAGCTTCCAAAAGGCTCCGGGAATAACGATCTGGAATGGTTCTATGACTGTACCCACCATTCGGATGATAACTAGTGTAAAGGACTGACCATAGAAATTGCTCGATGAGAACTTCAAGGTTCCTTCATGGTTAGAAGTGTATGAGGCATACGATTACAAAAACTCCGCGGTCGCACAGTGGTCTGAAACCCCCAAAACCTGGACAAAATTAATTTACTACCGTAAGAAAAATTATTTTTTATGAAAATCGGTATATAGGTATTTTCGCGGTCGCTGAGTAAGAATCCGTTATCAGATTTTCAAAAAACCAGATGGCGGATCCAATATGGCGACCAACTTTATGACAAATTAAGCAAATTAGATGAAAATCGGTACATGGGGGTTTTCGAGGTCGCTGAGTAAGAATCCGTTATCAGATTTTCAAAAAAACAAAATGGCGGATCCAATATGGCGACCAGCTTTATGAAAATTTAAGCAAATTTGATAAAAATTGGTATATGGGGGTTTTCAGGGTCACTGAGTAAGAATCCGTTATCAGAATTTGAATAAAAAAATGGCGCATCCAATATGGCGACCAACTTTGTTCGTATTTAATTGAATTCAATGAAATTATGCAATAATGGCTGTTCGGAGTAGCTAATTATAATTAGTAATCCGTCATTCGATTTTTACTAAACAAAATAGTGGATCCCAATATGGCGGCCAATTTTGTTTTTTTGAATTAAATGAAAATCTGTAATAAGGACGTTTTGTGGTTACTCAGTAAAATTTTTAACGAAAATGTACCAGAATTGATAATGAAAATAAACTTTTTTTATTTAATTTAACAATTATTAAATTAATTTTAGATGCAAATTTTTTTTCAAGTTCAAATACATTAGGATTTTTTTGTTGCAAAGATTTGTTATAAATACTTTGTTATAAAGATGAAAAAAGTTAATATATAGCGCCTGAATAGGACGTTCAAAACTATACGTTGAGCAAATATGTAGCATATCGTAGATTTTTCTATTTCTTGTTGAGGGGTGCCGTTGCCGGCACTGCGAACTACTTATTTGGTCTATTGTTCCATCGCCGGCTTTAAAAACCATCATTAGAAGCCTTACTAATATAGCATAAAACTGATTTAGGATTTCTGGCCCAAATGTCCCTGGGGGTAGGGAAGTCACGATGGAGGAGGCCCAATCTCTTCCTCGCTGTAGCCTCACAGTCGCACAGCAAGCGCTTCGCAGCTCCGGGAGCTGCTCCGTAGAACCGACAGCTACAATCAGCCACCAGATCTATTTTTTTTAGATGATAGTCGAGCCACTGTTCGCTCGTCAAGAGATCTATTATTATTTTTAGCTCCCACCTGTTGAGGTATAACAGTTTTCCTGCTTTAGCTTAATCGATTTGGATGAATCTTTTAGCTTGACGAGCACCCTGGGTGTTTGTCCAGCTATGAAGAAACAGCTGGTCGATTTTTGATGGCCGTTCTAACGTGGTAGCTTGCTAAGCTACAGAATGGTTCCGGACCGATAGGTGATGATTTTGCGACTACTCTAGCCAGGCTGTCGGCAATTTCATTACGCTGCCCGGAATCCACATCAGCGTGACACTGTTGTTCCTGCTTAAGAATTTCAGAGATTGGAGACAATCCAGGACAGTCTTTGATGACACCCTGTGAGATTTAATGGCCAGCAATGCAGCTTGACTGTCGGAGAAAATAACAATGTTAGAGCTATTTGGAGCTCTATTAAGACTCTATACATGTCTGAGCACACACCTGGATGGCAAGTACCTCGGCCTGAAACACAGTGCGGGTAGTGCCCAGAGCCATGGATATTTTGCTCTATCGTGGATAGAGTGACATGGAGACAGCAGGAGCAGCTGATTTTTTATATGTTTTGCAGAAATGATTAATAAACAATTACATGCGTATTATTTAGTGGAAGTCGATGGAAGTTTGTACTTAGCCATCAATTTATAAGCCGAATCGTTAATCAAATCACCACAATTTATTACATATTTGATCATAAATAAACAATACAATTATTTATTTATGTTCATTTCAATAGCACAGTATAATTGTACTTACTCTTTGGAGAAGAAACCTTTTTAAACGGGTAAACGTACTGCAATCTACACGCAAAAACGTAACACGTGCTTTTGCTCCGAGAGAACGTGCTGCGTGTAGCGTGTTCGACACTCACTTTCCAAATGGAATACAAAGAGGATTTTGAACAACTGCCTCTTACCAAGGGCCTTGAAATACTCCAGGGGGGCCACTATACCTAACCCACGTGAAAAAAGTAACTAAATAAAAACTTTCGTTTTGGTACTTTTGTCCAGGTTTCGGGGATTTCAGACCACTGTGCGTCGCCTGGTCCCAAGTCCAGGGTGTGAACGGAGGAGGGTGGTCGACCTTCCGAATTGACCTGAATCGGGAAAACGAAGAAACTAGGCAAGAAACCGTTTTTTTGAAAGCGGCACCTACAGCAGCGTATCCGTTGAGGAGACGTTCGCTCGGATCGCTAGTTAACGGCCCAAAAAAGAAGAAAATACAATCTTCGAGTATTCAATATTACTATTGACAAGGCTCCATCCATACTTTTTTGAATTATGTAATATCTAATCAAAATAGGTCTATATCTAAAATTTTTCAATTTTGAATTTTTATCCCCCTACAAAAATAATGTATCTTTCGTGGTCCGGGCGATATCGTGCAGGTACAAAAATCACTTACGCCGCTTAAACAAAAAAACGGCTCCACCGAAATTTATGAAAATCTTTTCAGATCATATTTCGGTTAATACGCTTTGAACGACACCTCAACGAAGTCGATATCTTTTTTGGTTCGCGCGATAGCGTGTAGGAAAAAATGACCACATACGTACACCCACACACTTCCTCCCAATTTTTTGCTTGAAATGCTCCTGGAATCTTGAAAGATGAAAATACGTCGAAAATTTCGATTTCGATTTTCGGACCGATTACAATAACTTCCTATACTGGGAAATTAATTATTATTATTATCCACGATGAAAAGCTGATAACAGACAGCAAACCCAAGGCCGATTTTGTAGCATCTCTGTTTGCATCAAATTCTTCTTTATCCGAAACTGATACGCTACCCCCGGTTCATGAGCACAATACACATTTAATGGACAGGGTTTTCTTCAGGACTCGCGAGGTGTACATGTGCCTCAAGGAGCTCGATGCCAAAATCCACTAGGCCCAATAATATACCCCATATCGTCTTAAAACAATGCGCCTCACCTTTGGCTAAACCTTTGGGCAAAACTTTTTGCCCTTTCATACTCCTCCGGAGTTTACCCAGATTCTTAGAAACTTTGGATATCTCCAAGGCTTTTGATAGAGTATGGCACTCAGCCTTGTTTGCTAAACTCAAAGCTATTGGAATTGAATCACTTCTATACCGGGTGTATCAGTTAAAATGTCGAAACGGTCGTAGCATAATATTTGTTAGGCATTATTCATAGGAAATTGTCCAAGCTTTCCAATTTTGTAAAAAAAACTAGTTGGGATGTGCGTTTGACCCCTTCGGTCCACACGATTAACTTCCCAGTATGATGGACGAAGATGGAATAAACTGACTTCTTACAAGATAGTTATACGTTTAGCACTAGTGGAAAATTGGCTAGTATCAGAACTGATGACAAAGCAACCCCGAGAGAAGCTAGTTCAAATAACTATAATAGTAGTAAATCCACAAGATTTTTCTAGAGAATTTGTGTTTCCTGAACTTTAGCAAACAAACATTTCCTCCGTATTTCGTTCGCTGCACTAAAGCGGGATTCGTATTGAGCGTGCTGAAGCGTCATTGACAAACTGAGAAGCGACTTCATTTGGAAATTCCAAAGCTTTCCGGAGATATTAGCAAAACTGTAACTGTTAAGTACTTGTCAGACTTGACCAAAAAGAACAAATTTTGTAGTAACTACTGGAATTCCCGGGATGAAAAGCAATTTTCTGAAACTGTATCACGCGTAGAAAACAATTCCCTGTAAGTGCTAATCCAAGGTTTGAAAAATTCGCGCTGTTTGTAAAGGTTAATGAAATTTTTGCACGATTTTGAAAGGTTGTCGGATTTTGACAAGTGATGTTTTGTTCCAAGGCTATCGCTGTGCAGAACCCAAAAAAGATCACTTCGTTTAGAACGGGTCTCATTCCATCGAGTTTATTTGATATTAGCAAAACTTGTCAATTTAAGGTCTTTCTGACAATTAGCCGAAGTTTTTCTATTTAAACAAAAAAGGCCCGATCGAATATTATGAAATTTTTTTCAGAGCATTTCTTCGTTAATATTCTTTTTTCGGCACCTCAATGAAGTCGATATAGTTTTTAGTTTGCAAGATATCGTGCAGGTGCAGAAATCATAAACGTCGTAAACGTCGTCATAAACGTTGTAAAAATATTAAGTCGCTGACTGCTATGAGTCATCGAGCGCATGAGCATAAAGGTCATATTTTAGGCAAAATAATACTTCTGCGAAAAAGGAATGCCAGTTTATGCGCGATATAAAAACATTAATTTCTAACGTTTAACGATAAAATCTATGGAAGTGTATTATGTCGGTGATCAAGCAAGGTTTGTTAATTCTTATTTAATTTTGTATTATATGATAAGTTCATTGGTTTATGATACAGGGCTTAAAATTTCTGGTAGTGTATATTTTTTCGTAGAAGGTGCTTTAAATGACATTTTCTCTAAAATGCGCAAAGTTCGCATAAGAAGATTCGTAGTGTTTACTGTGTGCTGTTTGTGGGTGAGGGGTTTTACTGGATGGAAGGCAATTTCTCTAACTCGTAGTGTAATATCATAGACTCGCCAAGTTTTTAACTTGTAAAAAGTGGCAAAATATTGTATTTTAACATTTTTTACTGCACGTGCATTACCGGTGATAAGTTAGTTAGTGATCCGAGTGAATAAATTGAATGAAATTGATAAGGTGACCAGTTTTGTTTATATTCATGGTGGTTTTTTCGTGTTAATTTAGGGAAAAAATGTTGGATTTATATGGTAATGAAATTAAAAGTGAATTTAAAATGGTTAAAAATTATTACGGAATAGTTATTAAAACATAAGTGCAAGTACCACCACACAACATGAATAACAAAAATTTGGAACTTTTTCCTACACAGTTTTCTGCTTTAATATTTTTAACTAGTTGGGATGTGGGTTCGACCCTTTCGGTCCACACGATCAACTTCCCAGTATGATGGATGTTGAATATATGATTGGATATTTTAATAATAAATGAACAATAGGCTATATAGAGTATATTTATAATACCGAGAATTTGTCACAATTGTTTATCAATATTTTCGCTAAAATGTCAAACTAAATGTGCGCACTTACAAGATTAGGATGACGAAAATGTATATAAAATTGATCTACTAATGTTTTTCGGCACCTCAATGAAGTCGATATAGTTTTTAGTTCGCACGGTATCGTGCAGGTACAAAAATCACTTAAGTCATTTAGACCAAAAACCGCTGGACCGAATATTATAAAAATCCTTTCAGATTATATTGTTGCTAATACGCTTCGAACGGCACCTCTAGTAAGTCAATATCTTTCGTGGTTCGGGCGATATCGTGCAGGTACAAAAAGCACTTACGCCGCTTAAACAAAAAACGGCTGGACCGAATTTTATGAAAATCTTTTCAGATCATATTTTGGTTAATACTCTTCGAACGGCACGTCAACTAAGTCGATATCTTTTATAGTTCGCGCGATATCGTGCAGGTACAAAAATCACTTAAGTCATTTAAACCAAAACCGCTGGACCGAATATTATAAAAATCTTTTCAGATTATACTGTCGCTAATACGCTTCGAACGGCACCTCAAGTAAGTCAATATCTTTCGTAGTTCGGGCGATATCATGCAGGTACAAAAATCACTTACGTCGCTTAAACAAAAAAACGGCTGGACCGAATTTCATGAAAATCTTTTCAGATCATATTTCGGTTAAATCGCTTCGAACGACACCTTAACGAAGTCGATATCAGTTTTGGTTCGGGCGATATCGTGCAGGAAAAAATGAAAATATCTAATAGGGTTGCAAACATTTAGGGTAATACGTAAACTTTTACCAAAAAAGTTTCAAAACACCCTAGCGGCTAAACCGCCCCCAACCCATACGATTTTTGTTCGTCTATCCAAGACCTATACATTGCCAGACGTTTCGACATTTTAACTGATACACCCTGTATAAGTGGGTTGAGATTTCAATAAAGATAGTATTGGTTGGCGTCAAATCTGAATCTCACCCCGGCGGGGTCCCCCAGCGATCATGACCTACTTTCAATCCCCTCCAATCCACTTCTCAGCTTCGCTGACGACGGTACTCTACGTAACTCGTACAGCTTCGATGTCAGACAGACTCATGCCAGGTCCTCTCTTGATGATCGTGAACTAATGTCCAAATCTATTAACAACGACATTAATCTCATTCTAGAGTGGGGAAAGAAGAATCGTGTCGAAATCAACCCAACCAAAACCAAGTACTGTCTAATTTCAAAAAAA
This sequence comes from Thereva unica, assembly GCA_949987705.1. Classification (NCBI taxonomy): domain Eukaryota; kingdom Metazoa; phylum Arthropoda; class Insecta; order Diptera; family Therevidae; genus Thereva; species Thereva unica. Next base: position 52,233,468 of record OX465284.1, read on the forward strand.
GGATCAACACCTCTCCATCCTTGCGAGCGGGGAAAGTTGAACTAACGGCCGATTCCTTCCTACACATCTTAGGGGTGACATTAGCCAAAGACCTGCGATGGAATGACCACATATTTCAAATCGCCAAACAAGCATCCTAGTGCTTGGGATGTCTTAAGAGGTGCAAGTTCCTTCTCCTGCCATCGGCCCGTGCTTTTATTTATAAATCTTATATTCGGCCTCTTCTTGTATACAACTCCCTCATTTGGGATGGCACTCCAAAAACAACCTTGGCATGGTTAGATAAGGTCCAAAAAAGGGCCCTTAAATTAATTGATGACGATACCGCTTGCTCCACTATCGAGCCACCGTAGGATTGTAGCAGCACTGACAAAATTTTACCGCTACTGTCATAATGACGGCAATCTAATACCCGCAACACCAGATTAGCCCACTCGTCTGATTCCCTCCACCTGCAACTCCCCCTTTCACGCACTATCCTCGAATTCAACTGTGTCATTTTAGGTGCATCTTAGAAAAAGAACAGCGTGGCTGGATGAAGTGCAACAAAGATCCCTCAAACATAGCCGTGTATTTTTAATGAACTATATTGTTCTTCCCCATACAAATCTCAAGACCCAGGTTTTATCGAGGTCTCTATTGAGGTTTTGGGAAATTTCTCAATATCCCTTTCTTTTCGGAATGTTGCATACTTTCGAGGGTCGGAAAGACGTAATTTAAAAATAAAAACAACAGGAAAGTGATGAGAGCTATAAAGGGAAATTTTATGAAGCGCCTACTTCGATGCTTAAAAATTTCAAAATTAAACGGAAGTTAAGTGTTATTTTTTACACTGTAACACGAAATTCCCTCAAGAAAATAATAAATATATTTCTAAAAAATCAATTATTTGTTATAAATTTGCTCTCATCACTTTCCTGTTGTTTTAATTTTTAAATTACGTCTTACCCACCCACGAAAGAATGCAACATTCCGAAAAGAAAGGGAAATTGAGATTTGTAAGGGGGAAGAACTATATAGTTCATTAAAAAACAACACTCCTACTAGCCGTGTTTTTTTAATGAACTATATAGTTCTTTCATCGAGTTCATTAAAAAAACGACAAGGGAAATTTCATGTAGCGCCTACTTCGATGCTTAAAAATTTCAAAATTAAACGGAAGTTAAGAGTTATTTGTTACACTGTTACACGAAATCCTCGCTAGAAAATAATAAATATGTTTCTAAAAAATCAATTATTTGTTATAAATTTGCTCTCATCACTTTCCTGTTTTTATTTTTAAATTACGTCTTTCGGACCCCCGAAAGTATGCAACATGCTAACCCCCGAAACAACATGCCAACCCCGAAAGTATGTAATACGCAAATTAAGAAATTTCCCAAAACCTCGATAGAAACCCCAATAAAACCTCTTCTTCTTGGCAGTGGCGGTTCCTCTTTGGAAGCAAAGGAAGCACTGCTTCCTTTGACCAAATAGGCAACTTCCTAAAAAAATAAATTTAAATATATCAAGATTAATCACAAGAAAAATCCTAATATATTTCCTGCTCTGGAAACACTAAAGCCACGGCCATGATATGAGCGGTGAGCGGCAGAGTTCTCTGCTAATTCGATAAATTTTTCTGTTGCCGCTCTTTTCGTGGCCGAAACCTTACACAACATGGGGAAGCAGTTATATCTCCAGCTTATTTGGCCCAGAAAATCAATGTGAGAAACCTCCAACACATTCACTTTAATTGAACTAACACTCACGCAAAGGTTTGCGTTGGTACAGTACCCTCAGAAACTGAGCTAAACACAGCTTCTTCGGAACCCAACAGAGGGATAAAACAAGAAAAATTTTCTGTATACACTATATTCTCTTCGTTTTCTGCTAATCTGTTCTGGCTTCGAGCAATATTACATTTTCTCTTAAAATTTTGCTTCGAGATTTTGTATTTGACTCTTCTTAAAATATGAATTTTCGTTTGTATATTGAGTCAAGAAAAAAGAGATCTAGGATAGGTGAAGTTTCTCTTTATATATTGTTGATTCTAATTGGAAAACAGAGGGTTGTGTTGAATATAAAGCTGATAATTTTGTAGCTTCCATTTTATTTTTTATGATTCTCTTTAAAGATGATTTAAAGGGATAGAGAATATTTTTATGAATTTTATGAGCACGGGCTGCCTGAGAGTTTTTTTTGCAAGAAGAATGTATTGATTGTAAGCGTGGGTGTATGTGAGGTATGCAGGGTGTTATCAGTACTAATTTTTTTAGATTTTGACCCAAAATTATGGATTTGTATGAAAAATTAAATGAGATGAAAGTAGTATTTGCAGTTTTTCAATGGCTTTTTCTTTGGAGGCTTTAATTATCCACAGAATCTGAAAAAAGGCGCAAAACGCCCACTACCAGGGAAAATATTTCGAAAAAAATAACAAAAAAATGCGATTACATTTTTTTTATTTTTTAGAAGTTTAAACAAATTTTCTTGAAAATATAACTTTGGAACCAAAACCCTAAAATTCAGCTAGCAGTTTTTTTTTTGAGGTTGTGTACAGATAAAAATTTCATATTGTAATCGCTGATAGCCAATATCATAACGAACGCCTCTATTTCTTTTGCTTTTTTCGGATCTACACATGCCGAGATATACGCAAAATTATAAATTTTCACAAAATGTCGATGACTTGGTTGCTAGAGCTAAAAATTAGCCATTTCGTATAGTATTCGATGTAACTAACATGTTCCAAACGAAATTTTTTAGACTGCAAACAATTCCTTATGTTTTGCTTATCTGACTCCAATATATGGTATTTTTCAGTTTTTTTTAGTAAAAGGCTTAGATACTTTTATCGTTCACCTTGCGCATTGCTTCCCTTATCCTGAACCTTACGAACCGCCACTGCTTCTGGGTGATATTGGGAGCACGGCCATTACGGCCATTATCTAGGATCGGGAATTTGCTGTAAAATTTGACCTTTCAATAACCACATGGAATGGTTAATATGAACCCCCACGCTGACTCCACCGAGTTTGGAGAGCTTGATCGAATTGAATGCTTGAGCGCTTTATAGAAAAAAGTTCATGAAACTGCTCACTAAGCACTATTACTAAAATTTATATCGAATTTTTAATAATTTTGTAAAATTTTCGGAGAATTTAATTTATTTTATTTTACGGAAATACAACGGAATTACCCGTTGTACTAGTAAGATTAGTTTGAAGGATAGGAGAAAATAGGATGAATCAGGTGAGGTCTGGGAAGTATTGGAGCGAAAAAGGCGAATTTTTGGCGATTTTTTTGAACTCTTGGATGTCGTACGAGTTCGGGAAATCCAATTGTGGTAGATTGTTCCATAGCTATTTATAACCGAACTTCTAGACATTATTGTGCGCAAAAACGGGGTTGCAGAGTGTAAGGATAAGCGAGCTTGTCAAGAGTCAATGGAGACTCAAAACCTATTATGTCCGATGATTCGAATGACGCGGTTGGCACATTTTCTAACTAAGCTAAAGTGGTTTTCGAGGCACCAGCCAAGATAAATCAGTTGTACTCGAGGCGGGGGCGAAGAACCCTGACCCTGGTGGCAGAAGAAATGTGCATCTCTTAAGAAATCCTAGGCATTGAGATACCTGTAGCCAATTTAAAATATGTGATCATTCCATCGCTGACCTTTAGCTAAAGTTATACCCCAGATGGTAAGAGAAGCGTCAGATGTTAGATTCACTTTGTCCACTTAGATGAGAGAGAAGGCAGAATGGTGAAGTTTTATGTGTAATGAGACAGTGCTTTGTTAAGGTGGATAAAATTGAATTTGATTTTTGCGACCCTAATAAAGAATAAGTTCAATGTCCCCGTTAATAGAGTTAGACATGGGTTCACGATCTAAGACCGAAGATCTGGCACCTGCTTGTCTTATATTGTCGGAGGCGCAGGAATGACGAAGAGTTCCGTCATGTACAAAAAAGTAATACAGCGATATTTTTTGATTGATAGCGTAATTATTTTTCCTATTAATATTTTGTTTAAATTAATTTATACAATATTATGAGATTGAAATGATTAAATGTACATAGCAATAAAAAACAAAAACAATCGGTATTTTAGTGGCGGTTTAGTGGTTAAATATGTATAAATGATGGCGTATTCTTAGAAACTATTTGCATTGTTTTAATATTTTTCTGAAGTCGCATTGCAGCATTTGATTGCCGGTTTAGTATTAGTAGTAATATTCTTTGTTCCACAGAGTAATATTCTTTGTTTTTCATACTTTTAATGTCGTAGATAAGGTGCAAGATTTTAAAGAAAAATCTTTGTTGTAATGTCGAAAACATAAAAATAGTGCTATAAAATATATACATTATGTAGATGCTTTTTAAACTTATAATAAAATTTCCGCCTAAATAATAGATTTAGAAAAATTATTTGAAATATATTTTTCGTGGAATTGTGTTTAGACATCTTACGTTTCATTTGAAAATGGAAGCAAAATAAAAATTAATTGAATTAAACCATAAACATGTTTTTTGGTGAGCTAAAACTACTACCTATTTTAATTTGTTTAATAATAACTTATTAATGTAATAATATCCACCTTGATTTTTTGGATTGAGATAAAATTCTGAAAAGTTACAACTAATATAATAAATTAATAAAATAGATTTGTTACAAAAAATATGCACACGTATGATTAAAACGTTAATAATGATCTATTTGACAATTAGATTTAAAGCATGCTAAATGAATCGATGTTCGATCACATACATTTATTATTTATATTAATCGTTAAGACATAAGACATATAATTAATATAATTAATTTTAAGGGATTTTGTAAGCATAGATTAAATTTCTTGTTATAATGAAGGAGTTCAGATTTATTTTGGTTTATTATAAAAGTTTTGAGATACGTGGCATAAGAAATAATCTTATCATTATTCGGGTTTTTATAATATTTTTGCTTTCTAATTTAAGGAATACATTTTGTATTAATTAATTTGGTTCGCTTTATTATTTAATATTTTTACTGTATAAAAGCAAAGAAGAGATTAACGTAAATATTTCACCTTGAGCTCAGTTTTACACATAAAGCAGTATTTGGAAGCCTGATTTTATCTGAATATAGATGTTATTAGTTTTTATCATTGCTATGTGCTTATATTATACTAGAATATTTTAACTACATATAATTAAAAAAACATGCATGTAATAAAGCAAAACATTAAGAAATTGAATACATTTAGCCTGGTTTTTTAATGAGCTACATCCCAAATATCTTATACATTTTACCTTTCGCATTGCCGTAAAGTCCACGATGCTATGATCCATAGTGAGACCATAAAAACGAGCAACACCGTGCCAGGGCATATTGTCATCAGTGTCTTTAGAACAAATCTAAAAAAGAATTTGAAACAAAAATTGTTTATAAATATAATATATAAGTCGTAATCGTACGATTAATATTATATAATTGCACGTACCTGGTATTAAAATTTATTCGATTAAGAGCTCCTATGCTACGGGAAGATGCGTCTGTAAACAATTTCGAATGAAGAAGCATAACGCGACATATCAGGTACAGTCGAAGGAACATAGGCAAAGAGAGTGCTACATCATATGGTACCTTTTCTATACCGATAGTTTTATTTTTATTTGCTAATTTTGTTGTCCATATAAAGTAGTACTCCCCTGGTATGGGGTGAACTGCACATATTAGAAGTTCTAGGCTTATTTGACTAATTCGTTGCCAAGTCATTGCAATTCGCCAGTCGTCGGCGCAATTGTCTATCATAAATAACTGCAATATACAAAAATGTTATTTTACTTAATATAATAATAAATTATCAAGTTTTTGTAAGATATTCATATGTACATATGTATAAGGAAAATGAGATCATTATTCGAGTTAATGTTATTTCTGAATTTTAAATTCTATCTGTAATTAGTAATTGATCCAAGAGTTTAAACGTGAATATCACCGCCTCCTCCCTATCATCTCCAAGACTCCTTTCAACCTATATCAGTTTGTATATTTCGAATTAAGCTTGCTACTAGATATTGCACCTTGACGTGAACGAAATAACGGACATAAAAAACAATTATCTACTCATATTTCAACAAGTTTTGTAATTCAGCCATGTTCAAATTTTGATGGAGGTGTTTGTTTGCAAACCTGTATTGGTAATCATCGGCGGAATAGCGGGAATAATATGCACATGTACGTGTCGCAACTATTCCGGACGGATGGAAGTGCGATCATAACCTCCTGCTAGCGGTGGCCACTGGGTATTATCCTATGAGAGAGGATAGGCTAATATTATCGGGCTAGTCCCTTCCCAGTAAATTTTGTATGAGGCTAATAACCTTACATTGAAAAATTATTGTTACAGAATGAGCAAAATGCATCCGATACTCGAGCAAACGACGACCACAGTAACCAAAAAGGCAAAACGGTATAAGAATTTTCTCAAGCCGATACTCTGTCAAAGTATAAAGCTGACATTGCCGCCATTTAGGAGATGAGATCGATAGGAAATGGTGTTTTTCAAAAACCTCAGATTACGCAATTATAAGTAAAGTCGACATTACCGCACAGCGATAATACATTCATTTCAGTAACTTCAAAGTCGTTAATTTGACAGATAGTATTTACAATTGGGATCACCATTTAATAACATACCAGAAATTAAAAATTTTGAGTAAATGGACCAATTTATTTTTATTGTATGTGGTCTTTACGTATATTACCTGCGAAAATTATATGTTTTTATACAATAAACTCAATCAATTTAAAAATGACAAATTTGAAATGTTGTGTTGGTAGTTCTGCAACCCAACGAGAAATTAACAAAGGGTCCAGATCTGGCCCACCGCAGGCTACAGACATTCGACGATCGGTAACCAGCCGTTGGGGAAACCTGGAAATGATAACGCTACCCAGCAGCGCTCAGTCGAAGGTCAAAGCCGGTCGCTGGGCGAGTGGTGGCTGCCGATTCCTGCGCTGGATATCGTCTGGTCGAAGAATGGCTACCGAGCATTTTTAAATATTTAATAATATTTTGTTATTATTGATTTATTTATTTTGAGTTATTATATAAAATAAAAAATATGGAATATAAATAATATTAGTAATTATAAAACATGTATTTCCTTATTATACATCAAGACGATTATTATTTGGTCTTCCCAACCTTAGCTTTCGTCGAGATGTGAGCTGCGCAATTTTCATAAAAGATATATTATGCAACTCAATCAAGTGCCCTGAGCTGATGAGTCAAATTAATATTATGCTATAGAAAGGCCACTTATGTAGGTCGAGAAACCTCCTATATGCCCCTTCTCACAGAACTAATTATGGCTCAAATGGAGTTATTACTAAAGGCATTCATAAATTAAATTTTTTTAACGACTTCGTTGATTTCACCCTGGATCGAATGATCTATAAAAAATGTAATTTTAAGTTTAGAGAATCATGTTGAAATGAATTTTTCATAAAAATATGTCAACTTTATTTTAATTTAAATAAGTTTTTGGAATTTATAAGTTTTCTAGTCTGTAAGATTGTAGACTAAAGTAGTAGACTAAATAAATAAATAAACTAGTTGGGATTTGGGTTTGACCCCTTCGGTCCACACGAGTAACTTCTCAGTATGATGAACAAAGATGGAATAAACTGACTTCTTACAAAATAGTTATACGTTTAGCACTAGTGGAAAATTGGCTAGTATGAGAACTGATGACAAAGCAATCCCGAGTGAAGCTATTGCTGTGCAGAACCCAAAAAAGATCACTTCATTTAGAACGGGTCTCATTCCATCGAGTTTATTAGATATTAGCAAAACTTGTCAATTTAAGGTCTTTCTGACAATTAGTTGAAGTTTTTCTATTTAAACAAAAAAAGCCCGACCGAATATTACGAAATTTTTTCAGAGCATTTCTTCGTTAATATTCTTTTTTCGGCACCTCAATGAAGTCGATATAGTTTTTAGTTTGGGCGATATCGTGCAGGTACAAAAATCATAAACTTCGTTTAAATAAAAAAAAAAAAAAATAAAACGGTTCGACCGAATTTTATGAAAATCTTTTCAGGTCATATTTTGGTTAATACTCTTCGAACGGCACCTCAACTAAGTCGATATCTTTTATAGTTCACGCGATATCGTGCAGGTACAAAAATCACTTATGTCATTTAAACCAAAAAACCGCTCAACCGAATATTATAAAAATCTTTTTCGCTTCGAACGGCACCTCAAGTAAGTCAATATTTTTCGTGGTTAGCGCGACATCGTGCAGGTACAAAAATCACTTACGCTGCCTAAACATAAAAACGGCTCGACCGAATTTTATGAAAATCTTTTCAGATCATATTCCAGTTAATTCGCTTCGAACGACACTTCAACGAAGTCGATATCTTTTTTGGTTCGCGTGATATCGTGAAGGAAAAAATTACCACCTACGTTAGCCCATACACACACACATACTTCCTCCCAAATTTTTGCTTAAAATGCTCCTGGGACCTTGAAAGATGAATTACGTCGAAAATTTCGATTTTGATTTTCGGACCGATTACAATAACTTCCTATACTGGGAAGTTAATAAATGAATAAACTAGTTGGGATGTGGGTTTGACCCCTTCGGTCCACACGATTAACTTCCCAGTCCCAGTATCATGAACGAAGATGGAATAAACTGACTTCTTACAAAATAGTTATACGTTTAGCACTAGTGGAAAACAGTTGGCAAGATATGCCGATGATATAAACTGCCTTGCCAGATCACTGTCATACCTTAGAGAAATTTTCACGGAATTAGAATAGGGAGCCAAAGATATAGGGGTGCAAATAAATGCAGAAAAAACTAAAATTCTAATTCAGTCAAGGGTGGAAAGAAGAAGAAGAAGAAACCCCAACACCACCAGGAGGGAACATAACTTCGAACGGCTAAATCAATTAAACTACCTGTGGTCCACAGTTAGCGAAGACTACGATGAAACGATAGACGTACAACGAAGAATAAACGCCGCAAACAGAATATACTTCTCAATATTGCCAGTAGTGAAGTCCATAGATATCCACAGAAAACCAAAATAAGAATCTACAAAACCATCATACGTACAGTAGCTACGAATGGATGTGAAACATGGAGTATCTCCCAGAAATCCACCGACAAGATGGATATATTTGAAGGGAAGGTTCTGCGAAGGATATTCGTAGCGCCGGCCCTATGGTAGAGCGAGTGGAGCGGTCGTTCTAGGCGCCAGGTGGTAAGGGGCGCCAAAATGAATGCGTAAATAATTTCGAGCAAAAAATAAAATTTTGATGGCACTTTTTGAGGGCGTTGTTTGTAGCTAGCCAAATCTATGTACTCATCAATATGACTCGAATACGGCACAACCAGGAAGAACTGACTCCAAAACCGATCGTACATGCCTTAGGTCACATCTTGCTCGAGATCCATGGAGCAGACTGAATACGGCGGATCTAGACTCGATAAAAACCGCAATTCTAATGTGTAAACAATCGTGCTGAAGTTATGAATGGTACTGCGTGAATGTACTACTAACGATGGACTGCGGATACCAGGCGAACTTCGGTTTGAATTAGCCTTCCATTGGTGATACGGAGCTCTGCCATGGACGACCGTCCTTTCTAGCCGAACTCGTAGTATCAATATAAAATTACCGTAAAAAAACTTTTGTAGATGGAGCACTTCTTAACGCTCCAATCATTTCAGGGGCTCCCACAGCTCCCAAAAGAACGACCTACAAGACCTACAGTTAGATATTTTTGGATACATGCTTCAAGGTGTCGAATGTGGTGCCAGAAAAGGAAAGTTTTCGGGATTCTTCTTCAGGGAGGGCAGTCTGAGCCCGTAAACCTAGGGATAGAGTACGTTGAGACCACTCCTTCATTGGGAGATCTCCTTAGATCTTAGATCAGCAGAAGTAAGGGCACCTAATCGGAGAAGCGACTCGAAAAAGCGACCGCTTTCAGAAGACGCAGTGGCGCAGCCCGAAAATGTTTTATGCGATATCTGGAAGTTGGCTACTCCCGTGTACAAGCTGGTAGGGTCTGCCCCCCGAGGAAGAAAAGGATACCGATTTTCTTAACAAGAATAACCCTCTTTGATATCATCATCTGGATATTCTCTAGGGCATAATAACCCGGCGAAAAGGGCGAAGGCTTTGGCCATACGGTTTGAAAAGCCTTCACAAAAGTCGGACGCACCCATAATGAAGTCTAGAACAACTCCAAAGCCGACCTTCTGTAGCGGAAAGTGTCAGAATCGGCGTGCTTGCGACTAACAATCCGGAGACTCTTCTGACCACGAAATAACTAGTTACCGTGCAAGGAAGTCTTCTGGACGCGGTGGCCGAATTGGCTCAGGGCGCAGAACAGCCCAGGTCAGTAGGGGTCGGTGCGCCTGTTGTGAACCACAACAAAAATAAAAACAAAATTGTAAGCGGACCACACGCTCGAATTACCCACACGCGCATTCACTTAAAAAACCGATTGTTCAAAAAGCTGAATAAGCACCCATGCGCAGTTTTAAACCCTTTAGAATTTCATGTCACATTTTATGCGCACATTAAGCTATTGCTTTCAAGATATCCGATTTCAATTTCCGTTGATAATTCAAGCACATGCGCTTCTCACTAGCGCATGTGATGAACCAGCATTTTTGCAACATTGTGGACCTTGAGCGTGTGGGCCGCGGTGCGAAGGAAACTGGCCGCCGAAAAGAAGTTTGGTGGCCAGTTCTCGTCGTGCCGCCGGTTTATTAAGTATGAATTAATTATTTCAATCGTTATTAAGAAATACTTTTGTCTATTTGTGGAGTTATTACTACTTTTGTCTATTTTGTGTTAATAATAAAATCGTTTATATATATATAAATACTTTTGTCTATTTGTGGAGTTGTTACTACTTTTGTCTATTTGTGGAGTTATTACTACTTTTGTCTATTTGTGGAGTTATTACTACTTTTGTCTATTTGTGGAGTTATTACTTTTGTCTATTTTGTGTTAATAATAAAATCGTTTATATATATAAATACTTTTGTCTATTTGTGGAGTTATTACTACTTTTGTCTATTTGTGGAGTTATTACTAAAATACGTTCATGTACAGTGAGTCAAACAGTTGTCAGATAGGTTAATTTTACAATATTCGAGATCAGTAACCTACTTTTTAATAAATAAACCGTTTATAAGAAATAAATTTGCCCAACTTATTTAACTAAGCAACCGCAATTCTGCATTTTAAACCGGAGGCCCGACGGGGATTCAACATTGGTGGCAGCGGAAAACGAATTTGATCTCGCCGAGAGTCGGATAAGTTCCAATTTTTTTTAACAATTACAAATTATAATTTTTTAAAGTGATTACAACGTCGATTTTTAAGAGATTACGTGAATAAAGTTATTAATTATCACGATAAAAAAACGGAAATAGTGCGAATTTCATAGGTGCTGCGGGTTTAACTTTCAATAGTTAGCAATTCCACATCAAGTCGGAGGTACATTCCCGACTAACCAGTAAGTGGGAGGAGCGTGCCCACAACATCAACATAAAATTACAATAAAGGACATCAAGTCGGAGGTACATTCCCGACCAACGAGTAAGTGGGAGGAGGGTGCCCACAACATCAACAAAAAATTATAATAAAGGACATCAAGTCGGATGTACATTCCCGACCACAACATCAATCAAAATGGCCAGGCATGTTTTTATACTTTTAAGATATTAGATAGAAAAATAATATTGGTAGATAGCTCTAATTTTAGTAAAAAATAATATTTCCCCTTTTTCGCTCTCTCCTATTTCAATTTTTTTTTGTTGGTTCTTCTATATATATCTTCTTTATATATACAACACAAATCCGTCATTTGGAATCCTTAAAACCCCCCATACTGAATTTCAGTACAATCGGGACACATTACCCAAAATTCGTCCGCCATTTTGAATTTTAAAATTTTGACCACAAATCCGTCATTTGGAACCCCTAAAACTCCCCGATACTGAATTTCAGTACAATCGGATCACATTTCCCAAAATTCGTCCGCCATTTCCCTCCTGACCTCCCGATACTGATATTCAATACAATGGGAGCACAATCCAGGTTTAGAATAGATTTCATGATCATTAATCCTCAATCATTATTGGTTTTAATCATGATTATTGGCCTGATCAAAAAATTAGTTGATTGTGCCCAACACTGATACATAGTACATAATCCATAGTTCATAGCTATATACATAGTGCGTAGTACATGTTATATAATTTATGGTGCATAGTACATAATATTTAGTACCTACGTAATACGTAATACATAATATACCGTGTATAGATAATACATAGTACATAATGCCTAGTACATAGTACATAATAAATAGTACATAGAACATAGCTCAGAGTATATGGTACCTAATCATACCATCTACTACATAGTACAAAATACAACAGAGCTATGTACTATATATTCATAATACCTAGTACATAATACATAGTACACAATACCTTGTAGATAGTAGATAATACATAGTTTATAGTATGCAGTACGTAGTACATACTGCATAATACATAGTTCATAATCATAGCGCACAGTTCATAGTCCGAGTACATAGTACCTAATACATAGTACACACTTAGTACATAAAACATAGTATATATTACGTAGTACATAGTACTAACTCATACAATAAAAACTGATATCCCCAAAGGAAAATTTTTCCCACGGTACGCATACAAAATGACCGTGACGGAAAATTTCCCAACGTGCCTAAAAAGTTTTCACATCAAAAACTACAAACATGCTTTTTAAAATGAACTAATAAAATATAAAAGATAATTTTAAAATTACAGTACTTAAATGTAAAAATTCTGGGCCGGATTCACAAAATAAAATATTCAAATAAAACCTTAAAGAATAGAAATCCAACGTTAAAACTTAACATCTCCAAAAAAATTCATTTTAATCATTTAATCATGATTGCGGTTGAAATTGATCAATCATCAATCACCTAAAATGATTACTTCTCTGATTAAATATATCAATCTCTAATCATGATTACAGACTACAGCTTTTAGTCGCAATCATTAATCATCAATCAGATTAAATTTTGCCCAACACTGCGTGGGGGTTGGATTCGACGCCATCCAATACTACCTTGATTGAACGGTCTGAAAGAAAGCTCTTAATCCAGTTCCTTAGAACTAAGTGTATACCAATAGCAAAAATTACTCAGAAAGATACGACAATGTAATCCTTTCTGTGCGAAGAAAAAGGAAAGTAAAAATCAGCTCAAAGTAAAAATCAAAGATTATCTATTTTCAATAAGATGTGACACTCTCGAACCACAAACACACCTAAAATTTTTCATAAATACATAAACAAAAATCTCCTATTAGCTGAAAAAGAATAACTACAGTGCTTTTTATCCAAACAACTGTCTTATGCAAATTCCTATTAAAACGAAAGAGTACGAAGCATATCGCAAAAACAAAAAACACACCCATAAAATGTGTACAATAAATAAACACCGGTTTTTTTACAATGCATTTTTAAAGGCGATCCCCGGCATATGGCATGGTGTTAGTGGTTCAATTTCAACCACCCCACACAATGTAAATTATAGGGAAATGTGGAACTGACACAAAATTAACACATGTACAAGGGGTACCCGCATTACAAACAGGAAATTTTTTCATCCCATAGTTTTAAAGGCGATCCCCGGCAATCATACTTGTGTTAGCACTGATAATAGAAATATCACAGGCTGGTGCAGAAATTTTGTGTAATTTATAAAAGAAAGTGAATCACTTTTATTATAAAGTACATATAGCAAAGTAAAGTATTTTATAAAGTGCGGGAAGAATTAGAAGAATATAATTTTTTTCGTAACTAGTTTAGGCTATCTGTGACAATTTATTTATGTTATATCGGTAATTATTGTTTCATTTTGAATTTGGTGAAAAGTGGTTAATGATTTTATTAATAATTGTGCAAGTTTTTTGATATTTTGAATTTGGTGAAAATTCGTTAGTGACTTTCACTTTATTAATAATTGTGCAGTTTTTTGGTATTTTGAATGAGGCGAAAATTCGTTAATGACTTTATTAATTATTGTGTAGTTTTTTAATATTATAACGCGAGGACGGAATTTATTAGGGCTACCTGGAACAGTTAGTGATAATTTTATAGGCTACCTGGAAAAATTTGTTTGTGTTTTTTTTTTTTTTTAATTTGGTAAGTGATTTTGTTAATCAATTTGTAGATTGTAAATTTGTTGTTTGTATTTTAAAGGCTACCTGGAACAATCGTCGTAGTGTTACCTGTATTTGGAGTTAGATTACGCAGGTCACAGTTGTTATATAATAATAGAAATGGGTAAACATCACATTAAATGTTTGGTGTGCGGTGTACAAAAATCTGATGATTTAGAAGTTAGATTTTTTAAATTACCGCGTGATAGCGCTAAGAGGGAAACATGGTTGAGAAATTTAAATAAATGCGATTTGCTTAACGTGAAAATACCACAGGATCACCGTGTTTGTGAAAGGCATTTTGATGAAAATATGGTTTTAAAAACATCAAATCGTTTGAAAAAAATGGCTTATCCAATTAATGTAAGTAATTATAATATAGATCGAAATCCAACAAGTTCGAACGTTATAATTTTATATAATATTTTGTTGGTCCCGGGCGGAGGTACAGAAGATAACGAAGTCACAGTAGCACCAACTGCAGCATCTTCACCAGGGCAATGCGAAGAAGAAATGGTGACGGGGGTTGATGTTCGTGATTATGCATTTTCGACAACTCATAAATATACCCAAACGGATAATAAGGGTCTAAAGCACGCGGAAGGTGAAGTGGAAAAATTGAGAACCGAATGCGAAAATTTAAGAAAAGAATTAAAAAAATTACGTGAAGATAAGGAAAGTAATTCTTCATTTATAGAAAAAGCAAAACAAATTTTACCTCCGGAATTAGCACATGTTATTGAAAACCATGTCAAAAATTATCAACACCGTCATAAGGGGTGGAGATATTCAAACAATTTTAAAAAATTCTGTTTAAGCATATATTTTATAGCACATTCCGCCTATTATTTTTTATCAAAAAATATGAATTTACCTACAAAAAGAACTCTTTTGAGATTTATTCAAGGGTGGCCTTCTGGACCCGGATTCCACGATGGGTTATTTAGTTCTTTAAAGTTAAAAATTCAGCATCTACCTGACATGGCAAAAAATTGTATAATTTGTTTAGACGAAATTTCCTTGAAAACAAATTTATTTTTTGACAAATCAAACGGAGAAATTATTGGGTTAGAAGACAATGGGAGTCATAAAACCAAAATACCAGCTAATTACGCAATAGTTGTTATGGTAAAAGGGATTACTCATCGTTATAAGCAATTGGTAGGGTATTATTTTGTAAAATCAGCTTGTCCTTCTAAAGCAATAGCGGAAATAATAGAAATAACGGTAAAACAATTAGTGAACGTTAATATGAAGCCGCGAATAATTATTTCGGACCAAGGAGGGAATTTCATCGGTCTTAACAAATTAAAGGGAATTTCCTATACAAATCCTTATTTGTACATAAATAATGTTAAACTATATTATATGTTTGATACTCCACATTTACTTAAGTCGTTATGGAGAAATTTTATAAAATATAATATTATTTTAGAAAATAATAGACAGGCAAGCTGGAAAGATGTTGAAAGCTTTTATTCAGTTGATAAAAGTCGACCATTTAAACTGGCCCCTAAATTACGGGACGAAAACATCTTTCCAAATACTTTTCAGAAAATGAGAGTCAAGCTGGCTGCTCAAGTAATAAGCGCAACAGTCGCATCAGGAATTTATGCACTTGCTAGTGCAAATGCAACAACTTCAAGCGGTATTAATACGGCTGAAGTAATTGACAAATTCGATTCATTGTTTGATATATTCAATTCATCAAAATTCAATGAATCAAAAAAGTTAAGGAGGCCATTTTCTAGACATCCAGATCAGTTAAATTTTTAAAATGAAATGAAAAGTTTTATAAAAAGTCTTTCATTTTTGAAGGGCTGGTTGCAAAATATAAATGTTTTACTTAGTTTACACGAAGAATTAAAATATGAAAATATTTCATTCCTTCTAACTCGCAATTTGAATCAGGATAGTTTGGAAAATACATTCGGTGTTTTGCGAAAGCGAGGTGGAAATTCAAAATTATTAACGCCCCATCAATTTAAATGTGCATTTAAAAAATCTTTTTCGGCGAAATATATGGAAAATATTACATCAGGTAATTGTGAACCTACAGAAAATTTAGAATTACCGGATATTGAAATAAATAATGAGGAAACACCAAAGAGTTCTCAAACTTTGTATGAATTTCATGTAGAGCCAGATTATAAAACCATAGATTTTGGTTGTAAAAATGCTTTTTTTTATTTTGGCGGTTGGCTACTTAAAAAGTATAGAACCCATCATAAATGTGAAGCTCAACTTGATAATGAACCCAATGAATACACAATTTTCATTGATTTCAAAGAATATGCTGCCGTAAAATTAATCAGGCCTCCACAAAATTTTATGGATAGTGTGGAAAATTTAGAAAATAAATTTATCGGTTGTTTTAATAATTTATTTACGGAAAAAAATATAGAACAAAAATTTTTTGAGAAAATTAGAAATGATTTTAATTATGATTGTTGTAAAAACCAAGACAAAGATTATTTTGTTAAACTGTACATTAGAGTTAGGATTTATAACTTTATAAAAAATTTTAACAAAAAAGTAAAATCATATGACAACAGACACAAGATGTTAAGTGTGCTGCATTTGTAAAATTTTGTTTTCTTTATTTCTAAATCCGCTTATAATATAATACCCTGAAAATGATAATAAATAGGAAATTGAATCTGGGCTAGCAGATGAGAGAAGAACACCAACGAACAGGAGGTGGTAATTACTTCACAACATGGATTAGGCCAGGGGATACCATGACTAAAAAAACGCGCCCTCAATTCTACCTCAATGGTGGTGTGGAAAAGAATTTATAATTTTGTTACTTAATCCTTATACACTATATTAATTACTTTTTATCCAAAATATTTAATTTCCACATCTTTACAAATCACATAATTTTACCTTAGGTGATCTGATAAATTTATATAAATAATATTTATACCTAAATATTTTTCATTAATAAAAAACGTTTTAACTTCAATAATATAATTATCATATTTTCACTAAACAGAGTCTTTGTGAATTAACGGGTGATTCCTGTATTTGGGGAAAAACCACAACAGAAACTTCAGTGGCTCATTCCATTTATAAGATACTAGCATAAAACCCGCGTGCCTTGCAACGCCTTTAAAAACTGTTTATTATGTGCAATGTTTTCCTTAAAAAAAACCAACAAAAAATTCAGCTGTTATTATCCCTAAAAAGGGTTTATTATAGTGCATTTTTTTAATAAATATGGTAAACAAATTACTGCGAATATCACCTCTCCTCAACAAATCTGCAAGTTTTAAAGTAGATTGGCATGTATATGTCATCAAGAAAAGTGACATTTTAGGGTTTGACGAACGTTCGTTAAGTTTGTTCGCCTATTTACGTGGATGTAAGAAATTATGAAGCAATCACAAATGAATATTAAATAAAGTGAATTTCGAGTCATTCATTTCTACGTGATTATAGGGATGCACTGTCAAAATTTCAGCCCTTCAGCTTCAGAGGTTTGGGTTAACCCCATTTCATCCCCTTAGGGGATGAATTTCGAGTACTCGCCTCTTAGTGGATGTCCATGTCATTATAGGGATGCACTGTCCAAATTTCAACCCTGTAGTTCCAGTAGTTTGGTAAAAAAAATTTTACCCCTTTAGGGGATGAATTTCGAAAAATCGCTTCTTAATAAATGTCCACGATGCACTGTCAAAATTTCAGCCGTTTAGCTCCAGCGGTTTGGCTTAACCCCATTTAACCCCCTTAGGGGATAAATTTCAATCGTCCCTAAGTGGATGCCCACGTCATTGTAGTGATGCACGGTCAAAATTAGAGCCCTCCAGCTTCATCGGTGTGGGTTAATCCCATTTCACCCCATTAGGGGATAAATTTCGAAAAATCGCTTCTTCGGGGATGTCCACGTCATTAAGGGGATGCACTGTCAAAATTTCAGCCCTATAGTTCCAGCGGTTTGGATAAACCCCATTTCACCCCCTTAGGGGATGAATTTCGAAAAATCGCTTTATAGTGGATGTCCACTCCATTATAGAGATGCACTGTCCAAATTTCAGCCCTATAGCTTTAGCGGTTTGTAAAAACCCCATTTCACACCCTTAGGGGATGAATTTCGAAAAATCGCTCTTTAGTGGATGTAAACGTCATTATAGGGATGCACTGTCAAAATTTCAGCCTTATAGCTTTAGGGGTTTGTATAAACCCCATTTCACACCCTTAGGGGATGAATTTCGAAAAATCGCTCTTTAGTGGATGTCCACGTCATTATAGGGATGCACTGTTAAAATTTCAATTCTATAGCTCCAGCGGTTTGGATAAACCCTATTTCACCCCCTTAAGGGATGAATTTCGAAAAATTGCTTTATAGTGGATGTCCACGCCATTATAGAGATGCACTGTCAAAATTTCAGCCGTATAGCTCCAACGGTTTGGATAAACCCCATTTCACCCCCTTAGGGAATGAATTTCGAAAAATCGCTTTTTAGTGGATGTAAACGTCATTATAGGGATGCACTGTCAAAATTTCAGCCCTATAGCTCCAGCGGTTTGAGTAAACCCGCTTAGGGGATGAATTTCGAAAAATCGCTTCTTAGTGGATGTCCACGCCATTATAGGGATGCACTGTCAAAATTTCAGCCCTATAGCTCCAACGGTTTGGATAAACCCCATTTCACCCCCTTAGGGGATGAATTTCGAAAAATCGTTTCTTAGTGGATGTCCACGCCATTATAGGGATGCACTGTCAAAATTTCAGCCCTATAGCTCCAACGGTTTGGATAAACCCCATTTCACCCCCTTAGGGGATGAATTTCGAAAAATCGCTTCTTAGTGGATGTCCACGCCATTATAGGGATGCACTGTCAAAATTTCAGCCCTATAGCTCCAACGGTTTGGATAAACCCCATTTCACCCCCTTAGGGGATGAATTTCGAAAAATCGCTTTTTAGTGGATGTAAACGTCATTATAGGGATGCACTGTCAAAATTTCAGCCCTATAGCTCCAGCGGTTTGGGTAAACCCCATTTCACCCCCTTAGGGGATGAATTTCGAAAAATCGCTTCTTAGTGGATGTCCACGCCATTATAGGGATGCACTGCCAAAATTTCAGCCCTATAGCTCCAACGGTTTGGATAAACCCCATTTCACCCCCTTAGGGGGTGAATTTCGAAAAATCGCTTCTTAGTGGATGTCCACGCCATTATAGGGATGCACTGTCAAAATTTCAGCCCTATAGCTCCAACGGTTTGGATAAACCCCATTTCACCCCCTTAGGGGATGAATTTCGAAAAATCGCTTCTCAGTGGATGTCCACGCCATTATAGGGATGCACTGTCAAAATTTCAGCCCTATAGCTCCAACGGTTTGGATAAACCCCATTTCACCCCCTTAGGGGATGAATTTCAAAAAATCGTTTTTTAGTGGATGTAAACGTCATTATAGGGATGCACTGTCCAAATTTCAGCCCTATAGCTCCAGCGGTTTGGATAAACCCCATTTCACCCCCTTAGGGGATGAATTTCGAAAAATCGCTTTTTAGTGGATGTCCACGCCATTATAGGGATGCACAGTCAAAATTTCAGCCCTTTAGCTCTAGCGGTTTAAGTTGTGCGTTGTCTGTCAGTCCGTTACTTTTTATACAATAGAAAAAAATCCCCTTGCAACTTATTGAACCCCATTTCACCCCCTTCAACCCTTTTGTTCTCCATAAAAAGTAGCCTATGTCCGTCTCCAAGGTCTAAACTATGTCTGTTGCAAATTTCATCAAAATCGGTTTAGTGGTTTAGGCGTGAAAGCGTAACAGACAGACAGACAGACAGACAGACAGACAGACAGACAGACAGACAGACAGACAGACAGACAGAGTTACTTTCGCATTTATAATATTAGTAAGGATGTAGGCTGAATATTCTCCTTGGAACTTCTTGAAATTCTTGGTATTTTAGAATTTTGTCAATGACAAATGGATAATTAACAGTCCTTTTTTACTTGCAATTCTGATGCACCAAACCATTACCTAAAAGAATTTCAGACACATGAATGGTCTAGGTCGTAAACTTTTCCAGGTAGTCAGTTTTAGCCGGCACAGGTAAAAATGAAACTAAAGACCTAAAAAACACCCATTACGTCAACAATCCGTCTAATTACTTATTTCCAGGTAAATTCAATAATAACAAAATCCAACAAACAATATAATAAAATTTTTGATCTACGGACTACCTATTAATAAAATAATTAATTTTTTACCTCTTCCGTTACAACTGACTACCTGGAAAAGTTTACGACCGAGACCATTCTTGTGTTTGAAATTATTTCAGGCACTGGTTTGGTGCATCTGAAACAAATTCTAGAATTCTAAGAGTTTTGAAAAGTTCAGTATCAGTAGTATCAGGCCTATCTATCTTATAAATGCAGTAACTAAATTTTCTCTAGTTTATAAAAGAATATACATTTACCTAACAAATTATCCAAACTGTGTTGTCTACAATAGAGTCTACAATAGTCTGTTTAGAAGTTATTAACGTTTAAGCAAATTAAAAAAGTGAATGCGTGGTCGCCACACACGTTAAGGGCTGCTATTGTTTTGTCATTATGCATCTTCAATTTGAATTTATTATCAGTGATTGTACTTCTGGCTTGGCGAAAATTGCACTAAAATCACTGCTCAATTCATTGACCTTTCACTTCAATTTTTGTTTATTAAAGTTAGACCTTCTGTTGTGTATGACAGTAATGCTTCGTGTATTCTATTATCTATTAATTAACTATAATTATTTTAGTCAGTGATATATAACTCAAAGGCCATTTTTTCCTGCAGAACTAGCATTGGCCCTTACTAAAACCCCAAAACAGGATTCGGCAACCTTTTGCTCATACTAAAATCCCCAAAGGCTATTTTTCCCCGCAGAACCACCTTTTGCCCTAAGTAAACTCTCAAAAACTAATTAGGCAGCAAAACCACATATTGCTCAAACTTAAACAGAATCAGTTTTTGCCCTGACAACTCCAAAGTAGATTTCGCGTACTTCCTCTCAGCCAGCCTATTTTGTCGATTCCCCTCAATTCCATACATTTTTCATGACAATTTACAATTTACCGCGACAAAAAAATTTCACTTCAAAACTTTTCCAAACGTCTGTCCCGATAGCCAAGGAACAATTATTTGTCCAGAAATAATCCCCTAAACGATTTGCCACTTAGCGAACACACTCCGCATAATTAATTTCATAAAATGAAATAAAAACTAAGCTTCTAGCTCTTATTCCAAGGTTTAGTTTTTAAATCGCCATATTTGATTTGCGTATGTCATTAAATTTATTTTAAACCAAAAAATTTCATTAAATTATATGCACACCCTGTAAAAATTGTATCAATTTCCACTTTGTTCCTCATCATATTGCATCCTTTTCTTACAAATGGCTTTTCTATTGCTATCTATTTCTTACAATTCCGGCAAGGTCGTTTAAATAACGGTACGAAGGTCAAAAATAGATAAGCGAAAACGTCACGAGTGTCACATCTTATTGTAATAGATAATCTTTGGTAAAAATCAACTTCTCTATTCATATACGCGCTCCGGAATGGCGAGAGGGCGGAGCAACGGCAAACTACACAAACACATGCAGAGCAGGAAGTACACGAAGATGGTACATGAATTCACACAAGCAAAATAAAAGTCCAGACGGCACAAAAAATTGCGGAGAAGAGAAATCAGTGGGTCTCTTTCGCCCTTCGTGAAATAACATTTCTTTATTTACTCTCTCTTTCTTCGATTTTTGTTTTGTTTTTAAATTGAATTTTGTCTCGCTTGCACCTTGTCGATTGATATATTCACTCGCAAGGGAGCTTATGGGAAATTTTGAGAGTGTGGTATCTTTGTGGGTAATTTTTGCCAATAGCTTGGAGTTTATTCAACAGAGCTGGGTGCCATACTCTGTCAAAAATCTTGGTATTGCCTTGACCAGAAATATGACGTGTTGTGACCACATTAGCTATATTTTGGGCAAAGTATATTTTACTTTAAGGCGACTTCGTATTCATAGTAGTCTCTTGTCACAAGATGTTCGCATGAAGCTGATTAAAACCATACTCTTGCCGCACATAATGCATGGCCTCAGTGTCTTCCATTCGTTAGATTCATCCTGTAACCGTAAGTTAGAAGTAGCCTTTAACGACTGCATACGTTTCATTCATAGCCTTCGCAGGTTTGACCACATTTCGCCTTATCGGCACTCAATTTTTGGATGTTCCTTAGGTGACTACCGTGATTTGAGGGTTTTGTGCTACTACCACAACATCATCAATAACCGAAAACCCTCTTATCTAAACGAGTTTATCCAGCTCTCACAATCGCGAAGGAATAATAATGTGATCATTCCCCGTTTTCGGCATCTATCAGGACAACGCTCTTTCTTTGTTCACGCAGCTCAATTGTGAATGCTTTGGTTGATACGCTCGGTTAAACACACAAGCAGATCGCCAGTAGACCGTTTAGATCTGAAGCCGTATTGCCTGTCGTGTATAATTTGGTTGGATTCTAGATATTTCATCAGCTTTTTATTGATTTGTCTCCATGATTTTGGAGAGAACAGAAGTAATTGCTATTGGGCGGTAGTTAAAGGGGTCGCTGGCTTCACCTTTTTTTGGGATTGGCTGAACATGAGCTAGTTTCCAAGAGTCGGGATACACTCCGGAGAAGTAAGACAGGGCAAAAAGTTTGCGCAGAGGTTTAGCCAAAGGTGAGGCACATTTTTTAAGTACCATAGGGGGGATTTTGTCGGGACCAGTGGATTTATTGGCGTCGAGTTCTTTGAGACACCTAAACACCTCGCGAGTCCTGGAGCGCGTTCAAAAACCGTACTATGGTTAACCATGGTTAATTATGGTAAACTTTTGTCGTTCAAAAACTCCGTGGTTAACTACAACATAACCACGAGCATAACTTTTTGTCGTTCAAAAACTCCCGTGGTTAACCATGGTGTAGTTAAATTTTAACCATGCTCCGGAGCATGGTTAGCGATAGTTAAGAAGAATAAAAACAATTTTTTGACACTTGTTTTAATGTTAATAATGAACAAATCAAAGTGGGATTTGTGAGATTATTTTAAATAAATAATTATTGGAAATAATTGAGGCAAATAGCCGACACTAAAAATTTTCTTTACCACGTAGTTAACTACGGTGCGTTCAAAAACCTCCATGGTTAAGCATAAACTTTCGTGGTTAAGTGAAGTGATGTAGCATAACCACAGCTTACCTCGTGGTTTACTATAGTAAGGTTTTTGAACGCGCTCCTGAAGTGAACTCCGTCCATTGAGTGGGTGGTATTCTCGAGAGTGGGGGATAGCAGCATCGGGTAAAGAAGAATTTGCGGCGAACAGAGAAGCTAATAGGTTAGCCTGGGGTTTGCTTTCTGTTATCACTTCCTTGTTGTGAATATAAGGAGGTGTTGTGGAGGAAGCAACATTCTTCTTGATGGCGGTTACCAAGGACCAGAAGTTTTTGCTGCCTGTAGTGTAGTTAAGAATCTTACTTCTCAATCTATCATCAAATGATTAGACTTTCCTGATGATGGAGTTAGTGATGAGCAAAAGTGGTCTTGTTCTTGCACATTTTGCAAGAACAAGAACAAGACTTAGTTATGTTTGCAAGAACAAGAACAAGACTAACTGTGCAAGAACAAGACCCAGAGCAAGATTTCTTGCAAGATTCTTGCAAAAATACCACCTAAATTCATTCTAATAAAAACAAAAAACATAAAATTGATTATTATGCTCAAGTAATTATTATAGATACATGTATATGTGTATATATTTAGTATGATAATTGTAAAAGCATTTGTACATAAGTACATAATGACTTTGAAGAATCAATATTTTTGCATTTCGAAGCAAAATTTTCCGAAAAGATTTAGGTAGATGTTCCACACTGCCTACTCTTTTTTTATCCAATTGGGTGGTCTGTTACTTTAATTCAATTTCTGGTGTTTAGGAAACTAGTCCTTCTTCTGTTAAATCCATACAAAAATGAAGATTCCTCATATTATATTAAGATAAAAATAAAGTTTAAAAACCCGATTTCAGGAAAAAACCAATCCCGTGATACACAAAAAAGGAAGAAATAATTGTTGGTAATTCTTAACAGCATTAATCGAATCAGAATGGATTTAGAAAGAAGAATCACTTATTTCACGTTTTTTCTAAAGTCAGTTTTTAAAACTTTATTTTATTTCGTACTTTTTAGTCTATTGATTTTTTTCGGGGGCAAGTTAAAAAAAAATTATTAATATAATTATTGGCTTGCGCAAGTGAATTGGCACAAATAGATCGTTGCGTGTAAATTTAACGGGCTGGCTTGAACAAGCCAAAATGTTTGGCTTGTACAAAAAATGTCACGGCAACAACCCTCAGCATGTGCATGGGTGTACGGTGATGTTCGACCACCTTCGGTCGGACGGGAAGGTAGTCGAACATCAAAATCAATGTAACACAATATAACGAGTAGATAAGTATAAAAATAATGCGTAATAACTAATGGAGGTGATTTCCACTCATCATTTTCACTCAGTTTATTTGCACAAATCCACTTGCGCCAGACAGTTTTCACAAATAGTCCGTTGCGTGTGAACCTACCTTTACGAGTAGTATGACACGCCACCGTCGATAAGAATGGAGACAGTAGCTAAATAGTTATGACACTAACGCATTTGCGTATTTTCGGAGTACATAATTTACAAAAAGCGGGTATCTGTACAGCGGATATGGACAAACAACGTGAATACGGAAATTCCAATTGTGGAGATTTTACAAAAGTTAATGTTTTTTAATATGCTTTTCCTCGAAAATTAGGAGAAAAGCTATAATACTGAGAAACGCCCAGAATGGAATCAAAGTTTACCAGAAAAGCAACAATCAACAAAAGCAATAAAATAGTGAAACTTTTCTTCAAAATAGTACGTATAGAGCAAGCTTCTCGAGTATAAATACACGTTTGGAAACGATATAGCGGTAGGGACTCGCTATACTGGTATGCATAGCAGGTGTGCTATTAATTATGTCTTTAACCATTTATTCTATTTATATTACATTGCTTCTCGCTGTCCTATTCTGATTAAATATGGTTTAAAATGACGTCATACTCGTACCGACGTCGTACTACATGCGAGAAAATACCTTGGCCTTGCAGTTTTGTCTTGCCTTGTCTTGGTCTTGCACATTTAGTAAGAACAAGAACAAGCCTTAGGTATATTTGCAAGAACAAGAACAAGAACAAGACTTAGCTATGCTTGCAAGAACAAGAACAAGACAGACTGAACAAGAACAACACAAGAACAAGACTAGATTAGTCTTGTCTTGTTCTTGCGTTTGCTCATCACTAGATGGAGTTACAGGAGTTTCTAAGTTTGACGTACTCACGACGAAGTGGCTCATTAGGCGAACGTCTGTATGCTCTATAGGCGGCTTCTTTAGCTTTGATTGCGTTCATACATTCCCCATTGAACCATTTGTTCGGCCTAGGCTTCACAGATTTGGTAGAGTGAGGGATGAACAAGCGCATACCCGCTCGAATAGTTTTGGTGACACAGAGGGCCGCATAGTTCGCATTGGCATTACGTAAACACAAATCCCAGTCAGTGGCCTGGAAGAAGCGAATAAGACCCAACCAGTTGGCTTTCCCATAGTGCCACACAGTTCTTTTAGGAGCTGTGGTGGTTGTGGTCGAGGATGGATATGGGAAATAAGCGCTAATTAGTTTATGGTCCGAGTTGCCAAAGGGTGAGCCAACCTTGATGGAGTACCGGGTCGGATGGGAAGTAAGAAACAGGTCAAGGAGATGGGCTCGTTGACCTGGAATATCAGGGACTCTCGTCGGACATGTGACAATTGGTGCAAGTTGTTGAGGCTCGCAAAGAGCTCGGCGTCTTTGCCAGGAACACTGGTGCCATTTGAGTAATTTAGCCAATGTACATTGTGAACGTTGAAATCACCCGCAATAATGATCTCGCTTTCCGGGTGGGAAAATAAAAATCCGGAAATCTGTTCGGAAATAGCATCGAAGGCTGAGGTGGTGGCCTCATTACTAATATTAGGACTCCTACATAAAAACAGGAAAATATGATGTGGCTATGGATAATTATTTTAATCCAAAGACGATTAAAATCAGAGGATGTACTACTGTACACCTTCTGAAACGCCACGTCATTCCTAATATATATGGCTAATCCCCTATGGGCGGAAAAGTTGTGCACTAAGTTATACCCTGTCACCTGAAATCGATTTAAATCAAGATCTGGCAACACTTGGGTTTCACTCAGTGCGAAAATAGCAGGGGTATGGAGCAGTAACTCGCACGTAACGGCCAGGAAGTTCGCATTCAGTCCCCGAATGTTACAAAAATTGATTATAAAATCATTGACACATTGGGGACTGTTTTGCGTGAGGTTCATGACCTCATTTGTAGCCGGCCGCACCGGCGATGCATCCATCGGAGCTAACGGGAGTAGCCTTGTTGAGTGTTATGCCTGCTAAAACAAGACGACTCTTATCAGCTGACCGATTAAGGCTGCAGCGCCGGAGCGACCGGCAGGAAACGTGGGAAGCGGGTGGAAGAGACTTACATGTTGTCCGTCGGTCCTTCGGTTATTGTTGTTGGTGGCCTTCGCTTGGTTTTTTGTTTATGTTTTATAATTTTTTTTTTATGTTATTGTTTGTGATATATGTTATTATTTTGGTGGTTTATTAACTTGTTTTTTTTTAAAGTTTTTATGTGTTATAAGTTTTTGTTGTTTTTTATGTTGTTTTTGTAGTTATATTTATTGTTTCGGTTTTTTGCCATATAATGGGACTTGCGACAACACACGCCCGCACTTCACCGAGGCACAGTCCAGACTCCATCTGATAATCTGCGATGTGTACGTTCGAAAAACTCTTCACAATCTCGTTCTTCTTGGGTCAATATTCGGTTGTCCTCAATGTTTTCGAGTTCCCAAAATCGTCGAAGTAATTCATCCGTTTGTAACGAACTATGACACACGGTAACTTTGAGTTCAGGTTGGAGTTTCCTATGATCTGCACTGTACACATCTCCAAACAGAATCCACCCCAATTGGGTGTTTTGTGCTAAAGGCGATTCTTTGGTTCCTCTTTTAAGACCATTCATTATGATCTGAGTATATGCATCAATCCCAAGTAAAACATCAATCTTGCCGGGAATATTATAAGTTGGGTCAGCTAAACTTATTCCCTTGAGATGGGATCATGATGATGAACTCTGAAAAGTTCTTGTGGGCTGGAGACTAGTAAGTGATTTTGGAACATAAGCTGTGATGTGACAGGAAAATTGAGTAACGAGTGATTTTATTGGGATCACAACTTGAGCGGAACAAACCCCTGAGACGGATGTTCCAATGTCCGTTATTTTTACTGCGGTTTTACTCTTCCGTAATTGAAACCTTTGGACACTTTCTTCAGTTATAAAAGAACCTTGGGAAACTGACTCTATGAGAGCGCGTAATATATAAACTCCAGTTGTAGTCTCTAGCTTGATTAAAGCGGTAGCTAACAAAAAATCCGAAGGTTTTGGAGTTGGAAAATGATGTAGAGATGTGAGACGATGTTCTGCCTGACGTTCGGGATTGTACTGGCGATCCTTGGAAGGCACCTTGAAGTAATGAATGATGTCGCTCTCCAGAGTGAAAGCACGATCTTGGATTGCTGCATCCTTGCGTGGGATGACTGAGTGCTAAACAATTTTTACAAATTGGCTTGGATAATACGAGATTCAACCTAGCCTGTGAGTTCATGTTCATAAATTTCTCGCACTGACGCAATGAATGACCTTTGCTGCACAAGGGACATGAAAATGACTGCCTGATATGCGAAGATTTGACTTCTCTTCTAAATCCTGATTCGTCATAACGATTCTGCCTGCAATCACTCCTTACCATCTCCAAATTGTGAAAACGAGTATCCAAAAAGCTTAAGAGTTCATCTATAGTTGGTATATCCTTTGCATTCGTTAATGAACGTTCCCACAAATCACGAGTCTCCATCGGAAGCTTCTGTGTGAGGAGATAAATCATCATTGCATCCCACTTATCTACTTCGATACTTAAATTCCGTAATGAATGTTCGTTGTGTCTAACATCTTCTTGAGAGCTTCTGAAGATTCATGATGAATCATAGGTTGTGTTGTCAAAATCTGCAAATAATTATTTACTATCACACGTTTGTTGTCATATCGTTGTTCTAATAAAAGCCAGGCTGTTTCATAATTTCGCTCACATACATCCAAATGTTTAATTAATCGGGCGGCGTCACCAATTACATTTGTTTTTAAGAAATATAATTTCTGCACTCGAGGGATATTCACATTATCATGTATGAGTGTCAAAAATAAATCTGAAAATGATTGCCATTCTGTGTAACAACCGCTAAACTTCGGTATTTCAATACGCGGTAACTTCAACGTTGAGATCTGTGTAGATCTGAGTACAGGGTCAGATAGTGGGTTATCAACTAATCTAGGTGTGGAGGGTTGGGCGGTGTCGGTATTAGAATTTCAACCATCATCATTCACTGTTGACCTGAACTTATCGAAAGCATCATCGAGTTCCCCGAAAAACATTGGATACAAGTTTTCCACTGTTGCAAAAACGTTCTCCGAGAAATAACTTCTTTGTCTCTCTTCCTCAGTTGCATTAATTTCGATGATCCTGTTATTTGTACAAAAACTATTCCACACGGTTTTTACCACTTCTATTTTCCGGACAATTACAGCTTTCGTACGCCTATTTCTGGGTAATTTGATGTAGTTGGTGCGACATGTTTCGATTTCCTTCTTGAAGCAGATTTGTTCTACTATTAGTTGGTTATTCGACCGGGAGTTCGAAATTTCTTCATTGCTGTTAATTACCGCACCACTAATCATTTTTTTATTTACTTTCGTGCACTTCTTACTTTAATTCGAAATACGTATATGTATATTTAATTGATAGAAATTAGGTATGTTTTTAAAAAAAAAAAAAAAGTAAATTTAATTCAAAATATGTAAAAAACGTAATGAATTTAAACACAAAATATTTTTATATTCTTTATTTGAAATATTGTTATCAACTAACCTTTGCTCCACGGGTATGTACTCAACTTTATCTTTCTTGCTTCGTGTTTTCCTTTTTATTTTTTCCAATTATTTTTTTCTTTCTTAAAACATTCTTTTTTTCTTTCTTGACAAATTCTTTTTTCTTTCTTGAAAAATTCTTTTTTTTTTTTCTTCAAAAATTCCTTTTCGACTGCTGTATCCGGCTCGAAGGACCAAATGATGGGGATCCGGCTCGAAGGACCAAATGGGGACCAAGCGGGAAAATAGAAACGATCAAAGAATTGTGGAAGGGATTCAAAGATAACTATTCACAACTAAATATAGTAGACGCTAGCACTATCAAGGATGAAAAAATCCAAAGCACTCTACTTGCTTATATAAAAAGCACCCAATTCGAAGAGTTTGAAGAGACTTACTCTGAGTTTTTAGGAGATATGCGAGACGCAATGGTTGCTAACACAGTTCAGGCAACGGCAACAACCGTTCAATGTGAACAGCCAAATCCACCAAGGATTGTAACCAAACAACCAACGATGGAAATTCCAAAATTCGACGGACAATACTCAACATGGAGAACCTTTCACGACCAATTCGTATCGTTAATCCATAACGATGATCGTCTGACGCCCGTCGATAAACTACACTATCTTAAGGGAAGCCTCACGGGAGAGGCACGCAGAGATCTCGATTCTTTCGACATGATCTCGGCGAACTATCTAGCAGCATGGGAGCTCCTCTGCAAACGGTATAATAAGAGAAGGCTCTTAATATACGCGCAATTCAAGCTTCTGCTTAATCAACCAAAGATTAAGCAGGAGTCCTACAGGGGTTTAAGGCCAATGTTAGATGACTTAAACCGTATTCAGCATTCACTTAAGGTATTAAAAGTGAGCACAGCCGACTGGGACCCTATTTTCGTGTTTGTGACAGCGCAACGATTGCCAGATGTCACAAGGAATCAATAGGAACAGAAGATAGCAGAATCCGACGACCTCCCATCATAAGAGGAACTGCTTAGCTTCCTCGAAAGGAGATATAGAAGCTTGGAGGCCACCAGGGACATCCACTCCAACAAATCTTCGACAGAAGAAAGAGTTGCTCACATCTCCGAGAAAGACTATCTTCAACAAACATAGATTGACTCAACTAGGTCAAACAATTGTGAGACTAGAAAGCGAGAACGCAGAACTAAATTGTGCATCGAAGACACAAAACTCCGACCAGAGAAAAGAAAAACCATAATCAAAAACCTCTATTTAAAATCCACGACAAACACGAACGTCAAAAGGAACATCAAATAAACCATCAAAAATGTATTCTAACAGAACAAGAAAGTGTTTTAGAAGAATTACGAACTTCTAAAACAACATTGCAAAGGCAGCAAAATCGCAATGATCAATTGGACCGGAATATTTCGAAACTTTTCGACTTTCCAAGGACCTTGCGTAAAGGTAAGGGTATTTTTACATCCGGCAAGGGTGAAACAAAGAAGATGTCCAGAAAAGACGAACACATTAGAAAACTAAACCGCAAAACTCAACCAGAAAATCACGAATTCGTTGATTTACAAAGAGACATGTCACCGCGGAGAGCTCAAGAGAGCCGAGCATCGCAGACAGCATCGCAACGAAATATTAATTGGAAGGAATTAATTTCGGCGACGCCTTCCGCAACGCCGATCAAGGAACTCACAGGATCAGTCGAGCTCAATTTAACAAGTAGGCTGGATAGAACCATGTATGATATGGTGACGAAGGAAGAGGTAATATTTACTATCTCTCACAACTAACTAAGGGCAATTCCTTATGAGAGTATACGCATTGGCCGACGTAAAAGGTATACAGTGTTCCTCGGTGAAACGCACAAGGTGCAAATAAAATTTCACAAAAACGAGTTAGTGTGGCAAGGTTATACAAAATTTAAAAACTAATAAAAGTAAGCATCTAGGTTAAAAAAATATTATAGGGATTTCACAATAGGCACAGCTGCAAAACACTAAAGTAACGAAAACTACTAGAAATTTAAGTTATATTGTAGCAATAAAATAAATTAAAAATGAAGTAGATGACACACGGGATTACGGCAGTTCATGGCATAACATTCCATCGAAAGAGAAGCCTGCGGACGTCGCATCAATAGGTAATACCATCGTATTTTTAAACCACTCAACTAAAATCGTCAAAAACTCGACGGTAGAGTCTACTACTCAGCTACAGGCAACCACATAAACCAAGGTGTTGATACCAGTCAAAGCAACTGACATGGACTGACTTCTTAACGTTCTCGTTATGTAGGAAATGTTGCGTCCACAGCTTACTGCTACCGCTTCATATTGTTCTACAAAGGGATGCGACAAGTATCCACCTCATACATATCTGTCGCCAAAAAGATGTTTCCACGGAATATGTACAACTACAGGAAACAAATGTATTCAAACCGAACACTAATTAGGAAATATAAGCACATTTCTAGCCTGAAATAGAGGGCATGCATATTAAAGAAAGGTGAAATCAAAACAATCATATAATTAATCATAGAATAAGAAGGTACAAATAGAATTAAAGCACATAAGTGAATCTAGCAATCTTGTTATTTTGATGCAATGCATCAAGGGGAGGGGAGAATGTTTCAGCGCGAAACAACACGAAGCATCAATCTGTCCCAGAATACACAAAACACAACAACGTGAAATAACCAACAAAGTTTACCGTACTGAACTTTAGTTTATTTAAATTTCAAATAAATAAAACTAAACACTAATTAAAAAATAAATAAAAAAGAAAAAAACTTAAAAGAATAATAAATAAAACTAAACACTAATTAAAAAATAAAGAAACAAACCTAAACGAAAAAAACTTAAAAGAATAATAAATAAAACTAGACACTTTTAACTTAAACAATAATCTAAAACTTAAAACTAACACCACGCAAACAAAACAAC
The DNA here is from genome assembly GCA_949987705.1 of Thereva unica. Classification (NCBI taxonomy): domain Eukaryota; kingdom Metazoa; phylum Arthropoda; class Insecta; order Diptera; family Therevidae; genus Thereva; species Thereva unica. Next base: position 52,265,736 of record OX465284.1, read on the forward strand.
TAACCAGAGCATAAATAACACCTAAAAAGAAACAACAATGAAAAAAAAAAGACGGGAAGTGCCATGGCTTCCCGATGGCACAGTATACATGAATATGTCTTATCCCTGGGGTCTATTTGTTTCTTGTTCTTATTGGAAATCACCTTCTTGTTCTTATTGGAAAGAACCCCTGGAGGGGGTCGAAAGGAATGCACACAACAATATATATCTGGCTCGCTTCAATACGTACCCTTCAACCACCTTATCCTTTTCCACAATGTAACAGAATACAAACACACGAAACGAAATCGTTCAAAATAAAAAAATTGTGCTTTTGCAAAAATTCTAAACGCGCCGCGGCCGCACCACACTCAATCTGCGTAGTAAGAAAATTCCCTGATATCGATTCTGATTCCGCCCCGCTTCGAAAACACAAAAATATCGCGCGACGGACGACTCAAGCACACCTTTTCTAATGGGGCCCATCCACAGGCCAACTAGTTGTCCTAACTGAGTTGTGTTGTCACTGAATCGCATCGTGTGTGGGGCAGTTGGCAAACTGATTTGACAGTTGGGGTTTCAGTTGGGATAAATCAAAATCTTTTAATTTTATGAGGGCGGGGTTTAGAGTTTGGACAACTAGTCGCACTGTGTGTATTGCAGTTTGGCAAACTACTTGGATGAATTAAGCCTGAATTCGAAGAATATATTTTTTTGCAAGTTTATTTTGCATTATTTTTAATTTAAATTATGAAAGTTCACATATTATTAAATTATTTTCATAATTTATACTTTTAGAATTTAATTTATATTTTGAAAAATATAAATATTCATATTAATAATTAAAAACAATTATAATTAATCTAAAAGATCATCTTTCTCCAATTTTTATTATTATAAAACTTAGTCGCGGGTTTTCTACAATTTCATTTAACTTTCAAATTGCCTATAAAATATCGAATTGACAGTTGAAATATCAACTCAGTTGAAGCGTTTGTGGCAAAACAACAACTTTTTACACAACTCAGTTTGGACAACTAGTTGGATGGGCCCCATAAGCTGTTTAAAAAATCTCACACAAAGTAAAAAAATCCTGGACAGTTTTTCTCACTCTTGGAGCAAGAACTCGCAGCGATTGAACAAAAAAAAGCTGCTATGATATTGGACGCAAAAAAGCTGCTAGCATAGCTTCTTGTTAATGTATGTGCTCGAAACAGTCATTTTGGCAAAACGACAAATATTCATGTCAAAATAAATGTCTCGAAAATTTTCTAACCTTAAGAAAGCTTTCGATAATATTTTCACCTAAAAATATGCAGAATTAAATATAGATTTAATTTGCTTCTAAAATTTATCCTAAAAGTATGCCAAACAGTAATGAGTCATGGTAACGATTTTCGTCTCCGCACATTCTTTCAAATAGATCCCAGGGATAAGACATATTCATGTCAAAAACTGATAATAAAACTATTGTAAAATAAGTTACCCTAATCAATCACCAATTAACCATCAATTAATTATTAAATCAATATGAATTTAAAAACCACAAAAAAAATGAAAACAACTCTAGCCCGCCAACTGAAATTAAGAAATGTCAGTGACAATCAGCTGATTGCAACGAAGTTGAATTTACTGGAACTATCATCGCCATTTTAAAATAGTTACAGTGGCAGGATCGCCATTTTTTCCACAAGTGAAAATTGCCATCTCCACTTGCGAACTCTGGGGGACTATACAGGGTGTCCCACATAAACTTACAAAGCGGCCGGCTGTGGATAGGTCTTGGATAGACGAACAAAAAATCGTATGGGTGGGGGGGTGGGGGAAATCGTAACGGTTTAGCCGCTAGGGCGTTTTGAAGTTTTTTTTGCAAAAGTTTTACATATCACCCTGTATTTTTGTAACCGTATAACCTATTTCATGGTTATGGTACCAGTGCACGCAGAATTCCTCCACCTATCTACAACGGTAAAAACAATGGTCCTATCTTACCAACTTTTGGAGTTATGAATCGCCAAGGTCAAAATTTTGTTATTTTTTCACTAAAATTTCAACTAAAACCACCTTTTTCTCCAAAAAATACGTGATAAACCAATATTTTTTTAAAAAAATTGGAAAGATTGGACAATTTCCTATGAATAATGTAACACAACTTGTACGCTACGGCCTCCAGTTTTGAAGTTATAAGCATTTTTAATGTTGAAATTGGCAGTATTTCGTCCTTCTTTAGTACTTTTCCATCTGAGCTTTATCGAAAAGTACCAAATAAGCAGCAAATTAGGCAAATTTTAACATTAAAATTGCCTACAACTTCAAAAGTAAAGGCCCTAGCGTAAAATTTATTATACATTATTCATAGGAAATTGTCCAAACTTTCCAATTTTTTTAAAAAAAATATTGGTTTATCACGTATTTTTTGGAGAAAAAGGTGGTTTTAGTTGAAATTTTAGTGAAAAAATAACAAAATTTTGACTTTGGCGATTCATAACTCCAAAAGTTGGTAAGATAGGACCATTGTTTTTACCGTTGTAGATAGGTGCACTGGTACCATAACCATGAAAATAGGTTATACGGTTACAAAAATACAGGGTGATATGTAAAACTTTAGCAAAAAAACTTCAAAACGCCCTAGCGGCTAAACCGTTCCGACTTCCCCCCCCCCCCCCACCCATACGATTTTTTGTTCGTCTATCCAAGACCTATCCACAGCCGGCCGCTTTGTAAGTTTATGTGGGACACCCTGTATAACTCGAAGCACGGCAAGAAACTTCGCCTTTACGTCGTTTCGAGTAAAGGTAATGCTGATTGGGTTTACAATCAGTTTAGATAGGGCTTAGATAGCTAGCGAGTGTTCACCGCGGACTCTTAATAGGTTAAGCTAGGACTTGTAATATTTTTATGTACAATTTCAGGACTCTGAATTTTTTTGCAATTTCTATTTTTCTGAGACTTAGAAGTTTATCTTGAATTTCTATTTTTCGGAGACAGACATTTTTTCGTGATTTCTATTTTTCTGACACTTAGAAAAATTTTGCAATTTCTATTTTTCTGAGACTAAGGGGTATGATACACGGGTCAACATGTTGATCAACACGATCTTTTTCTGCGCAGTTCGTAGGCCAAGGGACGTGTAACGGTGAAGTGTGCGGTGTTGACTGAAACTAGAAACGATTTCTATTTTTCCTCCAGTTGCTTGAAAAATGTTTATGTATGCGTAACTGTCAAGCGATTCTGGGTGAAAATAATTTGGAATGCACGCACACCCATACATATGAAATCGCAATGTTATTACACAGAGTGTGCGTGTAGCGTGTTGAGTCGTGTATCACCTCCCCTCAACAAACTGACAGTGTGTTGCAGAGACACGTTGACTCGTGTATCATCCCACTTAGAGATTGTTTCTTGAATTTCTATTTTTCGGAAACTTAGAAGTTTTTTCGTGATTTCTATTTGTCTGACACTTAGAGAAATTTTGCAATTTCTGTGTGATTTTATTTTTCGTGATTTTATTTTTCTAAAACGTAAAAAAATTTGGAGTTTATATTTGTCTGAAGTTTAGAAAATTTTCGTGTAGTGTGGTTTGGAGACCTTAAAAAAAAACTACGAAGTTTAAAATGCAATTTGTGTTAACACTAACACGAAGACATCAAATACCCTTTCTGTACTAATAATTGGTATTTGCCAATTTCAACCTTGGAGTTTGCCAAGGATGTATATACTAACATATTGGAATTTGCCAATACCAAAAATAATTTGACAGATAACTAATAAGTATCTTTTCAGCTCCAACTACCGGAACATTTATTTTTTATTTTTTTTTAGACTTTTTTTTTAAATTAATATCACAATTTAACGTAACGTAGCTTTAAATATAGTAGATATTAAGTTAGCATTGTACCATATAGGCAGGAATAAATTTGTTTTAAACTGACCCAAGCTCTTTCTTTTTGAGCGAGAGCCAACCCATCCATTTTATTACATTGCAGCTAAGCGACGCCGCAACATATTGACTTACTTGAGGTGCCGTTCGAAGCGTATTAGCGACAATATAATCTGAAAAGATTTTTATAATATTCGGTGGAGCGGTTTTTTTGGTTTGAATGACGTAAGTGATTTTTGTGCCTGCACAATATCGCGCGAACTATAAAAGATATCGACTTAGCTGATGTGCCGTTCGAAGAGTATTAACCAAAATATGATCTGAAGAGATTTTCATAAAATTCGGTCGAACCGTTTTTGAAGTGTTAACTTCTTTAGGCGCGTTTGGCACTTTTTCGCTGGGGGTAAAACAAAGAATTCGCTACACGCGCACTTTGTTGCTACACCCGTTTCTGGACACTTGCTGCAATGATGGCGACACGCGCATTTTGTTGCTCACTCGTTTCTGGGCACTTGTGCCTATGCAGCTGGCTAGAGCATGGAAACTTTTGGTTGAGCTCCACTTACAAACAGCAGCGTATAATTAATGTGTGCGAGGCAAAATAGCCCGCGCTTGGTGGGTGGGATTGGGTTTGAATGTTGCAATGCAGAAGCTGCTCTCAGCATTTGTTTTATATTCTCGCAATGCAGACGCCGCTCTCAAAATACATGGCATATTCTCGCACCCATTCATTTCATATTTTCGCAATGTAGACGCCGCTCTTAGCATTCATTTCATCCTCTCGCACACATTCGCTGCTGTTTATTGCTAGCTCGACCAAATTTTACTTACATATCTGGGGCACTTTTATTCGAGGTCCAGTAACAGACAGCAGCGATGGCGTGCGAGAATATGACATGAATTTTGAGAGCGGCGCGAGAATATAAAACGAATGCTGAGAGCAGCTTCTGCATTGCAACATTCAAACCCAATCCCACCCACCAAGCGCGGGCTATTTTGCCTCGCACACATTATAATTATGCGCTGCTGTTTGTAAATGGAGCTCAACCAAAAGTTTCCATGCTCTAGCCAGCTGCATAGGCACAAGTGCCCAGAAACGGGTGCGAACCAAAAATGCGCGTGACCATCGCTGCTGTCTGATGCTGAACCTCGACTAAAAGTTGCCATGCTCTAGCCAGCTAAATGGCTGCAATATTTAAATATTTTGCTTGGGGTAATCGCTTTCGGCAACATGGAATACGTTTCGGCGTTTCGCCTATTCGACTGCGCGTCTGTATTTTACGTACATATCTGGGGCAGTATCCCAGTAGGGAAAATCGCAAGTATTTACTGCGGGAAGTCGATTTGGAAGTACTTCTTTAATTAGTGCTTTCTGTAATGACTTAGAAGTAATGCAGAGGAGAATGGGTTTGGTGACCAAGCGTTGGATTTCGCGCTAAAAGCGTGTTGAAAAACTTCGTAGCTGCTCGTTGGAGTATACTATCCATATATGGTTAGATCCATGACGGCCGACTCAAGAGGGCGGATTATCATTTCTTCACCACCCTTCGACATGGGTATCAATTGAAAGGGTATCATTAGTAGAATACCTTAAGCGATATAGTATACTCCAAATCTCGTTAGATCCATGGCGCTCATCTCAAGAGGGCGGATTACCATTTTCTTCACAATTCTCTCGACATGGGTATCAAATGAAAGGGTATCATAAGTAAAAGACAATAAACAATATAGAATATCCTCAATATATCGTTACTAGTCATTCGATAAAATTTTACTCGCACTGTTGATGCCAGATGGCATTCGATGATTAGCAAAAAGTGTTCATATTATAATGGTTAGTCGTTCGTACACTCAAAAGATTCGTAAGTCGGAAATAATTTTGGTAGCACCTGTTCTCATCATACAACTAAAATTATTCGAAGAGAATAATAAAAAGTTTATTAAAATATAGCAATGCGATATCAAAGCTGTCACTTCTGCAAAATTGCATATAGGAGGTTCAAATTATGAAGTGATTAGTGTTATATTCCATACAGAAACAAAGTCATTACATCAACATGCTGAGACAAAAATCAAGCTGGTTATGTATCAATGATTCCATAGTGCAGGAAAAATCTTGGCCGAGAAACGCGAAAGGATCTTATGGTTATTTTTTATAAAGGCAATAATATTAATTTGAATTCCTTCATTTTGTTATTATATACCTAGTTATAAAATAATTAAAAAATAATAATGAACAATTAAATACATAATAGAGTCAGCCAAAGCACCCGCCGCGATCGGACGTGTTTAACCTGATTCGAAACAAAAAAAAAGTAAAAAGTGAAAATAAACACACAACCCTGTGACAAGATTGCCCAGGGCGAGTGTAGTCACAAAAGTGGCATTTTGCAAACTAAATTATTTTACTTTGATATCGTGAAACTGAGAATTGAAATAGTGTTATCTGTGGAATAATTAAAATATAACTAAAGTGTAGTTTAGTTAATGACATTGAAAAGGAATCGAGATGATTCACCTACCATACTAGTGAGAGACAGGCTAAAACAGCGGAAAACAGCCCTCCATCAAAATAAAATACAAATGGCAACTACATCCAACAGATTCAACATCCTTTCTGAAGTTGACAATGAAGAAAACAATGACATGACAGAGGAGGATACAGCAAATAATACAACAAAGGTAAAAATTCCCCCAATAGTCTTCCCTGAACTCAACAGAGAAACTATTTGCATCATGCTAAAAACTTTAAATACAAATAATTACAAACTTAAGGTAACCTCAATAGGAACTAAACTCCTACATATTAGAAAGCACAGAAAATCACCAGCAAGTATACAAATACATTGTAGAGAAAAAAGGAAATTTCTTTACACATCCCAGCAAAGAAAAAAGACAAACAAAAATTGTATTATTAGTACAGTCAATATGCAATTTGCGCTCCGAAAAATGACAAACCGACATTTGACCTTGAAAGTCGTTAGGGGGGCGTGTCAGAAGCCTACTGAAAAATTATGAAAGTCGCGGTGCATGCAGATTTTGAGAAATTCGAAAATTTAATAAAAAAATTTTGAAACGCGTTTTTCTCAGAAAGTATAGGTTTTAGCGAAAAGTTTTTTAAACAAAAAATGTAAAGGTCATTGCGAACTACCTTTTTTGTCATTGGAGTGACGTCATCCGACTTGAAATACAAAAAGTAGATGGCGCTAAAGGATCAAAAAAGTGTTTCTTTGCCATTTTCACTAGGAAAAATTAATTTTTTTACAATAATGTTAATGAGAAAGTTGTTTGTCATAAAATTATCTACAACTTTTGTTTAAACAAAATTTTTATAAAACTTACCGTTTTCGTGCAGTGTATGCCGAATATATATTTTTTAAACGATTGTTCATTATTGTTTTAATAAAAAACAATACTATATAGAAATACCTTCTCGAGTTATTCGCTTCCCCATCAGCAGGAACCGTAGTACAGCGTCCATCTAAATAATCCTCCTGGCACTCGTTGTGATGTTCGACAGGCATGATTGTATTTTGGAGTAATTTTCCGATGCGATTATCACGATGTTCTTATCATTCACAAGTCACTTTTCTCACAAGCAAAACAGAAACTCATTTTCAGAGAGCACAATTCTGACGCCCTTAGTCTCCAAAACTAGCATAGCAACTGAAAACGCACGCTTCTTAGAGAATTAGGCAGATGTTAGAAACCGGTCCTTTGTCGAAACTATGCCGACTCGCCCGGCGAAAGTAACAAAAGAACCGTTAACTATGCTCCGTTGCACTTTTTCGCCTACAGCTCGAAAACGGTAAGTTTTATAAAAATTTTGTTTAAACAAAAGTTGTAGATAATTTTGTAACAAACAACTTTCTCATTTACATTATTGTAAAAAAATTAATTTTTCCTAGTGAAAATGGCAAAGAAACACTTTTTTGATCCTTTAGCGCCATCTACTTTTTGTATTTCAAGTCGGATGACGTCACTCCAATGACAAAAAATGTAGTTCGCAATGACCTCTACATTTTTTGTTTAAAAAACTTTTCGCTAAAACCTATACTTTCTGAGAAAAACGCGTTTCAAAATTTTTTTATTAAATTTTTGAATTTCTCAAAATCTGCATGCACCGCGACTTTCATAATTTTTCAGTAGGCTCCTGAAACGCCCCCCTAACGACTTTCAAGGTCAAATGTCGGTTTGTCATTTTTCGGAGCGCAAGCCTCTTTTCGTTGCATGTTGACTGTACTATATCGGGACTGCACAAATTAAATCCAGACAACTTAAAAGAAGAACTGAAACATGCAGGCATCACGTGCAATGACGTAAAGTCATTTAGACTTCGAAATGAAAAATATGCGAATCAAGCAGTCTACCTACTCTATTTAGACCGAGCTACAGTAAAAATCAGTGACCTACGTAAAAACCACCCAACAATCATGAACACAATAGTCAGTTGGCATTATTACTCCCGCAAAAACAAGGGGTCAACACAATGTCGCAACTGCCAGTGCTATGGGCACGGGTCATCAAATTGCTACTTGGGGAGCGTTCAAGTAATACGTAACGCATTTTGGCGGTGGGGGGGGAGGGGGTTTGTAAAACGTTACGATGCGTTACAGGGGCGGGGGGGGGTTCGAACAACGCGTTACGTAACATTGTTTTTTTATTTAAATAAAAAAATAGAGCATTCAAATCTCCCAACTTAGCAACCCTTTCGTTTATGTTTTACGGGTAATCGCGATTAAAACAATAAATAAGCTATTTTAGCGGCTTTCTGGTACTTTGCGTCATTTAATTGTCACTTTCAGGTAAAAGTGTTGGGTGTTACGTAACGTTTAGGGAGGGGGGGGGGGTACAGAAAAACGTTACGGCCCGTTACAGGGGGGAGGGGGGGATCACAAATTTTCAAAAATTGCGTTACGTAATACTTGAACGCCCCCTTGCCACCTAGGTGCTTAATCTGCGGTGGCACTCATATTCATACTACATGCGCAGGAAAAAAAGACGAAAAGATAAATTGTGCTAACTGCGGCGAAAACCACTTATCCAACGACTCAAACTGCAGAAAAAGGCAAGAATACGTGAATATTAAAAGAAAAGTAAACACGAAAAATACAATCAAAATAAATGCTAAACAAAACCCAATTTTCAATAACCCAGAAAGAGAAATTCACTTTCCTGCACTTCCTCGTCCAAAAAACACAGCAGCAACAACAATTCAGTCCATAACCAACAGCAATGTGAGCTATAGAGATGTAATTACAACTAGAAACCACAACCAGCTGGGTAATAACAGTAATAGCTACGATCTTTTCACAGCAGAAGACCTGCTAAAACTTTCCAACGAACTGATTTCTAAACTAGCACAATGCCAGAGTAGAGATGACCAATTTCAAGTCATAACTGAATTAGCAATTAAATTCTTATATAAATAACATGTCAAACATCAAATGCATACTATGGAATGCCCAGAGCATTCGAAATAAATCGATTGAAACCTTGGACTTCTTAAATGAAAACAATATAGATATTGCAATAATTACTGAAACATGGCTAAGAACAAGTGATAAATTGTATGACCCCAAATACATTATCCATCGAAAAGACCGAACACAGCAAAATAGTGGCGGTGTCGCAATAATTATTAATAAGCACATTAAGCATAAAAAACTACCAAATATAAACACCAAAATAATAGAAACAATAGCAATTCACATTACGGAGATAAATACAACAATAGTTGCTGCATATTTTCCTGGCACGAGATTAAATAAAGAAAAGATTAACTTATTTCAAAATGATCTCAGACTATTAACAAAAATGAAAGAAAGTACACTAATAGGTGGCGATTTCAATGCAAAACATAGCCACTGGAACTGCCAAAGAAACAATAAAGTTGGAAACATTCTGTTCGAGGAAATTACCAAAAGTACCTTCATAATACATTCACCAACCGAACCAACTTTCTTTTCAAGTAATGGGGCTTACTCAACTCTAGACCTAGTACTAAGTAACGGCATACTTCCCATCACACAACCAAAGACACTCCATGAACTCTCATCAACACACAGTCCAGTTGATTTTTTAATTCTTCTACACTATCCAGTTGATAAATTGCCCAAGAAAGTCTTGAATTATAAAAGAACTAACTGGAAAAAATTCCAAAATATTATTAGTGAAGAAATCCAATCAAGCAATTTTAACCTATCTCAAACAAAAAGACCTAAAAATATAGACAAAATGATAGATGATTTTACTGCACTAATACACTGCACAATTAGCAGGTGTACACCGACAGCAATTGTACACGGTGACACACTAAAACTCGACCAGAATACAAGAGAATTAATTACATTTAGAAACACAGTAAGGCGATATACTGGCAACGAACAAGAGCTGATCACAATAAGAAAATTCGACTACAAACTCGGGACATTAAAAATGCCAACTGGAACAAAATGTTATCGGAACTGACTAAAGGAGACAAAAAGCTTTGGAAGCTAAATAAAATTTTTAAAAAACGGAACGAACAAATACCACCACTTCAAAAAAACCATAAAAACATATTTGACGATAAGGAGAAAGCAGAACTTCTAGCTGAAAATTTCCTGCAGGCGCATCAACTAACTACAAACTATGGTGATCCAGATACTCTTCGTGGAGTTACCACCGTAACGCAAAGAATGAACGTAAGACCATCCGAATTTACATCCAGGGACTTATGCAAACCTAAGGACATCAAAGCAATATTACGACAGCAAAAATCAAATAAAGCAGCAGGACACGACAAAATCAAAAATGTAGTACTCAAAAAACTACCCAGGAAAGCTATAATTTTTCTAAATTTTATATTCAATTCTTGTTTAAAAATAGGTTACTTCCCGCAAAAATGGAAAGAAGCACTAGTAATACCCTTACGTAAACCAGGTAAGGATCCAGCAATTGCTAGCAACTATAGGCCCATAAGCCTGCTACCATCTATGGGAAAAATTTTTGAAAAAATAATACTAAAAAGGATTCAAGCAAAACTTGAGGAGACCAATATTATACCAAACTTCCAACATGGATTAAAACCAGGCTGTTCCACTATTCATCAACTTTTCAGAGTAACAAATCATATAAAAACAGCAATCGCGAACCAGCAGTCGGTAGGAATGATAGCAATTGATGTCGAAAAAGCTTTCGACTCTGTATGGCATGCAGGGTTAATCTATAAATTAACTAAATTCAATTTCCCACAATATGTAATAAAAATTTTGGACTCGTTCTTGAATCAAAGAAAATTCAGTGTAAAGGTAAAGAGCTCACACTCTCAACGCAGACTTATAACCGCCGGAGTTCCACAAGGCTCATGCTTAAGTCCCATATTATACAATATTTACACAGCAGATATACCAAAAACAACAACCTGCGATTTGGCAATGTTTGCGGATGACACTGCCATCTACACGTGCTCGAACGACCCGCGGATCATCATCAATAACCTACAAACGCAAATAGAAGCTCTCAAAAACTATTACGAAAAATGGAAGATTAAGATTAACGCATCAAAAACTCAAGCCATATTTTTTAGCAACTAGATTTTTGCCTCCAAATCAAATAAATATTTTTGGAGAACCAATCAACTGGTCCAAAACTATCAAATATCTAGGATTACACCTAGATAATAAACTAACATATCATGAAAACGCAAAACAGGCAACCTCAAAGCTGCTAAGACTCCTAGTTTGCCTAAACCCATTAATAAACAGGAAATCGCAACTCAATAACAAAAACAAACTACTACTATACAAAACAGTTATGCAACCTACCTTAATGTATGGAGCTCCTATCTGGAGCAAAAGCACAGCCATTCATATCAAAAAGTTACAAAAGGTCCAAAATAAATGTCTTAAATTAATACTCAAAAAACCATGGTATTTTTCTACCCGCGAACTTCACAAATTAGCTGGTATCAAGCTTGTCCGGTCTGCGATGGAAAACTCTGCATTCAACTTTAAACTAAGATGCGAAGAATCAACCACTTCGTTTGTTAGGAACTTAGTTTCTTCAAACAACTAAAATATATAGGTTAAGTATTTTAAGGTAGCATAGATAGTTAAGTAAATCATAAAAGGCTTTTACTTGTACTGTACATACATTTTTCCTTAAAAATCCAAAATCAGCTATAAGAAAATTTAACTAAACAAACTCAAGTCTAAAACAAATACCAGCAGCTGAAAAGACGAATAGTCTGAACACTCAAAAAATGAACTAAACATAGACAAACACACAAACTGTAAAACATGTACTAATAAATAAATAAATAAATAATAAATAAATACATAATATTTCTTTATTACAAAAGATTTTTTTTTATTTTAGAATGTATTAAAACAAAAAAGAGTGATATCCCACCAAAAAAACATTAAAAATGTTAATTAGAAGTTCGTGGGCGCGAAATTATTTATTGTAACTGTTTAAAACACACTTATAACAAAAAAAGTGATACGGATTAGTCAAGATGAATCGTTAATAGCATGAAATAAATAAACACGTGCATTTACGAACGAAGGAAAGGATTTACAAAGGATTTTTTTAAACTTAATGAAGTATTATTAACCGCGAAAAGGTTGGCTGGCGAGTTCGTTGTATAGCATGAATCTTAGCTGTCCTTCGAAATGTAACAAATTTTATTAGAAACACTATAGACTGAGCCACACTGAATTCGTTCGTAAATGCACGTGTTTCATTATTTCATGCTATTAACGATTCATCTTGACTAATCCATATCACTTTTTTTGTTATGTGTTTTAAACTGTCACAATAAATAATTTCGCGCCCACGAACTTCTAATTCACATTTTTAATGGTTTTTTGGTGGGTGTTATTAACACCGGAAGTTATTGCTAGCGCCCTATTTGATACCCATATCGTGGGTTGTCAGGAAAAAAGTAGTCCGCCATTCTGAATAACGCCACATAGCTTATTGTATTCTACTTGTCATACACTTTTATTTGATACCCATATCGAAGGTCGAGGAGCACAATTGCGAAATTCAGCCGCCAGTTTGGAACCGCCATCTTGGTTTTTTTACAAAATGGTCAGATTGCATTGTCACCTGAATTGTATATGTATTGCCAAATTTGAAGTATATTGGTTATATAGAAGTACGAAAAAGCAAGTTTCAAGATTTGACTATACACATACAACCATACATACATATACATAGGTGGAGCTAATAGTATATAGTGTAGTGCCTAAAACATGCCCGCCAAAATACTGAATCTTCCAGTGAAAGTTCTATCAAAATTGGATTAGCCGTTTCCGAGATTAGCCCGAACAAACAGACAGACAGACATACAGATATACAGACAGACAATGCGTGATTTCGTTTTGAAACCATGTAAATAACCAAATGAAATTAAAAAAAATATGATTGTGTATTAAAGAACACAAGGCAGAAGTGAAACCTCGCGTACATACTTATGTATGTATGTCTATATGTTCTTTATTATTGTATTTTTTTCTTCATTTTGCTCGTGTCTTGTATTATAATCTATATTATATATATAAAAATGAATCATTGTTTTGTATGTAATCGATGTTTGAAAAATTGGCTGTATGAAATGACTGATTGAGTGTGGTTTATGTTAGAAGGCCTCAATAGCAAGGTTTATGTATATAGTTTTCATGATTATAGCCCTAACTATAATGATCTTAAGACGTCATAAGATTCTTCGTCAAATTCTCTTAAGACTGATTAATTATCTGTCAAATCGTAAGCTCAGCTATAATAGCCTTAAGACGTTTTGACATTTGTAATAGGTAAACAAATCGAGTCTGGGAAAGCGTCCAATAAATTAAAAAATGGAAATTAACAATAGTTTTAATGAAGAACATATTGAATTAGTTCAAAACTGTTTTTTTATTGTCTCTATTTATTTTTCTTACACAACACGATCTAGGTTTTCTTTTTATTTTTTCACATCTTCTACCAATTTCACTAATAACGCCAAATTATTTAATAACTCCTAATTATCCATTTTGCAAAAAAACGTTTTCTGTAACTAGAAACACTAAAGAAAATTACACTTTTCTTATGATTGCTTAAAATTTGTACGCTCGTTACCGTACATTAAAGACTTGACGAAAGATTGGAAAAGTTAACGAAAGATTGCTTAAGGCCATTATAGTTGGTATTATGACATTTCATAGGAGCGTAAAAATTCTTAAGGTATCTTAAGACCATTATAGTTAGGGCTTATGTCTGTTGGTATTTTTGTAATGGCGCTTGAAAAAGAATTGTCGATATCCTTATTGGAAATTTTTTCTTCGCATTTAATTGATATGATTTGTACGTGAAATCGGTTTGTTTTATTAAATGAAATAAAAAAAAGTGAAATCGTTCTAAAAAAGGATTGTAGTAGCGATAGTGGTGTCAAATTATAAATGCATTAACCGAAACGTAACAGTAGTAACGTTAGAGTGCGTTTACATGTTACTCTCATTAGGCTGGCGTACACGGGTCAATATTTAACACTTGGTTAACCGGTTTGTTATCATACTCTCGGGGTACGTGGGTCTTGCTTCACCAAGTTTAATTTATTATCTTTAGATGGGATATCAACGGCTATGGCCGAGTAATGTTACTTTATCTATGAGGCATTTGTGCATGTGTTAGTTTTTAAGCAAAAATTTTTGTTGAACAAGGTACAATACTTCCCTCTATTGCTATTGACCCAATTTTTATGTTAAAATGGACTTTATTTAGTAGTTTTCGACAAAGGCATATGTGAAAAAGAACAAAAAATATCAAAGTTGGCGCACCCGAGCGGTTACTTTAACAATTTTAGTTATGTTTAGCAAAGCAAATCGATACTGTTCGAAACGAACGTTGGAAAATCGTTTATGCATTGTGTGTCGGAAAGCAATGTCCAATATCAATATGGTCGTCAGATTTGTTCATAACTTTTACTTGCAATCCACAATGGGATGAGACTGAATCATGATGCATGTTAGAAATATTCAAAGCGGTATTCAAGAGCATTGATTTCTGAAAATGTAATCGGGAGCAATGGTTACCCAATGTATCTTCGTCGACCGACTAAGGTCAATGGCAAAGAGATAACTTGGAAGGTTACGATTGTGAAGCTGACAATCGTTGGGTCGTACTCTATTCGCCATTATTGTCCAAGACGTTCAATGCTCTCATAAATGTTGAATTTTGCAATTCTGTCGAATCAATCAAATTCATATTCAAATATATAATGAAGGGGAGCGACATGGCTGTTTTTGGTGCTGCTAATGCAAATGCGATCGGCAAAATAACACAATATTAAATGGGACGTAATGTTAGCAATAATCTAGGGGAATGGCAATTTCTTTCATTCGCCATTCATAAAAGATATGCAACTGTTGTTCATTTGGTTGGTCATCTAGAAAATGGCCAGCGTATATATGGTACAACGGATAATGCTGCGGAAAGAGCTGAATGGTAACCATCCACCACATTGATGGGTGCAGCGAGGCGCAACGGGTTCAGCTAGTCTAAAATATTTATGAAGCAGGAAATAGGAAGTAAGAACTATCCCACCAAAAAAACATTAAAAATGTGAATTAGAAGTTCGTGGGCGCGGAAATTATTTATTGGGACAGTTTAAAACACACTTATAACAAAAAGAAGTTATATGGATTAGTCAAGATGAATCGTTAATAGCATGAAATAATTAAACACGTGCATTTACGAACGAATTCAAAGGAATTATATAACTGCCAATTTTTATTTAAAACTCAATAAAGTATTATCAACCGCGAAAAAGTTGGCTGGCGCGTTCGTTGTATACCTAGCATGAATCTTTGCTGAACTCAGCGTGGCTCAGTCTATAGTATTTCTAATAAAATTGGTTACATTTCGAAGGGCAGCTAAGATTCATGCTCTAAAATTGTTGTAAAATTCCTTTGAATTCGTTCGTAAATGCACGTGTTTAATTATTTCATGCTATTAACGATTCATCTTGACTAATCCATATCACTTCTTTTTGTTATAAGTGTGTTTTAAACTGTCCCAATAAATAATTTCCGCGCCCACGAACTTCTAATTCACATTTTTAATGTTTTTTTGGTGGGATATCACTCTTTTTTGTTTTAATACATTCTAAAATAAAAAATAAATAATCTTCTGTATAAAGAAATATTATGTATTTAATTGTTCATTATATTTTTTTATTTATTTTATAAGTAGGTAATAACAAAATAACAAAATGCAGGAATTCAAATTAATATTATTGCCTTTGTAAAAAAACAAACATAAGCTCCTTTCGAGTTTCTCGGCCAAGATTTTTTCTGTACTATGGAATTATTGATCCATAACCAGCCCGATTTTTCTTTCAACATGCTGATCTAATGACCTTGTTCGAGTGTTCCTTTGAATTCGTTCGTAAATGCATGTGTTTAATTATTTCATGCTAGTGTGTTCTAGTTATGATACCCTTTCATTTGATACCCATGTCGATGGGTATCCGCTTTCTTGACATAACCGCCGTGGATCTAAATATATTTTGAGTATACTAAATCGCTTATTGTGTTCTACTTATCATTCCCTTTCATTTGATACCCATGTCGAGGGGGTTGTGAAGAAAATGGTAATCCGTCCTCTTGAGATGACCGCCGTGGATCTAACCAGATATTGAGTATACTATATAGCTTATTATGTTCTACTTATCATTCCCTTTCATTTGATACCCATGTCGAGGGGGTTGTGAAGAAGATGGTAATCCGCCCTCTTGAGATAACCGCCGTGGATCTAAATATATTTTGAGTATACTAAATCGCTTATTGTGTTCTACTTATCATTCCCTTTCATTTGATACCCATGTCGAGGGGGTTGTGAAGAAAATGGTAATCCGTCCTCTTGAGATGACCGCCGTGGATCTAACCAGATATTGAGTATACTATATAGCTTATTATGTTCTACTTATCATTCCCTTTCATTTGATACCCATGTCGAGGGGGTTGTGAAGAAAATGGTAATCCGCCCTCTTGAGATGACAGCCATGGATCTAACCAGATATTGAGTATATTATATCGCTTATGGTATTCTACTTATGATACCCTTTCAATTGATAGCTATGTCGAGGTGGTGGTGAAGAAATGGTATTCCGCCCTCTTGAGTCGGCCGCCATGGATATAAAGACATAGCTTATTGTATTCTACTTATCATACCCTTTCATTTGATACCCATGTCGAGGAGGTTGTGAAGGAAATGGTAATGCGTCCTCTTGAGGTGGCCTCGGTGGATCTAACTATTTATTGAGTATACTGTATTGCTTATTGTATTCTATTTATCATACCGTTTCATTTGATACCCATGTCGAGGGGTTGAGAAGAAAATGGAAATCCGTCCTCTTGAGATGACCGCCATGGATCTAACCAGATATTGAGTATATTATATCGCTTATGGCATTCTACTTATGATACCCTTTCAATTGATAACTATGTCGAGGTGGTGGTGAAGAAATGCTAGTCCGCCCTCTTGAGACGGCCGCCATGGATATAAAGACTTAGCTTATTGCATTCTACTTTTCATACCCTTTCATTTGATACCCATGTCGAGGGGGTTTTGAAGAAAATTGTAATCCGCCCTCTTGAGATGACCGCCGTGGATCTAACCAGATATTGAGTATATTATATCGCTTATGGTATTCTACTTATGATACCCTTTCAATTGATACCTATGTCGAGGTGGTGATGAAGAAATGGTAGTCCGCCCTCTTGAGACGGCTGCCATGGATATAAAGACATAGCTTATTGTATTATACTTATCATACCCTTTCATTTGATACCCATGTCGAGGGGGTTGCGAAGAAATTGGTAATCCGCCCTCTTGAGATGACAGCCATGGATCTAACCAGATATTGAGTATATTATATCGCTTATGGTATTCTACTTATGATACCCTTTCAATTGATACCTAAGTCGAGGTGGTGGTGAAGAAATGGTAGTCTGCCCTCTTGAGACGGTCGCCATGGATATAAAGACATAGCTTATTGTATTCTACATATCATACCCTTTCATTTGATACCCATGTGGAGGGGGTTGTGAAGAAAATAGCAATACTTCCTCTTGAGGTGGCCTCGGTGGATCTGTCTATTTATTGAGTATACTTGCTTATTGTATTCTACTTATCATACCCTTTCATTTGATACCCATGTCGAGGGGGTTGTGAAGATAATGGTAATCCGCCCTCATGAGATGACAGCCATGGATCTAACCAGATATTGAGTATATTATATCGCTTATGGTATTCTACTTATGATACCCTTTCAATTGATACCTAAGTCGAGGTGGTGGTGAAGAAATGGTAGTCCGAACTCTTGAGGAGGCCGCCATGGATATAAAGACATAGCTTATTGTATTCTACTTATCATACCCTTTCATTTGATACCCATGTCGAGGGGGTTGTGAAGAAAATGGTAATCCGCCCTCTTGAGACGTGTACCATGCGTACCCTGTTTTGTTAATCATCGAAATAATAGGGAATGCTATTTAACATCAACAGTGCTGGATTTGACTAACTTGTAAGGAATATGTCATATTTTTAGAAATAAATTACGATTACGAACTCGGCATTCGGTATTTCAAAATTTTACTGTACATTTGTACTGTGATCTACATATTTTTTATAGTACCTAACGCAATATGATACCGTAGTTGCGACTAACCACTTTAAATGAATACATTTTGTTAATCATCTAATGCCATCTGCCATCAACAGTTCGAGTAAACACTTTTCGACTAACTAGTAGCACCATCTCCTTTATTGAGCAATTGAAATAACTTAGAGCGCCATCTGACAGAATAATTTTGAGTACCCACTTTTTTAGACTGAAGGAGAAGAAAAAAGTTCGATTCGAAATGTAAAAAATGTAAAAATAAAGAAAACGAAGAATGATAGGAAAAAAAACTCATGGAATAATAAGTTATTTATATTTTGGGTATCGGTTACAAATGAAAAATTACTTATATTGCTTATAAAAAGGTGATAAATCGCATAATTTTATAAAAAAACACCTTGTTTTCTATGTTTAGGCGTAAATAAAGCATTAGCTGTTTGCCCTTACGAACTCGGCAAACTACCGCTTGCCTTGATAATATTTTAACTTAATTGATAAATCGTTGTACAATGAATATTTTGAAAGTAATGCAGTACAATGTATAAAAATGCAAGTATAGTCGTTGAATGTGACAATAATATTACGAGCTAACAATAACATTACAAGGAAATATACATACAAGTATGAATAAGAACATGATATTACTGCTGTTCCGGAGCTGGCAAGAATGATACAACTGATTTGTGGTAACTAAAGTACAAAACAAAAAGCATCGTTTCTAAATTGTCTAATCCTCTAACAAAAGTTGTGTCTAACGTCGTGCCCGAGCGTGTGGTTGGCTCACGCGGATTATTCGACATTTTTAACAATAGCTTATCGCGAAGAAACTCTTGTATTGGCAAAGAATCATCGTGAGCGAAGTTTACATTCAAGTCTCCACTAAGTATTATGGGGATATTATGATCGTTCGTCTTCATTACTGCAGCAACTTCTGGAGTATACACTGCTAAAGCTTCATGCAAGAAGTCAATGATTTCCCGAATTCTAGAATTAGGGGAGAAGTACACCGCAATGACAAGTATGTTTTTCCCGTAATATGTACGACACTGAGCTGCGCAAAGTTCACCAATAGGCGATATGGATATTATAGTCTTTTGGGCCAACCTAGCGTCCATCTGCACATTGGAAGTTACAATGTTCTCAGTGTCATTCACACTATGGTAGACTGCAACTACACCTGCAGTGGCGAAGGGTCTTTTGACACGCACAACACAGTTGAAATTTGGTACATCATCATCGTCGCTCTCACGTAGCCATGTTTCAGATAGAATTAATATGTGAGATTTTTGAACTATTGGTTGTCTTAAATCAGTGTGCTTGTTCTCTGCTTTGCCCAAAATTTCATTATTATAATTTGAAACAGAATTATTTCTAAGGAAGAGTCGTATACCGTTGGGGCATAAAGAATGTAATTCCTATTTTGTAAAAAATTTTGACTCAATTAGTAGCAGTTCATCTGCAGTCAGAACTTCCCCATTCTCAATCTTTGTCAATATAGTGGAGAACGATTGATCAGATTGGCGCATAACCTGAGTAAGCTCATAAAATTTCAAATTGCGCCATAATGTCGGTCCAACGATTCGCTGTTTTTGTTGCTTAAAAATAGGGGTTGCCCTAACAGGGGGTAGTTGTCTGAGATCTCCTATCAGAAAAACGTCCAACCCCCCGAATGTAGTTTCAAAATTGCCCGTAATTTGTTTCAACCGAGAGTCGATTTGCGCGAGCAACTCGGCGCCAATCATGCTGACTTCATCTATTATTAAGACCTGGACGTACTTGAAAAGTGCGCGATATTGATGCGCGACTTCAACTGAAAGTGGAAGTAATTTTGATTGTGAAATTTTTAAAGCAGTATGAACCGTTGTTCCTCCAATCGCTATAGCCGCCTTACCGGTAGACGCGCACGTTATGTAAGAATTGCAATAATCGTCTGTAAGCGTAAAACGATTGTAGATTTCCATAATTAGTTTTATCACAAATGTCTTACCGCATCCCGCCGCACCTGTGAAGAACACCTGTAAAGGGGATCTGTCAGGCGAGAGTAGATTGTGTATGACGTGTATGAGTAGGTCAAGTTGTTTGGGATTTGCCATTCTCATTAATTCACAAAATTGTGCATGCGGCAATACATTCTCCTTTTTCTTCGCAATTGATCCAAGCTTGTTTAGCGTTGCCAAGCGCAAATCAGCATTGACATCTCCTACCGGGTTTTGGTACAACTGTTCAAAGGGGTTTGCTTCAGGAAATATTGCTGCAACTGTTTGAGCTTCATTTTCACCATCGGGAATTTCTTCACGGCAAAGTTGGCGACCAATTTCCATGGTTTTTTTAATGTCCAAATCGCATTCAAATTCTCGTCGACGTTTCAAGAGGAGTTCCTCGTTATCGTTATCCTTACTAATATTATAAATGCGAAAGTAACTCTGTCTGTCTGTCTGTCTGTCTGTCTGTCTGTCTGTCTGTCTGTCTGTCTGTCTGTCTGTCTGTCTGTTACGCTTTCACGCCTAAACCACTAAACCGATTTTGATGAAATTTGCAACAGACATAGTTTAGACCTTGGAGACGGACATAGGCTACTTTTTATGGAGAACAAAAGGGTTGAAGGGGGTGAAATGGGGTTCAATAAGTTGCAAGGGGATTTTTTTCTATTGTATAAAAAGTAACGGACTGACAGACAACGCACAACTTAAACCGCTAGAGCTAAAGGGCTGAAATTTTGACTGTGCATCCCTATAATGGCGTGGACATCCACTAAAAAGCGATTTTTCGAAATTCATCCCCTAAGGGGGTGAAATGGGGTTTATCCAAACCGCTGGAGCTATAGGGCTGAAATTTGGACAGTGCATCCCTATAATGACGTTTACATCCACTAAAAAACGATTTTTTGAAATTCATCCCCTAAGGGGGTGAAATGGGGTTTATCCAAACCGTTGGAGCTATAGGGCTGAAATTTTGACAGTGCATCCCTATAATGGCGTGGACATCCACTGAGAAGCGATTTTTCGAAATTCATCCCCTAAGGGGGTGAAATGGGGTTTATCCAAACCGTTGGAGCTATAGGGCTGAAATTTTGACAGTGCATCCCTATAATGGCGTGGACATCCACTAAGAAGCGATTTTTCGAAATTCACCCCCTAAGGGGGTGAAATGGGGTTTATCCAAACCGTTGGAGCTATAGGGCTGAAATTTTGGCAGTGCATCCCTATAATGGCGTGGACATCCACTAAGAAGCGATTTTTCGAAATTCATCCCCTAAGGGGGTGAAATGGGGTTTACCCAAACCGCTGGAGCTATAGGGCTGAAATTTTGACAGTGCATCCCTATAATGACGTTTACATCCACTAAAAAGCGATTTTTCGAAATTCATCCCCTAAGGGGGTGAAATGGGGTTTATCCAAACCGTTGGAGCTATAGGGCTGAAATTTTGACAGTGCATCCCTATAATGGCGTGGACATCCACTAAGAAGCGATTTTTCGAAATTCATCCCCTAAGGGGGTGAAATGGGGTTTATCCAAACCGTTGGAGCTATAGGGCTGAAATTTTGACAGTGCATCCCTATAATGGCGTGGACATCCACTAAGAAACGATTTTTCGAAATTCATCCCCTAAGGGGGTGAAATGGGGTTTATCCAAACCGTTGGAGCTATAGGGCTGAAATTTTGACAGTGCATCCCTATAATGGCGTGGACATCCACTAAGAAGCGATTTTTCGAAATTCATCCCCTAAGCGGGTTTACTCAAACCGCTGGAGCTATAGGGCTGAAATTTTGACAGTGCATCCCTATAATGACGTTTACATCCACTAAAAAGCGATTTTTCGAAATTCATTCCCTAAGGGGGTGAAATGGGGTTTATCCAAACCGTTGGAGCTATACGGCTGAAATTTTGACAGTGCATCTCTATAATGGCGTGGACATCCACTATAAAGCAATTTTTCGAAATTCATCCCTTAAGGGGGTGAAATAGGGTTTATCCAAACCGCTGGAGCTATAGAATTGAAATTTTAACAGTGCATCCCTATAATGACGTGGACATCCACTAAAGAGCGATTTTTCGAAATTCATCCCCTAAGGGTGTGAAATGGGGTTTATACAAACCCCTAAAGCTATAAGGCTGAAATTTTGACAGTGCATCCCTATAATGACGTTTACATCCACTAAAGAGCGATTTTTCGAAATTCATCCCCTAAGGGTGTGAAATGGGGTTTTTACAAACCGCTAAAGCTATAGGGCTGAAATTTGGACAGTGCATCTCTATAATGGAGTGGACATCCACTATAAAGCGATTTTTCGAAATTCATCCCCTAAGGGGGTGAAATGGGGTTTATCCAAACCGCTGGAACTATAGGGCTGAAATTTTGACAGTGCATCCCCTTAATGACGTGGACATCCCCGAAGAAGCGATTTTTCGAAATTTATCCCCTAATGGGGTGAAATGGGATTAACCCACACCGATGAAGCTGGAGGGCTCTAATTTTGACCGTGCATCACTACAATGACGTGGGCATCCACTTAGGGACGATTGAAATTTATCCCCTAAGGGGGTTAAATGGGGTTAAGCCAAACCGCTGGAGCTAAACGGCTGAAATTTTGACAGTGCATCGTGGACATTTATTAAGAAGCGATTTTTCGAAATTCATCCCCTAAAGGGGTAAAAATTTTTTTACCAAACTACTGGAACTACAGGGTTGAAATTTGGACAGTGCATCCCTATAATGACATGGACATCCACTAAGAGGCGAGTACTCGAAATTCATCCCCTAAGGGGATGAAATGGGGTTAACCCAAACCTCTGAAGCTGAAGGGCTGAAATTTTGACAGTGCATCCCTATAATCACGTAGAAATGAATGACTCGAAATTCACTTTATTTAATATTCATTTGTGATTGCTTCATAATTTCTTACATCCACGTAAATAGGCGAACAAACTTAACGAACGTTCGTCAAACCCTAAAATGTCACTTTTCTTGATGACATATACATGCCAATCTACTTTAAAACTTGCAGATTTGTTGAGGAGAGGTGATATTCGCAGTAATTTGTTTACCATATTTATTAAAAAAATGCACTATAATAAACCCTTTTTAGGGATAATAACAGCTGAATTTTTTGTTGGTTTTTTTTAAGGAAAACATTGCACATAATAAACAGTTTTTAAAGGCGTTGCAAGGCACGCGGGTTTTATGCTAGTACTTTAATAAGAATCGCATCTCAGAAAGTATTTCGTCTTCTTCATTGCGGAACGGTAAATGAAGAGTCACCATCTCTCTTTTGTATTCGTTGAAATCGTTTCCTATGTCATAATTTCTATAACGTATGATACGTGGCTCTTTTCTTTGAACATACTTACCCGAATGTTTAGTGTTATAATTGGAAACAAATTGCGCTAGAGTGACATTTTCCATATCGTTTGGTCTTTTACTGTATTTATCAAAACAATTGTCCTGCCATATGTTAGTGCAATCAGCAGCGAGGCCCATTTCTTCAATTTGTTTATTGGTTTTCCTTATTCTGTTTCTTTCAATAGGCCACATGGTTGGGACGAAAGCAACTTTCAAAGATGTCTTAGACATGGGTTCGCGCAGGAGGTACCATGCCGCTTCTTGTGAACTGATTTCAACACTGTTGAGCATGTCTACACTCATTTTCCGAGTAAGGTCAACTATATTAGTAAGCCATACACTAACAGTTTATTCCACGCGCCAATTGTCGCGCCACGCCAACTGCCAGTTTTATGCCATCGTGAGTGGTCAACATGACACGCCAATTTTTTCTACAGTCAACTTGACACTCAGTTTAACAGTTTTTCTTTTGATCTACGCACCCATGGAAAAATTCTAAAAGTGGCGTGTCATTTGGAGTGGCTCGGCGTCTGGAGTTTTTTGTAAATTTCTATAAAATTTATGATAAATTCCCATGAATTATTAATTTTTTCTGCCATTTTAATAACCACAATAAAAATTACACTCCAAATGACACGCCACTTTTAGAATTGTTCTCTATTTCATACTACTGAACTTTGCGTGGAACGTTGAAAAAATAGCCATTCCACACGCCGAGTCAATAGTAAGCCATACACTAACAGTTTTTTCCACGCGCCAATTGTCGCGCCACGCCAACTGCCAGTTTTATGCCATCGTGAGTGGTCAACATGACACGCCAATTTTTTCTACAGTCCACTGGACACTCAATTTCACAGTTTTTCTTTTGATCTACGCACCCATGGAAAAATTCTAAAAGTGGCGTGTCATTTGGAGTGGCTCGGCGTCTGGAGTTTTTTGTAAATTTCTATAAAATTTATGATAAATTCCCGTGAATTATTAATTTTTTCTGCCATTTTAATAACCACAATAAAAATTACACTCCAAATGACACGCCACTTTTAGAATTGTTCTCTATTTCATACTACTGAACTTTGCGTGGAACGTTGAAAAAATAGCCATTCCACCCGCCGAGTCAATTATATACATTTTGTTGTTGTTTTTCAAAAGCTCTTTTAACTGCCACGCAATCCGAAAAATTAACTTTTATAGTGTATGGACAAAGAGCTTTTTCAAACACGCCACGCAGAGTGGCAGTTTTTTCAACGCGCCAACCGACAGTTTTTTCGAAAGAAAAAACTGTTAGTGTATGGCTTACTATTGAATTCAGGATGTTCGTCAACTATATTTCTAATAGAACGTTGCAAGTCACTGATACCACGATTTGTTTTGTTGACATATTCAACAACGTATTGCGCGCATGAATACTCTAGTATATTAAACTGTATGTCCATGTTAGAGACAAGTTTGTTGAGAAGGAACGGATTGTAGGGATTGTGCATCTTTTCAGGAGGTGTTCTTTTGTATAATACTCTGGGACGCGTGATTCCAGCGCGAATGATCTTTCTGTAATCATCATCTGAAGTAATATCATTATTTCTGTAGAAGTCGTCAATGTTGTCATCGTTACAGTCGTCACGTTCCAAATATGTTCGTAGTTGTTTGTATCTGGACAAATTGTCCGCGAATGAAGGATCTGTTTTTGGCATTGGTGTTAGAATCATCGTTTGTCGAGCTGGAAGAAAAGGAGCTTCAAATCGACACTTAGTAGATGATTTTTTGAAACATGTAAATGTATGTTTATGTGTTTGGAGCTTGATGTGTCCCGAAGATTCGTCGGATGACACAGATATTAGATCGTCAATCATCGAAACTGCTGCATCATAATCAGTTGTAAGAGGATGTTTCGGTGCATTATCAAGCCAGAGCATGATATGTGCATGAGGACTTCCTCTGTGTCGGAACTCGATTCGCTTAAAGTAGTGGAGAACTCTGTACTGGGCGAATGGAGACATTTTTTTTCGATTGAAGAATACGAACAAGAACATTGACCAATTTATTAAAATAAATCGCGCACGTTACGGCGTCTTCATTGATAAGAGTTGTCTTTTGAATATAATGCAACCGTGAGATGTCCTCGTGTGAAATGTATGAACCATTGTGTTTGAGTTTGTAGAGCAATCGAAGAAGAGCAGTCCAACTTATTTCATTAGCGCTCATCGTTAAGAAAACTGTTGGTTTCCCCAACTGCCTGATCATTGCAAATAAATCGCGCTTACGCTCCGACCAGTACCACGCAGAATTAGGGATAGATCTCAGGAAAGCCAGATTACTTTCAATGCAGTTGTTAATGTTCTGAATTGCCCTAAGTAGATCGCTGGAAAGCTCAGCTCTTCTGCATGTTCGTCAAAGAGTAAACTAATGAGAACAGTATTTTCACCCGGTGCAATTCTGACATATTTATCTTCGTTCCACATTAAAGTATTTTGCTGTGCAAATAGACTTTCCTCCATAGGAATTCTTTCACTAACATCTTCTAACAAAATATTGTCTTGATCGATGTTTTTCAAAAAGCTGTCGTCAATGTGAATATCGGAAAGCTGATAAAGAGGAGAGGTCCCTAAATGCTGCAACCACGTTTTGATCACGCGTTTGTTAACCAAGCCGTGCACGTAACTACTTTTGGGGATTGTTTTCTTTTTTATGTGGACGTTAATGCAATAGTCGTCATCTACATTCCGAGGAAGACTTTGCACCATGGTATTAACGTCCACTGGAACATTGATGACCTGTCCATAAATTCCGTATTGCCCATTTACATGTCTTAACCGTCTAATCTGCATAAAAGGTAGTCTAGGTGATATTAATCTCTCTGAAACTAGGTCTAAAGATGGCAAATTTTGTGGTTTGGGAGGATATCTAAAGCCGTTGTACGCTGATAGTGCTGGTACGTTGTTTTTGTCAATAGATCTTTTGCATGTCGTGCATAGAAGTATCGAATGTAAGGGAACATAACGAAGTAAGATGTTCAGAATGCGTTCACTGGCAGGAATAGGTTTCTTTACATCTTCGCGAAACCACAATCTATCGCAAACAGAGCATATAACACCAAAGTCATTGTCAGTGAACGATTTACGGAAATCGTCGTGTATTTTTTCTCCCGGTGGTATGAAGTGTAAGGGTCAGAGTTGTTGTTAGGAAAAGATTTGGAAGGATGTAAATGACGGACCATAGGTTTACGGGTACCACGTTCGTAAGATCTTTCAGCATTATCAATGACAGAAATTGCACTAATTTCAAGCGTAACGGGCTGATTATTTTCAAATTCGTAAACATTTTGAGAATTGTCATGAGTGGGAACAGGCACTGCAAAGCGTGATAAAGTGTGATTTGAAATCCCCGAGGGTCCAGCTAAATTAATGTTAGGATTGGGGATGGTAGAATGCTGCTGTTGGTTTTTTCGTGAACGAAATGCTTGACTGACTTCTGAGTTTGTCGTAGCTATTCGTACTGGACGTGATTTTCTCTGGTCAGTCGATGTTCTTGCTTTTCTAAGTTCACCAGTATCATCAGGGTAATTTTGTGGCATGTGGCCTGTCGAAGAAACTATCGGAAAGAGTGTAGTTTCTGTCTGAACACCTGAAGATCCAGGCAAGTGGAGAACACAGTGGGACGTAGAGGGTCGTAGAGGGTTTTTTCCGTGCTCGATATGCTCGTACACGCTCCGTACTAGTTTTAGATTGCTTCTTTAATGGCGGTCCTGCCTGATGTGTAAGGGTACTTTCATTATCCTGCTCTTTCGGTGGATGCGATTCGCCGGAGTCCAGAGAATCTTGTTGTTGCTTTTGTCGAACTTGAAATGCTTCATGAAGTTCTGAGGTAGTCGCAGCTATTTGTAGTGGACGTGATTCCCTCTGATCAGTACATGTAGTTGCTTTTTTCCGTTCACCAGCATCATCAGGGTAAATTTGTTGTTCATGGTATGCATAAGTAATTATTGGAAAGAGCCCAGTTTCCGTAGGAAGACCTGAAGGTCCAGGCAAATCGGGAACACAGTGGGACGCAGAAGCTCTTTGTTTTTTCCGTGCTCGAAACGCTTGTACACGCTCTGTACTAGTTTTAGGTTAGTTCGCTGGAGGCGGTCCTGTGTGATGTGTAAGTCTACTTTCATCGTTCTGCAATTCGGGCGAGTCCATGATATCGTACAAGTCTGGTTCAGGTATATTACAGTTATATAGTTGAAGCTGCGTGTTCCTAAAAGTAGATATAAAATTGAAATTATACGTAACACTTTTGATGTTATAATTATCGCACACTTGTGCGAGAGTGCCTCCCGTAGCCACACCGATAAATATACTTAGGGTGCCTTCCATTTAGACACAGTGTAACATGCGAGAAAACATAAAATCAAATTAATTTATTGTCCTAAAAATAAAATTGAAGAAATTATTATTTATATAATAGAAGAAAATATTATATCTGCACTTTCAAATATTTAATAAACAATTTACTTAACCGTAAAAAACAAAAGCCATCTATTTTTAAGTAGCTAAAGCTTGAAAACCTTGCGGTAATATTATGCATATCGCCCAATGGAACCCAGCTAGTTTCAAGTTATAACACTTTCATGTATGCTATTAAATCACAGCGAAAGCACTTAAATTTACTCTTTTTCACTGGTTGATATTACGGAATACGGTCAAAAATCTCAATTCGGGCAATATACGTTGTTTTAATACAATTCAAATTTTATCATATGAAAATTGGAGATAATACATACATACATGTAAAGAAATTTTGCAATCCAATATAACTGAGCAAATATCACTTGTCTAAATAGAAAACAATCCTGTTTGTAAGCCAAAGAAAACCACTAAATGTGACAGCAGATCACCTCAAACACAAGTTAAATGTGATATTCAAAATTTATTTTAAAAATATTTTTCAAAAATGATCTCTAATGTCAAACTTTAATTGTAACACTTTGTAGCTAACTAGCTGTCGATAATGATAGTTCGAAATTATTATTCCCTAATGTAATTGTGAGCCCACGAGATGACAATACTCAGGTTATTACATATGTACTCAAATATATATTACCAAAAACACTTTTAGTATTAATTGACAAAAAATCAAAAACATTCAGCTGGTTTTACAAAAACTTTATCTTTACCCAGTAGGAATTCTAGGAAGGCCTTACCGATGGAGCACTGAAATAAGTACTCATCTGGTAAGGGGTACCCCTTATTTTCTTGGTGCTAGATGAGCCCTTACAAACCCCATTACAAGAGAAGGCAGATGGTAAGGTGTAGTCCAGAATTATACCCAAACAAGTGAGAGTCTGCCCGATGACTCAAGGGAGCTTTCCTGGAGCTTTCATAAATTTTATAGAAAGAAAGAAAACGGGCAATTATATTCGTCGACATAAAATGCGACATTAGCATACTCAATAGCCCGGGTCTCATTCGATACGGAGGACAAGCAGCTTTGGAGAAATGGAGAATTTAGTTGGGGGACAGCTTAGGTAAAGCCACTCGCGGGCTTGGAAAAAAAGGCATTTGTAAAAGATGAAGAAATAAAAGCATTTCGACGCCGGATCACATATCCACAGGCGCCCATGAATAGCTCTTTTTGCAATGTTCCATTTGCTGCCTTACTATACCCCTTACAGATGAGCAGTTGTATAAGTACTCTAAGGTAAGTACTAAAGTAAGACCTTACCCCCTATGACATCGTGTGTAAAAGTAAGCACTTCTGTAAAAGGGAGTGGTAAGGCCTACCCCTTACCAGTAAGTGCTGATTTCAGTACTTCTGTAAGCTTACCGGTCCTACTGGGTAATAGCTCATACACAATCTTAATTTTTTAAATAACCGACTCCTCATATTTACTTTACCGATGCCTGCGCCATCTCTGTACAAATTTAAATAAATTGTAAATATTTTCCTGCTGGTTTGGTAGAATTTGTTTATATGGCATCACTTAATGTAATGTAATGTAAATGAGTGAGAAGGCAACTTCCGTTTCGTACAACTGTCCTTGTTTTCGATTCAGTTTTCTGAATTCACTCGTACTGGCTCGAGTCAATTCAAAATCCCCGGAACGAGAGCAAGGAAGTTTCACTTCAAAAATACAATAATAAAGAACATATAGACATAAGTATGTACGCGATGTTTCGCTTCTGCCTTGTGTTCTTTAATACACAATAATTTTTTTTTTTTAAATAACCGACTCCCCATTTTACTTTACCGATGCCTGAGCCATCTATGACCAATTTAAATAAATTGTACATATTATCCTGCTGGTGCGGTGTGTGTCATCACTAAATTTCCGATTATGTAAATGAGTGAGAAGGCAACATCCGTTTCGTACACCTGTCCTTGTTTTCGTTTCAGTTTTCTGAATTCACTCGTACTTGAGCGAATTAATTCAAAATCCTCAGAACGAGAGCAAGGAAGTTTCACTTCAAAAAACACAATTATTTTGAATTCACAGACAGACATTCCAATTTAGTGATGAGCAAACGCAAGAACAAGACAAGACTAATCTAGTCTTGTTCTTGTCTTGTTCTTGTTCAGTCTGTCTTGTTCTTGTTCTTGCAAGCATAGCTAAGTCTTGTTCTTGTTCTTGTTCTTGCAAACATACCTAAGTCTTGTTCTTGTTTTTGTTCTTGCAAATATATCTAAGGCTTGTTCTTGTTCTTACTAAATGTGCAAGACCAAGACAAGGCAAGACAAAACTGCAAGGCCAAGGTATTTTCTCGCCTGTAGTACCTAGGTATTGTATGTTGATTTTATAAAATGGTTATTGAAAAAAACCTAGACTTTAATAAAAAAAATTATATCCAAACAACAAAATGCAAAAAATTGATTTTAAAACTATTATAATTTTAGCGTCAGTCAGTCAGCGTCAAAAATTGGTATACGGGCGATTCTCCGGAACGGAAAAAATTATATCCAAACAACAAAATGCAAAAAATTGATTTTAAAACTATTATAATTTTAGCGTCAGTCAGTCAGCGTCAAAAATTGGTATACGGGCGATTCTCCGGAACTTTTAACCTGATATATCCTGATGTCAAAGTTGTAACCCGAATGGTAAGTCTAATTACTCCGAATTGTCTCATTTTATCATAAATGTTTTAAACGCACTTATTGTTCAGACACTGAACAATAAGTGCGTTTAAAACATTTATGATAAAATGAGACAATTCGGAGTAATTAGACTTACCATTCGGGTTACAACTTTGACATCAGGTTATATCAGGTTAAAAGTTCCGGAGAATCGCCCATACACCGAAAATTTATTACCTTTGAGGTGAGAATTCCACATGGATTTTTTATTAAACAAATCAGTTTTAAGACTGCTCTTGCTGACGTTATAATGTTTGCGCCTCTGAAAAATTACATAAAAATTACATTTTTCTGTCAAGTCTGTAAGCAACAAATTACAACGGAAATATTTTGAAGCAAAAGTAAACCAGTATTATACCCATTACTTATTATAAAAAATTAGGTTGTTCAAGTATGATTCATTAAAGAAGAAATGTCGTGTATGGGCACAAAAAATTATTAAATCCCTTTGCAGCAATACAAAAACTGGCCCACGCTCCTGTCGTTCTTACGATGCGATGTAACCAATGAGGAGGCCTTGAAAATATTACTTACATTGAGAAAAGTCCGAGTTTCCTTGCCATCCAAAAAGCAAAAGAGGTTACTCAAAAAAGAATTTGTTTAGAGCATTTTTTTTCTTTTCTAATAAACTACTTGAACTACTGAATACTATAGATTCTTCTTTCTAAATCCATTCTGATTCGATTAATGCTGTTAAGAATTACCAACAATTATTTCTTCCTTTTTTGTGTATCACGGGATTGGTTTTTTCCTGAAGTCGGTTTTTTAAACTTTATTTTTATCTTAATATAATATGAGGAATCTTCATTTTTGTATGGATTTAACAGAAGAAGGACTAGTTTCCTAAACACCAGAAATTGAATTAAAGTAACAGACCACCCAATTGGATAAAAAAAGAGTAGGCAGTGTGGAACATCTACCTAAATCTTTTCGGAAAATTTTGCTTCGAAATGCAAAAATATTAATTCTGAATCTCGTTGACATGCAAAGTCATTATGTACTTATGTACAAATGCTTTTACAATTATCATACTAAATATATACACATATACATGTATCTATAATAATTACTTGAGCATAATAATCAACTTTATGTTTTTTGTTTTTAATAAAATGAATTTAGGTGGAATTTTTGCAAGAATCTTGCAAGAAATCTTGCTCTGGGTCTTGTTCTTGCACAGTTAGTCTTGTTCTTGTTCTTGCAAGCATAACTAAGTCTTGTTCTTGCAAAATGTGCAAGAACAAGACAAGACTGCAAGAACAAGACCACTTTTGCTCATCACTAGTCCAATTATATTTATATGGATTAATTCTTGTTGCAAAGCCTATTTTTCTTGGTTGATATATCGTCTCACATTTCGTTTTGGTTGATACAATTACTACGTATGCGAAGTTAATGCTGGCTTAAACCCTGCTTGGACCTTAGGAAAATCCATGTGTAGGTACATCGAATTCAAATAGAGAGAGATATTGATACCTCAGCATAACATTTTTTATGTTGTTATTTTTATTGGGAAAGTGGAAAAGACGAAGGACACTGGGGCCTGGCCGGGATTCGAATCCGGGACCTCTGGGATGGTAGCCAGACCAGTCCCCGATTTCAAAGAAATGTTTTCAAATAATATTTTTTTTGTTGTAATTCATCCTTCCTTAGTTGAAGTAAAGGGAAACCCGTTCTTTAGAAGTTTACTTTTAATGAAATAGTCTCGTTTAATTTAATCTCGAATAAAACTATTATTTTGATAAATTTTGATGCATTTAGATTATTCATGAGCAGCAAATAGTAAATTATTTTTGTTAATGCCATTTCTACAATTCTAAAATCTCTGATAACATAAACATTCTCAAACTTAGAAAATCGGAAATTTTGGGCTGGTTTTGGGATGTTATTAATTGCGGAAATTTGCAGGTAGGACTAATATTTCCTTTTCTAGGAAAATAACTCAATTTACACTCAAAGCATGTAGTATGAGAGCTAGCAACGTTTTCGAGGATTCATTCCTACACGGCTGATTTGATATGACCTGTCTTATTGACCTACCTAACGAATGCGATACGTCTGCCACCTTGGAGTCGTTGCGTTTTCTTCTGCGCATGTCTTTTGCAGAGTTGAAAATTGTTAATTTTGACATCATTTTAAGAAATTGTTTTCTCTCCCATACCATTCATTTAATAGCACTTTAAGTAATAAACAAATTATAATTTTTTAACCTTTTTAGTATAGCAAAGAGGAATAGCTGCGACAGAGGGCATTAGAGACATATAGAAAATGATTTAAATTGATTACTTTCATTTATATTAGTTCGACTTTGGTGGTAAGTTTGAAGAGTCGAAATTTCTATACATTTTTTTGAAGTTGTCGTCTGAATTTTTGTACTGGTAAGTAGTAGAAAATAAATGACATCACGTCACATCATCAACATTGCTATAATTACGGACTCCTTACATATGACAAGAAGTGTATTCGATGACTGCTTAAAAGGTATCTTTTGTCCAAGTCATAGAAATTTTTTTGTCAAAGAAAAAAATTAAAACCCGAAAAACCAGTTTTCCGCCAATTTTAAAAAATTATGAGGTTAGGGTAAAAATAGTAAATACAATACAAACAAACTGTTTTCAACCCCTAAAAACCCCCATTCCACCCCGGATAGCAGCTGTCGGTTCAATTTATTTTTCCTCTTTTACTAGAGCTTGTTCATTTATTTCTCATTTTTACACCTATTTCTACTGGACTATTCGCACTCTTTCCATTATTCCAGCCTATGCTCTCCTAGACTTAAATTGAACAACTTCTTTGATTACATATTTGATATCATATTAAAATTTCAGCTAAACTAAAAAGGTAAGAAAATTTTAATTTGTTTATTCCTAAAAGTATGTCTGTCGCGATGTCAGCAACGACAAAATTGTAGGGCAACCACTGACATATAGGAATGGACTGCTGATTGACAATGCTGAATGGCACCATTTTTCTCCAGATATAGAAAACCTTTTTTACGTGAACAAAAAAAATTTCTTCGAATTTATGAGGAAATAAGTGATAAAATGTGTGTAATAATTAAAAGAAATATATTTCCATCACTCATTTTTATTTACCAGCAGTTTTTCCATTAAATAAATGTATTTATCTCAAAACTGTGACGGTTATTTCCCCTGTTTAACGAACTTTTCAAAATAGCTCAAGAGTGAGACAGAAGAACAAAAACTATACCTGCCTATTTTTCTCTAATTACGTTTACATCGCTGACATATGTCAGTGAGGGCAACTATAAATCGACTAATGCATCGTTTACGTTATTGTAGGTTTTATGTAAAATATTGGTTGGACCCGCGGCTAAAAAGTGACGGAGAGTCTTTCATTAGATGAAATTCATTCATTATTTTCTTTCTTGATAAGAGGTGTCACTAATCCTAATAATTTTTTGATGTATTCTGAAATTTTTTGACGTGACAACGTCTTTTAAATCGATGAGTAGGTATAGGAAGTCATTAGCGCAAAATGTCCCGTCCCGTTCCCGTCGCTAAGTAGTGGTGGGGATAGTCGCGCGTTGCGCGACTATTTGCGCTAATGACTTCCTATACTCATCGATTTATAAGACGTTGTCACGAATATTGTAGTAATACAGCGCTTTTTTTAATCTTTTTGGTCTCACGAATTCCCAAAATTGTCACTTTTTCGTCCGTCAAAAACTTCTGACGAAGAATGAGTTTTTCTGTTGTTGTTTGTGTTTAATTCGGTTGTTCAGTCATCTGCGGAATAGGGGGAACAACATGTAGCATAACATCCTCGTGTCGCAACTATTTCGGACTAATGGAAGTGCGCTCAAAATCTCCTAGCGGTAGCCACTGGCAACTATCCTATGAGAGGGGGTAGCCTACTAATGATCGGGCTAGTCCCTTCCAAGTAAAGTTGGCGTGCCTAGTAACCTCACGCGGAAAAAAAGATTTATTACGGAACGAACAACATTTGTGTCGTTCAATGTAGGAGTGGTGTGGCTCCGTATTTTATAGTATTGTAGGTTGATTTGCTTTGGAGTCGTATTTTGTCGTATCTTTCGCTGTGGGGGTGGAGCGGAGGTAAAAAAGAAGAAGTGTTATTAAAACAAATAGTAGAAATAAAGAAATGATTTAATTAAAAATGAGAATTAATTTTTTAAATTAAACAAATATGGAACAAATATTTTTTTAATTCATAAATTAGAAAAATTTAATAAGTATTTTAAGATTTTTTCATTAAAAGAAATATAAAATAAACATTAAAACTACTGTTTATTAGCATTGCAATATAAAAAATATTTGTTTTTATTTAAAAATTAACTAAAATTTTTAATTAAAAATATTTTTTTTCAATTTATGATAAAGAATCCATTACGGTGTGTCATATAAAGTCTCATTGCTTAAGTGTTGGATTTGTGGAGTTTTTGGATTTTCGAAAGCATCATCAAGCAATACATTTCACTAATTCCAGCGGAGTTCGGAATAAGAATGATTATAATATCACCTTACTATGGTAAACCACGAGGTAAGCTGTGGTTATGCTGCATCACTTCACTTAACGACGCAAGTTTATGTTTAACCATGCAGGATTTTGAACGCACCGTGGTTAACTACGAGATAAAGAAAATAAAAAATTTGTTTTCCATAAAATAAGCTACGCTATTTGCTTCAATTATTTCATATGTGTCCATTAATTATTTATTTACAATAATCTCACAAATCGCAGTTTGATTTGTTCATTGTTAACATTAAAATAAATATCAAAGAGTTGTCTTTATTCTTGTTCTTGTTAACTATCGCTAACCATAATCCCGAGAATGGTTAAAATTTAACTACACTATGGTTAACGCCATGTTAGTTTGTGAACGCCAAAAAGTTATGCTCGTAGTTATGTTGTAGTTAACCACGGAGTTTTTGAACGACAAAAGCTTACCATTGTTAACAATGGTTAAACATAGTGAGGTTTTCGAACGCACTCAAGATCTGCCCATCAAAGTTTTCGTAAAATACTGCTCTATTCCATTCATTCCGTCAAGGTGTTTGTGATTTTCGTTGATTTCTATCTAGGAACTGTCGAACTCTGCTTTTCGTTATTTTTTTTTATGTGATAGACTAGAGGCTTAGGGAAGCCCCTTTGTACTGTTCGACAATCTATGTATATTTTTCATATAGAATGTCGAACAGCAGCTCTAGCCGGAAGATAGAGAGTAGAAAGAGAAATAAGTAGGAAGGAGCTGCCACAACCTAGCCACGATATTTTACTCCAACCATTTCGCGACTCTGTCATCGGGGCATTTTTGAGAAACAACTCGCTGGAGTGTTATGCCTCCTGAAACGAGTTGAATCTCATGAGCCACCCCATAACATGCACTTGGTGGAGTGGGGAAGGACTATCGAAGGCTATGACAGGGGGAATCAGGAATGTAAAGAGGGGAGAAGAAAGAAGGAAAGTTATGTGGGTGGAAAGGTGGAAAAGGCAAAGGACCCTGGGGCTGGCCGGGATTCGAACCCGGGACCTCTGGGATAGCAGTCAGGCGCCTTACCTCTAGACTACCGAGGCCCCCTATATACCTTCTTCCCCAACTAGTATCTTTCTTTATGTTAGAATTAGGCCGGTAATACATTCCTCAATATTTCTAGGGTGCTCTGCAAGTATAGAAAAAAGATTCCATTTTCCTATTGTAAACGATGTAATTCGGCAATTAATGTTAAGGAGGGTTTCGCTCCGGAGCGAGTTGTGTTCGGGGTTGATTTAGGAAATGCTCAAACAACCAATGTATGGTGGACCGTTGGTATTGTTAGTCCCGACAACACAACCTACCTAATCAGTTTCGAAGCAGCTTTTTAAGGGGGGTATCATCTAAGTCAAATAATGTAGCCAGATTGAGTCACTCAAAATAACATCTTTATATGCCATTGATATGCACATTTTGCTCAAGTACCAATTTTTTGCACTCTTTATAATTTATAGGACTTACTGATTGCTTATTAAGCATCAAACATATTTCATAAGTCATTGAATGGTTTAATCGACGACTTTTATAAATCAATTAAAGCTGTTGGAAGAATATAAACTCATAGAGATTTCTGTGCTGAAAAACAAACTTCTGAAAACATACCTGAACCTCCAGGGCGTGGTAAGCAACAATAAGACCTAAAAGAATCACAGTTGATACAGATATTAAAGTCTTTAACGCTGTTGAGTAAAATGACTCCTAAAAAACAAAGATATTAAAATTTATATTTATGAAATTTTAAAGCAGAGACCTTAGTATAAACACCGGCACTACTTAGTTCGTTTTCTATAACCATAACGATAATCCCAAACATACCCATCACAAGAGCATAGTCACTAATACGCTTTCTTTTTTCGAATAAAGCTTTTCTCCGGCCTAAACGGTAGCCGACATTAGGTTTGTGCTTTGTAGGTCCAGACGATGAAGTATTTCCAGGAGCTTTGGTAACACTTAAACTTCGATCCTCCATGTACCTGTAACATATAATATAATTAACAATTAATTTCTTGTTCAAATGTTATATAAAAATCAATAATTTTCTTTCGTTTGTAAGGTACGGAAATTTTATTTTCTGTTGTTTTATGTGTTATGATAACGCTTAGGAATCGCCCTTTGTACTATTTTATTATAACCTACTTGTCAAGTGGCAGCATACAGAATTTTTATAAAAGTCATTCAGATACTAGCCCTTGTAAATGATATCGTTATAATGGAAGGCACATCAAAGTGTAATTTAAGAGTAATAACACGAAAACAACCCAGCGGGAAAAGTGTGAAGGCCTTCCTCAAGAAGCTTTTAGGAAGGAGTTCGTATTCGTTTGCTAAAAAGTAAAATGGATGGGTCAAACATGAATAAGTATGGTTTTTGCGTTTGCCTTGGAAGCAACAAAAAAGATGTATCACAAACGCCTTACCGGGAATGCGTGGGGAAGGATAATGAGCTTTTAGAGCTTTTCAACTCATTCCTCCTAATGACATGGCTTCACAAAAAAGATATGGAGCGGAATGCCAAAAGGAAGGCCTTTCCGCCTTCCAAAAAAGGCCACCATCATGCCTCTTGGTATGATTCCATTTCCCGCTGGGAAAGTATACGTTTGTAACAAAAAGAAAACAAATATTAGAACAAAACATCAATCTTGACAAGTAAAGCATAGAAACTGCAGAAAACTATATACATTGTATATGTATATACTAGCAAAAAACCGTGAAACAAAAGAGATATAATTGAAAAAGGACAAATCTGCAAAAACAAAAAAGTCAGCTGTTATTATCCCCTCAAGGGATCTTGACGTAATTTTAATAACCGAGACGTGGAACTGGTATAGAAGTTTTCAAACGCCGTGACACAAATAATTTGAAGGGTTCTGCGCACCTCGTTGCCCAATTTCATAAATTTTGTTCTATCATTTCCCCTCTTTTAACTTAAAAAGGCAACAAACGCAGAAAAAACTCAACAAAATAATTTGGGAAGGGATGTGCGCATGCCGGATGAATAAAGTTAAGTAATCTTTATATGTATTGAGCAGAGCTTTTAAATACATGTAAAACTCCTGCTCAACAAAGGCAGTTTATCCTTCGTAATAAGCATAATTTTACTATAATTATGCTAAATATTTCTCATCCCTAAATTTAAAATAAATTAATAGTGAATAGAGTTCGGGACCCAGCGGCACCGACAGCAGCGTATCCGTTGCGGGGACGTCCCGCTCGGACCGCCAGCTAACGGATCAAAGAAGAAGAAGAAGAAAATAAATTAAAAGAATTGCTGGAAAAATTTCTTTTAAAGATATGAGCATTTTCATTCATAAATTGAGAGTTCTCCGCAGCCGCAAGCAACACAACCTCCCCAGGCAGAAGCGCGCTTGCGACTGGCGGAAAATGTCAAAAATCTAGTAATCAAAGTGATAAAAACACAAATATCGTATTTCTTAGTAGAAATTACTACAGATTATTTCTGTGGCATATGTGTAAAATATAAAAACCTTAAAATAAAAAAATATATAAAAACGGGTGTTTTTCAGTCATAATTTGTAAATTTTTTAAATAATCATTGAAGTCCCAGAAAGATACACCTTCCGGCAGCAATACGCAGTCGCGACTGATTACATGGCAACAAGTGATTTGATAGGAGGAGTTAACTGAAGCTTTTGTCTGAACTTTTAAACATTTTTAAGAGCTTAGCTGGGGAATATGCGCGGGATGTCACGAGGTTTGAAAACAACTATAAATAAATTCTGCTATAGACGTTTTCAAACCTCGTGACATCCCGCGCATCTTCCCCAGCTAAGCTCTTAAAAATGTTAAAAAGTTCAGACAAAAGCTTCACTTAACTCCTCCTATCAAATCACTTGCTGCCATGTAATCAGTCGCGACTGCGTATTGCTAAAGGGAGGTGTATTTTTCTGGGACTTCGATGATTATTTAAAAAAATTACAAATTATGACTGAAAAACACCCGTTTTTATATATTTTTTTTATTTTAAGGTTTTTATATTTTACACAAATGCCACAGAAATAATTTGTAGTAATTTCTACTAAAAAATACGATATTTGTGTTTTTATCACTTTGATTACTAGATTTTTGACATTTTCCGCCAGTCGCAAGCGCGCTTCTGCCCGGGGAGGTTGTGTTGCTTGCGGCTGCGGAGAACTCTCAATTTATGAATGAAAATGCTCATATCTTTAAAAGAATTTTTTCCAGCAATTCTTTTAATTTATTTTAAATTTAGGGATGGGAAATATTTAGCATAATTATAGTAAAATTATGCTTATTACGATGGATAAACTGCCTTTGTTGAGCAGGAGTTTTACATGTATTTCAAAGCTCTGCTCAATACATATAAAGATTACTTAACTTTATTCATCCGGCATGCGCACATCCCTTCCCAAATTATTTTGTTGAGTTTTTTCTGCGTTTGTTGCCTTTTTAAGTTAAAAGAGGGGAAATGATAGAACAAATTTTATGAAATTGGGCAACGAGGTGCGCAGAACCCTTCAAATTATTTGTGTCACGGAGTTTGAAAACTTCTATACCTCGGTAGCATTATTACCGAAAATGGTGGGGCAGAAGAAGACGTAAGTTACAGAATAAATAAAGCACGAGGCGCATATGCATGCCTGACCAGCATATGGAGATCAACGGAGATCTCAACTAACACCAAATTGCGGCTGTTCAACTCCAACGTTAAGGGCCTAATACACTCAATCGAGCAATTATAGGGTATCGCGCGCCCGCGAATATTAAGAAAACTATCCAACCAAATGAAATAATTTAAATTAGGTATTTTTAAGAAAACATAAATCTAGCTATTCATGGTGGAAAATTTTAATATTTTTTATTAGTATATTAGTTATAATGGTTCAAAGTTCCGTACCTGCGCCCGGAAAATACTCCTATTTAGGTGGAAAAATTTTAAAATTTTTTTAATGTACGATAAACTTAAATCGATTATCTAGCTATTCATGGTGGAAAATTTTTGAATTTTAGCCTTCTTTCATGAGTTAATTATGTTTTAAAAATTGTCCACAAAATTTAAGAACGAAAATTCCCTAAAATTCTTCAGTTTTAATACATCAAATTTCCGCTCCAAGCAAATCTCTGCGCTAGTTGTATTCTGTATAAAGCATTTGCGTAATCATACACGAGATGCGTTTGTATAAGTGAGAGCTTCTGCTTCGGCTTTTGCAGGGGAAATTTCAAACCTTTTTTGTTGCAGGCATGGATGGTGATCGTATTTTCGGGAAAAAATAAAATCTGAGGAAAAATCGGTTTGTTTGGCAAGAATTTTAATGACTTGCTTGATGGTGATTTCCTTGATTTGAGAATTTAGGGATTCTTGCCGGTGGTCAGGTAGTGATCAATCGGTGTTTATTATCTTGGCTTTATGAAAAACCCAAGAAAATATTTTAATGGCAAATACTACCTTCATGTAATAATTAAGTTTTATGACATCCTTGTTTTCCGTTATTGTCTTTTTAGCCGTAACAACTTCCCGGAACTAGATTCGCAAAAAAGGTGTATCCCTTGCACAGGTATTTTACAACATGAGTGTAGATAAATTTTGCGTAAATTCATTTTTTATGGTTTTTATTATTTTTGTATGTAAATATGGGCTTTGCTGGACCTCTGGGTTAATTTGGTAGGAGGTCCGGAAATTCGGAAAGTCGGGGTGTTTTTCAGATTTTTTAGTAAAGGGGGTGGGAGCCAAACAAAAAAAAACTAGTATCTAGCACTTGCTAAATTTCAAATCAGCAAAAGCAGCGATATCAAAATTTCACATGAATGAAAAATTTAAATATCAAACAAAAAAGATCTATTCCATATCCCATGACAGGAACAAGTTCGTAGAGTGCATTACTGCGACATTAATTCAATTTCCATTCATAATTATCTAACACTGGCTTCAATTTCTAGCCGGCGACTCCGCAGAAGAGATTTCTTGAAAGTCGCCAGAAAATTTACCTCGGGCACGCACTCATAAAGTAAAGCCCAACAAGACATACGAATGCAGCCGAACCCCTTTATTGTGCAAAGATTTCCCCTCCGGCGGCCGTGAGGTAATTTTGACTGTGTTAGGATGTTTTTGAGATTGGGTTAGTTTAATTTTGTGACTGTATTTTTTTTAAGCTTCCCTTAATATTTTGTTGTTGGAACTGAATTTCATGTTGGACTTCGTCGCTGAGTGTATTAGGGCCTTAAGGCAGTTCTTTTGTACGGTTGCGAAACATGGAAAGTCACCCAATTCATCACAGGGCGCCTACAAGTCTTCATCAACAGATGCCTTCTAGACCAGTGCAAATACGCTTTTGAAAAGCCAAAAACTAGAAAAATTCTTAGCAGTATATGGAAGGTGGGGACATTTAGGATAAATGCTACTTAAACAAGGAAAAATCGAGAGCACCGCAGCAGATGGCCGGAAAGGGGGCGGGGAGCCAAAATGTGAGTTTTAGGGGGTTAAACGTGTTTTTTTGCGATTTCTGAGAAAAGTAGACCTCCTATCGAAAAACGTTAAATGTAAACGTTGTAGATAATTAAAAGATCTAGAGCTTTTGTTCAAATCATTTTTCGACATAACCTCAAAAAATGGAGAAAAACGTCAAAAACCGAGTTTTTCGTTTATCATTTCTATCTTTCACAAAAATGATCCAATTTTAATGAAAGGACAATGGGCGGATTGGTACAACCCCTCAATAGCAATGATATATACATCGTTAGATAGGTATTTTTAAGTAGAACAATATTGACTATGGCGGCGTTTTTCTATTCGTTGTCCGTTTGGAGTTATGGCTACAAATGTGAAAATGTTTTTTATGCTTTTATTTAATGTTTTTTTTACCGATACGTATTATTCTTGTCATTATAACATCAAGAATTTTATCGTTCCGTAAAAATACTAAGTTGCGCCCCGGAGACCGATATTGTCCTCCCGCCCCACCCCCAAAACTCGGCAGCGGCTCGGTGCGCGCGGGAATCAGTCGTTTTCTGGTTAACCAATATTTTTTTGAAAATAAGAAATATAATATATGCAAGCAAAATCGATGGACAAATCGGCCTATAACTCCGAATGGACAACGAATAGAAAATCGCCGCCATTGTCAATATTGTTCTACTAAGAAATACCTATCCAATGATGTTTAAATTATTGCTATTGGAGGGTTGTACCAGGTCCCGTGCTTTTTTGCCCATTGTCCTTTGAGGAAAATGTAGATTTTCATGTTTCAAAAAGGCCCAATTTTTTTCAAAGCGATTGGTTGTGTAGTTTTGTTTTTATGACCTTAATTTAAAAAAAGGCCCCATTTTCAATCAAAAAAGTTGGCGAACGAATTTTTGATTTTGAAAATTTTGAAGACGGGTTTTTTTTCGTTGCATCCTCTACTTTAAGATGGTGTAAAAAAATGATAGTGTTACAATAGAAAAACATCGAGAAAAATTCGAAAAACCAAAAACATCCTTTTTCAAATATGGATTTTTCCGTAAACTTCGCTAATTCTTTATCTCTCTTTGACATAAAGCTTTAAGAGTGGCGCAAAACTGTAAATTTAATGTAATATATTATAAGGAACTTCAAGTAACATTTTCAGATGTGAAAAAATTTGTTTAAACAATTATTTCACCCAAGGAAAAAATTACAGTTATTTTAGAGTCACTGATATTTTATCGATT
The DNA here is from genome assembly GCA_949987705.1 of Thereva unica. Taxonomy (NCBI): domain Eukaryota; kingdom Metazoa; phylum Arthropoda; class Insecta; order Diptera; family Therevidae; genus Thereva; species Thereva unica. The sequence continues at coordinate 52,308,872 of OX465284.1, forward strand.
TGTATGCACGCACGATGTCACAGGTTAGAAAAAGCCTTTTTGATAGTAGTGATCAAACGGAGATGCCGGAAATAGGCTAGCTCGATGTGGACGGGGGAAAACGGCAAGATCACTGCACTTTGCGTTCGGTGATCGATTGAGTGTTCCGACTGATCGTTTTGATCGTGTCGGAAGTTGTTGTGTGACATTGCGTAAAGTTTGGTAATTAAACTTTACGCGGTCACTACAGCCTCGTCAAGCCTGGAGGTTTTCGACTGATTGATTAAACTGACATCAATTTTTGGTAACCCAAGAAGGATAATACCGGACCCAGGAATAGCGTTTACAGCCAAACTGTTTCAAAATGGCCGCATAGCAGAAGGCATACCAAATTCGTTAATCACTATTGGCATCCCGAAGGGAAGGTAGAGAGGATAAATCGTATCCTATTAATCGACCCCAACAAGAAGTACGCCCTTTCGTATTTTAACTGGCGTGGTAATGATGTTAGCAGCATTACCAGACTTTATACGCGACGATAACGCCACGACAGAACACGCAGAGAAGCCAAAAAAAAATAATACTAACCTTCAGGAGAATAGGAGAAAAAGCAATAACAAGCGTAAAGCTGCAAGTGTCTAGTAGCGAGTGGAACGTGCCCTCTAGGAGGGCGCCTTGCAGAATCACGACCATTATGAATTGGAAAAGACAGGGGCCACAAGGAACCCAGGATATCTCCAGCAGCAGTGGATGGCCTTAAATGATGGGGCTAATCATTCTGGATATGGATACGTCAGAATGGCCGAATGTGAGATCTGAACTCGATTTACATTCAAACAGAGAGCTTTCCGAATACTCTCCACTCTATTGAAGTAAACTAAATATAAGTCCTAGAAAGTGATACAATGATTAGAAAGACGCATTTTGTGCGTGCACTTTCCAATCATAGGGTCGGAAAAGTTAGCGTGAAATCAAAGATCTGTATTGATCGAATTCCTCCCTCACTTTAACCACTATTTAAGAGCCACTTGATATTTGTGATATTTAAAATAAATCAAACTTTAACAACTATAGGGTGATATTTCAATTGTATTTTCTTCGCGCTAAATGTACCACCAAAATTACAATATAATATTATAAATGTTTAAGTTGAATTTTCTCCATACAAAAGGCGGACGGTAGATGTGCTGGAACATATGCAAAAACTTCGTATATGAAATTGGAGCGAGTTATTTTAAGAGGATAAAGCAATACAGAACTAAACCGCCTATTAAGAAGAGGAAATGAAATATTTGGGTGGTTGTTGGAGGGATTTCTTTTTCGGTATGGGCTGAGTATGTAAAAGTTTCCAAAAGTCCGGGCAAACTTCAAAGATGTACGATAGGGCAAAAGGTTGGAACAGAGGTTTAATAATAGTTAAGGTGGATTTATGTGTGACCACTGGCGTGCACACGGGTATGGCAGGTATGGCAGCTGCCATACCAAACAAATCATCGGCGCCCCAACGCCTCCAAAAAATAAAAATTATTTAAAAAAACAAATTTTTTTTCTTCTTTATTTTAATTTTTTCAACAATTTGTTTTTTAATTTGATATTTTCAAGCGAAATTTTCTGAAAAATGCACTGCGGCTGTATAGAGTCCGCAGTGCATTTTTGATACTAATAAAATGAGGCCAAGTTGATGTTCATATACATATAAACGAATAAGGCTGGTCGTCCACTGGAAGCGTATTCGAGCGGCTACGCGCTTCGACTTCATGGGCGGCTATAGGCGGCTACAAGCGGCTCTGAGATGCGTGGCTACACGCTACAGGGGTCGTCCACTGCAAGCTTTTCATGCTGCTCAGTTTGAAGTCAATTTGACATAATAATTTTGTGATTTGAAAATGTAATATAGTCCAGTGCAATTAGTCGAAAAAAGGGCATGAAATTGCATTTCATGATGTACGAAATTTTTTTTTTTTGGAATTTGTTTGCGTACATCTGACAATGTTAATACCAAGTTTGTGGGGTCGCAATGTGTTGGGAAAAGCCGCCATCTTGAAAAAGAGGTAGAGGTCGTTTATACCAAATAACCAGTTTCCATGCAATGATAGCTGAAAATGATCAGTGGCCAGCTGTTGGAGAATACAATTATCTATAAAATGAGCCCTCAACAAGGTCTGTAAGTTGATTTGGCTCAAAGTTATGGCCGCTCAAAGTTCAACCTTGATCATGTGGTTGGGGTTGAATACAGTTTTTTGCGGTTAACTCGTAAGATATTAATTTGTGTGGGTTAATGCCGATTACCAAACTTAAAGTGCTAGTAATTACCTTTAGAATAAACCCTTAGTCATCGTTCGCGCTTGTATAGTTGTTGTATAATAATAATTATTATCACATACATATATTTTTAATGTTTTAATTATTAACCCCAGTATAGGAAGTTATTGTAATCGGTCCGAAAATCGAAATTGAAAATTTCGACGTATTTTCATCTTTCAAGGTCCCAGGAGGATTTTAAGCAAAAAATTGGGAGGAAGTATATGTGTGTGCGTACGTATGTGGTCATTTTTTCCTGCACGATATCGCGCGAACCAAAAAAGATATCGACTTCGTCGAGGTGTCGTTCGAAGCGTATTAACCGAAATATGATCTGAAAAGATTTTCATAAAATTGGGTCGAGCCGTTTTTCTGTTTAAGCGGCGTAAGTGATTTTGGTACCTGTACAATACAGCCCGAACCACGAAGGATATTGACTTACTTGAGGTGCCGTTCCGAAGCGTATTAGCGACAATATAATCTGAAAAGATTTTTATAATATTCGGTCGAGCGGTTTTTTGGTTTAAATGACATAAGTGATAATAAATGAAATATGATCCGAAAAGATTTTCATAAATTCGGTCGAACCGTTCTTTTTTTGTTTAAACGACGTTTATGATTTTTGTACCTGCACGATACCGCGCGAACTAAAAACTATATCGACTTCATTGAGGTGCCGAAAAAAGAATATTAACGAAGAAGTGATCTGAAAAAAATTTCATAATGTTCGGTCGGGCCTTTTTTGTTTAAATAGAAAAACTTCGGCTAATTGTCAGAAAGACCTTAAATTGACAAGTTTTGCTAATATCTAATAAACTCGATGGAATGAGACCCGTTCTAAACGAAGTGATCTTTTTTGGGTTCTGCACAGCCATAGCCTTCGAACAAAACATCACTTGCCAAAATCCGACAACCTTTCAAAATTGTGCAAAAATTTCGTTGCCCTTTACGAAATGAGCACTTTTTGACGAGGAATTGTTTTCTACGCGAGATACAGTTTCAGGAAATTGCGGTTGATCCCGGGATTTCCGTAGTTACCGCAAAATTTGTTCTTTTTGGCCAAGTCAGACAAGTACCTAACAGTTTTGCTAATATCTCCGAAAAGCTTTGGAATTTCCAAATGAAGTCATTCGCTTCTCAGTTTGTCAACGGCGCTTCAGCCCGCTCAATACGCATTTGAACAATCGCTTTAGTGCAGCGAACGAAATACGGAGGACATGTTTGTTTGTTAACGTTCAGGAAAAAGAAATTCTCTAGAAAAATCTTGTGGATTTACCACTATTATAGCTATTTGAACTAGCTCCTCTCGGGATTGCTTTGTCATCAGTTCTGATACTAGCCAATTTTCCACTAGTGCTAAACGTATAACTATTTTGTAAGAAGTCAGTTTATTCCATTTTCGTTCATCGTACTGGGAAGTTAATCGTGTGGACCGAAGGGGTCAAACCCACATCCCAACTAGTTATTATTATTGTTATCGTTATTATTTAATATGGCGCCCCAAAAAATTCTGCCATACCAAAGGGGAGCCCCTGTGCACACCACTGTGTGTGACAGTAGGTGTTTTATTGTCAACTCAATTGGATAACTGACTGATAAGACCTGAATAAGGTTATGTCCGAAGACCATTTGGTATACTTGGGGAAAGTGGTTGGGACACCTTTCATTTATTCATTCTTATTTGGTCTATTGCGCTAACCTTGTTGTTAAAAGCTTTCCAGGTTAATCTATAAATCCGGCCCCCGCATCTGCAGCATTCGTCAGGAAGCCTGTAGCGGAGCTAGCTGCTGGGCGTAGAATGAACACACCTGCCGAACCTGGAGTCGGAGCACGGGGCAAATCAGCACCTCCCGAGGGCAAAGACGGTACGGCAAAGGGTCCTAGACAAGCCAAGAAACTTGGGCTTGTCAAACGCTCCTTGGAGAACAAATGGGCGCCATAAGGGCACTCCCAGACTCGCGGAGAGGCATCTTACCCCTGCTCTTATTCAGGAGCCTTGGGTAACCGATGGTAAAGTCAGAGGACTTAACCAGCTCAAGTAAACTAGTATATGATCGGAGATGTAGGACGCCTCGCGCTGCCCTTTTAATTGACAATGGTGTCACTCATCTCTCCATTACCAACTTTATTTCTAGAGATCTAGTGGCGATCTCGGATGCGGTTCCCACCACCAATGGATTCCAAGAAATCGTCCTTGCGGCCGCATACTTTCCGGGGGATGTTGCAATAGTGTCACCCCAGGAGGTTCAAGAACTCATTGAGTTCTGCCGCAAGACGAACCGGCAATTCGTCATCGGCTGTGATGCAAATGCTCACCACTCCATCTGGGGGAATACCGATGTAAACCAAACGGGGGAATTTCTTGTTATGAATAACATAGATATTGTAAATATGGGAGGCAAACCCACTTTTATCACTGCTAGTAGAAATGAGGTGATGGACCTCACCTTCACCAGCAGGCTTCTCTCCGATAGGATCGAAAACTGGCGTGTTCTGGACGAGGCCTCACTGTCGGATGAGCTGCACATACGTCTCTTCCTACCATGACAGCAACACTGTAACTTCCTTTCAGTCGTCGCGTAAAGTGCCCTGGTGGAACGACAGGTTAGCTGCAATGTGTAGAGACGTTCAATAGGGCAAAACATACCGGGTATTGGGATGAATATAGGTTCACCCTAATAGCCTACAACGAGGAGTTGAGAAGACGTTCCAAAAGGATTGCCTGGAGGAAACACTGTGAAACCATTCAGACTCTACCAGGGGTGACTAGACTCCAAAAGCTACTTTCCAAAGACTCCTTCAACGGAGTGGACCTTCTCAAAAAGGAAGATGGCTCCGACACCTCTAACCATGAAGAAACCTTGAGGTACCTGCTCAGAGAGCACTTTGCAGGGTCAATCCTCCAGACCGCTTATCCATTGGATGCTGGATGTAGTCATAGAACCATCCCAGACCGTTATTCTCGCAGTCTTTCAGGGAATATCTTCGACCGTGACAAGTTTAAATGGGCGGTGGCCTCTATTCAACCCTATAAGTCCCCGGGAGGAGACGGAATTTTTCCGGCACTTCTTCAGAAGTGCCTTGATCTGTTCCTCGACAACCTGGTCTGCCTCTTTAGAGCCAACTTTAACGGGGTATGCATCCCAACCATCTGAAGGAAAGTCGTGGTGGTTTTTATCCCGCAACAGGGCAACAGACCGCTGGAGCTGCCTAAATCGTACAGACCTTTCAGCTTTTGAAAACAATGAAAAGGCTGCTAGACCTTCATATTAGGTGCAAGCCGGGGCCCTCCCTTCCTCTTCACAGCTCCCACCTCGCTTACTCTAAGGGTAAATCAACAGAGGTTGCTTTACACCACCTGGTCAGTAAAATCGATTTTTCCTCGCTAAAGAAACTGCTTTATGTGCGTTCCTTGACATCGAAAATGCTTTCGATAACACTGGCTATGATTCTATCTCTAGAGCACTGGCTCGCAGAAATCTGGAACGTCACACGATTGAGAGGATAAATGCCATGCTTGTAGATCGTGACATTTCTTCTACCCTAGGTGTCTCCACCATATTAAGTGTTGCCATCAAGGTGGAGTCTTATCCCCTTACTACTCTGGTCACTAGTTGTGGATAAACTTTTGATAAAACTATCTGAATCTGGTTTCGATATCATCGGTTATGCATATGATCTTGCCATCGTTGTCTCTGGGAAGTTTGACTTGACCATTACAGAGGTCATGAGAACAGAACTGCGAGAAGTTCAAAGATGATGTACCAAGGAGGATCTGTCAATCAACCCAAATAGGGCTGTCCTGGTACCCTTCTCCAAACGCTACAAAGTCCTATCTGTATCCAGGGTGCCACAGTTGAGTACTCAGACTTAGTCAAATATTTGGGAGTAAATTTAGACAAGAGACTGAACTGGAACGCTTAACTTGACTACGTGATCAGCAAATCCACAAAGGCCATATGGGCCTGCAAAAGGCTTCTGGGTAAGACATGGGGTTTTACACCACAATGATTTTGTTTGTACTCATAGTACAAATTTAGTATATCGATGGCTTAATCTAGAAAGGCCCTAACATCAAATTTTTCAAAATTGAAATTTTGATGGTAAATTATAACCTGTACGTAGCTAAACATTTTCCAGAAATTTGGGAGATCTGCAACTGCAACAACTTGTCATGCTTCATTTTGTACGTGATGCGAAATTTAACGCAAAACTGTGAAAACTCTCTAATTTTAAACGTTTTTCGGCTTTCCTGTGAAATTCGCAAAATGCGTGTTAGGGCCTTTCTAGATTAAGCCATCGATATGTATCATAAAAATCAATCAATCAAAAAAAACTCTTTTTGTTATCATAATTTTTCCCATTTTCAAAAGTAAAGACATTTATTATCTTTAAATTTTCATTTTTCGGCATGTAAGCATGCTGACCAGCAACATTAGAATTTCTGATAAAACATCAAGCCAGACGTAATCTGATCCGTCCGGCCATGAGAAAATATGCGAAGCGGCTAGATGACGCGAATTTCCATAGAGAATCGGCAGATGCTCAAAAATTCTAATGTTGCACAAAATGCATAGAACATTCTTTTAGCAATGTAAGCAGTTTTGTGTATATAAAAGAAATTAATGGATAATTAAAGAGACACAGTTATTAATAAGACTTCAAGCGTTTAATTTCTAATTGTCCTGTGTTTGGGTGTTTCGCTCAAGCACAAACTTTACAAATCAAATCAACAAAGCAATCGTTGTCAAGGTGAATCACTTTGTCAACATTTTTAAATAACTTTGTCAAGGTGTAACACCTTGATAATTTAAAAAGGAAACTTTGGACAATCAGTCCACCGGGAAGTAAAAGAACTTCTCGTTTTAAACATTAATGACCCCGACGTGATCGGGTGTAGCACTTGTATCACGCAACTTACATCTTCGCATCATTCTCGGGAGCTAATCAACAGCTGTCATCATGTCGAAGACTTTGGAGGAATTTATGCAGGACCAATTCTATTTGGGGCAAAAGATCCAGAGAGTCGTCAGCAATTATAAGAAAGACCCAGCGGACCGAAAAAACAGGGACTATTACCTGGAACGCATCCGGCGGCTAGAAGATAATTGGCTATCTTTTGAAAGGAATGACATCAATCTTAAGGAGCTTCCCAATCACGAGACCAATGAATACACGACTAAAAATTATTACACAGCAATCGCCAAGATATTCCAAGAATATCGGGAGCTGTTTGAGGAGAAGTTGAAGGAATTTCCCAGGCCATCTGCAACACCAACTCCAAGGCAATCTGCAACACCAACACCCAGGCAATCAAAGGTTCAAATTAATGTGACAAGCCCAACCGAGGCTGAAACTGCAAATACTGAAGAAGTCAAAAGAATGAAGAGGAGGCAGCAATCAGTACTCCAATCCTTAAATCGCTTAATGCAATCAATTGACAGGAACCAGATGCATGACACGGTTTACTGCAAGGTGAAACTTGAAGCAGTCAAACATTATTGGTCCCAGATTGAGGAATTAAACAGTAGGCTGTGGGAATTAGTTGACGATCCAGCCAAAATCCATGACGATACCGATAGTTACATCCAAGCTGAAGAAAATGTGCAGCACCTACTCGTAGCATTGACAACCAGATTGCAGGAGCAAAGGCAAGGAGCCAGCAACAGCCAACAATCCAGTCAAGCAAGCTCATTTATAAAACTTCCAAAGATAGAGCTCCCAAAATTTGATGGAGATTATCTGAAATGGAAGTAATTTCACGATTTATACACAGAAATGGTGCATAAACAAGCATTGGCCGACTGTTAAAAAATGTGGTACCTGAAAGCCAACCTAGTAGGAGAAGCAGAACGTCTGATAAGACATTATTCTTTGTTAGAAGAGAACTACACAGCAGCGTGGAGAACACTTCAAGATCGCTACAACAATCCAAGGATACTTGTTGCAGCTCTGGTCAATAAATTGTTATCTCAGCCTTCTCATGCAAACGAATGTGGAACGGCAACATCAGTAAAGAATCTACATGACATAACCCAAGAATGCCTTCTGGGCTTAGAAAATTTGGGAGTTTCATCTGAAAACTGGGACCCATTACTGCTTCACATTCTGCAGCGAAAGTTAGACAAGAACACTCATGCAATGTATGAGCAGTCCCTTGCAAATCCAAAGGAGTTACCATCTTTGAAGGACTTCTTAGCATTCCTTGAAAAACGTTTCCAGGCGTTGGAGGCCTTAGGCGGAAAAGGGAATGTGAAACCAGAACAGCACAAGAAACCATCAAAGACATTCTCATCACTTGCATCTACAATAACCCGATGCATTTTATGCAAACAAAACCATCAGCTGTACCAGTGCAAACAGTTCCTGCAAAAAACCCCCAGTGAGAGATTACGCTTAGTGCAAAAAAATAAATTGTGCGTGAATTGTCTCAGGAAGGTCGCCATTGGACCGATTGCAAATTACGAGCTTGCACCAGATGTACCAAAAAGCATAATACGCTGTTGCATTTAGATATTCCCGAGGCTAAGGCCAATGCAAAGCCAACTGATCATAAGGATATAATGAAAACAGAAAGCTTACCTGGATCTAGCAGTAGCACATTATCCTTAACCACCAAAAATATGGGTTTTCCAACAGGATATGTCATATTGAGCACAGCACGTGTAAAGTTAATTTCCAATGACGGCCGAACTATAGAATGCCGCGCCATCCTGGATCCAGGATCACAAATCAATGTTATTACAAAACGATTGATAAAAAAAATGCGTCTAGAGCCAGAAGAAGTTACACTATCAGTAGAAGGCATACAGCGAGCACCACAAAAGGCCAGAGGACGCATCAACATCATACTAGAATCCAACACTAGCGCTTTTAGTACCAGAATTGAAGCCTTCGTCATGCAGGAAATTACATCGTTGCAGCCAACTCAGCAATTAAATTCTACTGAATGGAAGATACCGAACAACGTTAGATTGGCTGATCCCCGATTTGACAAGCCGGCAAAAGTCGATCTACTGCTTGGTGCAGAACACTTTTTCCAACTGTTGTCAGTAGGACAGATAGACCTAGGACCCAACTTACCAACGCTACAAAATACCGTACTTGGATGGATCGTTTCAGGAAAGGTAACCCAACCGAATCAGATAAATTCAGCAAGAGCGATATGTAACATTCTTACTGAAGAAGGAAGGCTCACTGATGTAATCGAAAAATTTTGGAAACTGGAGGAAGCAGAGGAATCAACAACTGAAATGAGCGTTGCTGAGAAACGATGTGAAAAAATCTTCAATCAAACCACAAGTCGCTTGAGCAATGGACGATTTGTAGTAGCGTTACCATTCTCTCAAGGTCCTAAGAGCCTGGGCGAATTCAGAACAGTAGCACTGCGCCGCTTCTATGCGCTCGAAGGGAAACTCATGAAAAACAGTCAATTGAGAAAGGAATATGTAGCATTCATGGAGGAGTATATACAGCTTGGCCACATGCAACTGGCAACCAGTAACAGTCTTCTCCAGCCAAACTATTATCTGCCACACCATAGCGTTCTCAAGGCAGATAGCAGCACTACAAAGTTACGAGTAGTGTTTGATGCATCAGCCGAGACAACATCTAATAAATCGTTGAATGATATACTTTATGCTGGGCCGACAGTACAAGATGAACTCTTCTCAATTCTCTTACGGTTTCGACTCCCACGGTTTGTATTCACAGCCGACATACAGAAAATGTACCGGCAAATAGAAGTGCGCAAGGAAGATCAGCAATTCCAACTTATTTTTTGGAGGAAGGATCCAAATGAGCAAGTGAAATGCTACCAACTTCGAACAATTACCTATGGTACCACTTCAGCGCCATATTTGGCAACAAGATGTCTTCAAAAGCTCGCAGAAGATCGAAAGGAAGCATATCCATATGGAGCACAAATCCTCAAACACGATTTCTATGTAGATGATGTAATGACTGGATCAAATAGCGGGGCCGAGCTCTTGCAGAGTCAAAAGGAACTAAACCAGCTGCTCACAGAAGGCGGGTTTACACTAAGGAAGTGGTGCTCTAATCATGCCAAACTACTTGAGCACATAATGCCGAAAGATCAAGAGGTACAACTTGATTTCACTAGCAATCAGGAAGATCACGTAAAAACGTTAGGATTGATTTGGTTTCCAAAGAACGACGAATTTAGTATATCAGTGTCCAAAAATGACGCCAACCGAGTAACAAAACGGACCGTTGCATCAGACTTAGCAAAAATATTTGACCCATTAGGCATGATCGCTCCAGTTGTTGTTAGAGCAAAGTTGTTTCTTCAAGAACTATAATGGAATCCCGAAAAACGTGTTTTCGCTACTTTTATTAAGATTTTACCACCTGTTCCCCTGGACCAATTTTATCCAAAACACATTCATTGAATTCCTACGATTTTTCTCTTAACGTGGCGTGGACGACGTGGCTTATTGTAAAATACACTCAAGCACAACTTCAGATTTTAATTATCTTTGGATTAAAATCATTTTCCAAAGCCACGTCATATTCTTCTGCTTCCTATACAGAAGCCCTAACATAAGTAACGAAGCCTCCACTTTATCTTTTGATACTATTTCCGAACAAATCTCGGGATTTTTGTCGTCCAATCCTGAGTGTGAAATCATCGTTGCGGGTGATTTCAATGTTCACAACGTTAAATGGCTGACTTACTCAAATGGCACCAGTATTTCTGGCAAGGACGTCGAGCTCTTTGCAGACATCAATAACTTGCATCAAATTGTGGATCATCCCACAAGAGTCCCTGATGTTGCTGATCAAGGAAGATATCTCCTTGATCTTTTTCTAACTTCTCATCCAGCGCGTTACTCCGTCGAAGTTGATTCACCTCTCGGCAATTCAGACCACTGCCTAATCAGTGCTAACTTCCCATTCGAATTTCCCACCCCTCCCAAACCAGTTCGAAGAACTGTATGGCATTATGGGAAGGCCAATTGGCTGGGGCTTATTAATTTCTTCCAGTCTACAGACTGGAACCTGTGTTTCCGGAATAGAAACGCCAACTCTGCCGCTATCCGTATCACCCGGATCATACAGGCAGGAATGCATTTGTTCATTCCCCATTCTACCAAATCTGTGAAGCCTAGGCCCAACAGATGGTTTAATCGGGAGTGTATGAATGCAATCAAAACTAAAGAAGCCGCCTTCCGAGCGTACAAGAGCTTCCCGAGTGAATCGCTCCGTTTAGAGTACGTACAACAAAGAAATTCTTGTAAAACCGCCATCAAGAAAGTCAAAACCTTATTTGACAACAAATTGAGAAGTAAACTCCTAAATGCAACCTCCGGTAGCAAAAACTTCTGGTCCTTGGTAAGTTCCATCAAGAAGAATTTCACTACAACTTCAACCCCTTCCTTTATTCACAATGAGAAGGTAATAGCAGACAGCAAATCCAAGGCCAATTTATTAGCATCTATGTTCGCTTCGAGTTCTTCTTTACCCGAAACTGATGTGCTACCCCCTGTTTCCGAGCGTAACGCCCATTCAATGGACAGGGTTTTTTTCAGGACTCGCGAGGTGTACAGGTGCCTCAAAGAGCTCGATGCCAACAAATCCACTGGACCCGATAATATACCGCCTATCGTCTTAAAACAATGCGCCTCACCTTTGGCTAAACCTCTGCGCAAATTATTTTCCCTGTCATATTTCTCCGGAGTTTATCCCGACTCTTGGAAACTTGCCCATGTTCAGCCCATACCGAAAAAAGGTGATTCCAGCGATCCCTCCAATTACCGCCCAATAGCAATTACTTCTATTCTCTCCAAAACCATGGAGACGATAATCAACAAAAAGCTTATGGGATATCTAGAATCCAACCTACTCATAAACGACAGACAGTATGGCTTCCGACAAAAAAGATCCACTGGCGATCTTTTAGTCTGTCTTACAGAACACCTCAGCCGTAGTCTGCATGAATCCGGTGAGTCTAGTCTGGTTGCTCTGGATATCTCCAAGGCTTTCGATAGAGTTTGGCACACAGCCCTGTTAGCTAAACTCAAAGCTATTGGAGTTGACTCACTTCTACAGAAGTGGATTGAGAGTTTCCTTTTTAGCCGTTCAATCAAAGTAGTATTGGATGGCGTCAAATCCGCATCCCACCCGATCTCTGCGGGGGTCCCCCAGGGGTCAATTTTATCACCGGCCCTATTTCTCATATTTATAAATGACCTTCTTTCAATCCCCTCCAACCCACTCCTCAGCTTCGCTGACGACGGTACTCTACGTTACTCGTACCGCGTCGATACAAGACAGACTCATGCCAGATCCTGTCTTGATGATCGCGAACTAATGTCCAAGTCGATTATAAATGACATTAAGCTGATTCTAGAGTGGGGAAAAAAGAATCGTGTAGAATTCAACTCCGACAAAACCAAGTACTGTCTTATCTCCAAAAAGAAGTTCAACACCTCACCATCCTTGAAAGTGGATGACGTGGTACTAAAGGCCGACCCATCCCTACACATCTTAGGCGTGACTTTAGCCAAAGACTTGCGATGGAATGACCACATATTCCAAATCGCCAAACAAGGATCTCAGTGCTTGGGATTTCTTAAGAGGTGCAAGTTCCTCCTCCAGCCATCGGCCCGTGCTGTTATTTATAAATCCTACATTCGGGCTCTTCTCGAATATAACTCCCTCGTTTGGGGCGGCGCCCCAATAACCACCTTGGCATGGTTAGATAAGGTGCAAAAAGGGCGCTCAAGTTAATTGATGACGACACCGCCTGCTCCACCATCGACCCCCTGAGCCACCGTAGGAATGTAGCAGCACTGACAAAATTTTATCGCTACTACCACAGCGACTGTTCCTCCGAGTTAAACGCTCTCCTGCCTCCACGGCAATCTTATACCCGCAACACCAGATTAGCCCACTCGTCTCATTCCCTTCACCTGCAACTACCCTTTTCACGCACTCAACAAGATATGAATTCGTTTGTTAATAGAACAACTCGGCTGTGGAATAACCTCTCGCAGTCAGTATTTCCGAACTCCTACAACCTCCAAGAGTTCAAACGCAGGGTTCATCACCACCTTCTTCAATACCCTCCCGTACCTTTTAATCCTTAACCTATGCCCCCCCCCCTCATCCCTCCCCCGTACTAAGCTTACTGCTAGACATTGCACCATGACGTGACAAATGACATGACGGACTAGTAGTACAAAGGGTGACTCCTGAGCTTAGCACTGCCACATAAAAAAAAAAAAAAAAAAAAAAATTATAGCGTCAAGAAATCGCAGGGTAGATTTATTTCAACTTTTAAATATTTTTCCGCTATCTCTCCTGGACTATATCAACATCCACACTCTTTTCTATTTCCCATTGAATTTGTTTGAATTTGTATTATGTAGAATAATTGATTCCTTATACGGCTTTTCGCTTTACGGCCAAGTTTCGTGGAACGCATCTAGGCCGTAAAACGAGGTATGGGTGTATTGCAGTCTTTTGCTGCTTCTCTACCAAGGCAGTCCATTTCGAGATTGTCTCCGATCTAACAACCGACGCCTTCATTGCAGCACTTAAACGGTTCATCGGTAGGCGAGGACATGTTCAAAATCTCCACTGCGATAACGCAACCAACTTTGTTGGGGCGAGCAATCAACTAAGTGAGTTGAAGGATGTCATTTATTCGGCTAAAGGCAGAGAAGCCATTACCAGCACCTGCAGCTCCAAATCCACCAATTTTCGTTTTATACCACCAAGAGCTCCTCACTTCGGCGGACTCTGGGAGGCGGCAGTCAAATCAGCAAAACATTTATTAGTACGATCCATGGCAAACGTATCAATGACATATGAGGAATTGGAGACAGCAATGATTGACATCGAAGCAGTGTTAAACTCACGCTAAATAACGCCACTGTCTAATGATCCAAATGACCTCAGTGCTCTAACTCCTGGTCACTTTCTTATTGGGGAGCCCCTTACAGCAACTGTCGACCAAACTGGAAAGGAGTTACAAGGAAGTTTACAGAATAGGTGGAAAATGTAGACCTATAAAGGTAGCACCGCCAATACAGCACAATCAAAAAATGAAATGGTAATAATTAGCACAACAATAAATGCTAATTTATTACCACAATTAAAAATTTAATAACATTTATTTTAAAAAAAAAACTAGGTTTGTGCTAGCTTGTATGCAAGCTAACACACATCGGTAATAAATTATAAAAAAGTGGTATTTATTCGCACAACATTTAGTGCTTATTTATTACTGCCCTAACTGTTTGATTTATTTGTAATTATTTATAAATAATAATCAATAAAAAAAATTTTATGACAAGTCAGCACAGCCAACAAGATCTCATCAGTAAGAAATCATCATATAAATTAAATGACCGAAAACTTTGTAAACACGAAATAAAGATTAAAAACGACAGTTTTAGCATAAAAATAAAACAACGTTCAAAGGTATTTCAAATATTTATACGTTTATGAAGTTTTTGAAACATTATCACTATAATAATAAAAACTCTTTTTTATAATTCGATTCTTTGTTTTTTTAGCGACATATTCTTAAACATGACAAAATATTTGGAACAAAATATTATAATTATGATTGATATTAGGAGACAATGATTGGACATTTCCATTTAAAATCGTGTTTAAACTAAGGCTAAAAATTGTTTGAATATTATAGAGGGTATAAACAAGAACAAACTAAAACAATTTCAAATTAATACTAAATGTTTCATTAAAACATTTGTTATAGAAAAACGATTGAAATGAATACGAAAAAATGTCTGCTTCTTTTAAATTGGAAAAATAGATTAATAGAATAAAAAGGGTTAAGAAATTCTAATAAATCGTCGTTGAAATACATCAGAAGGTGAGGAACAATTTTGGAAGTAGTTCTCATTGTAGAACACGTACAATTCCAATCGCAATACTCGGACCATCGATGACCCCTTTTCACAACAGCTGTGTAGTGTCCTACAAAGAGTCCCATTTCTTCTTCTGTCACAATTTGAGTTCGTGATCGTCTCGAATTTCGGAAAGCAATAACGCCAATCAGTCTCATTTTTGTCTCAGGTTTGATAGGGTTCAGCATTTCGGAAGGAAGGTCTTGCAGTTTTTTCTCTTCGACGTCAAATACCGTTGACGTATCTACGAAAACAAATGACCCTGAAATGGAACAACACGGATGATATTGAAGCTGAAACCTTCACAAGGAATTTCTGCCGTGATTATATTGTTAAAGACGGCGACCGATATGTAGCCTCTATACCGTGGAAAGGTCTTAGCGAGCCATTAGCGAATAACCGGGCGGGTGCGTTAAGCCGTTTGAGATCGCTCACCAAAAAGTTAATTATGGAGCCTGAACGATTAGCCGAATATCACGCAGGTATGTGGCTTTTTATAACCGCGGGTTTTGCAGAGAAAGTTCCGGACGGATCACTAACCAATAAAGTAGCTAAACGAATTTATTATATGCCCCACCGTCCTGTTTATCAGGAAAATAAAATAACCACCAAAATGCGTATAGTGAGCGATGCGTCAGCACATGAACCATTTAAACTTTCTCTAAACGATCATATCATAACAGGAACCAATTTATTGGCGGATATCTTAAGGTTGCTGCTAAATTTCCGAATGGGTGTAATAGGAGTCACTGCTGATATTGAGAAAGCGTTCCTTCAAATTTTGCTAGATGAAAACGACCGAGACGCACACCGATTTTTTTGGTATGCCGAAAAGCCGACATCTCTTAATAATTTACCGAAAATTGAAGAATATCGGATGACAAGAGTGACATTTGGTGTTACTTGCAGCCCTTTCCTATTGGGATCCACGATCCAAAAGCATTTAGAACTTGAAAGTAAACAATTCCCGAACACTTGTGCTATACTGAGAGATTGTTTTTATATGGACGACCTAATAACAAGCGTGGATTCTGAGGATGCTGCACTTAAGCTGTACGAGGAAAGTAAAATTATTATGCAGAGGGCATCAATGAATTTAAGGCAGTGGAATTGTAATAGTGACATGGTTAGGTCTGTTTTTGGCATTGAACCTCCATTGTCCCATAAACAGAAAGTATTGGGCATTCCTTGGTTTGTGATGAGCGATGAGTTGACTGTTGACTTAGAATCCACACTGAATTTTATAACTAAATCTTTCGAAGGAACAAAACGGAATATTTTACAAACACTGTCGAGGATATACGACCCTTTCGGATTCTTTTCTCCTTGTACTATTACTTTAAAAATTCTATTTCAGCGAGCCTGGCGCCTTAAGCTAGATTGGGATGTCACACTACCGAATGATTTGCTTCCCATATGGAATGATATCCGAAAGGATTTATGCGAGTTGAAAGATTTAACATTTCCTAGATGTGTACTAAGTAACAGCGAATTGTCTAGTAAGGAAGTTCATATTTTTTCCGATGCAAGTTTAAAAGGATACGGATGCGCAGCTTATATACGCACTGTCGATAGGTCTGGTAATGTAACTGTTAGATTCCTGAATTGTAAGAGTCGTGTTGCTCCCTTAAAGGAAAGTGGATCAAAGGAGCTTACCCTACCCCGTCTAGAGTTAACTGCTGCAGTGCTTGCTTCGCGACTATGCGCTTACCTTAAGAAAACTCTGAAAATTGCTTTTAAGATGTTTCTCTGGACCGATTCGAAGATAACCTTGTACTGGATCCACGGTGATTTAAAGAAATGGAAACCATATGTGGCTAACAGAGTAAAGGAGATACAAGAACTTACTAGTGATGAGGAGTGGAGATATTGCCCCCGAGCCGAAAATCCAGCCGATTTGGTAACTCGAGGAATAAGAGCGAAGCAGTTGATGAAATCGTCCATTTGGAAAGAGGGACCAGATTGGTTGAAGGCTCTACCTACAAATTGGCCGCCAAACGAATTTGATAAGCACAATATTCCTGTAATTACCTCTTTAATGATGGAAGTAGACCACCTCCAAGAAATGTTTACTTCAGATGAACCGCTTCTACAATTTCAAAACTACAGCAAATGGAGAAGGCTTTTGCGAATCACCGCTTATTGCTTACGCTTTGTAGATCATGCGAAGGCGAGATGTCGTTTCAAATGTGATCATAATAAATTTTTGACTTGCTCTGAACTCCAACGTTCGGAGTTATACTGGATTAGTTACACACAAAGGCTGTGGTACCGAGAAGAAATTGTTGCTGTTAGAACTGGGCGGAAGTTGCTTTCTACCTCTAAAATATTGACATTGTGCCCCACTTTAGATGAAGAAGGACTTTTGCGAGTGGGTTCACGATTTCGATTTATGGATGACTTCAAAACCTCTTTTCCAATAATATTGCCCAAGGATTCTTATATTACTGAACTGCTCGTAAAAGACAAACACGAAGAGACTCTGCATGGTGGTGTAAATTTGGTACTTTCGCGTGTACGAGAAAGATTTTGGATACCTAAAGTTCGCCAGTTGATAAAGGCAATAATAAAACGCTGTAGTGTTTGCCGAATGATTCAGACGAGACCAATGACTCAGCCCTTCGCACCGTTACCGCGTGAAAGAATGATGACATCACATCCTTTTGAGACCACAGGTATAGACTTTGCTGGACCTTTATATACAAAGAAGGACGACGTGCAGAATAATGTAACTAAAAAGGTGTACATAATGTTGTTCACTTGTGCTACTGTTAGAGCTATACACTTGGAGCTCGTTTTAGATTTGACCACCGAAAGCTGCCTACTAGGGCTAAGGCGATTCCTAGCAAGACGAGGCACTCCACGATATATATATATTCCGACAACGCGCGCACTTTCAAGCGAGCGGCAAAGGAGATGGGTGTTTTGCAACATTTATTGAACGATGAGAATTTTCAAAATTTTTTAGGTACCCACCGTATAACTTGGAGATTTATCGTCGAGAGAGCGCCCTGGTGGGGTGGATTCTGGGAGAGGATGGTCCGCAGTGTAAAAAACATTCTGAAAGTTACTATTAGAAAATCCACACTCAACGACGATGAACTGAACACATTACTAGCTGAAACTGAAAGCCTCATTAATTCCAGGCCATTGACATATATCTCGGATGATCCTTTAGACCTAGCTCCCTTGTCACCGATGCATTTTTTGAATGGCAGGCATTCAGCTATCCTTTTACCTTCAGCAGCTGGCCCAACTGAACCGTCCAACGGGCAAATACGACAACTTTGGGCCGATCGATGCAAATTCAGCGACTTCATCTGGAAACGCTGGAGAATAGATTATTTACAGCAACTCCGGTCGTTACACCATAATAAAGGCGGGTTCTCTTCAACCATCAAGCCCGATGATGTCGTCCAAGTCTACGATGCTTCTTCACCAAGACTCTTTTGGAAGTTGGCGGTGGTAACTACGATATTCCCAGGAAGAGATGGCAAGGTACGAGCCTGCGAGGTTCGCTTCTCCAATGGATCCAAATTGCGAAGACCGGTCCAGATGTTGTATCCAGTTGAAATTTCTTAAAACGACGTTCTTATTTTGCGCGCCGGAGGATGTAGAAAATCTTCACTACTCTGGAAAATAATGTACCGGTATTGCTACCCGGCTCTGCAACTTTGCTCTCTATAGAAATCACAAATTCTAGTCCATGTATACCCACCGGACCGATCGTATCGTGTACTTTAATACAATAGCTAGGAATTGTTACCGAATTGATATTAAAACCGTTGTATAATTATACCCGAAAGACTTTCATTAAAAATTACCTTAACCTTTTTCACAGATAGTATTTGTCCTTGTGTAGATTGATCACTAGGAATTCGGCTGATGGCCTAATAGCCATGAATGTTCCGTTGACTATGACGGGTACAGGTATTAGATGGTACAGTTCGAATTCTTCAAATGCAAACAGTGGAAGTCTTATTTGAAAGATAATATATTTGCTTGTAGCTCGACCTTGTATTTTCATAAGCCTGTATAGCTGAAGCAAGTTGTCTGGTCTTGCAGGGAGTCTCAGTGTTGATGGTAGATAGTCTTTTATGGTGGATAGTTGTTCCCTTACTTGCTTGGGAGACAGGAGCTGAGGATTTACCCTTCCATGATGGGTGTCAATTAGCACGGTTGTAATTGCCATCTGAGACCGTTGATAGTTCATTGTCATTAAAGTCAGTTGTACTGCCAACCTGGAAAATGCTTCTGCCACCCTTTGTTGATAAAGTTCGTCTGAAATTTTATTGACTTGATCGTCAATAAGTCTTAGGTGCTTATTAATAGCTTCTAGCTGCATCTCTGTTTCCTGATGATCCTGTTTGAATACGTTCAAGGTGGAATCTATGAGAGATGTCCGATTTTTGATCAGATCTAAAAGGTGGTTTTCATTGCTCCGTATGTTGTCTATTGTGGCGGATAGTTTTTTGGCATATTCCGAATCGAAGACCCCAAATAGCGCTCCTGCAATATTTCCAACGATGTTTAGTGGGGCTCGCTTTAATCTTTTGGGCGCGATGGGTTGCAGTAATTCGTTGTTGCTGGTGAGTTCTTGTGATATCCGAACAAATTGATTGATGATGATAGAGCAGTGATTCGTGTCTTTGTGTGAATTGCAAAGCTTGCGCAACTTGTCAATACCAACGGTTATTGCAGCACCCTCCTTCCAGTAACCTTCCATATTGTAGTAGACAATGAGTGACCACTCGTTCCTGATTAAATTTGCTGTGCCGAGGTTTTCGAAGTACATTCCTGATTGTGAGGTAAATGGCGTAACTTCAACTGCAGATTGTCCCAGGATTGGTAGGATGAGGCAAGTTAGGAGAAATGTGCTGATAGCTGAACTGGTTGATGGCCGCATTCGTTTAGCCTTGTGTTGTATCTCGTTATCTGTGGCTGGTCTTGCGTTAATGTTGCCTTTGAGGGATTCAGTTGACTCTTCTGTTGTGCACGTTTCCTCCGTTTCAATTGGCAATGGAGCTAGTTTGTGGATTGGTCGTCTCCGTGTTCCTGCAGTGGTCTTGACGTCAGCAACTCGCAGCAATCCGTCATCTCCTTGGATGGTCCGCTCGATTCGTCCAAGTTGCCATTTCAATGGTGGTAGATTGTCTTCCTTTATTAACACCATCATGCCTGGCTTGGCATTTTGACCTTGTTGTCTCCACTTTTGTCTTTGTTGAAGTTCACACAGGTATTCATGAGACCATCGCCGCCAGAACTCGTTTTTGATATGTGATACCAGCTTCCATCTTCTGATAAGATTGACATTTTGTGGAACAGCATTTGGGTCCACAATTGTGGTGAGTGGTTCCCCAATTAAGAAATGACCAGGGGTTAGAGCTGTCAAGTCATTGGGATTAGCAGTTAATGGCGTTAAAGGCCTTGAATTTAAGATAGCTTCAATTTCTGCGGTTACGGTTGATAGTTCTTCAAAAGTAAGTGCTGCTGAGGCTACTGATCTTCGTAATAATGTCTTGGCTGACTTTACCGCAGCCTCCCATAGACCTCCAAAATGAGGTGCTCGAGGAGAAATCATGTGGAAATCTACTCCTTTTGTTTGGCAAAACGAGACAATTTTTTGCTGTGAGACAGAAGAGTATATGGAATCCTGGAGCTCCATAAGCTGGTTTTTGGCACCAACAAAATTTCTTGCGTTGTCACAGTGGAGGTTTCGGCAATTCCCTCTTCTGGCTATGAATCGTTTGAGTGTTCCTATGAAGGCCTCTGTAGTTAGGTCACTTGCGACCTCTAGGTGAACGGCCTTTGTTTCAAAACAGCAGTAGACGGAGATGTATGCTTTCTGAGGTCGCTTTCCTCTTAGCTTGAAGTGTGTCTCTATCGGGCCGCAGAAATCTACCCCAGCATTTACGAAAGGTCTGGCAGGTTGAACTCTCATTGTGGGTAGATTTCCCATCATTTGTGTCATAAGTTTAGGCTTCACCTTGTTACATCGGACACAGTGTTGCACGATCCCTCGGGCCATGTTTTTGCCTTTGATAGGCCAATAGCGTTGCCTTGTCATTGCCAGAAGACCTTGTGGCCCAACATGTAGATTACGAATATGGATGTCTGTCATTATCATGGTAGCCAAGGGGTGAGCGTAAGGAAGCAACATTTGATGCTTAGCATCATATGGTAGCTCTGCCTTTGCTAGTCTGCCTCCGACACGGATAAGATTTTCCTCATCGAGGAAAGGACATAAGCTGTTCAATGGACTGTTGTTGTTGACGCATTTGTGTTGGCGAAGCTGATGGAGCTCGTCTTTAAATCCTTCCTGTTGTATCTGGGAAATGATCACTCGATGCGCCTTGTTTAATTCACTGACGGCTAGCTGCCGAGTCTTTTGCTTCTCAGACTGTTGTGTTGGTCTTCGAACAAAACGTAAAACATAGGCCACAATCCTCAGGAGTCTTTGAAATGAGTTGCCATGATTGATGTCACTGATCCATGAGATTTGATTGGTTGATGTTAATGCCACTCTCCCTTGAGTTTTTCTTTCTATATCGGTGTTCGTTGTTGGTGGTTGTAATGGCCAAATCGTCTCTGGACCGTGTAGATATTGTGGACCATAAAACCATAGATTGCATTTAATCAGTTTAGCTGGTGTCATTCCTCGTGAAACAATGTCAGCAGGATTGTCTTTAGATCCAACGTGCCTCTGGATTGGTCAACCGCTGAATTGCTGCAACGCGATTGGCCACAAACGTGTGGTACGATGACGAATCTGATCGGATCCAGGCCAGAACTATTTCCGAATCTGTCCACAAATACACCTTCACGTTGGGCAGATTCACTTCCTTTCTGATTCTTTGCATCAGCTGGGCTGCCAGTTTTGCAGCACATAGTTCGAGTCTTGGTAGGGTCGTGGTTTTTACTGGGGCTACCTTTGATTTAGCACGCAGCAAACGAACAGTGATGATGCCATCCTGGTGTGTCGTCCTCACATATATAGCAGCTCCATAAGCCGCCTCAGATGCATCTGCAAAGGCATGAAATTGTATTGTTTTATACCTTTTCCCAGATGCTATATGTCTTGGAATTCGAATGTCGTTGAGTACTCTTAACTCCTCTCGGAATCTACTCTAGCTAGTTTTAATGTCCAGATCTTGCGGATGAGCATTTTGGCGATTATTGTGACAGGGTTCATGAATCCAAGTGGGTCGAAGATGTGTGATATGTCAGAGAGAGCTGTTCGTTTGGTAATCCTTCTTGTGTCATTCCAGTTGGTTTTTATTTGAAAGGTGTCAGCGCTTGGCTGCCAAGTCAGCCCAAGTGTTTTGATGGATTCGTCCGTAGGCTTGTCAAAGTTTACTTCAAGCTCAATGTCTTCTCTTGGGATGTTCTTCAGTAGCTGTGGATGATTTCCGCACCATTTGCGAAGATTGAATCCGGCAGAAGAGAGTAGATCTTTAAGTTGCCTTTGAATTTCTACTATTTCGGGTAAGCTGTCTGATCCTGACATGACATCGTCCACATAAAAATCGCGCTTGAGAACCTGCCAATGGATGTGTCAGGGTACCTTGGGTAGCAAGCATATCCAAACATTTAGTAGCTAGAAATGGAGCTGGTGTTAATCCATATGTGACAGTGCAGAGTTTGAAATATTTCAATGGTTCTTGTGGATGCTCTCGCCAGGCTATTAATTGATACTGTTGGTCTTCTTCGGCAATCTTTACTTGTCGGTACATCTTCTCAATGTCCGCGGTAAATACAAATTTAGGAAACCTGAAGCGTATCAAGATTGAGAGTAGTTCATTCTGAATGGTTGGGCCCTTGCAGAGAACGTCGTTTAGTGATAGGTTTGAAGCGGTCTTTGCTGACGCATCAAAGACCACTCGTAGTTTTGTCGTGCTACTATCTAACTTAGTAACGCAGTGGTGTGGCCGGAAGTAATGAGGACCCTTGATTGAGGATATATCTGTTTCCTTCATATGTCCTAATGCTTCATACTCCCGCATGAAATTGATATATTGTTGCTGTAGCTCCGGTTGTCGAAGGAGCCTTTTTTCCAATGAGTGGAATCGCTGCATCGCGATGTCTCTTGATTTTCCCAGAGAGTTGGGATCTTGTGCGAAGGGAAGTTTGACAATGAATCTGCCCTCCTTGTCTCTTTTTACATGTTGATTGAAGTGGTCCACGCACCTTTGTTCTACTCTAGTCAATGTACTGATTTCGTCTGATGACTCGACTTCTTCTAGTCTCCAGAATTTGCTGAGTTGGTTCTCGAGTTTCTCATCTTCACTGCAGATGCCGCAAACAGTGTATGATGTGCTCTCATGGTGAACTGGTCCAGCTATTATCCAATCAAATACTGTATTCTGGAGTTTTGGCAATCCCTCACCGAGCTTGATCTGTCCGACTAATAGTAAGTCGAGGAATATTTCTGCTCCGATTAACAGGTCGATGTTGCCAGGTATATGAAAGTCTGGATCCGCCAAGTGTACGTTATTTGGAATGGGCCATGTTGCCCTTTCGATCTTGAGGCCTGGTTGCCTTTGTGTGATGTCGCGAATCACGAAAACTTCTAATTGTGTAACGTAGTTATTAATTGTGGAATGCACCTGTACATTGGCCCTATGGTTTAATTTTTGTCGATCCTTTCCTATGCCGTTGATATACATTGTTTCAGGCATACGGAGAGCTTGTAGTCGCCTTGCCAAATCCTCTGTGATAAAGCTGATTTGGGATCCACAATCAAGGACTGCTCGACATCGCACTCGTTGTCCCTGTCCACAGCTGACTTCTACGACAACTGTGCTTAGCATCACATATCTACGCATATTATTTCTAGCATTGGTTGTTAATGCCGTTGGATTCGGCGCAGTTGCATCAATAGGTAAAGCTGGTGGTTGAGGTTGCCTTGAACTTCCTGGATTGAAGTATGAGTTAGGAACTGGTGTTGAAGTTGAAGGCTGAGGTTTGGTGTTCCCTTGCTTAACGTGGACTGATTTGGGGGCAGCGTCGGAGTGTAGTAAGGAGTTGTGCCTTTCAGAACACTTGGGACAGCTTCTGGATTTACATTCTACTGCCTTATGTCCATCGTTCAAACAATTCATGCATAAATTGTGCTGCCTGATGGCTTGTCGGCGGCTTGCAATTGGCAGTGCTAGGAATTCTCGGCATGCGTACAGTGGATGATTCTTGTGTTTGCATAACATGCACTGGCTTGATTTGTTTGTAGACATCAGTGAGGACTCTTTCCTTGTGTCGAGGATCCTTGGTCTCGCCCTGGAGAATGACCTACTGATTCTTTGCCAAGAGCTTCTAAGGTCTGGAATCTTTTCTCTAGGAAATTTAGCAGGTCTCTTACGGTGGGAGTAGTTCTTGGGGAGTCCAATGAAGCTTCAAAAAGAGCGTGAGTGTTCTTATCCAACTTTTTGAGAAGAAGATGTATTAACTTGGATCCCAGTTTGTGGTGGAAACCCTTATGTTCTCTAAAGCGAGTAAGCACTCACTGGTTACATCATGGAGATGTTTGATTGCATTTGCTGACTGACCCTGCGTGCATGGTTGGTCCCAGAGTTTGTTGAGCAATGCCGTACAAAGCAACCTTTGGTTGTTATATCTTTTGTTTAACGTCTCCCATGCTGTGGTGTAGTTCGCATCTGATATAGGGAGATGGTTCAGTAGTGCCTTTGCTTCACCGCTTAAATTGGTTGTAAGGTAGAACATCTTTTCCGTCTTGCTGATTGGTTTTGACTCTATCATTTGTACAAACATGTCATGAAATTGAGTCCATTTTGTATAGTCTCCATCGAAGACTGGCAATGTGACACGTGCTAGTTTGATTTGGAGCGGCTGCCCATTTGGCTTGGTGGCTTCCTTGAATTCTAGTTTCTCGTGTAGGTGTACTAGGGTTTCTTGTACCCAATCGTAGAGACTGTCATATATTTCTCTAGTGTAATCTAGTGGCGCATCCACCACTTCCTCCCAAATTTGCTGATCCAGTTCAGTTATTGCGTCGAATGTTTTATGGAGGGTTTGGAGGTTGATTTCGTAGAACACCCTTGACTGTGTACTACTTGACTTGGCTGTTAAATCATTTAGAGTGCGCGTTAATATTGCCATGGCACGTTGTTGTCGTCTAATCTTTTTCTGTATGTCATCTTGCAATTGTTCTGATGATGCGGGGCTGAGTGGTTCTTCAAACCTTACTCTCGGCTGAGCTTCTCTGGTTGGTTCAGACTGGTTGTCTGCTGTGGTTTTCGCTGAAACCTTTTGGCTGGTTTCACGTGTTTTTTGGCTGGAACCCTGCTGGTTTTCGAAATTAAGCAACTGGTGCTTATATTGATTGTATAATCCTTCGATCGTGCTGAAATAATTTCTGGTGAAGTACTCATTGTCTGCACTGCTGGCTTCGAAGTCGGTGAGTTGAAGATGGTTCGCCTGAAATTCCTCCCATTTCTCTTCAAGAGAGTTTAGTCGGGTTGTTAAGTACTCTCTTGTTTTCCTGTTGGCGGAGTCTTTTCTGAAGTTCCGGTAACTGGTCTGGATCTCTTCACCTAAACGTGATTGTAAATCCAAAAGTCCATCCATCCTTGCGGAGTTATGTTTTGTCTGGAAATTGTATTGAAACAATGGCGTTGGTACTGGTTGTATAGATGCTGCCTCCTAATTGATGGCTGAAGGAATCGTGGATGTCTCTACTGATGGTTGTAGTATGATGGGACCTGCTGGATGCACCTGGCATTACTCCAATTTGGACCTCTGGATGAGTTCTAGAGTCTCAAACTGCGAGATGATGATTGATGGCTGCACCTGGTTTTGCTCCAATTTGGACCTCTGGATGAGTTCTAGAGTCTCAAATTGCGAGATGATGAGTGATGCAGGTTTGTTGACGTGATTCAACTGATGGTTGTGATCGTGCCACAAGTGATTCACTTGTGATCACGTCGGGGTCACCAATGTATTTTGTTATGCGGAGAAGCTCTTTTGCTTCTTCGTCTGATTGTAGGTTTAGGTGTTACACCTAGACCTCTGTTGATTTGCGCTATAGGTGATACACCTAAGCACAGTAAATATTAGTTAAAAGGTGTTAATAACACGCTCAAGCTTCGATTCCGTTGGAATGAATGAATTTATTTACAGATAGTACAGATATTTATACCTATGACTACAATTACAAAAAATTACAAATTAAATATAATAATAAATCACTACATAAACAAAATAGCATAAACTTAACATATTCAATTTGAATTGCTGCGTAAACAATTATTGCCCAGGTAACATACAAAATTGCTACCTAAGCAGAATTGTTCCCATAAAATCGAAATATTTTTGATCCATCGCGGCTGGAACGGAAGAGTCGTCAAATTACATGTGCGCGTGTTTTGATCGTTGTTTGTTGGTTGACGATAATTTTTTACATTTCTTAACAAATTTAAAGAAACACTTTCAACGTTGATTGACAACTGAGAAAATTTATTGTTACCCTGACTTTATATATGCCTTACAAAACAACAACAAACAAAAAAAAAACATTGACATGAATAAAAATATTTTCGGACGACAAAATACAAAAATTTTCCAACGATAAAAAACTGCAACGATGCAAATTAGACATTTACATATTTCTTTCCTTAGAACTCAAAGGCTCAGATAACAGCAGACGTAATCTGAGCCCATCTTCGTGATAAATGCAATTTCTAGAGGTAATTCTTATCATGAAAAGAATGTGTGGTTGCATTTTGCCTTTATTTTAATACTAGGAATTTTGTTATTGGTTTTTATGTTGCCTCTGAACAGTTGCTTTATTTATAGAGATTAAATTTTCTCTTAATTCTGGAACAAATAAAGTGTTAAAAAGTTGTAAGTTTTTACATACATTCGTATTGATTCGCCAGTACCTATACCTTTAATTTCAAGTTTAGTATTATCAGCCAACTCAACGTATCCAAGTGAGCCTTTCGAATAATCTGTGAATAATTCTTCCCTATTGCACATGTGTGACGTAGCACCACTATCTAAGCACCAGCATTGATTTATTAATATGTATTTACTTGTCACTCCAAAAACTTTTGGTATTGTATACATGTATATTCTTGCATTATGAAACCTTGTTCTACCATACAGCTGTCACCCACTGGTCTGGCTGTTGAATTTTGCATGCAGAATTTCGCTTTATGCGCTCTTTTACCGCACCGTCTACAATTATTGCTACGGTAATTATTATGAATAGATTTATAGCAGGCACATAATGCTCGCCATAAACTGCGGGCTGTGAAAGCTCTATCGCTCTCAAATTATCCCATCGCTGTCAATCGTTAAACTAAAATTATAATAGAGCAAAGCGATACGTAGGCGACGACAAACTCTTTTCCTGTCAAATGAGGTTTAAATTAACTAATTTAAACAAATATGATAAAAAAAGAAAATGCAAAACATGATGTTTTTTTTTTTAAATAAAGCACCCTCAGATGCGATAAAATTTGTCAAAAAGGCACTTTTTTGTCATAATAATAATATTTTGTTTGTTGACAGCGGTGGTTTTTTGTATGGATAAATTGATAGAACTGTAAGCGTCAACCACAAAATAGAAATGGGTTGTAATTTTTATAGTCGTGGTTATGGCCACTTGACCGGTAGTCTCATTATGTTCGTTCTTATGTGTAGATTTTTTCAAACTCCGTGACACAAAAAATGTGAACAGTTCTGCGCACCTCATGGCCAAATTTTATAAATATTGCTCTATCATTTCCCCGCTTTTTAGTTAAAACGGAAACAAACGCAGAAAAAACTCAACAAAATAATTTGGGAAGGGATGCGCGCATGCCGAATGAATAAGGTCAAGACCCTCTCAACTACATGCCTTGCAGTTCTCTCTGACACTAATCAACCATAGCTGATAACGGTCCCAAAATTTGACATTTGCTTAGAATTTAATGGCGCAGAGTACGTTCGGGACTGTTTTCATTATATTTTTGTAGAAAAAAGTGGTAAATTATTGAATTTTATTACTCTCTCTCTGATCTCGGAAGGAAGCAGACCTATTTTGGATTTTTCACCGCCATGTTGGAGCCAACTTATTAATTTTTATTAATTCTTAATTCTATCTTCAGTGATCAGTATTATTGCAATTAAACTATAAAACAAGTTTATTTTAATCATAATTTTAGTGCAATGTGTTAATTTGTGGGTGCCAGTATTTTTTCAATTTATACAAAATTTATGGTTTTAGACGCCATTTTTGGATTTAAATGGTATTTTTTTTAATATTTCGGAAACTCATTAAAAATCTTTTACTAGTGCATTAAGCTCATCAATATTTTTTAAACTTTTAATTACATATTAATATTTTATTAAGAATTATTGAAAACATATTGACTTATTGAAAACTTAATAAATAATTTTCACACATGTGTAAAAAGGAAAGCATTTTTAGGCCGCCATTTTGACGCTTCCTTAGCGCCATTCATAGTAAAATATACATGCTTCCGTCTAGATATTTGTGAGATCTCATATCGGGAAAGTTTATTGCAATCACCAAAGTTTTAATTAATTTTCATACTTTAAATTAATTTTAATTCCCAACATTTTTTTAATGTTTGTGGTATTTTGAAATCCTTCTCTTTCTACATAGTGTTTCAATAATAAATAATTTGCTCATTACTTATATCTTTTCTGTACATTTTATCATATAATTTTTTTTATTTTGTTTCGTATCTTACATGCTTTTCATATAAAATTTTCCTTTTATTGTACTTTTTTTTTAATTGTATCTCGTTGTATGCTTAAATTGCTTTTGTAGTTTCACTTTTCTTGTCCCACATGCTTATTGCAAAATCTAACCCTTTTTAGACTCAAAACTACTTATCATAGTTATTTTATTAAATCTTAACGACCACATTTTAATGTGTTATTTAATACTTCCCTGTGTTAGTACCTCTACAATTAATTGTTGCTTTATAAGCTTAAACTGTGATAGAAAGTGTAACCTTTTCCTTTTAACTTTTCAACTTTTTGTATTTCTTTTTATCAACCCTAATTATCTGGTTACTTCTCTTTGTGATTAATTACCCCCTAATCTTATCAAATTACCATTAGGAAACTTGTATGAAAGAATTGTTAGACAAGTCTCACACCTGCTCATGACCTCCACTCACTTAAGTTAATACCTAGAAATACCTGCTTCGGACGGGAGCAACCTTCTTTGCAGTTTTTCTTTTTCCTTTTTGACCTTTGCTCTCATACCTGCCTAGTGAGTTCCTTACTATCCAGTCTCAATATTTCAAACCTTGTACCTCCAATACCTCAATTTGTAGTTACTGGTGCCTCCTGAGTTCGTCTTCCCCTTGTGCAATGGATAAAAATAAATCCACCAGCTCTAATGATTCCAAGAGAAAGCCTCACACCTCCTCTATAACTAGATCCTCTTCTAGATTAGCTGAGTGTAATACGAAAACTCTTCAATCTAAAGACTTGACGCGGAGGAAGAGCACTTCCCTGATCACAGAGACAACAAATTGCAACCCTTTGGATAACAGCGCCCTTACCCCAATTGCGGAATCCTCGAATTCCGACTCTACTATTCTTCCAGTACTGTCTAAATCCCCTTCATCTGAACCTCTCTCTAAGGACAAACTTATTTTATCACTCTCTTGCTCTCAGAGCACTATACCATCCACCCCTTTCAGAGGCATCTACTATAACCTGTATGATGAGTTCGACTCTGCACTCTGGTCCCTTTGAAGTTCATATTCAGGCTGCTCAAACGGGGGAGAACTTGGTTAAGAACATTAATCCCCTTAAAGTTGGCAAACTCCTTGAACCTATTTCAGGAGTGGTTAAATTAATAAAATTGAGTCCTAACAAGTTCAAAGTAATCTTTAACAACCCTGAAGATGCCAACACCTTCTTAATAAAGAACCCTCTTGCCCCCAATTTCAATACATTTATACCTCTCAACTCTATAGCTACCCCTATCCTTCTTCACAATATTGATCCAGATCTGGATGAAGAAGAGTTACGTCTGAGCCTGGAAAGGGCAAACCCTTCGTGGAAAATTATGAAGGTATTTAGGCAGAATTGGAAGAGCTCCGATTCTGACACACTGATCTGGACCAAGACTGACAAAGTCAAAGTCTATATTAAAGGAAAGATATTACCTGATAAATTGATGTTACATTACAACATCTTCCGCGTTTATAAATATGTACCTACCAACTCCCAGAAGGTGCTTTAGATGTCAGAGTTTCGGACATTGGAGTAGGGACTGCAAGGCCTCTAAGGGGGTTTGTGCTAGATGTGCTGACCCTAAATGTGAAAAAAGGAGATTGTGTCAGGGCGTTTTGCGTGAATTGCGGTGGCCCACATCCCTCTTTTGATAAAATGTGCCCTATGCTACTAAAAGAACTAGAAATTACCAAAATAATGAGGTTAGGAAATTATAATAGACAAGATGCATGGCGAATTTTGAATAGTAGAAGCAGAAGGCACCCAACTACAATGCGCTGAACCCCAACAAACCTAACCCCCCCCCCCCTTCAGGTACCAACCCCAGTCACACTCTTTCATATGCAGCTGTTTCCAAACTAAAATCAGGCCCAAAAAACTTAATTCAACCCACCAGTACATATGGGAAAGTGAGACCCCCCCATCATATAACGGTAAAAGAAAGTACGGAGAGATTAGAGAATGAATTTAAGAACCTCTCAAAACTATTACTCATAAATGATCATAATGCCCCCATCTCGGATCACACCAGACATGTGTTCAACAAAATCTCCGCTTGGATAAAAAACCTGGATGGCAAATCTCAGAGAGGTAAATCTGTTGAATGTTAAAGATCCTCCAACTAAACGTCCAAAGTTTGCTGAGTAACCTAAATGAGATTGAATTCTTTTCGAACACAAACAATATTGATATATTTGTTACGGTTGAAACCTGGCTTTTGCCATCCGACCGGGTTAAACTTAGCAATTATAATATTGTGAGAAAAGACAGACAAGATGGCTATGGAGGTACGGCCATCGCTTTAAAAAAAAATATCTCTTTCAAGGTTTTGGTTCCTAATAATACTCTTGATTCGTGCGCTATCACCACTCTCAATTTGGACATAAACGTCACTCTAATTTCTGTATATGCGAAACCAAACAGCAATCCTCTCTTCAAAAAAGCTATTTCCAATTTATTCAGTTTTACCAATTCTTTTAAAAAGGTGATCCTTGCTGGTGATTTCAATGCCAGAAATACCGCTTGGGGTGATCATATCTCAAATGGAAGGGGTCGCATTCTCCATCAGATAGCAAGTAGTGCTGGCTTTACAAATCATAATGCCTTGGGCCCGAACTGTATTACCAGAAAATCAAACCCATCCTCATCTGTAATTGACCTTCTTTTTGCTAACTTCTCTGATGTT
The DNA here is from genome assembly GCA_949987705.1 of Thereva unica. Lineage (NCBI taxonomy): Eukaryota > Metazoa > Arthropoda > Insecta > Diptera > Therevidae > Thereva > Thereva unica. Next base: position 52,340,459 of record OX465284.1, read on the forward strand.
TCTTTTAAATGCCGTCTCAGAACTGCCTCACTTTGTGGCAGTCCTCACATCCCTGTCATCACCGAGATGAACAACATAGAAGTCCTGAATACACCCAGACAGATTGTGTCATCGTCTAAGGTTTTAACTAACCTAAAAAACCTTGCCTTAACCAAAGAGGAGTATCCCTCTATCATGGACATAATTTCAGATATCATCAGTCAGGCCACTTTCACATGCAAAGGAAAGGGTACTAGATTCATTCCCAAACCTTGGTGGAACACGACACTCCAGAAATTATTCAGACTCAAATCTGTTGCTCTAACAAAATTTTATAAATTTAAAAATACCGCAGATCACAACACAACAGACTGAACGCTCTCTTTATAAAAGCCAAAAAAGTGGCTAAAAAAGAATCATGGTCCACTTTCATCCAAGAGCTCTGCCTCAAATCAAAAATTAACAAATTTTATTACCTCAAGAGTTAACCCTTCTAGCACAGAAGGCGCACTTTTCAGCTAAGCATGAAAATCTATATATATATACACACACATACATATATAAATATGTATATGTATATACATATATACATATATAGAGTTTCCCTTCTAACGCAGAAGGCGCACTTCCCAGCAGGGCTGAGAAATATTTACCACTGCCGTGGCTCAGCTGAGACATGCAAACATAAAAGATTAAGTACCCATAAAAATTGCATGCACAACACATAAACAGTCATGAGACAACAAATAGACTCCTTTTAAGCAGGTCTTTGTTAGTGCTCACGCTAAAAACATTAATATTTTTATTTACATTAATGAACATGCGATTAACAGGCTCAAATCGGCCATAATTGGTGTTAGAGGAGTTGATGTGTAAGAGCGGTGGTCCTCTCAGATTGTATCGGCTCTCTCTAAACGACGCACGGCGCCTTAGAAAACCTGAGTCGACACGTCCATTAAGAAGCTGGTGGACGAAAACAACATCGGCCACCTCACGACGCTTGTGGAGAGTGTTTAAGTTGAGTAACTTAAGTCGGTATTCATATGGTGGAAGAATTAAAGGGTCTTCCCAAGGAAGGTGATTCAATGCGAATCGAACGAACCTACGTTGAACCGACTCAATTTTTCCAACATGCGAAGAATAGAAAAGTCCAGCTTGGTGTCAAATCTAATCCCGAGATCTTTGACAAAATTAACACGGGGGACACCCTCACTAGAAAATGAGTAGTTATAAATTATAGGATCACGTCGCCTACAAAAAGTCATGACTTCGCATTTACTAATATTAAGAACCAGGTTGTTGTTAGCACACCAGGAGTAAAAGGTGTCGAGGTCGACTTGCAAAAGTTTGCAGTCCTCCATACTCTTTACGCGACGGTACAATTTGATGTCATCAGCATAAATCAGGATTCTGCAGTGTCTTAGCAAGGTAACAATAGCATCAATAAAAAGAATAAAGAGGATAGGGCCAAGATGACTGCCTTGAGGGACGCCGGATGACGCCTCAATGGTCGCGGATTTGGATCCACGGAAAAGGACTTGGTAGGTCCTGTCAGCTAAGTAGGACTGGAACCATAATAGAAGGGCTTCAGGGAAACCTAACTTTTTTAGTTTAAAAAGCATAATGGAGTGGGAAAGCTTGTCAAATGCCTTACTGAAATCAGTGTAAACACAATCAGTTTGGCAACCGGAAACGAAGCCTTCAACAGCATGGGAAGTGAATTCAAGGAGATTGGTGGTAGTGGAACGAGCTGAAAGAAAACCATGTTGGTTTGTAGAAATAAGTTTTTTGCAGATGGGCACGATTGCAGAATAAATGATTGATTCAAAAAGCTTCGGTATGACAGACAGCTTGGCAATTGGTCTGTAATTCGATATTTCGTTCTTGCTACCACTTTTGTGAATAGGAATTATGAACGAATTCTTCCAAAGAGTAGGGAAGTACCCTTTATCCAGGGACTTTTGAAAAAGGGTTTTCAGTGGAGACTGGAGAACCTCCACACAGGATGTAAGGACAGCAGGAGGGATACCGTCAGGGCGGAAGTGAAATCGTATGGGAGTTCATCAATATGTTTCATGATATCGTCAATGGAGATTGAGAGAGACAAACTAGTAGCCTCTCGGTGTAGAGTTATGTGACGAAAATTATTGTCATTAGGTTGAAAATTAGAAGGGGTGAAAGATTGATGAAATAATGAAGCAAACATGTTGCAAATCGAGGAAGACTCGCTACTTGACCAGTTAGTGTGCTGCATAGTCTTTGGGTAGTTATCAGCTTTTTTCTTGGAGTTGACAAATTTGAAGAAGTTTCTAGGATCAGTATAAACCTGGTCCCTCATGCTGCTGAGATATTCGCCATACAGAGCAGAAGAGAGTAAACGAAATCTGTTATAGCAATCAGTAAATGTAATAAGACTCGGAGAATCCTTCCTTTTTAAATAGGTCTTCCAGAGTCTATTTTTCTGATTCCTTAAATGCTTCAGCTCATTGTTGTACCAAGGTGGAGATGAACTGCGCAATTTTTGGGGCTCAAAAGGTACTCAAGAAGCAATAGCTTCATATAGTAAGGCGTAAAACCGTGCCACATCGACATCCAACTCATTTGAGGAAAGTAAGCTGTTGAAATCAATCAAGGCAAGCTTAGATGAGAGTTCATTAAAGTTAGCCTTCTTAAAGTTGAAGTAATGGGTTACCGCCTCCGGACAAGGATTGTTCTTTGAGTTGAAGCAGTAATTTAGCAAAAGAGGAGGGTGGTACTTGTCAACGGACGTCATGACTATTGGACTGGGTTCAACAATCATGTTTCCTGAGTCGGTAAAGAATACAAGATCCAACTGCCTCCCTAACACATTAGTCACACCACTCATTTGATTAAGGCCAAGTGAGAATAAGGAATTGAGAAAACAGGATTCCTTAGAATTAAAATTGCCTTCGGGGAGGTAGTTATCGTCAGCTTCATCAAATACCCACTGAATATTGGGTAAATTGAAGTCGCCAAGAAGAAGTAATTCATCACCAGTGTTTATCATATTCAGGCAATAATCAACACAGGAGATGAGAATATCATAGAGGCTTTTACCTCCATCGTCAAGTGTGCTTATCATATCTGGTGGGATATAGCAGCACAACAGGAAGAGTTTTGATTTTGAATAAGAAATCGTGAGAGCGACAAGCTCAATGTCCAAATGGTTAGAGAAACTAGGAAGCGAAATTGGGTTACAATTAAGGTGGCTGCGGCATGCAAGAAGTACGCCACCCCCGCGAGCTTCCGAGTCAGTGTGACGGTCCCTCCGAAAGACTTGGTAGGAGGAATCGAAGAGTTCAGCATTAAGAATGCCTTCGTGAAGCCAGGTTTCCGTGAACGCTATGACATCGAACCCGCCATCGATGCCTGAAGGATGTCGTTAGTTTTTGACCTTGTCCCCCTTACGTTTTGGTAGTAGAGGGAGAGGGTCTCAAGTTTTTTGACATCCTTTGTGTTATCGGAATGGAAACGTTTGAGTCATGTGCTCGAGTACGGGTACGCGGAACAAAGAGCTTGGTAAGAGCACCAGCAGGCCAGAAACCAGGATCTAAAAGAGTCTCGGCAATAACGGGCGGTGCAGACAAAACGAAAGAAGCAACAGGCTTGGAAGCCTTGTTGACTTTTGGGATATCATTAAAAGATTTAAGGGACGTTCCCATAACTCCGATTTCATCTCCAATAATTTATCTTCAAATGCCTACCTCGATCTCTTGTGCAGTAAGCTGACAAACCCTTCCCCTGTCTCCATTCTTCACCCCATTGATAATCACACCTCAGTGGACTGGTCTGTTTCGGACTTATTACATTTCCTCAAGGGAAAATCCTCCAAGTCAGCTCCTGGTCATGATCATATCACTTATAAGATGATCAAATGCCTTCCTCACAGTGGCATGGAAGCGCTGATTCTTTTTCTTAAAAATATCTTTTTGTCTGGACAACCTCTTACTGAGTGGTTCACCATCAAGGTTTTCCCACTGCTCAAAGGTGGCAAAAATCCCTCATTACTTACTAGTTACAGACCCATATCTTTAATTTGTGTACCAATAAAAATGATCAACTCCTTCATTAAAATCCACATTGAGCATATGATTGATCTAATAACCTGCTTCCTCTGCATTCCTTTGCCTACAGGAAAAGGCGTTCTGCATCATCTTGTCTGGGCGTCATCCAACAGTCCATTACTCATATGAAGCGTCATCATAAAGTTGTGGCCATGCTAACCCTGGATTTGGACAGTGCTTATGATAGGGTGGACCTGGGCATCTTATACATCACTTTACTTACCGCCAATATTCCTCTGATTTACATCAATTGGATTATCAACTTCTTCAAAAACAGAACCTTATCCCTTTCTGACAGCACCATTGTTGCACCTGGTGGACTCCCCCAAGGAGGCTCTCTCAGTCCTCTTCTTTTCAATCTTTACTCCTCTGGACTACATGACGTGGCAAAGTGGGATGTCAATATCTTCCAATTTGCAGATGATTTTTGCTTTATTGCTGCTGGTGACTCTAATCTTATTGTGGAATCTAAACTTCAATTGGCACTACATGAATTCTCTTCAATTGCAAATAAAATTAAACTTTCTATCAACTTCTCCAAATCCAAAGCCTTATTCTTCAGTAATAAAAAACAAATCAACTTGTCAGTTGACAACTTCACAATCTCTTGCGTCTCTAACCTTAGATTTGTTGGTTGGACGTTCACACGCAATCTTAAGAGCAAACTACAACTAAATGAAGCTCTTGCTGCCATGGACTCCAACCATAGAATCATTTCCATCCTTAGTAAAAGGAAACTTGGTGCTGCACCGTCGATTTCCATGCTCCTATTTCGTGTCCTCATTAGATCCAAATTAGAGTACGCCAGGGCACTCTCCTTTCATGAGTCCCAGTCCCTTGAAAAAAGAATAGGTACCATCATCAACAACTTTCTTAGAAAATGTCTGGGTCTCACCAGGTCGACCCCTAATCACGTTTTGTATGCCCTTGCTCATGAACTGCCTACAGATCTCAGAGCTGAATTTATCACAGCCAAAGAATTAGCCAGAATTCTTCGTTTCATTCTAACTTTCACAAATTCTCTGGATCTCTCTTCTCCGTCTTCCCGCTTTGAAAAAATTCTTGTCAAATATAGAGAGTTATTTGACATCTTCAATACAGAATCTATATGTACCACTACAACCTCGAATTTATCGTGTAGTGACCGCGTAAACTTATTTACCAAGTTTACGCAAAGTCACACCACAGCCTCCCACACAATAAACACGATCAGTCGGAACACTCCTTACCGTGTTCCGTTCCGTCCCCATCGTGTTATCGACTGCCCAATTCCCGGCATCTCTCTCTACTTACGCCCTCGTGTCCTGACACAGTCGGTTCGACCCAAAAAACAGAATATAAATCTATATATATGTATATATATATATATATATATATATATATATATATATATATATATATATTCTTGTCAAATATAGAGAGTTATTTGACATCTTCAATACAGAATCTATATGTACCACTACAACCTCGAATTTATCGTGTAGTGACCGCGTAAACTTATTTACCAAGTTTACGCAAAGTCACACCACAGCCTCCCACACAATAAACACGATCAGTCGGAACACTCCTTACCGTGTTCCGTTCCGTCCCCATCGTGTTATCGACTGCCCAATTCCCGGCATCTCTCTCTACTTACGCCCTCGTGTCCTGACACAGTCGGTTCGACCCAAAAAACAGAATATAAATCTATATATATATACATATATATGTATATATATATATATATATATATATATATATATATATATATATATATATATATATATATATATATATATATATATATATATATCCTCACCTTGTATCTACACCTTGTCGTGGTGGTGAGGCTTGTGGTTAACTAAGATAGATACACGAAATCCCAAGGTGGAAACAATCGTGCTGAGGGGATGTATGGTACTGCGTCAGTGTACCGCTAACGATGAACTCCGAATACCTGGCGTCCTTCGGTTTCAATGTAGCCTTCCCGTGGTAATGCGGAGCTCTGCCATGGGTGACTGTTCTTTCTCGCGCAACTCGTGGGATTCAAAATAGAGAAACCAACAAAACCAAACGAGGTTGGAGCACCTCCCAAAGCTCCAAACGCAGCTAGGGCTTTTATAGTCCAACAAAGGGCGACTCCGGAAGATCGAACTTCCATCCAAAGGAGCAGAAAGACGGTGAGAACACCACCAGCTAAGAGTGTTAAGGACCCGGAACATCCAGGTCCTGAGCAACAAAGTGCGACTCCCCAAGAAGGAAACCAAAAGAATTCCATCCCAAGGAGCAGCAAGACGGCGAGGACACCGCCGACAAAGAGCACCAACGGCCTAGAGCACCTTGGGTCAGCGGAAAATGGCGAAGTGAGGGTGAGCACTCCGGCGACCACAGCGGAGGAGGCTCAATCATCCCCTTTTGATAAATTAGGGGTTATGATAAGAGACCTCATGGAGTATGTCGACGCAAAGAAAAACGTCGAGCACGCCATAAAGGAGAAAATTAGGCGGGTTAGGTCTACCTACCTCAAGGCCAAGGAAGAAATAACTACCCAGCAGAGGGCGAAAGAGCTGAAGGATACGTCGGCTCAAACAGAAGTTTCACCGCACAAAAAAGAGAGCCGTTCAACCGGGGATGCTGTAGAGAAACGGCCCCAAGAAAAGAGCAAAGAGCCGCGGCCGCGCAAGCGCCGTAGAGAGCTCAACGAGGAGGTGCAGCTGCAGCAGCACACCCCCAAGAGAAAAAAGGGAAAGACTCCCGACGCAGTGGCCGAGCCAGCCCCGTTGCAGGCGTCACGCCCGGTTGAATGCGAGAGTGGGAACCGGGAAAGCTCTGCCTGGAAGAAGGTGGAAAGAAAAAAGAGGAAGAAAAAGAAAAGAAGACTGAAAGAGGCCAACAAGCTGAGGCAAAGGACCCGGTCGGATGCGATTATCATCACGACCAAAGGGGAAGCAACGTACGCGGAGATCCTTCGCAAGGTGAGGACAGATGCCTCCCTGGCGGAACTGGGAAACAGCGTAAATAGAGTTAGGAGAACGCAAAAGGGCGATCTCCTGCTAGAGCTAAAGAGGGGAGATGCTAAGACCGGGGACTTAGAACAGAAGGTTAAAGCATCGATTAACGGGGTGGCCGAAGTGAGAGCCAGTACAAATACGGTAGTGATCGAGTGTAGAGACTTGGACGAGATCACAACCAAGGAAGAGGTGTGCGAAGCACTGAGGACCCAGCTAGGTCTGACGGTCGAGGAAAAGGATGTCCTCAGGCTAAGAGAGTCGTGGGGGGGCACTCAGACGGCGTTTATAAGCCTGCCTGTTGAAGCTGCGAAGAAGGCTATCGCAGCAGGTAAAGTTCGAGTCGGCTGGGTGGTATGCCGAATGCGGGAGCGGGTATCGCTTAAACCGTGCTTCAAATGCATGAAGTTCGGTCACATAGCGAAAAACTGCAGCAGCAGCCAGGATAGAGGAAGGCTGTGCCGAGGCTGCGGAAAAGAGGGTCACAAAGTAAAGGAGTGTGACCAAGCTGCCAAATGCCTAATTTGTAGCGAGGTAGAGGGCAGGGATAGTGGGCACGTGACCGGAGGTAGTAGATGTCCGGCGTACAAGGAGGCACTAAAAAGCAAGCGAAGATAAGGTTCATACAGATTAACTTGAACCACTGTCAAGCGGCACAAGATCTGCTGGCACAGACAGTCTACGAGGAGAAAATCGACGTCGCAATCGTCTGCGAGCAGTATAGAAACCTGCACAGCGGCGTCTGGATAAACGATAGCAGCGGCACGTCAGCGATATGGACGTGTGGGAGCCGAGCCATGGAAGATACCATGAGAAGCCCAGAGAATGGCTTCACGCGGGCAAAAGTAGGCGGAATACACGTCTACAGCTGCTATGCGGCGCCAAGCCTGACACTAGACGATTACGAGTCGATGCTGGAAAGGTTAGCCGCCGACGCGAGTCGCCATCACCCGGTAATACTAGCGGGTGATTTCAATGCTTGGGCTGTCGAATGGGGCAGTCGACAAACGAATGCAAGAGGGCGCATACTTCTAGAAGTATTCTCGCGACTTAACGTAGTGTTAGTCAACACTGGAGGCGAAAACACCTTCCAAAGGGGTGGGAGATCGTCTGTGATCGACATCACTTACGTGAGCGATTCAGTGGCCAAGGACCTACAGTGGCGGGTGAGCGATTTGTACACGCACAGCGATCACCAAGCCATCATCTTCGAGGTAGGCCAGGGTATAGGAAAGAGGAATCCTAGGTACGGAACGGCTAGAGGATGGGCCGTTAAGAAACTCGACACAGAGGTGTTCGAGGAAGTATTTCTGCATGATGCGAGGTCGGCAGGAGGTGCCAGGGAAGGGGCAGAGGAAATAGAAGAATCAGTGAAACGGGCATGTGACGCATCCATGCCACGGCGCGCCGGCAATCGTAGGCTTTCACCAAACTTCTGGTGGAACGCCGAGATCGATGAATGCCGAAGGATCTGCCTGAAAGCGAGAAGGAGAACTCAGAGAAGCCGGAACCGTCCAGACTTCGATGAACTCCTTCAGAGGTATAAGGAAGCGAGAAAAATGCTGAACAAGGCCATCGCTAGAAGTAAATCCGAGCACTTCAAAAAGTTGTGCAGAGAAGCAGACTCGGACCCCTGGGGTGGAGCCTATAAAATGGTTATGTCAGCGGTCAAGGGCAAACGCTCTCCGCCGATCACCTGCCCCGCGCTGCTCCAGAGTATTGTGTATGTCCTGTTTCCACAGAACGTACGCACGGTCGATCTACCCACCCTCCAGGTGGACCCAGAAGAGATACCTGCGGTGACCGCAGATGAGATTCTGGAGGCTGCAAAAAAGGTAGCCATCAATAAGGCCCCTGGCATGGATGGCATACCAAACAAAGCGGCGAAGCTAGCAGCTTCAATAGCGCCAGACAGGTTCGCTGAAGTCTTCACAGCGTGCCTGAGAGAGGGGATCTTCCCGGAGCGATGGAAACAGCAGAAACTCGTGCTCCTACCGAAGCCGAACAAGCCTTTAGGGGACCCATCGTCCTACAGACCGATATGCCTCCTTAGTTGTATAGGCAAACTTTTCGAGCGGGTGATCTGTAACAGGATTCTCCCTAGCGTCGAAAGGGTAGGTGGCCTGTCGGACAAGCAATTCGGCTTTAGAAAGGCAAGGTCGACGACTGATGCAGTCAATATGGTGGTGGGCATAGCAAGAGCCGCCATAGAGAAAAATCACTGCTGCGCATTGATAACCCTCGACGTAAAAAATGCTTTCAACTCTGCGAGGTGGAGCAAAATAGTTGAGGCGTTGATCAAGCTAGGCACACCAAAGTACCTAGTGCGTGTAGTGGCCGACTACCTCCAGGGTAGGTCGCTTCATTGTGATTCGGATGATGGTCCTAAAGTGTTCGGGACAACATGCGGTGTCCCGCAAGGTTCCGTCCTGGGCCCTCTCCTATGGATCGCAATGTACAATGATGTGTTGGGGCTTCGTCTTCCAAAGGAAGCAGTGGCGATCGGGTTTGCAGATGATATCGGGGTAGTTGTCGAAGGAAAACACCCAGATGACATCGAATTGTACGCAAACGAAGCGATCTGGGAAATTAAAGCGTGGTTAGAACGCGCGGGGTTGAAGCTTGCTGAGCACAAAACGGAAGTAGTGCTGATCAGCAAGCGACGAAAGCCAGTATCCGTGAGGATCAAGGTAGGGGAACAGATCATCCACTCACAGCCCGCACTAAGGTACCTGGGAGTGATGATCGACCGGAGGCTAAACTTCAAAGCGCACTTGGAGGGCACGGCAGACAAAGCGTCTGCGATTTGTGCAGCACTCGCAAGAATGCTGCCCAATGTTGGGGGCCCTAGACCGAGTCGCCGCCTCCTTTTGGGGAGGGTGGTCAGCTCAGTCCTGTTATACGCAGCGCCAGTGTGGGCAGCAGCGTTAAACAGGACTGCAAATAGCAGAAAATGGAGGGGTGCTTATAGGCTAAGTGCACTACGCGCTTGCTGCGCGTACAGGACCACGTCCGACGATGCGGCGTGCGTGATAGCGGGGATGATTCCTGTGGATATTCTGGCGAGGGAGGGCATGCGTCTCTATGACCCAGAATATGGTGGAGGGGAGCCAAGAAGGGTGCGGCGGCAGATGGCGCGCTGCGAGTCTTTAAGGGAATGGCAGGCGAAGTGGGACGAGTCTGTTAAGGGTCGCTGGACCCACAGACTTATCCCTAATGTGGAAATATGGGCTACGAGGGAGCGTGGGGAAGTAAGTTACGACCTCACGCAGTTCCTGAGCGGACATGGGGGGTATAGGAAATACCTCCACCGCTTTGGGCACGATGATTCACCGTTGTGTCCGGTGTGCCCAGCGACGGAGGAAGACGCAGAACACGTCTTCTTTACCTGCTCGAGATTCGCCGAGGAAAGGGCGAAACTAGAAGAAAGGGTCGAGGAGCCACTAACGCCCGAAAACATCCTAGACCATATGATGAGGTCTGAGGAAATGTGGAGGGACGTGGAAGCAACCCTCAAGACCATTCACAGAAAGCTAAGGCAAGAAGAAGCCGTAAGAAATAGAGAAAGGCACAGAAATGCCGCGAGCAGAAGCAGCTGAATGAAGCTGAGCGACCCCCGCGATGTAATGCTTATTAGCCAGTCCCGCGGGGGTGGATCACGTCGGAGGGGCTTTTTTAGTTCTCATGTTCATAGACCCATATATGCGTATGTGCACTTATGACGTGAAACATAACCGTCATGCGGGATCGGCCAGTAAGGGGCACTTGAGTCATGCCGGTAGCGAATGCTTTTTTACCCCCAGGAAAAAAAAAAAAAAAAATATATATATATATATATATATATATATATATATATATATACCGTATTCATTTTATCACAAATAACAATATAATAAGTGACAACAATTAAAAACAGTGTTCTTTATATGTAATATATAATAATAATAATTATAATAAGAACAAGTGTTTTTTAATTATCGTCACCTCATGGTGCTACGGTGAACAACATTGGTGACTCCGATCGCGAAACACGCGGGAAAAAAATAGTGCACAAACAAAAATCCAAGTGAAACAATTAGAGCAAAAAAAATAATTTATTTTTCTCTACTACCATTGGCCCTCTTCATTTACTTCATTTATTTGGATGCGCCATCGACGTAATTCATCGAAGAATATTTAGCCGCTTAACGCAACAACATATGCAAAAAAAAACAACCAGGAAACAGGAATAAATAACAGATAATTTACTTTTTTTCTTAAAAATATTATAAATATAGGTTTTTGCATATCATTGCAGAGAATAAGTGAACTAAATTCATTGAACTTATATTAGTAAACCCATATATTAGGAAGTTATCTCGCAAGGCATACATATAATAACATTAATAGTGATACGAACACAAATCAACATAATTTAACATTAAAAAATAAAGGTTGACATTGAACATAGTTTCTATAGTGAGAAATTTCAAGGGCAATTTCAATTTCAATTACCGCTAGATAAGACACGGAATATAAAATCGTGACGTAGATGTAAAGTCATTACATTGACTTGTGTACAAAGAAGCTTTGTTTAATCTGCACAAAAGAAATCTGCTGTTTGCTGTCAAAATAATTCTTATATCGCATCGTACTTGGAAAAGTACAAAGAGGTCCAGAATACATTGAAGGAGAGCGAACACCAGATTTGGTCTATTTAAAATACATTTGTTTTAAATAAAATCGCAGAGGCGTTCTACTATGATATAAATTTTCGATTAAATTTACTAAGAACTAAGAATTAATTGTACTGTATTGCAAAGAAATTCATAGTACTTCACTATCTTGTTTACATATATGTATATAAATATTATTACATTTATTTTTTTATATATACAATACAAATTACATTTATCTTATTTACATATACATATCACTATATTTACTACATTTTTTATATACAAATTACTATATTTCATTTATCTTGGTTACATATATATATTACTATATTTACTATATTTTTTTATATACAAATTACTTTATTACATTCATCTTGTTTACACATAAATATTATTACATTTGCTATATTTTTTTCTCACATACAAAGCACTAGTAGTATGTAATTACTATATTATATTTACCACTTTTCATATATATTTACCTTTTATACATACATGCAAAATACATATTCCCATATATGTACGTACGATATATATACATATAGTAGTTGCAATTGATTTTCTTCCATTTTAAAAAAAAAGGAGGTTATATTACTACCATACGTACTTGCTATTCATTCTCTTTAAACAAATTCGCGCGAGTTTTGGGCTCACTTTGAGTGACTTTTATTGTTTTTAATTTGGTCGAATCGTACAAACTCGCGTTGTGTCTTCCGCCACCTTCCTTCCTATTTGTTTTTTTATATAACGACATACCAACAATGGAAGAAAGCCGCATGGAACAAGACGTTCCACAAGTAGAGGAGCCAAAGCCCGGAACTTCCTCAGTCGATGCCGCTAAGGTGTCGAAATATGACATCCCGAAATTCTGGGTACACCAGCCCGCTTCTTGGTTCTACCAAGCGGAAATTATGTTCCAATTGGCGGGCTGCAGGTCCGACAAAGCTAAGGTCTACAACGTCATGGCCGCATTGCCAGAAGAGGCGGTAACGGCAATGCGGCTTAGCACCGTAGACCACGCCACCTCCTCCTATGAGGAAATAAAACAGTACTTGTTCGAAAAATACGGAACCTCAGAGAAGCGCCGACTCGAGCAGCTGCTGTCTCTGCAAGAGCCTGGAGATCGGAAACCTTCCGAGTTCCTCCAGGCTCTTAAGGCACTAGCTGGCGGATCCACAGCGGTCAATGACGATCTTATCCGGAACCTGTGGGAGCGGAGGCTTCCACAGGCCGTCCAGGTCGCATTGGCCACTGCTGCAGATCAAACGTTAACCGGTCTGGCCGCCATTGCGGACAAGGTATGGGAGGTGCTTCCACACGGAGGCGCCTCATACACGTCCGCCGTCCGCGCAACTTCGGCCAACGCTGATCCAACATTGGTGTCGCTGCAAAGCGCCATCAATAAACTGACGGCCAGGCTAGACAATCTGGCCAGAAGCCTGCGTAATGCGAGAAGCCGAACACCTGCCAATCGGCAGGGCGGCCCTCGACAGCCCTCGGCCAATCGGCCACAAGGGGCCAATAAAGCCAGGGGTAGCTTGTGCTACTTTCACTACCGTTATGGTAGTGAAGCACGCCAGTGCAAGCCTCCCTGCAGTTTCGGTGGTGGTAAGGCCAAGTCGGCGAAGAAACCACCCACCCACCCTAAAAAAAAACTAAAGGGGCAGGGGGTCGACATGAGCGAGCATATAACCGGCCGCTCATATCGTTTATTCGTCAGAGACACCAACAATCGGATGGACTTTCTGATTGATTCGGGCTCTGACGTTTCAATTGTTCCCGCCAAGGCGTTCCCGGCCCATAACGGTAGCCCGAACGTCCTTCTGTACGCGGCCAACGGATCACTGATCCGAACTTTCGGCACTAAGTTGCTCGAACTTCAACTCGGCTTACGCCGACGATATGTTTACAACTTCATTATAGCCGACACCACTAAAGCCATTATCGGGGCGGACTTCTTAACGAAGTTCAAATTGTCCGTCGATTTTGAATATCGGCATTTAGTCGACAAGCGCACGAAGTTTCGAATTAACGTGTGCGCTACCATCGACTACAACCCCGAAACATTTCCATGCCGAGTTATTGGCATATACAAAGAGCTATTAACGAAGTACGCTTCGTTAACAAAACCGCCCAATTTTAACCTTCCGGTTAAACACAATGTGCAACACCACATTGTAACTAAAGGGCAATTACCTTTTGTCACCGCTCGGCGACTCCATCCGGAGAAACTGAAGGTGGCAAAGTTAGAGTTCGACCATATGGTCGAATTGGGGATTTGTCGACCTTCGTCGTCCCCCGCAGCATCTCCGCTTCATCTGGTCCCTAAACGGGACTCACATGATTGGAGGCCATGCGGCGACTACCGTCGCCTTAATGCTGTCACTGTGCCGGATAGATATCCGATCCCGCATATACAGAACTTCTCCGTGAATCTTCACGGCTGCACAATTTTTTCGAAGGTTGACTTGGTACGTGCATATCATCACATACCAATCGCCCCAGAAGACGTGCATTTTTCCAACATGCGAAGAATAGAAAAGTCCAGCTTGGTGTCAAATCTAATCCCGAGATCTTTGACAAAATTAACACGGGGGACACCCTCACTAGAAAATGAGTAGTTATAAATTATAGGATCACGTCGCCTACAAAAAGTCATGACTTCGCATTTACTAATATTAAGAACCAGGTTGTTGTTAGCACACCAGGAGTAAAAGGTGTCGAGGTCGACTTGCAAAAGTTTGCAGTCCTCCATACTCTTTACGCGACGGTACAATTTGATGTCATCAGCATAAATCAGGATTCTGCAGTGTCTTAGCAAGGTAACAATAGCATCAATAAAAAGAATAAAGAGGATAGGGCCAAGATGACTGCCTTGAGGGACGCCGGATGACGCCTCAATGGTCGCGGATTTGGATCCACGGAAAAGGACTTGGTAGGTCCTGTCAGCTAAGTAGGACTGGAACCATAATAGAAGGGCTTCAGGGAAACCTAACTTTTTTAGTTTAAAAAGCATAATGGAGTGGGAAAGCTTGTCAAATGCCTTACTGAAATCAGTGTAAACACAATCAGTTTGGCAACCGGAAACGAAGCCTTCAACAGCATGGGAAGTGAATTCAAGGAGATTGGTGGTAGTGGAACGAGCTGAAAGAAAACCATGTTGGTTTGTAGAAATAAGTTTTTTGCAGATGGGCACGATTGCAGAATAAATGATTGATTCAAAAAGCTTCGGTATGACAGACAGCTTGGCAATTGGTCTGTAATTCGATATTTCGTTCTTGCTACCACTTTTGTGAATAGGAATTATGAACGAATTCTTCCAAAGAGTAGGGAAGTACCCTTTATCCAGGGACTTTTGAAAAAGGGTTTTCAGTGGAGACTGGAGAACCTCCACACAGGATTTAAGGACAGCAGGAGGGATACCGTCAGGGCCGGAAGTGAAATCGTATGGGAGTTCATCAATATGTTTCATGATATCGTCAATGGAGATTGAGAGAGACAAACTAGTAGCCTCTCGGTGTAGAGTTATGTGACGAAAATTATTGTCATTAGGTTGAAAATTAGAAGGGGTGAAAGATTGATGAAATAATGAAGCAAACATGTTGCAAATCGAGGAAGACTCGCTACTTGACCAGTTAGTGTGCTGCATAGTCTTTGGGTAGTTATCAGCTTTTTTCTTGGAGTTGACAAATTTGAAGAAGTTTCTAGGATCAGTATAAACCTGGTCCCTCATGCTGCTGAGATATTCGCCATACAGAGCAGAAGAGAGTAAACGAAATCTGTTATAGCAATCAGTAAATGTAATAAGACTCGGAGAATCCTTCCTTTTTAAATAGGTCTTCCAGAGTCTATTTTTCTGATTCCTTAAATGCTTCAGCTCATTGTTGTACCAAGGTGGAGATGAACTGCGCAATTTTTGGGGCTCAAAAGGTACTCAAGAAGCAATAGCTTCATATAGTAAGGCGTAAAACCGTGCCACATCGACATCCAACTCATTTGAGGAAAGTAAGCTGTTGAAATCAATCAAGGCAAGCTTAGATGAGAGTTCATTAAAGTTAGCCTTCTTAAAGTTGAAGTAATGGGTTACCGCCTCCGGACAAGGATTGTTCTTTGAGTTGAAGCAGTAATTTAGCAAAAGAGGAGGGTGGTACTTGTCAACGGACGTCATGACTATTGGACTGGGTTCAACAATCATGTTTCCTGAGTCGGTAAAGAATACAAGATCCAACTGCCTCCCTAACACATTAGTCACACCACTCATTTGATTAAGGCCAAGTGAGAATAAGGAATTGAGAAAACAGGATTCCTTAGAATTAAAATTGCCTTCGGGGAGGTAGTTATCGTCAGCTTCATCAAATACCCACTGAATATTGGGTAAATTGAAGTCGCCAAGAAGAAGTAATTCATCACCAGTGTTTATCATATTCAGGCAATAATCAACACAGGAGATGAGAATATCATAGAGGCTTTTACCTCCATCGTCAAGTGTGCTTATCATATCTGGTGGGATATAGCAGCACAACAGGAAGAGTTTTGATTTTGAATAAGAAATCGTGAGAGCGACAAGCTCAATGTCCAAATGGTTAGAGAAACTAGGAAGCGAAATTGGGTTACAATTAAGGTGGCTGCGGCATGCAAGAAGTACGCCACCCCCGCGAGCTTCCGAGTCAGTGTGACGGTCCCTCCGAAAGACTTGGTAGGAGGAATCGAAGAGTTCAGCATTAAGAATGCCTTCGTGAAGCCAGGTTTCCGTGAACGCTATGACATCGAACCCGCCATCGATGCCTGAAGGATGTCGTTAGTTTTTGACCTTGTCCCCCTTACGTTTTGGTAGTAGAGGGAGAGGGTCTCAAGTTTTTTGACATCCTTTGTGTTATCGGAATGGAAACGTTTGAGTCATGTGCTCGAGTACGGGTACGCGGAACAAAGAGCTTGGTAAGAGCACCAGCAGGCCAGAAACCAGGATCTAAAAGAGTCTCGGCAATAACGGGCGGTGCAGACAAAACGAAAGAAGCAACAGGCTTGGAAGCCTTGTTGACTTTTGGGATATCATTAAAAGATTTAAGGGACGTTCCCATAACTCCGATTTCATCTCCAATAATTTATCTTCAAATGCCTACCTCGATCTCTTGTGCAGTAAGCTGACAAACCCTTCCCCTGTCTCCATTCTTCACCCCATTGATAATCACACCTCAGTGGACTGGTCTGTTTCGGACTTATTACATTTCCTCAAGGGAAAATCCTCCAAGTCAGCTCCTGGTCATGATCATATCACTTATAAGATGATCAAATGCCTTCCTCACAGTGGCATGGAAGCGCTGATTCTTTTTCTTAAAAATATCTTTTTGTCTGGACAACCTCTTACTGAGTGGTTCACCATCAAGGTTTTCCCACTGCTCAAAGGTGGCAAAAATCCCTCATTACTTACTAGTTACAGACCCATATCTTTAATTTGTGTACCAATAAAAATGATCAACTCCTTCATTAAAATCCACATTGAGCATATGATTGATCTAATAACCTGCTTCCTCTGCATTCCTTTGCCTACAGGAAAAGGCGTTCTGCATCATCTTGTCTGGGCGTCATCCAACAGTCCATTACTCATATGAAGCGTCATCATAAAGTTGTGGCCATGCTAACCCTGGATTTGGACAGTGCTTATGATAGGGTGGACCTGGGCATCTTATACATCACTTTACTTACCGCCAATATTCCTCTGATTTACATCAATTGGATTATCAACTTCTTCAAAAACAGAACCTTATCCCTTTCTGACAGCACCATTGTTGCACCTGGTGGACTCCCCCAAGGAGGCTCTCTCAGTCCTCTTCTTTTCAATCTTTACTCCTCTGGACTACATGACGTGGCAAAGTGGGATGTCAATATCTTCCAATTTGCAGATGATTTTTGCTTTATTGCTGCTGGTGACTCTAATCTTATTGTGGAATCTAAACTTCAATTGGCACTACATGAATTCTCTTCAATTGCAAATAAAATTAAACTTTCTATCAACTTCTCCAAATCCAAAGCCTTATTCTTCAGTAATAAAAAACAAATCAACTTGTCAGTTGACAACTTCACAATCTCTTGCGTCTCTAACCTTAGATTTGTTGGTTGGACGTTCACACGCAATCTTAAGAGCAAACTACAACTAAATGAAGCTCTTGCTGCCATGGACTCCAACCATAGAATCATTTCCATCCTTAGTAAAAAGAAACTTGGTGCTGCACCGTCGATTTCCATGCTCCTATTTCGTGTCCTCATTAGATCCAAATTAGAGTACGCCAGGGCACTCTCCTTTCATGAGTCCCAGTCCCTTGAAAAAAGAATAGGTACCATCATCAACAACTTTCTTAGAAAATGTCTGGGTCTCACCAGGTCGACCCCTAATCACGTTTTGTATGCCCTTGCTCATGAACTGCCTACAGATCTCAGAGCTGAATTTATCACAGCCAAAGAATTAGCCAGAATTCTTCGTTTCATTCTAACTTTCCCAAATTCTCTGGATCTCTCTTCTCCGTCTTCCCGCTTTGAAAAAATTCTTGTCAAATATAGAGAGTTATTTGACATCTTCAATACAGAATCTATATGTACCACTACAACCTCGAATTTATCGTGTAGTGACCGCGTAAACTTATTTACCAAGTTTACGCAAAGTCACACCACAGCCTCCCACACAATAAACACGATCAGTCGGAACACTCCTTACCGTGTTCCGTTCCGTCCCCATCGTGTTATCGACTGCCCAATTCCCGGCATCTCTCTCTACTTACGCCCTCGTGTCCTGACACAGTCGGTTCGACCCAAAAAACAGAATATAAATCTATATATATATATATATATATATATATATATATATATATTCTTGTCAAATATAGAGAGTTATTTGACATCTTCAATACAGAATCTATATGTACCACTACAACCTCGAATTTATCGTGTAGTGACCGCGTAAACTTATTTACCAAGTTTACGCAAAGTCACACCACAGCCTCCCACACAATAAACACGATCAGTCGGAACACTCCTTACCGTGTTCCGTTCCGTCCCCATCGTGTTATCGACTGCCCAATTCCCGGCATCTCTCTCTACTTACGCCCTCGTGTCCTGACACAGTCGGTTCGACCCAAAAAACAGAATATAAATCTATATATATATATATATATATATATATATATATATATATATATATATATATATATATATCCTCACCTTGTATCTACACCTTGTCGTGGTGGTGAGGCTTGTGGTTAACTAAGATAGATACACGAAATCCCAAGGTGGAAACAATCGTGCTGAGGGGATGTATGGTACTGCGTCAGTGTACCGCTAACGATGAACTCCGAATACCTGGCGTCCTTCGGTTTCAATGTAGCCTTCCCGTGGTAATGCGGAGCTCTGCCATGGGTGACTGTTCTTTCTCGCGCAACTCGTGGGATTCAAAATAGAGAAACCAACAAAACCAAACGAGGTTGGAGCACCTCCCAAAGCTCCAAACGCAGCTAGGGCTTTTATAGTCCAACAAAGGGCGACTCCGGAAGATGGAACTTCCATCCAAAGGAGCAGAAAGACGGTGAGAACACCACCAGCTAAGAGTGTTAAGGACCCGGAACATCCAGGTCCTGAGCAACAAAGTGCGACTCCCCAAGAAGGAAACCAAAAGAATTCCATCCCAAGGAGCAGCAAGACGGCGAGGACACCGCCGACAAAGAGCACCAACGGCCTAGAGCACCTTGGGTCAGCGGAAAATGGCGAAGTGAGGGTGAGCACTCCGGCGACCACAGCGGAGGAGGCTCAATCATCCCCTTTTGATAAATTAGGGGTTATGATAAGAGACCTCATGGAGTATGTCGACGCAAAGAAAAACGTCGAGCACGCCATAAAGGAGAAAATTAGGCGGGTTAGGTCTACCTACCTCAAGGCCAAGGAAGAAATAACTACCCAGCAGAGGGCGAAAGAGCTGAAGGATACGTCGGCTCAAACAGAAGTTTCACCGCACAAAAAAGAGAGCCGTTCAACCGGGGATGCTGTAGAGAAACGGCCCCAAGAAAAGAGCAAAGAGCCGCGGCCGCGCAAGCGCCGTAGAGAGCTCAACGAGGAGGTGCAGCTGCAGCAGCACACCCCCAAGAGAAAAAAGGGAAAGACTCCCGACGCAGTGGCCGAGCCAGCCCCGTTGCAGGCGTCACGCCCGGTTGAATGCGAGAGTGGGAACCGGGAAAGCTCTGCCTGGAAGAAGGTGGAAAGAAAAAAGAGGAAGAAAAAGAAAAGAAGACTGAAAGAGGCCAACAAGCTGAGGCAAAGGACCCGGTCGGATGCGATTATCATCACGACCAAAGGGGAAGCAACGTACGCGGAGATCCTTCGCAAGGTGAGGACAGATGCCTCCCTGGCGGAACTGGGAAACAGCGTAAATAGAGTTAGGAGAACGCAAAAGGGCGATCTCCTGCTAGAGCTAAAGAGGGGAGATGCTAAGACCGGGGACTTAGAACAGAAGGTTAAAGCATCGATTAACGGGGTGGCCGAAGTGAGAGCCAGTACAAATACGGTAGTGATCGAGTGTAGAGACTTGGACGAGATCACAACCAAGGAAGAGGTGTGCGAAGCACTGAGGACCCAGCTAGGTCTGACGGTCGAGGAAAAGGATGTCCTCAGGCTAAGAGAGTCGTGGGGGGGCACTCAGACGGCGTTTATAAGCCTGCCTGTTGAAGCTGCGAAGAAGGCTATCGCAGCAGGTAAAGTTCGAGTCGGCTGGGTGGTATGCCGAATGCGGGAGCGGGTATCGCTTAAACCGTGCTTCAAATGCATGAAGTTCGGTCACATAGCGAAAAACTGCAGCAGCAGCCAGGATAGAGGAAGGCTGTGCCGAGGCTGCGGAAAAGAGGGTCACAAAGTAAAGGAGTGTGACCAAGCTGCCAAATGCCTAATTTGTAGCGAGGTAGAGGGCAGGGATAGTGGGCACGTGACCGGAGGTAGTAGATGTCCGGCGTACAAGGAGGCACTAAAAAGCAAGCGAAGATAAGGTTCATACAGATTAACTTGAACCACTGTCAAGCGGCACAAGATCTGCTGGCACAGACAGTCTACGAGGAGAAAATCGACGTCGCAATCGTCTGCGAGCAGTATAGAAACCTGCACAGCGGCGTCTGGATAAACGATAGCAGCGGCACGTCAGCGATATGGACGTGTGGGAGCCGAGCCATGGAAGATACCATGAGAAGCCCAGAGAATGGCTTCACGCGGGCAAAAGTAGGCGGAATACACGTCTACAGCTGCTATGCGGCGCCAAGCCTGACACTAGACGATTACGAGTCGATGCTGGAAAGGTTAGCCGCCGACGCGAGTCGCCATCACCCGGTAATACTAGCGGGTGATTTCAATGCTTGGGCTGTCGAATGGGGCAGTCGACAAACGAATGCAAGAGGGCGCATACTTCTAGAAGTATTCTCGCGACTTAACGTAGTGTTAGTCAACACTGGAGGCGAAAACACCTTCCAAAGGGGTGGGAGATCGTCTGTGATCGACATCACTTACGTGAGCGATTCAGTGGCCAAGGACCTACAGTGGCGGGTGAGCGATTTGTACACGCACAGCGATCACCAAGCCATCATCTTCGAGGTAGGCCAGGGTATAGGAAAGAGGAATCCTAGGTACGGAACGGCTAGAGGATGGGCCGTTAAGAAACTCGACACAGAGGTGTTCGAGGAAGTATTTCTGCATGATGCGAGGTCGGCAGGAGGTGCCAGGGAAGGGGCAGAGGAAATAGAAGAATCAGTGAAACGGGCATGTGACGCATCCATGCCACGGCGCGCCGGCAATCGTAGGCTTTCACCAAACTTCTGGTGGAACGCCGAGATCGATGAATGCCGAAGGATCTGCCTGAAAGCGAGAAGGAGAACTCAGAGAAGCCGGAACCGTCCAGACTTCGATGAACTCCTTCAGAGGTATAAGGAAGCGAGAAAAATGCTGAACAAGGCCATCGCTAGAAGTAAATCCGAGCACTTCAAAAAGTTGTGCAGAGAAGCAGACTCGGACCCCTGGGGTGGAGCCTATAAAATGGTTATGTCAGCGGTCAAGGGCAAACGCTCTCCGCCGATCACCTGCCCCGCGCTGCTCCAGAGTATTGTGTATGTCCTGTTTCCACAGAACGTACGCACGGTCGATCTACCCACCCTCCAGGTGGACCCAGAAGAGATACCTGCGGTGACCGCAGATGAGATTCTGGAGGCTGCAAAAAAGGTAGCCATCAATAAGGCCCCTGGCATGGATGGCATACCAAACAAAGCGGCGAAGCTAGCAGCTTCAATAGCGCCAGACAGGTTCGCTGAAGTCTTCACAGCGTGCCTGAGAGAGGGGATCTTCCCGGAGCGATGGAAACAGCAGAAACTCGTGCTCCTACCGAAGCCGAACAAGCCTTTAGGGGACCCATCGTCCTACAGACCGATATGCCTCCTTAGTTGTATAGGCAAACTTTTCGAGCGGGTGATCTGTAACAGGATTCTCCCTAGCGTCGAAAGGGTAGGTGGCCTGTCGGACAAGCAATTCGGCTTTAGAAAGGCAAGGTCGACGACTGATGCAGTCAATATGGTGGTGGGCATAGCAAGAGCCGCCATAGAGAAAAATCACTGCTGCGCATTGATAACCCTCGACGTAAAAAATGCTTTCAACTCTGCGAGGTGGAGCAAAATAGTTGAGGCGTTGATCAAGCTAGGCACACCAAAGTACCTAGTGCGTGTAGTGGCCGACTACCTCCAGGGTAGGTCGCTTCATTGTGATTCGGATGATGGTCCTAAAGTGTTCGGGACAACATGCGGTGTCCCGCAAGGTTCCGTCCTGGGCCCTCTCCTATGGATCGCAATGTACAATGATGTGTTGGGGCTTCGTCTTCCAAAGGAAGCAGTGGCGATCGGGTTTGCAGATGATATCGGGGTAGTTGTCGAAGGAAAACACCCAGATGACATCGAATTGTACGCAAACGAAGCGATCTGGGAAATTAAAGCGTGGTTAGAACGCGCGGGGTTGAAGCTTGCTGAGCACAAAACGGAAGTAGTGCTGATCAGCAAGCGACGAAAGCCAGTATCCGTGAGGATCAAGGTAGGGGAACAGATCATCCACTCACAGCCCGCACTAAGGTACCTGGGAGTGATGATCGACCGGAGGCTAAACTTCAAAGCGCACTTGGAGGGCACGGCAGACAAAGCGTCTGCGATTTGTGCAGCACTCGCAAGAATGCTGCCCAATGTTGGGGGCCCTAGACCGAGTCGCCGCCTCCTTTTGGGGAGGGTGGTCAGCTCAGTCCTGTTATACGCAGCGCCAGTGTGGGCAGCAGCGTTAAACAGGACTGCAAATAGCAGAAAATGGAGGGGTGCTTATAGGCTAAGTGCACTACGCGCTTGCTGCGCGTACAGGACCACGTCCGACGATGCGGCGTGCGTGATAGCGGGGATGATTCCTGTGGATATTCTGGCGAGGGAGGGCATGCGTCTCTATGACCCAGAATATGGTGGAGGGGAGCCAAGAAGGGTGCGGCGGCAGATGGCGCGCTGCGAGTCTTTAAGGGAATGGCAGGCGAAGTGGGACGAGTCTGTTAAGGGTCGCTGGACCCACAGACTTATCCCTAATGTGGAAATATGGGCTACGAGGGAGCGTGGGGAAGTAAGTTACGACCTCACGCAGTTCCTGAGCGGACATGGGGGGTATAGGAAATACCTCCACCGCTTTGGGCACGATGATTCACCGTTGTGTCCGGTGTGCCCAGCGACGGAGGAAGACGCAGAACACGTCTTCTTTACCTGCTCGAGATTCGCCGAGGAAAGGGCGAAACTAGAAGAAAGGGTCGAGGAGCCACTAACGCCCGAAAACATCCTAGACCATATGATGAGGTCTGAGGAAATGTGGAGGGACGTGGAAGCAACCCTCAAGACCATTCACAGAAAGCTAAGGCAAGAAGAAGCCGTAAGAAATAGAGAAAGGCACAGAAATGCCGCGAGCAGAAGCAGCTGAATGAAGCTGAGCGACCCCCGCGATGTAATGCTTATTAGCCAGTCCCGCGGGGGTGGATCACGTCGGAGGGGCTTTTTTAGTTCTCATGTTCATAGACCCATATATGCGTATGTGCACTTATGTGTCCATATGTGTGTATGTGTGGATTTACGTGAAACATAACCGTCATGCGGGATCGGCCAGTAAGGGGCACTTGAGTCATGCCGGTAGCGAATGCTTTTTTACCCCCAGGAAAAAAAAAAAAAAAAATATATATATATATATATATATATATATATATATATATATATATATACCGTATCCATTTTATCACAAATAACAATATAATAAGTGACAACAATTAAAAACAGTGTTCTTTATATGTAATATATAATAATAATAATTATAATAAGAACAAGTGTTTTTTAATTATCGTCACCTCATGGTGCTACGGTGAACAACATTGGTGACTCCGATCGCGAAACACGCGGGAAAAAAATAGTGCACAAACAAAAATCCAAGTGAAACAATTAGAGCAAAAAAAATAATTTATTTTTCTCTACTACCATTGGCCCTCTTCATTTACTTCATTTATTTGGATGCGCCATCGACGTAATTCATCGAAGAATATTTAGCCGCTTAACGCAACAACATATGCAAAAAAAAACAACCAGGAAACAGGAATAAATAACAGATAATTTACTTTTTTTCTTAAAAATATTATAAATATAGGTTTTTGCATATCATTGCAGAGAATAAGTGAACTAAATTCATTGAACTTATATTAGTAAACCCATATATTAGGAAGTTATCTCGCAAGGCATACATATAATAACATTAATAGTGATACGAACACAAATCAACATAATTTAACATTAAAAAATAAAGGTTGACATTGAACATAGTTTCTATAGTGAGAAATTTCAAGGGCAATTTCAATTTCAATTACCGCTAGATAAGACACGGAATATAAAATCGTGACGTAGATGTAAAGTCATTACATTGACTTGTGTACAAAGAAGCTTTGTTTAATCTGCACAAAAGAAATCTGCTGTTTGCTGTCAAAATAATTCTTATATCGCATCGTACTTGGAAAAGTACAAAGAGGTCCAGAATACATTGAAGGAGAGCGAACACCAGATTTGGTCTATTTAAAATACATTTGTTTTAAATAAAATCGCAGAGGCGTTCTACTATGATATAAATTTTCGATTAAATTTACTAAGAACTAAGAATTAATTGTACTGTATTGCAAAGAAATTCATAGTACTTCACTATCTTGTTTACATATATGTATATAAATATTATTACATTTATTTTTTTATATATACAATACAAATTACATTTATCTTATTTACATATACATATCACTATATTTACTACATTTTTTATATACAAATTACTATATTTCATTTATCTTGGTTACATATATATATTACTATATTTACTATATTTTTTTATATACAAATTACTTTATTACATTCATCTTGTTTACACATAAATATTATTACATTTGCTATATTTTTTTCTCACATACAAAGCACTAGTAGTATGTAATTACTATATTATATTTACCACTTTTCATATATATTTACCTTTTATACATACATGCAAAATACATATTCCCATATATGTACGTACGATATATATACATATAGTAGTTGCAATTGATTTTCTTCCATTTTAAAAAAAAAGGAGGTTATATTACTACCATACGTACTTGCTATTCATTCTCTTTAAACAAATTCGCGCGAGTTTTGGGCTCACTTTGAGTGACTTTTATTGTTTTTAATTTGGTCGAATCGTACAAACTCGCGTTGTGTCTTCCGCCACCTTCCTTCCTATTTGTTTTTTTATATAACGACATACCAACAATGGAAGAAAGCCGCATGGAACAAGACGTTCCACAAGTAGAGGAGCCAAAGCCCGGAACTTCCTCAGTCGATGCCGCTAAGGTGTCGAAATATGACATCCCGAAATTCTGGGTACACCAGCCCGCTTCTTGGTTCTACCAAGCGGAAATTATGTTCCAATTGGCGGGCTGCAGGTCCGACAAAGCTAAGGTCTACAACGTCATGGCCGCATTGCCAGAAGAGGCGGTAACGGCAATGCGGCTTAGCACCGTAGACCACGCCACCTCCTCCTATGAGGAAATAAAACAGTACTTGCTCGAAAAATACGGAACCTCAGAGAAGCGCCGACTCGAGCAGCTGCTGTCTCTGCAAGAGCCTGGAGATCGGAAACCTTCCGAGTTCCTCCAGGCTCTTAAGGCACTAGCTGGCGGATCCACAGCGGTCAATGACGATCTTATCCGGAACCTGTGGGAGCGGAGGCTTCCACAGGCCGTCCAGGTCGCATTGGCCACTGCTGCAGATCAAACGTTAACCGGTCTGGCCGCCATTGCGGACAAGGTATGGGAGGTGCTTCCACACGGAGGCGCCTCATACACGTCCGCCGTCCGCGCAACTTCGGCCAACGCTGATCCAACATTGGTGTCGCTGCAAAGCGCCATCAATAAACTGACGGCCAGGCTAGACAATCTGGCCAGAAGCCCGCGTAATGCGAGAAGCCGAACACCTGCCAATCGGCAGGGCGGCCCTCGACAGCCCTCGGCCAATCGGCCACAAGGGGCCAATAAAGCCAGGGGTAGCTTGTGCTACTTTCACTACCGTTATGGTAGTGAAGCACGCCAGTGCAAGCCTCCCTGCAGTTTCGGTGGTGGTAAGGCCAAGTCGGCGAAGAAACCACCCACCCACCCTAAAAAAAAACTAAAGGGGCAGGGGGTCGACATGAGCGAGCATATAACCGGCCGCTCATATCGTTTATTCGTCAGAGACACCAACAATCGGATGGACTTTCTGATTGATTCGGGCTCTGACGTTTCAATTGTTCCCGCCAAGGCGTTCCCGGCCCATAACGGTAGCCCGAACGTCCTTCTGTACGCGGCCAACGGATCACTGATCCGAACTTTCGGCACTAAGTTGCTCGAACTTCAACTCGGCTTACGCCGACGATATGTTTACAACTTCATTATAGCCGACACCACTAAAGCCATTATCGGGGCGGACTTCTTAACGAAGTTCAAATTGTCCGTCGATTTTGAATATCGGCATTTAGTCGACAAGCGCACGAAGTTTCGAATTAACGTGTGCGCTACCATCGACTACAACCCCGAAACATTTCCATGCCGAGTTATTGGCATATACAAAGAGCTATTAACGAAGTACGCTTCGTTAACAAAACCGCCCAATTTTAACCTTCCGGTTAAACACAATGTGCAACACCACATTGTAACTAAAGGGCAATTACCTTTTGTCACCGCTCGGCGACTCCATCCGGAGAAACTGAAGGTGGCAAAGTTAGAGTTCGACCATATGGTCGAATTGGGGATTTGTCGACCTTCGTCGTCCCCCGCAGCATCTCCGCTTCATCTGGTCCCTAAACGGGACTCACATGATTGGAGGCCATGCGGCGACTACCGTCGCCTTAATGCTGTCACTGTGCCGGATAGATATCCGATCCCGCATATACAGAACTTCTCCGTGAATCTTCACGGCTGCACAATTTTTTCGAAGGTTGACTTGGTACGTGCATATCATCACATACCAATCGCCCCAGAAGACGTGCATAAGACTGCACTCATTACGCCATTCGGCCTATATGAGTTTACACGTATGCCATTCGATTTACGGAATGCAGCACAAACCTTTCAAAGGTTCATAAATGAAGTTACGAGAGATCTCGACTTCGTTTATGTATACTTGGACGATATACTTATTGCCAGTAAAACCGAGGATGAGCATATCGTTCACCTCGAAGAGCTCTTTAAACGCCTCGATAGCTTCGGTTTAACCATTAAGCTAGAGAAATGCGTTTTTGGTGCAACAGAGATTAAGTTTCTAAGCCACCGCATCACAAAGGATGGAATACTTCCATCCTCCGATCGGGTTCAGGCTATCGTTGATCTCGCACCTCCAACTTCTGTCAAATCGATCCGGAAGTTTTTGGGAATGGTGAATTTCTATCACCGATTTATCCCAAAATTGGCTGAACAGTTGGTGCCTATAAACGAGTATTTGAGAGACCTTCTCAACCGCTCACGTGCCAATAAAGTTTTTGACTGGCCAGCAGAATGTCAGGCGGCATTCCTCAAGGTGAAAACCTCGATGGCTGAAGCAAATCTGCTGAACCATCCAATCGAGGATGCAAAATACAGTCTTACGACTGACGCCTCTGATTATGCAATCGGAGGCGTTTTGGAACAATTCAACGGTCATCGGTGGCAACCTCTAGCTTTTTATTCCAAAAAGCTGTCACCAACAGAACGGAAGTACTCTGCATTCGATCGCGAACTCCTCGCAATCTATGCAGCGATCAAACACTTCCGTTACTTCGTTGAAGGACGCAATTTCGTGGTCTATACTGATCACAAACCACTGGTTCGCGCCCTTCACACAAAGACCGAACGATCCCCTCGACAGACCAGACATTTGGGTCTAATCTCTCAGTTTACCACAGACATCAGACATGTGTCGGGTAAACAAAACGTTGTCGCGGACTACTTGTCACGCTCACTAGCAACCGACAACGTCGACTCGGTCACCTTCGACCTGCCTACACTGGCTCAGGCTCAACAAGGTGACACAGAGTTGAAGTCTCTACAAGAGCACCCCAGCAACGGCTCACGGGTAAAATTAGTCCTCACACCAATACCATTTACCGCCCATCAGGTGTGGTGTGAAAATAGTTTAGGCATTCCTAGGCCTTACATACCCATTTCCTTACGGAGACTAGCGTTCAACTCCGAACATAGTCTCTCTCATCCTGGTATCCGCGCTACAAGACGAGCCGTTACCAAGAAATACTTCTGGCCATCGATCAATAAAGACTGCAATGAGTGGTCTCGATCATGCCTAGGTTGCCAAAAGTCCAAAGTTTCACGACATACCAAATCTCCATTGGAGGCTTTCAAACTTCCAAACAATAGATTTGACCATATCCATATGGATGTAGTGGGACCCCTACCCCCATCTCGTGGATACTCTTATATCTTAACGATAGTCGATAGATTCACGCGATGGCCTGAAGCATACCCAATTCGGGATATCTCCGCTTCAACAGTGGCAAAGAAATTCGTCACTGAATTTGTCCCACGATTCGGCGTACCACTCGAGATCACAACCGATCAAGGTACGCAGTTCGAATCGAAACTGTTCAATGAAGTTGCCAAATTATTCGGCACTCATCGAATCCGGACCACCGCCTACCACCCGCAAGCAAACGGGATGGTTGAACGGTTCCACAGGCAACTAAAAGCAGCCTTAATGGCAAGGGACAACACTACTCATTGGAGTGAAGACTTGCCCTTTGTCATGTTAGGCATACACACGGCAATTAAGACCGACTTACAATGCTCACCAGCCGAGCTCGTATACGGTCAGAATCTGAGACTTCCCAATTCGATTTCTATCCCAACGGATGAGAATCCAATTGAAGAATCAGAATTCCTCTCTCGCCTTCGTTCTCACATGCAGAACATTAAGGCAATACATCCTCGGCAGCCCGTCCAAAAGGATGTCTACGTGCCAGAAGCCCTGGAGAACGACGACTACGTTTTCATACGAGTCGACAGAGTTCGAAAACCTTTCGAACCTCCATACGAGGGCCCATATGAAGTAATCAAACGATTACGAAAACACTTCGTCGTCAAATTGAACGGCACAACCAAGTCAATATCCATTGACAGGCTAAAGCCAGCCTTCGGTTGTGACCGCGACAACGAAGCTAAGCCGTCTAAAGCGGTAACATTTCGTTAACGCTACGCTGGGGGGGGGAGTATGTAGTGACCGCGTAAACTTATTTACCAAGTTTACGCAAAGTCACACCACAGCCTCCCACACAATAAACACGATCACTCGGAACACTCCTTACCGTGTTCCGTTCCGTCCCCATCGTGTTATCGACTGCCCAATTTCCGGCATCTCTCTCTACTTACGCCCTCGTGTCCTGACACAGTCGGTTCGACCCAAAAAACAGAATATAAATCTATATATATATATATATACCGTATCCATTTTATCACAAATAACAATATAATAAGTGACAACAATTAAAAACAGTGTTCTTTATATGTAATATATAATAATAATAATTATAATAAGAACAAGTGTTTTTTAATTATCATCACCTCATGGTGCTACGGTGAACAACAATCGTTTGATTTTTCCATTTTAAATGGTTTGGGTAAGAAATCCCAGATACCCATCCCTGTGATTCATAAACTAATGAATGTGAAGAGAGAAACCCTTAATAGAGACACTCTTATCGTTGCCACTGATGCGTCCATCAAAAACAATACTGTAGGTATTGGCATTCATTTCCAAAATTTCTTAGAAGACGCAATGTATAGATCCTTCTGGCTTATGTCCACCCTGTCGGCCGAACTGTCTGCAATCGACTTAGCTCTTAAAACCATAACCATACCTGTCTCAAAGATGTGACAATCATCACTGACAGCTTTAACAGCTGCCTCACTTTAAAAGAAAAACATCAATCCTCCCACCTCACAAACTCTATTTGCAATTCGGCCAACAAATTCAACAGTGTCAAGCTTCTGTGGGTACCTTCACACTGCAAGATACCTGAAAATGAATTAGCTGACACACTTGCCGGACGTGCCATCTCCGAGGGCGAGATTTTTCGGCACGGTCTCTCTTACGAAGATCTCACACTTAACATCAAATCAAAAGTACTTCTAGAGTGGAACAGAAGATACCAGGCTCTCTCTACCAACAAAGGCAGATTCTTCGCCAGTATCTTTCCTTCACTACCTTCCACTCCATGGTTCTCCAAGATATCTCTTTCCCCAAAGATCTTCCGTATGATAAGTAGGATTCTTACCGGCCACACTTATGATGATGTCAGACTTACCTCATGGTGGATCGAAAATAATTCACTATGCTCCATCTGTAACTCTAATAATGACGCACAACATATTATTCTAAGATGTAATAAATTCCAAGTCTTCAGATCAAAATACCCTCTCCTTATTAATGCAAATAACCTTATTTCAATCCTTTCCCCTTTTGACTTGACTAATATTGCTGCATTGGCCGGCTTCTTGTCGGAGGCAGGTATTTCCATTTAATAATGTTTTTAATTTCCAGATGTTTTGACTATAATACATATCCTCGACGTGGATTACTTATCCTAAATCAATAACTACTCTCCTCTTGGTCAGTGTGAGACTTGTCATTAGCTCCTATGTACCTGGCACCGTTCTTATTCTTAATAATTTTGTAATGCACAATCAATTAGCTCTGATCACCCACTTGTTATATTAGCCTTAAGTATTCATCATCTTTCATCAGCTTTGGATCGTCATCACAGGTCTTTTTTCAGAGAGAGAGTCATCTATAATCCAATACAAGTTTTTTGGTCTATATAGCCGCAAGGCTGGACCAGTAAGAAACCCTGTGGTCAGGGTTCGCTAGCTTAAGCTAGTAAATTGCCAAACTACAACAACAACAACAACAATTTTATTACTTTTAACTACACATAGATAACATGTTATTAGTTCGTTAGTGATTTAATTAAGAAAAATGAAAAAAAAAAAATTAAGTGTTTTTTAGGAGTGTTAATTGTATAGTGATAATTTTTTTATTACATTCGTTGTGTGTTTTCGTGTTCATTTCAGAAAAAATGTTGAATATATAATGTTTTGTGCGGTGATAGAACTAAAACTGAATTTAAAGTGATTAATACGTATATTATGAAATTATTCCCAAAAATATAAGTGCAGAAAACCCTTTTCTTGTTCACTTTTCCTTTCACACTTTTCTGTACTTAAAGTTAAATAATAATTCCATAATATATATTCCTCACCTTAAAATCACTTTTAATTCTATCACCGCACAAAACATTATATATTCAACATTTTTTCCTAAATGAACATGAAAACACACCACGAATGTAATAAAAAAATTATCACGATACAATTAACACTCTTAAAAGACACTTAATCACTATTTTTTTTTTTTGTCATTTTTCTTAATTAAATCACTAATGAACTAATCACATCTTATCTATGTGCAGTTAAAAGTAATAAAATTCAATAATTTACCACCTTTTTCTTCAAAAATATAATGAAAACAGCCCCGAACGTACTCTGCGCCATTAAATTCTAAGCAAATGTCAAATTTTGGGACCGTTCTCAGCTAACCTAAAATCACTAACTAACCTAAAATCACTTATTCACTAATATTTTATAATTAAAGCACTATACCACTAAATCACTAATCATTGGTAATCCTTTCCAATTTTTGCAGTACAAAGTTATAAAATACAATGTTTTATTCACTTTTTACTGCAAAAATAAACACAAAAATTCTGCGCGTACGGCTTCCGCGCCATGTTACTCCGGTGTGCGGTGACTTTTGTGCCTGAGACCAACACCACGAAAAATTCAACTACGAGGCCTGTAGCTGAGAGGGTCTTGATACAGTTAATTAATCTTTATATGGGTTGAGCAGAGCTTTTAAATACATGTAAAACTCCTGCTCAACCAAGTCAGTTTATCCATCGTAATAAGCATAATTTTACTATAATTATACGAAATATTTATCATTCCTAAATTTAAAATAAATTAAAAGAATTGCTGGAAAAATTTCTTTTAAAGATATGAGCATTTTCATTCATAAATCGAGAGTTCTCCGCAGCCGCAAGCAACATAACCTCCCCAAGCAGAAGCGCGTATGCGACTGGCGGAAAATGTCAACAATCAAGTAATCAAAGTGATAAAAATACAAATTTCGTATTTTTTAGTAGAAATTGTTACAAATTATTTCTGTAGTATATGTGTAAAATAGAAAAACCTTAAAATAAAAAAATATATAAAAAGGGTGTTTTTCAGTCATAATTTGTAAATTTTTTCAAGTCCCAGAAAGATATATGTACCTCCCTTTGTCAATACGTAGTCGCTACTGATTACATGACAGCAAGTGATTTGATAGGAGTAGTTAAATGAAGCTTTTGTCTGAGCTTTTAAACATTTTTAAGAGCTTAGCTGGGGAACATGCGCGGGATGTCACGACGCGACGTTTGAAAACAACTATAGATAGATGGCATCTTTTTTTGACAACGAAAAACTTTCATAGCCCACTCCTTATGGCGAGCATTGTGTTCCAGCTATTAACGTAAGTATTCATTCACGGATACATTTCTTGATTAGGTTTAATTTGGTTGAAATTATGTTTACTAAAGTACTTGGCTTTCATTGCGAAGTTATCTGTTGAATCATTGTGTTTGTCTCCTATTTCCATGAGTCTGATGCGCACGTTTTGGAATGATGGAAAACCCTTCTGCGTGTTAAAAGTTGCTTGCACATCTTTATAATTTTCATCCAAAATATCCTGCAACACAACTGATAATAAGATCATCGTCTAATTTTGAATCAAGCTCAGTCAAGCGATTAACAATCAGGTCAAATCCTCTCAAGTATTCATCCATTGTTTGAGTTGAGTTCATACGTGTGTTCTGTAATTTTCTAAATTCTTCGGCTAATGCTTTTTCTATCGTAGCTGCATTCTAAAAAGTCCCAAATTTTTTTTTGAAGTTTTGAACTTTTTTACCAATGCCACAATTGCGGGCTCCATAGCAATTAGCAGCTCACTTCGCGCATCCATATCCTTGTCTATGGTATGGTCTATGGTATACGACTGTTGAGATTAGAATTGGACATCCTTAAATTATAAAATAATTAAATAGATTTTCCCTAAATTTTAATCCTTACTAATATTATAAATGCGATAGTAACTCTGTCTGTCTGTCTGTCTGTTACGCTTTCACGCCTAAACCACTGGACCGATTTTGATGAAATTTGCCACAGACATAGTTTAGACTCTGGAGACGGACATAGGCTACTTTTTATGCAGAAAAAAAGGGTTGAAGGGGGTGAAATGGGGTTTAATAAGTTGTAAGGGGATTTTTTTTACTTTTTTTTCTATTGAATAAAAAGTAACTGACTGAAAGACAACGCATAACCTAAGCCGCTAGAGCTAAACGGATGAAATTTTGACAGTGAATCCATAGCGATTTTTCGAAATTCATCCCCTTAGGGGGTGAAGTGGGGTCAACTCAAAACCGCTGGAGCTATAGGGCTGAAATTTCGACAGTGCATCCCTATAATGACGTGGACATCCACTAAGAGGCGATTACTCGAAATTCATCACCTAAGGGGGTGAAATGGGGTTAACCCAAACTTCTGAATCTGATGGGCTGAAATTTTGACAGTGCATCCCTATAATCACGTAGAAATGAATGACTCGAAATTCACTTGATTTAATATTCATTTGTGATTGCTTCGTAATTTCTTGCACTCAAGTAAATGGGCGAACAAACTTAACGAACGTTCATCAAACCCTAAAATGTCACTTCTCTTGATGACATATACATGCCAATCTGTGCTTCGAAACTTGCAGATTTGTTGAGAGGAGGTGATATACGCAGCAATTTGTTTACCATATTTATAAAAAAATGCACTATAATAAACCCTTTTTAGGGATAATAACAGCGGACTTTTTTGTTTGTTTTTTTTAAGGAAAACATTGCACATAATAAACAGTTTTTATTTAAAGGCGTTGCAAGGCACGCGGGTTTTATGCTAGTTTACTATATATCTATGCAGAATCCTGAACATGTGGGCCCATAACCTGTTAGGATAGGTTTTGGGATGAGGCGGAAAAAAGAGATTAAGTTTCATTTTATTAATATTTATTAATGCAATATGACAGGCAAGAAGAAGATAGAGAGAAATTCAAATTAATGGTTATTACATTTATATAGGGTTGCCATATATCTAACACTATATATCATCGCATGCGGATGTGGTGTTAAATGGCTAATGTTAAAAATGTCCAGTGTTACAAATCTCCTAATGAAAATTATATAATTAAACTATAAGTACTAATTTTGTGGCACAATTTAAACACTCCAACAAGATTCACCGTGTAGCCCTGAGCTTAAGGAAGTGCAAATTAACAAATTTATTTATACAGGGTACAAGACAACGCTAAAAATTAGAAAATGATTTTGCAATTCATTCTCATATGAAACGTACGCCATCTGTTTGTTACATTTAATTCCCATATGGATAATTCCATGTCAAATCGGACAAAAAAATGACGACTATTTTTTATATCGGTAAAAGTATTTTTTTTTTCGTTAGTTCACATCCCAAATCTACCAGAAATGACGTTGTTTTAACGAAATTGTTGTATTAACGCTGAAAATTAATTAATAACAAATTATATCAAAAATCACATATGGATCATTCCATGTCAAACCGAACGCTTAATAATAAATGATGATTCCGATGTTTTTGAAATTCGGCAGGCACATTCTACACATGAAATAATGAAAAGCGTGTTTCGCGAAAAAAATTGGGATTTTTTTTTCAGAAGATATAGATGGTTGTAAGTTGCAAGAAATATCAAAAAACGACGCTCGACCGACCTTTCAAAGGACTGTATCGTCGAAACCATTAGTCGTACAAAAAAATTAAACAGGTTGATTTTGAAGATATCGAGTCACTCTATGTAGTGGTATAAATAAAATTTGAGTTTGGTATTAATAAATTATTATTAATTTGTTTATAAAGTTTCATTACCACTTTTCGGCTTCAACTCACCAACTTAAAATTTTGGGAAAAATATCATCGTGTTCCCCTTTCAATTCTAAGGAAACAAAATTTGAAAATGGAACTCAACCGGGGTCACACTTAAAAAATTCTTTAAAAGAATGCTACCGCGCGGCACTACGGCTTAACATGTCGCTTACACGCAGAGAACGTTTACAGGGACTTTTAGGTGCAACGGAAAATGAATAACACATAAAATAATGAATTAAGTATGTTTATTTTAATTTTTGCACACATTTACAATAGTCGACGTAGTAGCTGACTATGTGATTTTTACTTCAATTTGTCCATTTTGTTGTAGAAAAAATGAATGGTACATTAAAGTGCCACGAATCATCGTCGCTTTGTCGAAACGGGTTTGAAGGGCTTGAGCTTCCATTCTATTAATATTCTTAATATTTTTGTTAACCCACATGAAAAATTTGGCCGGGGTATTTATAGGGTCATTTATATTCTGAAAATTGGCTTTTGCAGCTAATCTTTTAATCGTACCTCCCATCGCAAGGTCCTTTTCCATGAGACATTTTTTTTTTTTTTTAAAAACACCTTTATTGGTATGGTTACTACAATCTTAATTAATATTAATTTATTAGTATAGTTAACAATAGTACTTAAATTAAGCATGTCTTAAAGTAAGCTTACACTTGTATGGGATTTCTGTACCAGTGTCCAGTTCCCGTAGTATGTAGTATTCGTCAATTATGCATCAGTTCGTGAGGTTTTACTCTTTTGAGTCGTCTTATTTCGTTGGTGGTATCCAATAATTGTATAGCCTCAACGTTGGTGTGGGCCAGAAGTCTCTTCTCGTGTTTAATGGCATATTCGCGGATGACCTCCTCTATCCATTTTATATCCAAATCATCATGTATTTCTTTATTAGTCACATAGCGGTAAGCGTTGGTGATCATTCGAAGAAATTTGTTTTGGCTGCGTTGAATTACGTCTCGATTAGATTTATGAGTACAACCCCAGAGCTGCACACCATACATCCATATCGGCTTGAACATAGACTGGTATATTAGTCTTTTGCAATACAGGTTCATTTTGGAGTGATGTCCAATTAGCCAGTACATTTGACGCTGTTTTAATCGAATCTGTTCAGTTTTTTGTCTCACGTGATGTTTCCAGTTCAGTCTTGAGTCTAAATGTAGACCAAGATATTTTGCAGATTCTGCCTGGGGTACTTGCACCCCATTGAGGTACGTGTGTAAGCTGTTGTTTTTGCGACGCAGCGTAAATGTCACATGGACTGATTTAACCTCATTAAGCTTGATTTTCCAATCTGTTGTCCATTTGCTAACATGATTCAGGGCTCGTTGGAGTTTTTCCACCGCTTTTGGTTGGGATACGTCTGTTGACATAATTACAGTATCATCAGCGAATGTTCCGATAAATGTGTTATCTGTTGTTGGAATATCCGCAGTAAAAAGCAGGTATAGGAAGGGTCCCAATACGCTTCCCTGCGGAACTCCCGCTAATATCGGACAAAAGTCAGAATATGCTTCTTCATGGATGACCCTGAACTTGCGATTAGAGAGGTATGACTCAAGCAGTTGGCAGTAGTTTTGTGGTAGGAGTTTGCTCATCTTGTATATCAATCCTTCGTGCCAAACCCTGTCAAAGGCTTGAGCTACATCCAGAAATACGGCAGGGCAATATTTCTTTTCTTCTAACGCTTGCTCGATGGCAGCAGTGATTCGATGGATTTGATCTATTGTGGAATGGTTATTCCTGAATCCAAATTGGAAATCAGGAATGTTTACTAACGGTTTCAGACGTTTTAGTAACAATTTTTCAAACAATTTAGAAATGATGGGAAGCAATGAAATTGGTCTATATGATGTTACTTCTTCATCAGGTTTGTCTGGTTTCTTCAGCATGATTATTTGGGCCGTTTTAAAACAGTTGGGCACATATTTTAAGCGTATGCAGGCATTAAATAAGTATGTGATCATGATGATGGCTTTTCGTGGAAGTTCCTTGAATAGACCGGGTGATATTCCATCGATTCCTGCTGCTTTTTTTGGATTAAGATTTCTGTCGATCACTTCGGCAACCTCCATTGGCGTGAACCTTTTAAAAACTTGATTTGGTTGATAAGTAGGTCTTATGTCAATATTGGATTGTATGTTATGAGGTTGGAACACTGTTGCAAGGTGTTGGGCAAAGAGTTCAGCTTTTTCATTGTCTTGTCGAATCCATCTGCCTTGAGCATTTCTTAGCGGTGGTATTCGAGTTACGGGTCGTTTAAATTTTCTTGTTGCTTTCCACAATGAGTAGTCTTTATCCATTTCTGGACTCAGTCCGCTCAGGTCAAAGCATTCCTGTTTGTAATTTTTAATTAGTTTATTGACATAATTACTTACTCTATTGAACGCTGTTTTATCACCAGGATTTCTGGTAAGATGCCATATTCTCCTTGCCTTTCTTCTTTGCTTGATTTGTTCTCTGATTTCGGCCGGGTGTTTGATTTCACACTCTTCTTTGTCTTCTAATTCAGGAGTTGCTATGCTGGCTGCCATTCGAATGTGTTCAATGAAGTTATTTGTTTGTTGTTCCAATTCTTCATTACTTTTAAGCCTCACTTTTAAGCTGACCAGCTCTTCCAGTGTTTCTCTGAAGAGATCCCAATCTGTATACTTATTTGTGAGATTCTGCTTTTTCTTTTTCTTGATGATTGTCGCGCTTATTGACAGCAGAACGGGTGTATGATCAGATGTTAAGTCATGAATCCCTTCTGCTTGAGTATAGCTGGAAGAAATACCTTTTATGATGAAGAAATCAAGAAGATCTGGAATCTTTGCTGCATCCGTTGGCCAATACGTTGGTCCTCGTGAAGACAGATAATCACACTTGTTTTCGTTAATAGCACTTAGAAGTTCATTTCCTTTTCCGGGTGAAATTAGTCTGGAACCCCATGCCGTATGCTTTATATTGTAGTCTCCGCCAATAATGAATCTTGGACCAAGTTTATTGAAGACGTTGGTAAATTGAGATTTCGTTGGGGTATCTCGTGGAGGACAGTATGCTGCCGCAATATTTAGATCTGCACCATTATATTTAATTGAAATAACCGTCGCTTGAATGTAATTTTCACGAATGTTTTCTTGTTGGTAATGTTTGATATTATTTTTAATTAGTACAGCTGATCCACCCCTAGCTCTTCCACTTGGATGGGTTGTCCAATAGGAATCGAATCCATTTATTTTGATATAACTTTTGTCAGAGAAGTGCGTTTCAGAAATCAATGCAATATCTATGTTGTTTGTATGGAGAAATAACTCCAGTTCCTGGGCTCTTTGGTTGAGCCCATTTGCGTTCCATGTAACTATACGTAGGAACGAGTTAGTCATTTTTGTTTTTTCTGTCTTTTTTTGTTTGGCGGTTTGAAATTGATTTCCAAATTATCCACTCTTTCTGCTAACTGACTAAGTGTCTGTTGAATCTGACTGAGCATTTTAATGATATCATTATTAGGCTCGTTATTAATTCTGATGTGTTTGTTGCCTTGGTTTGGTTTATCATCAGATATTTTGCTGACTTGTGCATAAGATAATCCAACTGTAGAAGGTGTGGTTGTTGCTTGTGGCTCAGGTAATTTTTTCATTCGATGTACAACATTTGTTTTATCCTTGTGTTGACTTTTAATTTTATTCTGATATACTGGACATCCTTTATAATTTGCAGTATGCCCTTTTTGATGACAAAGAGCGCATGTTGGTGCGCTGCCTGGCTCTTTTTTGCATTGTTTCGTGTGATGGTTTTCGGCACACTTAACGCATTTGCTTTGACGTCGGCAGAAGCTCTTGGTATGTCCGAGTTGTTGACAGTTCGTGCATTGTGGGATGCCCCTTGACTTTTTAGGTGGTTCAATTTTAACCACGCAATGTGCTAAATTCTTGATATTGTACACTTCTTTGTTGTTATCTTTTTGTTTTAAATCGACGTAAAACAGAGGAAAGGTTTTCCTGACTTTTATACCATCAATTTTGACCATCTTAAATATATTAGTAATACCTGCGACTTCATGTCCCATTTTTTCTAAGTCTGCTTTAATTTCTTCGTGACTGATTGTTGATGGCAAGCCTCTAATGACAAATCTATACAATTTATCACTCTTCAGCTGAAAGGTGTGATATTCGATATTTTCTAGTTGATGACTGGGTTCTTGTTTTAATTCTTCCAGTAATTTTTTGAGATTTCTGTAGTCATTTTCGTTTTGTACGGTAATTTTAATATCACTGTTTGAAAGAGCTTTGAATTTGGTTGATTCTTTTGTAATTTTAAGTACTTTTTGTCGAAAGAGTTCAAAATTGTTGATGTTGCTCACATTTATTGGTGGAGGCAATGGTATTTTGTGGTTTTTCTGTTCAGTGTTGATGTTCTCACTTTGATTAGTACTTTTTGGTGGCGTTTTTGTTGTTGTGCGCCTGCGTTTCTTGTTATTATTATCTAGATTGAGAAATTCCTTTTCCAATTCTTCCTCATCTGTGCAATATTCCTCTTGACTCAGATTATTGTTATTCTGGTGAGAAACTGGAAATTGTCGTAACAACCAATTAGAATTATTTGATTGTTCATGTTGGCTGAAAGTAGGCTGACTTTGGGTGGAAGGCAGATTATTAAGTCGTGCCTCGAGTTCAGTTATTTTTTTATTTAAATCATTTATGATTTGTTGCTGACTACTGCATGTGTTAACGAGGTCATCGTATGTTGCCATAGTGGTGAATATTGTTAATAAAAAACATTATTACACAATCACACACATTACATACAATTCACCTTACACTGCACTTTTGTATTTTTGTGAACTGTTTTTCTTTTCTTTTTATACTGCTCGATATACGCACGCGGCGGTAAACACGTCTATACACTTCAAAACCGTGCAAATGACTTTCCATGAGACATGGCGAAAAAGTGCCATTCTGCACTTACATCAAAATCAACTTTGTGATAACAAAGATTTACGAAATTTTTTTTTTGTTCTTGTATTGATCATTCGCTCCGTCAGAAAAGTAAAATATTTTTCGCAAAGAACCCAATGTTTTGTTCAAAAAAGTAATTAAACCGTGCTGAAATAAGTGGACGGCTATTGTATCATGTTTGAAACGATCTGAGATTGCGATGAAATTAAGAAATTGTGTTTTTCCCTTATCTTTATAATAAATTGCGAAAGGGTGTATCGTTACTTGGTCATTATTCAAATTAGTCCATTCAAAACGCGCGTTTGGGTGTTCCAAAATAAAACCGTTAAGAAAATCGAGCCCTAAAGGTTTTTGGGGTCGCTGATTGCGAAAATAGGAGTCCCGCGGTCCTAAAAAATGGGCGTCACCCTTAAAAATCCAAAAAACACCCCTTTTTAGGGGTTTGTCGCGATTATTTCAATAATAATGAAAACTAATGCAATGAAATACACTTTTTTTAATATTTATTTGCGAAGGTGGTTGATTTGTACTAAATCAAGGCGAACTTTATGATAACGGGTAATCCTAAAGGGTTGAAATCACCTCTAAATCGGCTAAAAATAGAAAAAAATTGAAACACTTTTCTTCTCAGCCTAGTTTATGTCTCCCCCCCCCACCCGCGTTTTGAATGGACTAAATAGACTCCTTGAATTGCATCCTGTAGAACAAACGCACAATTCAGAAGAAGGGATTTTCCTAGTCTTCATTCGGCATGCGTTACAAAATTGCAATGAGGCAACGTAATTTTCAATTTTCTTTGCAGCTTCAAGTGACTCGACGTAAATTGATAAATTCTTCATTGGTTTTTTCCCGCGATTACGTTTTTTAAACGGATTAAAACACGTATCGTAACGAGTTGACATTTTTTCTCCTCCGGTTTCAAATAAGGCAGTCTGATAAAATAATACCCGAAATTAATTATTGTTATAATTATTTTCAGAAAAAAAAAAAAAAAAACAGTAACACTACGATATTAAACATTATAACACTATTTTTATCTTGTGTAACACTTAAACAGAACTGAAAAATTATACATAGCATAGAAAGTATTTCCACTTAACCTAAAGGCATAGAAATATCGGGATGGGTAAAATAAAAAACTCTGTTGTTTATGCATTTTCCATTTTAAAGCTTCTAAAAGGAAATTGCTGAAAATGGAATATTTAAAGCTAAATTGGTACGTGTAAGAGAGAGAAAACTAGTAGAATTTTTTTTTGCAACAGAAAATCAAGTCAATAGTGAGAAAAATGTAACACATTGATAGACAATGACAGAGAATTTTTTAAGTGTGACCCCGGTTGAGTTCCATTTTCAAATTTTCACTGCTTCCTTAGAATTGAAAGGGGAATACGATGATATTTTTTCCAAAATTTTAAGTTGGTGAGTTGAAGCCGAAAAGTGGTAATGAAACTTTATAAACAAATCAATAATAATTTATTAATACCAAAATCAAATTTTATTTATACCACTACATAGAGTGACTCGATATCTTCAAAATCGACCTGTTTCATTTTTTTGTACGACTAAGGGTTTCGACAATACAGTACTTTGAAAGGTCGGCCGAGCGTGGTTTTTTGATATTTCTGGCAACATACAACCATCTATATCTTCTGAAAAAAAAAAAATCCCAAATTTTTTTTCGCGAAACACGCTTTTCATTATTTCATGTGTAGAATGTGCCTGCCAAATTTAAAAAAAATCGGAATCATCAATTATTATTTTTAACGAAAAGCGTCCGGTTTGACATGGAATCACCGATATATAACAGCTTAAATTTAATGTTTTACATCCAAATTCATTAGGAAAAAAATATTTTCTACTTCTAAGGGATGTGGTTTTAATAGATTGATAGGTTTATAAAGTTTAATTTCAAAACTATTTGTTTTATCAGCTATTCAGTCACAATTTAGTCACAATATAGTCACAAACGCCAAAAATTAATTTCTCAAAAACACCATCACAGATTTTGACGTTATTAGCAAAAATTACTCAGAAAGATACGACAATGTAATGCTTTCTGTGCGAAGAAAAAGGAAAGTAAAAATCTATGATCTTCTGTCTTTTGGTTTTTTTTTTTTTATGTGAAAGACTAGAGTCACAGGAAACGCCCTTTATACTGTGTCGACAGTCTATTTTCTTCATATAGAGTGCAATGTCGAACAGCAGCTCTAGTCGGGGAAGAAAGGAACTGTCACAACCTACCCGCGATATTTTGTTAGTCCACCTACTCCCAACCATTACTGGCGACTTTGTCATCGGGGCATTGAGAAACAACTCGCTGGAGTGTTATGCCTCCTGAAACGAGTTGAATCTCATCAACCAACCGATGACATGCGCTTTTTGGTGGGGCGGGGAAGGGCTAAGGAAGGCTATGACAGGAGGGATCAGGAATGTAAAGAGGGAAGAAGAAAGAAGGAAAGTTATGTGGGTGGGAAATTGGGAAAGGCTAGGACCGTGGCACCGCCGGGAATCGAACCCGGGACCTCTGGGATAGTAGCCAGGCGCCTTACTCCCTAGGCTACCGAGGCCCCAAGTCTATTCATATACGCGCTCCGGAATGGCGAGAGGGCGGAGCAACGGCAAACTACACA
This sequence comes from Thereva unica, assembly GCA_949987705.1. NCBI lineage: Eukaryota > Metazoa > Arthropoda > Insecta > Diptera > Therevidae > Thereva > Thereva unica. The sequence goes on from OX465284.1 coordinate 52,383,397, forward strand.
AACACATGCAGAGCAGGAAGTACACGAAGATGGTACATGAATTCACACAAGCAAAATAAAAGTCCAGACGGCACAAAAAATTGCGGAGAAGAGTAATCAGTGCGTCTCTTTCGCACTTCGTGAAATAACATTTCTTTATTTACCCTCTCTTTCTTCGATTTTTGTTTTGTTTTTAAATTGAATTTTGTCTCGCTTGCACCTTGTCGATTGATATATTCACTCGCAAGGGAGCTTATGGGAAATTTTGAGAGCGTCGTATCTTTGTGGGTAATTTTTGTTATTAGCGCCAAATTAAAGGGGATTGTTTATTTTTTAAAAAAATATTTATTTAAAAAGTGCAAACTCAGAGCGTTGAAATGAGCTCAATTTCGAGTTTTTTGAATGAAATTTGACAAAGTTATGACGATTTCAAAGTTAGGGCTCTCTAACGATAGCCAGAATTGCGCTATTTTTAAATAATCAAAAAACAATACCGTGAATTTTTTTATGTTAAAATATAAACATTCCCCTTTAATTTGACGCTAATAACGTCAAAATCGGTGAGGGTGTTTTTGAGAAATTGATTTTTGGAGTTTGTGACTATATTGTGACTAAATTGTGACTGAATAGCTGATAAAAACAAATAGTTTTGAAATTAAACTTTATATACGTATCAATCTATTAAAACACATCCCTTAGAAGTAAAAAATATTTTTTTCCTAATGAATTTGGATGTAAAACATTAAATTTAAGCTGTTATATATGTGATTTTTGATATAATTTGTTATTAATTAATTTTCAGCGTTAATACAACAATTTCGTTAAAACGTCATTTCTGGTAGATTTGGGATGTGAACTAACGAAAAAAATACTTTTACCGATATAAAAAATAGTAGTAGTACAAGAACAGTACTTGATTCTTAAATTAAGATTTCTAAATGCAGTTCTAAGATGGATTAATTATTTCAAAACGCGTTTAAATCCAAGATTTTTAATTCTATTATCACCATTCTTGAGAATCATACATACGAGTATGCTGCTAATAATAATAATGCAAAACTTATGATATTCGGAGCTATACGTATAATTTTAATCACTATTTATACTATTTAAATATAACAGTTTAAGTTATATTTTTTAGTTAAGTTGAATTGTATAAGTTTTTTATAATTTGAAACAAAAAAGGACCATTTCAAGAATATAAATTACTTTTTGGAAATATTCTGTGCACTTACTACATATCAGTAATAATATGAAATCAGACACATATATGTATAAGTAGAACTGAAATTTGTATTTATATATTCGTAACATACCTAGGATATTCCGAGTGAACTCCCACTAGTGCTATTCCAGCCTCTTCGTTGCATGCAGATGGTATCAATTCCCGGTTTCCAACACAAGGTGTTTTCATCGAGCCAGGAATCGATAAAGTAGAAATAGGTTTTCGGAGCTGAGTAGTGACATAGAAAGAGAAATAAAAAAATATATATGAATTTAGCTTTGTTGACTGTTTGTTTTATTGATAATATATGTTGTAATATAACAATAAGGGAGGGAGTACCAAGCAGCACAATGAACAAATAAAAGCTTTAAGTTTTACTACAAGATATTTTGCAGAAATCAATAATATACAAATGCATAAGCTTACAGGTTTTAAATGTTACAAGTTCCCCATCTTAGATATCAAATAACTTAATTTGGAAGTGTAATGTGTTATTGTCTCAATTGTGGTGTGGAATGCCCGTTAGCAATTATAATTGTATTCATGTAAATTTAGATTATCAATGTGAATATCCTTACTAATATTATAAATGTGAAAGTAACTCTGTCTGTCTGTCTGTCTGTCTGTCTGTCTGTATGTTACGCTTTCACGCCTAAACCGCTGGACCGATTTTGATGAAATTTGCAACAGACATAGTTTAGACCTTGGAGACGGACATAGGCTATTTTTTTTTGGAGAAAAAAGGGTTGAAGGGGGTGAAATGGGGTTCAATAAGTTGTAAGGGGATTTATTTTCTTTACTTTTGTTCTATTGTATAAAAAGTAACTGACTGAAAGACAACGCACAACCTAAACCGCTAGAGCTAAAGGGCTGAAATTTTTGACAGTGCACCCCTAGCGATTTTTCGAAATTCATCCCCTAAGGGGGTGAAATAGGGTCAACTCAAAACCGCTGGAGCTATAGGGCTGAAATTTTGACAGTGCATCCCTTTAATGACCTGGACATCCACTAAAAAGCGATTTTTCGAAATTCATCCCCTAAGGGGGTGAAATGGGTTTTTTCCAAACCGCTAAAGCTATAAGGCTGCAATTTTGACAGTGCATCCCTATAATGGCGTGGTCATCGACTATTAAAAAGATTTTTCGAAATTCATCCCCAAAGGGAGTGAAATGGGGTTTACCCAAACCGCTGGAGCTATAGGGCTGAAATTTTGACAATGCATCCCTATAATGATGTGGACATCCACTAAGAAGCGATTTTTCGAAATTCATCCCCTAAGGGGGTGAAATGGGGTTTTTCCAAACCGCTATAGCTATAGGGCTGAAATTTTGACAGTGCATCCCTATAATGGCGTGGACATCCACTATAAAGCGATTTTTCGAAATACATCCCCTAAGGGGGTGAAATGGGGTTTTTCCAAACCGCTATAGATATAGGGCTGAAATTTTGACAGTGCATCCCTATAATGGCGTGGACATCCACTATAAGGCGATTTTTCGAAATTCATCCCCTAAGGGGGTGAAATGGGGTTTTTCCAAACCGCTATTGATATAGGGCTGAAATTTTGACAGTGCATTCCTATAATGGCGTGGACATCCACTATAGAGCAATTTTTCGAAATTCATCCCCTAAGGGGGTGAAATAGGGTTTACCCAAACCGCTAAAGCTATAGGGCTGTAATTTTGACAGTGCATCCCTATAATGGCGTGGTCTTCCACTATTAAAGCGATTTTTCGAAATTCATCCCCTAAGGGAGTGAAATGGGGTTTACCCAAACCGCTGGAGCTATAGGGCTGAAATTTTGACAGTGCATCCCTATAATGATGTGGACATCCACTAAGAAGCGATTTTTCGGAATTCATCCCCTAAGGGGGTGAAATGGGGGTTTTTCAAACCGCTAAATTTATAGGGCTGAAATTTTGACAGTGCATCCCTATAATGGCGTGGACATCCACTATAAAGCGATTTTTCGAAATTCATCCCCTAAGGGGGTGAAATGGGGTTTTTCCAAACCGCTATAGATATAGGGCTGAAATTTTGACAGTGCATTATAGAGCGATTTTTCGAAATTCATCCCCTAAGGGAGTGAAATGGGGTTTACCCAAACCGCTGGAGCTATAGGGCTTAAATTTTGACAGTGCATCCCTTTAATGACGTGGACATCCACTAAGAAGCGATTTTTCGAAATTCATCCCCTAAGGGGGTGAAATGGGGTTTTTCCAAACCGCTATAGCTATAGGGCTGAAATTTTGACAGTGCATCCCTATAATGGCGTGGACATCCACTATAAAGCGATTTTTCGAAATTCATCCACTAAGTGGGTGAAATAGGGTTAACCCACACCGCTGAAGCTGAAGGGCTTTAATTTTGACCGTGTATCCCTATAATGACGTGGATATCCACTTAGGAGCGATTTTTTGAAATTTATCCCCTAAGGGGGTTAAATGGGGTTAACCCAAACCGCTGGAGCTGAAGGGCTTTAATTTTGACAGTGCATCTCTATAATGACGTGGACATTCACTAAGAAGCAATTTTTCGAAATTCATCCCCTAACGCAGTGAAATGGGGGACATAAACATGCCAATCTCTGCTTCAAAATATACGCAGCAATTTGTTTACCATATTTATTAAAAAAAATGCACTATAATAAACCCCTTTAGGGATAATGACAGCTGACTTTTTTGTTTGTTTTTTTTTTTTGAAGGAAAAAATTGCACATAATAAACAGTTTTTATTTAAAGGCGTTGCAAGGCACGCGGGTTTTATGCTAGTTAATTATATTAATGTGTAACTGATAGTCTGAAAGCTCTTAAAACCCTAAAATGAGTTTAATTAAATAATGGCCACATTAGTACTCAAAAAATCGTGCCAATTTTATAAAGAAAGAAATAATGTAAAAAATAAACAGCAGATTATTTTTGCTGAAGTATATTAAATATACAACTTATTGGTACAAAAATGTTGGTATTAAAATGTATTACGAACAAAACATAAATTTGTTAGTGCCAACTTTTTTAAATTGCAAACCTAAATAATAGTATCCTGTCTCCAAAAAATCCTGAACTACAATGGTGGGGCATTGTTCAGTACTGGTATGGACTTTTAGTTAATTAAATATTCAATAATCAAAAAAATATTACATCCTGAAAGAAAGAAAAAAAAAGAGTAATAGGATTATACTAATTGTTAAAGGGTCTTTTGACGGTGATGGATAGTATCCGCCTGGAGACAAGTTCTGAGGAAGTGTGACTTGTGCCTGTATTTTGCCCATTATCAGGTATGTAATATAATGCAGAACAATTACATGTCTAACCATTGCCTGAAAACCTGGATTCTCATTTGTAACGTCACTGACCGAGGTGTTATTTGTTTGCATCCATGACTAATACTGAAAATTTTAAGGGTGAAGGGTTCCTTTCTTACTTACTATTATAGATAAATCCCACACTTCCGTTTAACCTTACTATCTTTCCTTGCTAATCAATTCTGATCCGATTGCTTTAGAGAGCATCACTTTGTTCATTTTAGCTTTTTCAAAAAAAAAAAGCTTATACAGAGGCTCTGTCCGTCTGTCCGTCTGAAGCCTACTTTCATCTCTGAAAGTACTGCAGATACAGACTTGGGAAATATCTCAAAATGTAGCTCTTGGTCAAAGACCAAAAACAGAGAAAATGGTCTGGAAATTTCAACCAGAAGTATATTTAAACAACAAAAAAGAGCCTTTAAAGAAAATATTGTGACTAATTTTTGTGTTCTAAGGCTTATAACTTCTTAATTATTCATTTTCCCACAAAATTTCTACGTAATAAATTGTAGATTATTTAATTCTAAACAAAAAGTGTCCCTGCAAATTTCCGGTAAGATGTGCCGTTTCGGAGATATAGTGGAAAAACCATTTGCATACGTTTTCCAAGATGGCGGCCAAATGGGGGGGGGGTTAGAATCCCGAAAACTCAAACTTAAGCTCACCCTGACCCTCCTACACATCCCAAAAATAAAACCTTGTCCTTCATTTTTGCAATGGGACTACATATAAAGGGCTAGGGAAAGTCCCTCGTCTGTGGGGCTGCGAGTTCGATCCTTCGGCTCGCGGTGCTTTTTTTTCGTCATAATTTTTTTTAATTTCCTTCGGGGATTTTGTTTCATATGAAACAAGTTTTTGACATGAATACGTCTCTAAATTTGCTTCCAGAACAAAAACCGATGATAACGAAATTATGGCATATAGTTTTTATGTGCTACTCAAAAACTATTGTTTATATTGAATAAAGAAATATACTATGACGTGGGTGAAGAATCAAAGAATTTTATTGTTTACATTTGATTTCCTTTTTTTTAAGCTATGATGATTATATTGTAGTGTTTGTTAAATACTTTGTTAAGTTTTAGATTACGCAGTCTCACAACTTATAACCTACATAAGCCTTTAACAAAAGCTTTTCAAGATTAATTATATATAGCGTTGGTCAGTGTAATACTTATGAATCTCAATGGCCAAACTAGGGTGCGGTAAGCCGAATTTTTAACAATAAGACATGTATGTTTAAGTAAAATAATACACCCAATTCTGTTGTGCAAAGTGCACCACATTAGATTTTCCTCCAATCCAAAGAAAAATGTTTAGATTCGTTTTCTATAGTGTTTACATGTGTGATGTGCTTTTTTTTCAATTTGACACATTCGAATTATTGGCCTCGATTCCCAGATCCGGCGGCTTGGAAGTGAGTGCGGATCAATCTCCACTTAATATATTGTCATCCAATCTGAAGTGTTATTCAGCAGAAAGAATACCATGAAAAAGCGTAATTAGTGGCTAGTCTCTAGGCACAACATCCCACTAGTTTTAACTTACCAAGTTTTTGTAATCGGGTTAAAAATCGACATCGACATTTCCAAAGTATTTTCATTTTTCAAGCTGTCATTAGCATTTTAAACAAGCATTTGAGAAGAATATGTGTGTGTGTGTGTGCGTTCATATGTGGACTTCACAATATCGCGTGAATCAAAAAAGATATCAACTTTGTTCAGGTGCTGTTCGAAGGATATTAAAGAAATAGGAACTCAAAATATTTTCATAAAATTCGGTCGAGCCCTTTTTTGTTTAAATAAAATGACTAAGGGTCATATGCACCTTAAATTGATCAGTTTTTCGTGCATGATTTTTCTACCTGCACGATATTGCGCGAACCAGATATGATACCAACTGCGCTGAAGTGCCGCTCGAAGCGTATTAACAAAGGTATGATCTGAAAAGGTTTTCATAAAACTCGATCTACCCGTCTTTTTGGTTTATATGATGTTTGTGATTTTTGTACATGTTCGATATCGCGCAAACCAAAAACGATATCGTCTTCTTTGGGTTACCGATCAAAGTATATAAACAGAAACATGTCTTGAATAAAATTTCATAAAGTTCGGACGAGCCCTTTTTTGTTTAAATGAAAAGCCTAAGGGACACAAGCACATTAAATTTATTAGTTTTTCTAATCTTGTTTAGGCTGAACCCTAAAAATAAACAAATTACTTAAACCATCAGAATATTTAAAAGGATACCTAGTGCCTGGGACTCCACAAGCACAATCCCGCCGAAGGAGTCATAATTAAAAAGACAGCTTCATCCTCAATATATCCATAGATAATAAATATAACAAAAATAATTTCAACAACAAAATAAAAACACTCCACCGCCGAAACTTGACACTTTGACACGTCAAACTGTCAAGTGTACTAAAAATTTGCTGACAATAAAGTCTGAATGTCAGCGATTTCGCCAATAAACATGAGCGAAAGATCCGAACAACAAGACAGGGACAACTCCAAGAAATTACCGGCTTCCAAATTTCCAAGGAAACTGGAAATTTGGAGAGAGCCAAAGGTCAAGGAGGACGAAGAAAAATTTTCACTTGACCAGAAACCGTTGGCGGCAAAGGACGAAGTTTTTTCTTAATTCGGCGAATTTTGTGATTTATTAGTTTTTAATTTAAAATCGGCAGTTTTTTTTTGCGTTAAAATTGTAATATAAAGTGTAGTTAGAAGGCGGCATTTTTTAGTTTCTTTTATATAGTGTAAATTTAAGTCGGCAGTTATTTTTTCTTAAAGTCACCCAGGTATAATACAAGTCAATTTTTTTTGGTTCGAACATGTCCATTGCAGACATCAGGCCAATCCATTAATTAATAATTTTATTTCAGTGATTATCAAAATTAATATCTATTTCAATATTCAATAATCTATCAATAAAAAAGAGCAAACATGTTCGTACGAACATCGCTTCGATTTTATTGATTTTCTTTCAGGTAGTGTAATTAGATTTAGGAAGTGAATTGTGCAATAAAATTTAAGAAGAAAATTTGTAGTTATTTAAAGAAGTGAATTAATAATCTATTTTTAAGGAGTTAATTTTTTGAAGATAAAATTTTGAATTGTGAATTAGGACCTTAAGTTTCATTTTTGGATAATAACAATAAATAAGTGGAATTTTGTAAAGAAAAGTGTTTTCTCATTTCTATTTCCTTAAGCAGCGTACTCAGAGAGTACACAATTTAACCACGACAATATACATTGCTGTAATTATAGGCCGCTACACCACGGACCGCTAAAACATTGGTGGTTCCATCCAGGAAGCAGCAATCTATTGTGTTGGTTAATATATAAGAACGTTTAAAAAACATGAGTACGCTGAAGAAGGCAATGAAAAGAGAGCAAACATTAAGAGCTCGAATAGAAAAATTTATTGAAAACTCAAAAAAAACGGCATTAGCGAAGCGCACCAAATCCTTTTATGAAGTCAAATTGGATGAGCTCAGAAATTTGTGGGCAGACTACAAGGATACGGACCAGAATTTAACTGACTCCTTCATTCTTGAGGAATTGGAATCTGAAACATTACCTGAAGATACCTATGTGTTATTAGAATCCAAATATTCGGAATACCTCAGTGAATTAATGGAAGGACTTCAAAGATTTACTCCACCAGAAGTGCAGCCACCATCTCCAGCAGTCATTCGGCAAGATACAATGCTACCAAAAATCGATCTACCAAAGTTTGACGGAAACTATGATAGATGGTACTCATTCCACGATCTGTTCGTATCCTTAATACATAACAATTCACAATTAACACCAGTTCAAAAACTACACCACCTCAAGTCATGCCTAGTGGGGGATGCTGAAAAATTATTAAGACATATACCAACTACAAACGATAATTACGAGTCATCATGGGTTAAGGTGAAGCAACGTTACCAAAACAAAAGGATATTGGTAAATCATCATTTAAAAACATTATTAACCCAACCGAAAATAAGTGCCGAGAATGCTACCAGTTTAAAGACATTCATATCGACTATTGACGATTGCCTTCAACAAATAAGGAACTTGAACATCGATACTACTTCGTGGGATATATTGCTCATACACATCCTTATTCAGAAACTGCCATTTATCACACTGAAGATGTGGGAAGAGGAACAAGGAGCCTCTCAAGATCTTCCTACATACCAAGAATTTTACGACTTCTTATGCAAACGACACAAGATTTTAGAATCGATATCCGATATGGTCCAACCAACTTCATCATCACAATCAAGCCGAACGAGAACTACTACAAGGGTTTATCACGCAGTTCATGGTGATCAATGTCCAGCGTGCCATGAACCACATTGGTTACAACAATGCTCCAAATACATCAGTATGGCTCCAAGTGCCAGAAGGAAACTAGTTACTACAGCCGGTCACTGCTACAATTGCCTGTCAAAGAGTCACGCAATAAAGGAATGTAAAAGCAAATTTCGATGCCAACGGTGCAAGGAAAAACACCATACCACCTTACACGAAGATAAACAAACTGGGTCTTCTAGGTCAACTACAACACAACAACGATCGAAGCCCTTTACTACAAACATTTCAACTAAGGAAGCCTGTCGTTCAAGTCAATCAACAAGCGACACATCTACATTAATACAGCAACAAAACAACCAACAACTCAACAGTGATTCCGACTCAAACAATATACAAACATTTCTGGCGAGAAGAGGAGCACACGCATTACTATCAACGGCTTTAGTATATGCAAAGGGGAGCAACGGGGAACATCATACCATAAGATGCCTAATAGATAATGGATCTGAGTCATCTTTTATTACGCAAAATGCATGCAGAAAGTTAGGATTGACTTGCAGCCCCACAACATTGAACATAACAGGAATGAATACATGTCCACTAGGGACGTCTACAAAACAAACAATGCTTACTTTAACATCACGCGTTTGCAGCGAGTTTCAAATTACAGAGACATGTTTTGTGGTCAATAAAATAACAGATACTTTGCCGACGACCATACTTCCATTACATGATTATGAACACCTGCAGGACCTCGAACTGGCAGATCCGGGATTCTGGAAACCGGGCAACATAGACGTCTTACTTGGTGTCGTCCCATACGCAAGAATCTTACAAGATGGTTTACGACAAGGCTCAAGGAATAGCCTTATAGCAGTCAACACTGGCCTTGGATGGATAATCTTCGGGCCTACAAGCAAGAATCAACCTACACAGTCCAATACATTTACCATACAAGTGACCAATGAAGATCTTAGCTGCCAGTTGAAGCGGTTCTGGGAAGAAGAGGAACTGCCTACCAGGCCACAGTTAACGCAAGAAGAACAGGAATGTGCCGAATTTTTCACAAAGACACACAAGCGATTGGATAATGGAAAATACCAAGTAAAATTGCCATTCAAACAAAACAAGGCGCCCAACTTAGGCGACTCCCGTACACTAGCCCTCAAAAGGTTTCACTACCTAGAAAAACGACTTAGCAACAATTTAAATCTTAAGAAGGAATACGAAGATTGTCTGAACGAATACATACACTTAGGACATATGATTGAAACGAGCCCTCCAAAGGACAAGGAGCCAAATTATTACATTCCGCACCATGCGGTACTGAAGGACAGCAGCACCACCAAACTTCGAGTGGTGTTTGACGCATCGGCAAGGACAACAAGTGGACGATCTTTAAATGAATTCTTACTATCTGGTCCAACTATACAGCCCAAGTTGTCTGCACATTACTGAAATGGAGAAAGCATAAGGTTGCGGTCCATGCAGATATAGAGAAGATGTACCGAATGGTCCAAATAGCACCTGAAGATCAAACTTACCAAAGAATCTTGTGGCGGCATCCTTCACGACACAACGTGCAAGACTACATGCTGACCACAGCTACCTTTGGGACAACAGCTGCTCCCTATTTGGCAATTCGCGCACTAAAGCAACTAGCAGCTGATGAGAGTAAAAACTATCCACTAGCATCGAAGGCAACTGAATCTGACTTTTATGTAGACGATTTGTTGACTGGCGCAGATGATACAAATACAGCACTAACGTTGCAAGCTCAACTAATCGCAATGCTAAAGTCAGGTGGGTTTAATCTCAGAAAATGGAGCAGCAATGAACGGGTGATTTTGGAACATTTGCCAACCGAATTTAGAGAACATAAGGACATAGTGTCGTTTTCGGAATCCGAGTCAATAAAAACCTTGGGAGTGCGATGGCAACCGTACACGGATCAGTTTTCATTTAACTTTAAACTGCTCAAGGACTACATCAACGTAACGAAAAGAACAATCCTTTCCGATGTGGCTTCTTTATACGACCCATTAGGACTACTACAACCAGTAATTATCATAGCCAAAATGCTAATCCAAGATTTGTGGCTAACAGGATGTTCGTGGGATCAGCCAGTTCAGGAACATGTAAAAATACAGTGGATAAACTACAAGAAGGATTTAGAGAACCTAAACAAGTTTACAATTCCTAGGTGGATTCACTATTCACCACGATATGATGTACAATTACACGGGTTTTGTGATGCGTCCATACGAGCAATTGCTGCAGTTATATATTTGCGCGCCACAGACGACAAAGGCAACACAACGTCAACCTTAATAACTTCGCGAACAAGGGTTGCACCCGTTAAACCTATTACCATACCGCGTCTTGAACTAAATGGTGCACTACTCTTAGCTCGCTTGATGAAGGAGACCGTCTCAAGTATGCATCTTCAAGGAATTCCAGTGGTAGCGTGGACCGATTCAACTATAGTTTTGCAATGGATAAGACAACATGCTGCCCGATGGAAGACGTATGTGGCGAACCGAGTTGTAGAAATTCAGGAGCTTCTCAAATATGATCGATGGAGGCATGTCCCTACGCAAACCAACCCCGCTGATCTCGCGAGTAGAGGAACCACTGCCAGCTCTTTAATTGATAATAAGCTTTGGCTGTATGGCCCACCCTGGCTTATTAAACCATCCGAGGACTGGCCAAGGAATGTCACCATAAAGGAAGAAACAACACTAGAAGCCAAGGACAACACAACAACTCTATTCTCTACAATAGACGACGATCTACTATGTCGATTCTCATCCTACACACGACTTATACGGATAGTAGCAACAATACTTCGATTCATTAACAACGCTAAGGATTCCAAACACAAACGAATTCAACCATTAACCATAGAAGAGCTAAACCAGGCTGAGCATACAATTTTAAGGCGTGTTCAACAAGGCACCTTTGCTAAAGAATTTCACAGTTTACAAGCAAACAACGCACTATCACCAAGTAGCAAATTAATCATGTTAGCACCATTTATTGACAAGGACTGTCTAATAAGAGTCGGTGGGCGATTAAACAATGCCATGATCCCGTATTCGCAAAAACACCCTATCATCCTGCCACGAGACCATCATATAACAAGGTTAATAATTAACAAGACACATCTGGAGACATTGCATGGAGGCGTGTCTCTGGTTTTGGCTACTACAAGAAACAAATACTGGATTTTAGATGGCAGAAGATCTATTTCAACGCAATTACACAAGTGTGTGATTTGCGCTAGATATCGGCAAACCACAAGCCAACAATTAATGGGAAACTTACCCCGATGTAGAACAACTATTGCCAAACCTTTTACCAAGACAGGAGTGGATTATGCTGGTCCCTTCAATATCAAAGCAGCAAGGCATCGGAACGCGAAGATACAAAAAGGGTATATCTGCATTTTCGTATGTATGACGACCAAGGCAATTCACATAGAATTAGCGTCAGATTTAACATCCGAAACCTTTGTGGCTGCTTTCAAGCGCTTCATCGCTCGACGAGGAAGGTGCACCGACATCTACTCGGATTGTGGTACAAATTTTGTAGGCGGTAGGAAACTACTAGAATGGGAATTATGTCAAGTAATCAAGGAATCCAGCCCTGAAATTGAACAATACTTAGCAACATTATCAATAAGCTGGCATTTCAATCCACCTGCCGCCCCACATTTTGGAGGCTTGTGGGAGGCAGGTGTGAAGTCCATAAAATATCACATCAAACGAACCTTAAAAAATTCCATTTATACATTCGAGGAATTTACGACAGTCATCAACCAAATCGAAGCGTGCCTAAATTCACGTCCACTATGCTAGGTGCCCAACAAACCAGACGATCCCCTCATTCTGACGCCGGGACATTTTCTAATAGGTCAATCATTATTAACACTACCAGAACCAGAAGCAGAACCCAACAACATCTCACTTAATCAACGATGGCAGCATCTAAAATGTAAGATGACACAGTTTTGGAAACAATGGTCAAAGGACTATTTAAACCAAATGCAACATAGACCGAAATGGCGACAGCAAGGGATAGATATGATGCCAGGGCAAGTAGTTTTCGTAAAGGGCGATAATACACCTCCATCAGTATGGCCACTTGGCATAATCGAAGAAACATTTCCAGGAGAGGATGGATTAACTCGAGTGGCACAAGTTCGTACTCAATTTGGTAGACTCAAACGATCAATCACCAAATTGTGTCCCCTACCGCTAGAAGCCTAGTGCAACGTCCTTTACTGTTGTGTTTCGTGCGTTTACGTGTTGTCCCTCAACGTCAGTTAGCAAATATTTACTACTTCCATTACTGTTTCAGATGGGAAACCGGTACGAGTTCGAAGAAGAAGGTTACTGGGAAGACTACCTCTACATCAACGAAGAGGTCTCTCCTCCACATCAGGATGGTTCGACGAGATCTCTCGACAATTTAACACCACCTAGAGCTACTACCAAGATGGAGTATCCGCCAGCACCACCAGAGAAAACCAGGTACACCATATCTACATTAAACGAACCGGCCACAATCAACTCCAGACATGTGACGTCACTAAAGGTACTGCGGCCCACTACCAACCTGAAGGAGTTTAAAGACCGAGAAAACAATAGCTTCCAACGATTCACTACTCGAGAAGGAACCGACATTTTCCTTCCTAAAAAGGTACTTCAAAAAATCGACTTCGAAAAAATAGCAAAACGAAAGGGTAGAGAACAAACCATAAATCTTCCTGGCCGCTATCAAACGAAGGTGAAGGTACGAGCTGACGGAACAATTCTCTTCCACCACTACCGAAAAAGAGGAATCTCAAAGGAAAGGAATATGTTGATCGATACCGATCAACGAGGGGGAGAATGTTTAGGCTGAACCCTAAAAATAAACAAATTACTTAAACCATCAGAATATTTAAAAGGATACCTAGTGCCTGGGACTCCACAAGCACAATCCCGCCGAAGGAGTCATAATTAAAAAGACAGCTTCATCCTCAATATATCCATAGATAATAAATATAACAAAAATAATTTCAACAACAAAATAAAAACACTCCACCGCCGAAACTTGACACTTTGACACGTCAAACTGTCAAGTGTACTAAAAATTTGCTGACAATAAAGTCTGAATGTCAGCGATTTCGCCAATAAACATGAGCGAAAGATCCGAACAACAAGACAGGGACAACTCCAAGAAATTACCGGCTTCCAAATTTCCAAGGAAACTGGAAATTTGGAGAGAGCCAAAGGTCAAGGAGGACGAAGAAAAATTTTCACTTGACCAGAAACCGTTGGCGGCAAAGGACGAAGTTTTTTCTTAATTCGGCGAATTTTGTGATTTATTAGTTTTTAATTTAAAATCGGCAGTTTTTTTTTGCGTTAAAATTGTAATATAAAGTGTAGTTAGAAGGCGGCATTTTTTAGTTTCTTTTATATAGTGTAAATTTAAGTCGGCAGTTATTTTTTCTTAAAGTCACCCAGGTATAATACAAGTCAATTTTTTTTGGTTCGAACATGTCCATTGCAGACATCAGGCCAATCCATTAATTAATAATTTTATTTCAGTGATTATCAAAATTAATATCTATTTCAATATTCAATAATCTATCAATAAAAAAGAGCAAACATGTTCGTACGAACATCGCTTCGATTTTATTGATTTTCTTTCAGGTAGTGTAATTAGATTTAGGAAGTGAATTGTGCAATAAAATTTAAGAAGAAAATTTGTAGTTATTTAAAGAAGTGAATTAATAATCTATTTTTAAGGAGTTAATTTTTTGAAGATAAAATTTTGAATTGTGAATTAGGACCTTAAGTTTCATTTTTGGATAATAACAATAAATAAGTGGAATTTTGTAAAGAAAAGTGTTTTCTCATTTCTATTTCCTTAAGCAGCGTACTCAGAGAGTACACAATTTAACCACGACAATATACATTGCTGTAATTATAGGCCGCTACACCACGGACCGCTAAAACAAATCTATATAAATACAAGCTGAAACCCGATACGCCTCATGGCACCCAATAGCCAATAGTAGCCAATAAAAACCATCCATTGACTTGGTATTTTTCCAGATATGAAAGAATTAAGTGCACAGATGATGTGGCTCAAAGAACGGGTACATGTAAAATTAATGCAAATCTTTAAAATGTAACTATTCATAACCTTTAACGAAAGTATCAATTAATTCTGTAAAATTTCGAGATATTAGATTCTTTAACACAACCTTTTGTAAATCGCACGTTGCTTTTTGGGTTCCAGAAAAATATTCAATGTATTGGTATATTAATTTCAAAAGTGTCTTTAAAAATCTTGTTTACATTCTTGAAAATGCTACTTTTGTAACTTTGACAGATTAAATTTAATGACAATTTAACATTTACGAAATTAATACCAGTTATCTATTGTGCAGTTGTCAAACAGTGGGCCATGAAGCTATCATACCTTTTCATTTTAAACCCATGTCAAGGGGGTTGTGAAGAAGGTGGTAATCCACCCTCTTGAGACGTCTGCCATGGATATAACGGTATATTGAGTAAACTACATTTCTCATTGTATTCTACTTATCATACCCCATATCTACTTATCTTATCCCATATCGACGGGTTGTGAAGAAAGCGATAATCCGCCCTCTTAATACGGCCGCCATGGATCTAACGGTAGATGGAGTTTACTACATTGCTTATTGTATTCGACTTATCATATGAGGCGTGCAGTTGCAAAACTCGTTAACTGCACTTTTTGAAAAAAATGAGTTAACGATGACAAATTACTCTTTAGGTTATGTTCTACCATTTGAACTATATTTTTGTTCAAAATTTGCTCATAAGGCGTATTTTTGCAGCTGTCAAACATCAATAGTTAATTCAAAAGCCATAGAAAAGCCAAAGTAGTTCAAAAGTTTTTGGCGTTTTTCTCAAAATTTCTTAACTTGCAGTTAGCGAGTTTTGCAACTGCACGCCTCATATCCTTTCATTTGATACCCATGTCGAGGGGCTGTGAAGAAAGTTATCGCAGTTCACGAATGACATAAGATACATCAAAGGAAAACAAAATGTAGTTTCAGATACCCTTTCTAGAGCACATATCGACTCCATAATACCTAGCATAAACGTAGACACTCAGTCATTGGCAGAAGAACAGGAACATGACGATGAACTAAAAGACATTCTTGCAAAAGCCAAGAACAACCCTTCATACACGCTTCAAAAGATTTCTTTTCCACCGGACAATACAGAAATTTGGTGCGAAACTAAGACTAACAAAAACCTACCATATGTCCCTAAAAGTCTACGGCAAACCATTTTCGAGGCGCTACACAGTTTATCCCATCCTGGCATACGAGCAGCAAGAAAATTAATCACGGAACGTTACTTTTGGCCAAAAATAAATAAGGATGTAAATACGTTGAGCAAATCTTGTACAGCATGTCAGAAAGCCAAAGTCCATCGACATACAGTTTCACACCATGGCGAGATAAAAGTACCCAGCTGTAGATTCCAACACGTACATATAGACATAGTAGAACCATTACCTCCATCAAACGGTTACACATATATCCTGACAATGAAAGACCGGTTCACACGTTGGCCTGAAGCTAACGCCTTAAAAAACATTAGCGCAGATACTATAGCTAACGCTTTTATACGACATTGGATATGCATTTTCGGAGTACCTACGACGGTAACAACGGACCAGGGCACACAGTTTGAGTCGCTCCTATTTAGAGAAATCTCTAACATTTTAGGAAACAAACGAATACGTACAACAACATACCACCCACAATCCAACGGCTCCATTGAAAGACTGCATCGTCAAATAAAGGCAGCAATAAGAGCAACCAAAGAACCTAAAAATTGGTATAATAGTCTTCCGTGGATACTATTAGGAATTCGCTCGGCAGTGATCGCCGATGTAGGCCTAACACCATCACAATTATTATTCGGACAGTCTCTACGATTACCAGGAGAATTGGTTTCCACCAAAGCCTTCTACATTTACAAGCCATGCACAACAAAATTTCACACTCACATTCAAAGGTGCATGGGACTTCAATTTTGCTGTCAGACTGTGTGGAGTGTGGTTATGTACGTTTATTGGGAATAAATTATTGGGGATAAAATCTTCTTTAATCCAAATAAAAACAAAAATTATGGACATTAATAATTGTAACATTTATTAACTACATATTATAAAGTTGTGATAATAATGTAAATAATAAATGTAACGTAAATAATGTAATGTATAAATGTAATAAACGAAAATTTTGCTTTTATCTTTATAAAAAAACTATTATTTTTAACAAAAAATCCCGGCACTTTCATTAATAGAAAACTTTCCGCGGCACGAAACACTTGTTTTCCTCGTTATCAAAGGGATTTTGATATTTTTTTCTCCATTGCCAATATAAACCCCGTAAATCTTATTAATAACACTGTTTATTTAAATTGCAAATTTATGACAGGTAAATTGGGCACTTTTTGCATTATTGTACGTTTTTTACATTGATGGAATAGCTCTTATTTTCAATAAAATCACACTCGAAACAGCACTTTCCGCGGAACGAAAACTTCTTTCCCTTTGATTTTAATGGGACTTCGATATTTCACTAATTTAAGTTGGGACTTCATACAACCACACACACACACCTACAGCATGGCTTGTAAATATAGAAGGCTTTGGTTTCCACAGATAATAAACCAGAAACTGTTACAACTACTTTAGCTAGACAAATACAAAACGCAATCATACAAATCAAACCACAAGCATTAAGATCGCGGAAACAAAACAACATATTCGTCCCTCAAGAGCTCAAAAGTTGCTCGCATGTATTCGTCGAAGAACCCGTTTATAAAGGTAGTTTAAATCCTCCATACTCAGGCCCTTACGAAATATTAACCAGAAATGACAAAGTGTATAAAATTTTAATGAATGCGAAAGAAAAAACAATTAATGTAGATCGATTAAAGCCTGCATTTCTCGTAGATCCAAACCTTCTCTCTACAAGTAGAGTAACTAGATCAGATATAAAACAAAAAGTTAGCTTCCAAATTTAGACAATTTAACCCTTACTAACAGAAAATAATTACAATATTAAAACAGTATTCACGAAAAATGAAACCTACATATATAAAACTACACTATTAACCATAAAAAAAAAGATCAAAGTTTCAAGATCCGAAGAAATAAAAAATATGCTTATTATACTCAATTACATATTCCTTCTTAATCCCGACATGGTCATCAAAAACTCAGATATATATATTTTTTTTAAACACCTTTATTGGTATGGTTACTACAATCTTAATTAATATTAATTTATTAGTATAGTTAACAATAGTACTTAAATTAAGCATGTCTTAAAGTAAGCATACACTTGTATGGGATTTCTGTACCAGTGTCCAGTTCCCGTAGTATGTAGTATTCGTCAATTATGCATCAGTTCGTGAGGTTTTACCAGAGATAACATAATACTCCGTATAAAGATGCGACAGCTAGAACAAAAAAGCCGAACGCTTTTTGCCTCGGCAGGCCTCTGAGATTGCCTCCCCCTTAGCAACATGCAACATATTCGAGTGTCTAGCTACACAAGGAGGCGAACGTGGTCATGGTCCGCAGCACAAGAGATGCGGTGAGTTTGTGGATAAGGAAGCTAGAATTTTAGGGGGGCAAGGAAAGGAACTGACAACAGAATGTTTCTCGCAACATCTTTCTTTCTTTCTCATCTTTCAAACGTTTGCCTCTAGCTCTACATTGAAGGATTTCCCTGATGCTTTGTATTTTAACTATTTCTTAGAACATTCCGTGTATTTTTTTAATGACTGTCTGAGATCCACTATCAATTTCACTTGATTTCAAATTCTTGGTGAGAGGGTTTGCGATATTTTTAAAATAGGTGATTAGTTGAGGTTTTGGTTACTTTTTTTTATTTTCTGGTATTTCGGTATTGGCTAACTCGATTGATTTTAGAATCGAATTTAGGTAATTATTCTTTGTTTTATTTTATTCAAAATCTGGGACAAGTGCTTTTTATAAATGCTTGTAAAGTTAACTCCCCGCCCACAATCTGCTCAAAACAATTCGATCGTAATTGTTTTGGTAAAAATAAATTAAAAATAGGTTCAATACCTTCATAGGCTTCATGTCCAGTCAATTTTCAGGAAAAACGTATGACAGAAGGAATTCATTCTCGGACTTGCAATTACAGGATTTATCCATTTTAGAGTCCCCTTATCAACAATTAAATATTGAGCTCGTAAATATATACTGCAAACAATGGAAGGTGAAAACAATTTCTTTATATTTGTTCTTCTGGTGGAAACTAAAAAAAATAAGTTTTCAAATTTTTGGACTTCCATTTTATTAGTTATAAATTTTCAAAAAGTCGAAAATCTTAAAATTTTAACAAATTTTGAAATCTTTAAATTGATCTAGTTCAAAAACTATTGTTGATTTTGGTCTCAAGAATTACTCATTTTTTATAAATAGCCCATAAACAAAAATTTTTTGGAGTGCAAGTGTGAAACCCTAAAATTTAGTAATAAGAGTTGTCCTGGGGGTAGTTTTCGATCAAGTTAGAGGGTTGACTTTATTTCCATTTATTTCCATTCGCCATACCCAAATTAGTAAATGGCTATGTTTTTGGCAAATGTTTTTTTATATTGCGTTTATTGAGTACCTAAAATCATTTATTTCTATATGATCCCAATGTCGTCCTATCCTAAATTTTGGCATTATATGTACGTTAAGATTGTATGTACAAAATATAATTTTTTCAAAAATTTGGAGAAATATTATTTTGAGATATTCCAAAAACAAAAGTTTCGTTCTTACTAATAATACTATAGTTTTATTCTTACTAATAATACTATATTGTATATCACGTATTAAAGCCTTATTGAAGCAGAAGAAATTGGTGCTACTTTCAGCTTTCTATGTCAAATAGTTTTTGAACTAGATCAATTTAAAGATTTCAAAATTTGTTAAAATTTTAAGATTTTCGACTTTTTGAAAATTTATAACTAATAAAATGGAAGTCCAAAAATTTGAAAACTTATTTTTTTTAGTTTCCACCAGAAGAACAAATATAAAGAAATTGTTTTTCACCTTCCATTGTTTGCAGTATATATTTACGAGCTCAATATTTGTTGATAAGGGGACTCTAAAATGGATAAATCCTGTAATTGCAAGTCCGAGAATGAATTCCTTCTGTCATACGTTTTTCCTGAAAATTGACTGGACATGAAGCCTATGAAGGTATTGAACCTATTTTTAATTTATTTTTACCAAAACAATTACGATCGAATTGTTTTGAGCAGATTGTGGGCGGGGAGTTAACTTTACAAGCATTTATAAAAAGCACTTGTCCCAGATTTTGAATAAAATAAAACAAAGAATAATTACCTAAATTCGATTCTAAAATCAATCGAGTTAGCCAATACCGAAATACCAGAAAATAAAAAAAAGTAACCAAAACCTCAACTAATCACCTATTTTAAAAATATCGCAAACCCTCTCACCAAGAATTTGAAATCAAGTGAAATTGATAGTGGATCTCAGACAGTCATTAAAAAAATACACGGAATGTTCTAAGAAATAGTTAAAATACAAAGCATCAGGGAAATCCTTCAATGTAGAGCTAGAGGCAAACGTTTGAAAGATGAGAAAGAAAGAAAGATGTTGCGAGAAACATTCTGTTGTCAGTTCCTTTCCTTGCCCCCCTAAAATTCTAGCTTCCTTATCCACAAACTCACCACATCTCTTGTGCTGCGGACCATGACCACGTTCGCCTCCTTGTGTAGCTAGACACTCGAATATGTTGCATGTTGCTAAGGGGGAGGCAATCTCAGAGGCCTGCCGAGGCAAAAAGCGTTCGGCTTTTTTGTTCTAGCTGTCGTATCTTTATACGGAGTATTATGTTATCTCTGGTTTTACTCTTTTGAGTCGTCTTATTTCGTTGGTGGTATCCAATAATTGTATAGCCTCAACGTTGGTGTGGGCCAGAAGTCTCTTCTCGTGTTTAATGGCATATTCGCAGATGACCTCCTCTATCCATTTTATATCCAAATCATCATGTATTTCTTTATTAGTCACATAGCGGTAAGCGTTAGTGATAATTCGAAGAAATTTTCCAATCTGTTGTCCATTTGCTAACATGATTCAAGGCTCGTTGGAGTTTTTCCACCGCTTTTGGTTGGGATACGTCTGTTGACATAATTACAGTATCATCAGCGAATGTTCCGATAAATGTGTTATCTGTTGTTGGAATATCCGCAGTATAAAGCAGGTATAGGAAGGGTCCCAATACGCTTCCCTGCGGAACTCCCGCTAATATCGGACAAAAGTCAGAATATGCTTCTTCATGGATGACCCTGAACTTGCGATTAGAGAGGTATGACTCAAGCAGTTGGCAGTAATTTTGTGGTAGGAGTTTGCTCATCTTGTATATCAATCCTTCGTGCCAAACCCTGTCAAAGGCTTGAGCTACATCCAGAAATACGGCAGGGCAATATTTCTTTTCTTCTAACGCTTGCTCGATGACAGCAGTGATTCGATGGATTTGATCTATTGTGGAATGGTTATTCCTGAATCCAAATTGAAAATCAGGAATGTTTACTAACGGTTTCAGACGTTTTAGTAACAATTTTTCAAACAATTTAGAAATGATGGGAAGCAATGAAATTGGTCTATATGATGTTACTTCTTCATCAGGTTTGTCTGGTTTCTTCAGCATGATTATTTCGGCCTCAGATATGATATCAAAAATTCACTTAAGAAGAAGTCACTGTGTAGTTCGGATGCCAATTAAGTTTTGTGAAAATCAAATCGTTGCATGTATCAATAATTTATGAATTTTAATATTAAAGTAAAAGTCGTTTAAAAGAAAATAAAATGTCTTAACGAATTAGTTAACGTATAGCTTAAAAGTGGACTACAAAATTAAGCGATATTAAATTTTTCTTAAAAATTGTGAATAAATACATAAATGGTGGACGGCTCTTTTATTTTTTAATCATGAGGTTACGTGCGCGTGTGGCTGTTTTATTGTTTCAATTATGTGGTTACGTGCGCCCACAGCTGGTTAGTGAGATTCACTTGTTTCAGGAGGCATAACACTCCAACAAGACTGTCTCTCGCTAGCCCTGAAGGTTGTGACTCACCCGGTTGTTAAAAAAAAGGATGCACTCATATAACACGCAGTAGTGCAAACGCGAGGCTCACTGCCTTCTCCTCATGCATCCACCAGACTACCCTTAACCTTTCCTATTCTCTTTCTATTTTCAGGTCAAGCTTACTACTAGACATTACACCATGAGTTGAACGACATGACGGTCTAGTGCAGTGATTCCCAAAGTGGGTTCCGCGGAACCTTACGGTTCCACGAAAAGATTTTGAGGTTCCGTGTCACCAGCGCCGAAGCGCAAATACATTCGCAGACTCACTGGCGTTGCGCCGGCCGTTTAATGCGTTCTTGCTAATCAGAAAGTGCGAGTGGCCATTTTTCCTTGAAATTTGGTCTACGTCACGCCGCGTAACATTTTGGCCGCCAATCGATATTCCCATATCGAGGGGGTTGTGAAGAAAATGGGAATCCCCCCTTTTGAGATGGCCGCCATTGGCCAAAACATATATATTGAGTATACTATAGTGCTTATGGTGTTCTACTTATCATACCCTTTCATTTGATGCCCATGTCGAAGGGGTTGTAAAGAATCTTTCATTCCGCCCTCCTGAGACTGCCGCCATTGATCTAAAGGTATTATGAGTATACCATATTGCATTGTCATCGGAGCTAAAGCTGTATGCATTTCAGCATGATAGGATATCCGCAAGTATTTGAAAAATTGATTGCAAAATTTGTTCCAGGGAGACTATACAGGGAGATATAGCTCTTATGGGAAAAATAACCGGAAATGGATGGGTAGCAGAAAGTAAACTTCTAGTTCATTGTTTGCCACAGATGTCGCCTAAAGCTGACGTGCCCCACATAAAGTTAGCTGAATTTTACCCATTTCGACGATTTCTTCAAAATTATCAGCCGAAATGCAAAAAAATTCATTGGGAATTAATAAAAATTCATTGGAAAATCCATAAAATGGTTAGATACGAAAAATCAGAAGCTGAATTTTCAAGTTACGCGTAAACATAAAATATCTTAAAAGTTAACGAACTTGGCCATGAACCGGAAGAATATAATTGGCCATGTTTTTTGGAGTACATGTGACTGTGGCGCTCTCATTAATCAAACGAAAAGTGACAACACGGAGTTATATCTCCTTGTATAGTTTCCCTGATTTGTTCCGTGAAGAAAGCAGTAATTCGTCCTCTTGAGACGGCCGCCATGGATCTAACGGTATAATGAGTATACCATTTTGCATTGTGTCATCCGAGCGGAAGTTGTGTGCCTTATTTCAGGGTGATCGGGTAACCGGAAGTATTCAAAAAATCGATTTCTAGATATGTACCGGACAAACAGACAGACAAGAAAGCTTTCATCGTTGGGTTCCGCCAAATTTTATACATTGTAGAAAGGTTCCGAACGAAATAAAGTTTGGGAACCACTGGTCTAGTGGAACAAAGGGTGATACCTGAGCTTGACCATGCCACACAAAAAAAATTTCCTCATTGCATTAAAACATCTTTGTGATAGCTAACTGTGGATACGTCCTACTTCACGTCCACATTAACTACACAACTTTCTTCTATGTAAACTTTTATTTACACTTCAATACACCTTAAATCTAATTAAACAATACTTCGCAATATTTAACAGAATTTCAGTTTAGAATTTAAGTTTAGAATTTAAGTTAATCAGACTTAATTATTATTAGGTGGCAACCATCACTCACGGACTTCGGAAGAAGAACTGTCTAGTCTCGATCGGCGGGAAAAGGAAATTCCTCTCTTATGCACCGCTACTTTGTGGCTGAATTAATTGTGGGTGCGTTTCGTGTTTTTGTTGGGCGGAAGTGTAGAGTGTCGATACTCTACAGTACCCCCCTTCCAGTAAAAAAAAATGTTTATTTGAATCTCACTTTCGTTAACTTAGTACTTTTTTTCAACGGTGTCGGAAAGAAATGCTGGTTTCAGCCGATCGATAGAAATGTTTGCGTTCTTACCCTTTATGTTTACTACGAAATACTTTCTTAACCGGCGCACTACTGGGAAAGGCCCTTCATATACTGCACGCAGGGCTCCTTTCCGCGGTATCGCTTGTATAAAAACTTGCTCACAGTCATCTAATTCTTTAGGAATGAAGGTCTTACTGTTCGAATGATTAGTTTTGATAGGTTTATACGTCTGTATTTTCTCTCTCAGTTGCTGAACGAAATCATCGGGACTCGTCTCGTCGAGTTTCGTGTCGGGTATGAAAAATTCCGAAGGTAGTCTGAGTGGTTGGCCGTAGACTAATTCTGCCGGCGAAAACCTTAAATCTGGCTTGTATGCTGCTCGTATTCCGAGGAGTACTACTGGTAAATCTTCCGTCCAGCTTGAATTTCCCTTACGGCATTTCAGGGCTGCTTTCAATTGTCGGTGAAATCGTTCGACCATGCCGTTCGATTGCGGATGGTACGTTGTTGTTCGGAATCTATGACTTCCCAGAAGTTCGGCTAATCGGTGAAACAGTCGCGATTCAAACTGGGTTCCCTGATCTGTAGTGATATGTAGGGGAACTCCGAATCGACTTACGAATTCTTGGAAGAATGTCTGAGCTATGGTTTGTGAGGTGATGTCCCGCAAAGGGTAGGCTTCTGGCCACCGGGTGAACCTATCTACTACAGTCAAAATATAAGTATACCCTTTCGATACTTCCAAGGGTCCCACTATATCCAGATGGACATGTGCAAACCGGTCGTTGGGTATAGGAAAATCTCCAGGTTGGCTTTTGGTATATCTGCCAATTTTCGAACGTTGGCAGGGGATACATGATTGTGCCCAGGTCTTTATGTCTGTTTGCATTCTTGGCCAGAAGTATCGGGTGCAGATGAGCTTTCTTGACGCTCGAATACCCGGGTGCGATAAGCCGTGTAAGGCCTCGAAAACTATACGTCGCATTTTCATAGGGACAAAAGGGCGGATTTCTTTTGTTGAGACTTCGCACCAAATAGGAGTCTGTAAAGTGGGCACGAAACGTTTTTCTAGTTTAAATTTCGATTTGTCTAAGTTTTGTTCACTTGACAATTGTTTCAGCTCGTGGTCTGACTCTTGGAAAGTCGCGAATTGTTTCAGATCTACATTTACGGCTGAAAGTGTTGAAGTCTCGTCGACTCGTGACAAAACGTCGGCAATAATATTGTCCTTCCCTTTTACGTGACGGATATCAGTCGTAAACTGAGATATGAAATCTAAATGTCTAGCCTGTCTGGGCGTTCTCTCAGTTTTAGCGTCTAGCGCATTTGTTAAGGGCTTATGGTCGGTGAAAACTGTGAAAGGACGGCCTTCCAACCAGTGCCTGAAATGCTTTATGGCAAGGTATATTGCCAGCAGCTCCCTATCGAAAGCAGAGTATTTCTTTTCTGCTGTGCTGAGCTTCTTTGAATGGAATGCGAGCGGTTCCCAACTTCCCGTTTTGCCTTCTTGCTCCAATACCGCACCTATAGCGATATTTGAAGCATCTACAGAGAGCCTAAGTTTCGCATCGGTGAGCGGATGTCTAAGCAGTGTGGCCGACGCCAAGGCTTCCTTAACTTTTGAGAAGTTTGTTTTGCAAATCGAAGGTAAATGGAACTGGAAGTCTTTCTTTTTCGCCTTAGATGAACAACTTATTACGTCATGGAATGGTGCTAATAGTTCTGCCGACTGTGGGAGAAATCTCGCGTAAAAGTTTGCCATACCCACGAATTTTCTTACTTGCCGAAGTGACGTAGGCATGGGATACTCTGCTATGGCTTTTACTCTATCCTCTGCAGGGAGGATTCCTTCACTGCTAATCTTGTGCCCGAGGAAGTCTAGATGGCTGGCCCCAAAAATGCATTTGCTCGGGTTAATTCTTAAGCCGTACTCTTCTAGTCGTTTACAAAGGGTTTGTAAATGGGTTTTGTGTTCTTCTGAATTCTTACTAGCAACGAGAATATCGTCGATGTAAATGAAAACGAAATTCAAATCGGTGACCACTTCGTTCATGAATCTTTGAAATGTTTGGGCCGCGTTCTTCAGACCAAATGGCATTCTGGTGAACTCGAACATTCCAAAGGGAGTGGTGATTGCGGTCTTATAAACATCTTCCTCGGCCACTGGGATTTGGTGATAAGCTCTTATCAAATCAATTTTGGAGAAAATGGTACAGTCCCTAAGATTCATGGAAAAATTTTGGATATGAGGTATCGGATACCTATCTGGTACCGTGACAGCATTCAGCCTACGGTAATCCCCACAAGGTCTCCAGTCATTGTGGTCCTTCTTGGGAACCATATGTAAAGGCGAGCATGTAGGAGATGCAGATGGCCGGCAAATACCTAATTGTAGCATGTGCTGAAATTCGCTGTGTGCCAACTTGTGTTTGATTGGGTCAAGCCTTCTGGGCTGAGCATAAGGTAATCGACCTGTCGTTACTATGTAATGACGTACCTTGTGCTTGACTGGGAGTGAGTAATCTGGAGGTGTAATCAATTCGGGAAAACTCCTAAGGAGTTGGGCAAATTCTTTCTCGCAAGTAAATATTCGTGGCGTAGGCGTTTTCGCGTTTATGATAGTACCGTTCGATGTCAAATTTGTTAGTGGATCAATTAGTCTTCGCCTACGAAGATCCACAAGCAAGCCAAACTTTGTAAGGAAATCTGCTCCTATTATTGGCCTGTCAACCGCTGCTATGGTAAAGGGGTATGCAAAAGAACGACGAAGCCCTAAGTCTAGTTGGAGAAGTGTCAGTCCAAAAGTTTTGATTGGTGTGCCGTTTGCGGCGATTAGATGGTAGTAAGGGTTACTTCGGACGGTACCCCGATTAAGGTTGTAAGGAACGAGTGATACATCTGCTCCTGTGTCTATGAGAAAACTATGGTTGGTGATTGGACACCTAATAAAAAGGCGACGAGTATTGTTAGGCCGAGAGGTTGTCGCCAAATCTACCGGCTTGCTTAGTTTTCCGTCTTCTCATTAGCAGGGGCTTTCTTAAACGAACAGGGTTTAATACACTTTTTGGCTTTCGCCCCAAATTTACCATGGTACCAACACCAATCTTTTCTACCGTGAGTAGTTACCGAGTTACTCCGAGCTGAAAACCGTCTTCGTCCCTGAGGTGACTTGCTTCTATCTCGGAGAGTTAGGCTGCGCACCGTCCTTCTAAGTTCCGAGATTTCCCTCCGTGCCTGGCTCAACTCATCTTTCAGATCTTGAAATCCTGCTTCTTCCTTGTAACCTCCGCCATTCTTTGTTTGAATGGCACCTATACTAGAAGTTTGGCTAACTTCCCAGACTTTATCCGCTAGTTCTAGTTTTGTTTGAAGGGTTTGGTCGGTAGTGACAGCCAATGGGATTGTAACAGACGATGGTAGTTTACGCAACCACAGTGACTGTATTAAGTCGTCGCTAACTACGGACATGGATCCCGCTAATGCTTTCATATGCCTAAAAAGTTCGGAAGGCTTTCGATCTCCTAAGTCCTCTGTACCTAGCAACCCTTCTAGCCTACGTTGCTCGGAGAGGCTGTGTCTTTTAATTAAAGTTTCCCGTAAAAAGCTATATTTGTTCGTTGTCGGAGGGCTTTCTAGAATATCTAAAATTGAATTTATAACCTCTACTGGGAGTGCGGCTATAGTATATGCATACTTCGATTCGTCCTTCGTGATCCTTTTCACTAAGAACTGAGATTCTATAGCGTGAAACCAAGCTAAGGGAGCTTTGTCCCAAAATGGCGGTAACTTTACGTTCCCAATTTCGCGTAATTCTTCCCTACTAGCATTGTCCCTTTCTTCAGTTTGCCTTATTTTTACATCATGACCTGATGTACTCGCATTGCCCCTATTCTCGGGAGAATTGTCTTCATTATCGTTCTCAAACATATCGTACGCCTTGATTCACGATACTAAATAATCCCAAAATCAAATTAAAAAAATTTTTTTTTTTTTTTTTTTTGAAAAGAAAAGCAAGTTCAAGTTGCCGTCAATACTTATACAAAACGCATCCCTCTTTCGGCCGCTGCAGGCAGAAGCTTGCCTTATAGAAAAAAACAAAAACGAAAGAAAATTTATGTTGTGAAACCTTTGCTCCTTTTTTTTATCTGCGGTATTGTAAATTTAAAAATACTAAAAGAGCGGTGTGGTAGAAGAGAGCAAATATCCTTTTCCTTTTACTATTACAGGAATGAAAAAAAAAAACTTTTTTTATACAAAAGAGAAGAAAACCGAAAAGTGAAACAAGGAACGAGACTAATTCTGAGTGTTGGTTACGGTTCCTTTACATGAGTTACTAGTGTTCATGTAAACTTAAATATAATACTAACAAATAATACCCTTCAATTCAATAATAAATTCCAATAAATTAAATTCAATAATAAATTCCAATAAATTAAATTCAATAATAAATTCCAATAAATGATAATAAATTTCAATATAGTTGTTAATATAATGAGTATTAGTAAATTTAATTTCATTGTTAGTAATAAATTTCAATAAATTCCATTATTCCTATAAAATTTGAGCTATTTGCCATTTGTTTTTAAATTCTGACATTTGATGGCTCCGCTTTGCTCACAAAAAACCTTTTTTTTTAGCAAACACAAAAAGAAATATATATATGTATATAAATTCTATCAATCGTCAGTCTATTTATACTACCAATCTGACATTATGTAATTACTTGACTTTAAAAAAAATTTTTTTTCACTCAATATGCATTCTACTATAAAAGTCCGAAAATAATTAAATCCAATTCAGTTATAAACATTTAAAAAAAATAATGCTAACGATTATAAACTTATAAGGTGAATATGTTATTCACGCACATCAAAAAAAATTTTTGGTCCGTTATGAATTTCTCACATACCTCGGGTTTCAGTGCAAATTTGGTCTTGCCTTTACTATTGTTGTTTTTTTGTTTCTATGTTTTATACCGCTGACTGCAACTTATGGTTTTGTTGATGAGCTATGACACATTGTCCTTGAGTTTCTTCCGCTTTATTCCTAAAGATGATTGATGTTATTCCATGTGGGTTGGCATGATTTCCCATAGTTATTAGAGAATTTACTAGGAGGGTTTCATGAAAAGAAAAATAATTAGTAAATTTTTAATAGCATTATCGATCACCCCTTTTATGTTTTGCCGAAAATCGTATTTGCAGACTTTATAAATTTTTTTGGTGCAAATTAATTTTTGTTCTTGAGCGCTGAATTCTTTATACTGGGTGATGGTGCCGCTATTAATGTAACTGCGGTGATGACGTCGTAATTTATCCCGTACTGTGAATACACGTGGCCTTCCCAATCTCCTGCGTTTCTAACAATCGACGCTGTCCGTTATTATTTTATGTTTCCTTCTTTATGAGAAATGTCTGGCTGAGGGTGATGATTACTCCTTTAAAACAGGTTGCTGGCCACTCGTGATGCCCGTGGGTATTGTGGAACGAGGATGTCGCTGGATGCTTGATTGGCGCTGCCGAATTTATTCCTTGTCTCTATTTTTTATTTTGCTTTTGAATGCAGCTTGGTGTTCCGGGATGGTTGCAACCTTGCACTTTTCACTTTTTTTTTTGTTTTTTTTTTGTTTTTACGATGCCTGTTCTATTCGGGATCACCAGTTGTGGATACGTCCTACTTCACGTCCACATTAACTACACAACTTTCTTCTATGTAAACTTTTATTTACACTTCAATACACCTTAAATCTAATTAAACAATACTTCGCAATATTTAACAGAATTTCAGTTTAGAATTTAAGTTTAGAATTTAAGTTAATCAGACTTAATTATTATTAGGTGGCAACCATCACTCACGGACTTCGGAAGAAGAACTGTCTAGTCTCGATCGGCGGGAAAAGGAAATTCCTCTCTTATGCACCGCTACTTTGTGGCTGAATTAATTGTGGGTGCGTTTCGTGTTTTTGTTGGGCGGAAGTGTAGAGTGTCGATACTCTACACTAACATCGTATTTCACTGACTAAGAGTTTTCTTTACTAGTTTCCTTCTACTATATTTATATCTCGCAATAAAAATTTGGATATCAACTAAATCATATTTCCAAATGATTTCTGATTAATTCAGTTGCCTTGCGTTAGAGCTGCTAGCTATACATAGATAATAGAGCATTTAACAACCAATGAAAAATTCCCATATATTTCTTATTTAAGTGTTATAAAACTTCACCACTATATATTAGCGAACTTCTATAACCATACGCTAATTTTAATGTTTCATAACAACTGACCAACGGATTTTTTTAAAACATATGTATATTTTGCTTTGTCCAAATCGCCATCTGGTACTGGTATGGTTACAAAAGAGCAGGTTTTGTTCAAAGAAATAATTAAAACAACAATTTTCACCCGTTTAAATTGGCCATGGAACAAATTCAACATGCTCGAATTAGAAATCTGCAAAAATTAATTCTATTAAATCATTTAAATGCAAAAGAGGCCACAAGAGCCCGTATTTGGAATGAGAATTCCTTTTCACACAAATATGGCTGCTTATAAATTTCTAACCCCTCAAACAAACTACCTCCAAAACTTCTATAAGCCCAAGCATTTGAAGTAAGGCCAGATTCAAAACACTGGAGGAAGCTACCGCAATTATAATCTACCCCTAGCCCCTAGAATTCGAATATTCTTCTTGTTTGGAAAAGGCTTAATCTAGACGGAAAAATGCGATAGCGGCTATGTGCTGCATTGTCACATATTACAGCTGCGGACGCCTACCAGCAACTATGTAACAGATCCAGAATTCTACATTTTCATCGCGGAAAACATAACGATATGGAGAAAAATGGATGAAATATACATAATAAAAGTAAAACCGAACGGTAACTAAATTAATACGAATACTATGATGCAATGAATAATTTACTGTCAAGCCTTTTAAGTATCTAATTTATCACAAGGATTGCATATACTTTCTTGGATAGAACCAATTTTTTGATGCCCATTTATATTTGTGTGCTGACTATCTAGACTCTTGTCGTAAATATTCGATTTAAAATGAAACTTTTTTAAAGAGTTTACGTATCTTTAGTCTCATATCAACCGCGAATGGGTGATTTTTCATAGTTTTCATGAAAGCACTGTTACTGTGCCACTAATTATTTGCAAAAATAAAAAAACTAGTGGGATGTTGTGCAGACTAGAGACTACCCACTAATTACGCTTTTTCATGGTATTCTTTCTGTTGAATAACACTTCAGACTGGATAACCATAAAAAATCAAGAAAATGATATTTTTTCACTTTTAATTAAGTAAATGGTTATGTGCTCCTGAGTATCATTATTAAATAACAAAATTTAGTGATAGATTAAAAACATGTTCCACTGTGGTAGAAAAAATTCATTTCACCATTGCGCCGCCGAAGATTGAACTTGCGGAGACAGCCTCTGTATAAGTTTTTTTTAAAGCTGACCACTGTAAAGTGAGTGCAGTCTATATATAATTTCATCTTTTTTAAATCAACTGGATTACACTCACTCTACACTCTTATACATGCCATGAAATTTTAAAATTCCGTTATTGGCTAGGGACTGATGATTAACATTGAGGACACTAATTTTGACCTTGGGAAATATATTTATTGTTTTTATAAATTACAAAAATTGATAAATATAGATGTAAGTACTTTAATATTGAAAAATGGTAAAGAAAATTTAAGTTTAAATTAAATGTTTTCGAGATATGGAAGCCCAAACACAAACATTCGGTACGCGGACACGGCTAGGGACTGACATTTGGGGTCAATAAAATTGATTTCAAGAGTATAGTATATTATTATTTTAAACAAAATTTGGGGAATCGCTGATCACGAAAATCGAAGTCCCGCGGTCCTAAAACATCGGCGTCACCCCTAAAAATTCAAAAAACATCCGTTTTTAGGGGGTTTTCGCGATTATTTCAATAATAATGAAAACTAATGCGATGAAATGCACTTTTTTTAATATTGATTTGCGAAAGTGGTTGATTTGTACTAAACTAAGGCGAAGTTTATGATAAGGGGTAATCCTAAAGGGTTGAAACTACCCCTAAATGGGCCAAAAATGGCAAAAATTGTAAAAAAAAATTTTTTAAGTTTATGCTTCAAATTCGATTGTGGGCGTGCTGTCAGGCAAAAATAAATTATTTTCAACCCTTAAGGGGTTAAAACTGCCCCTACAATATAGTCCATTCAAGGGGAGGGGTGTTCCAAAATAACACCGTTAAGAAAATCGAACCCTAGACGATTTTGGGATCGCTGATCACGAAAATCGAGATCCCGCGGTTCTAAAACATGGGCGTCAACCCTAACAATGCAAAAAACACCCCTTTTTAGGGGTTTTTCGCGATTATTTCAATTATAATGAAAACTAATGCGATGAAATGCACTTTTTTTAATATGTATTTATTTGCGAAGGTGGTTGATTTCTACTAAATTAAGGCGAACTTTGTGATAAGAGGTAGTCCTAATGGGTTGAAACAAGCCCTAAATCGGCCAAAAATGGGAAAAATTGTAAAAAAACAAATTTTTAAGTTTATGCTTCAAATTAGATTGTGGACGTGCTGTCAGGCAAAAATAAATTATTTTCAACCCTTAAGCGATTAAAACTACCCTTACAATAATAAAAATTAACTTTATAGTAAACAAATTGCAATTGTTTTTTTTCTTGCTTTTTGTTTGAAAGAATCATGACCATCAACGGTACTGTTTTTTCTCATGTTCAAATACTTTCACAGCGAGGAATTTCTTCGTTATCCTTTGAATTCTGTCGGATTAGAATCCAATCACCGAATCACCTTTAGGCAGGGCCGGACTAGACCAAGTGCCGCCCCCACGCCAATCGCAAGTTGCCGCTTCCTTAAGGCTAGCGTTTTTGGAAACTTAAATTTTTTACCTATATATGTATATATAGGGTAAATATAATGATAATAATATTATAACATATTATATGATTATTTAATATACTGATTTTATACAATTATTATATAATTGTAGTGGTGAAAGATCTTTCTCAGTGTTAAAGAGAATAAAAGATTATTTACGTGCCAGTGTAGGTGACGAAAGACTTTATTCATTTGCAATATTGTGCATTGAAGCTGAGCTTAAACGATCTCTAGATGTCGAATTGTTAATTGACGATTTTGCTCAGAAAAAAGCTCGAAAAGTACTAATTTAAAAACCGTAGAATAGTATGTATTAAAAAAAAAATTAAAAAAAAATTCATTCCAAAATATTAAAAAAAAAAATCACATTATTGCCGCCCCTAGTAATGTGCCGCCCTACGCCATGGCGTTGTTTGCGTAGGCGATAGTCCGGCCCTGCCTTTAGGGCATTTAATTTTTTATTATTACAGATGAATAACCTTAACTGATGAAGAACAGGTTTAATTACACACTTTCGGAACCACTTGATAAGGAAGCTTGGTCATTTGGCTACTAATGCACATCCATCAAAACATAAACATCATCATATTTGGCCAAGATCGCCACATTAACCATCATCATATTACATCATCATTAACATAATAATATAATTTAAGTTTATTATAATTAATTTTGAACTTACGATATTCATTCAAAATTTACTCTGGTAACCCCATCACCTCAATACATGCGTACGTATAAAATCGCATTCCCACTTTTATTATCGAAGCAAAGATCACTTCAAACGTTACGGTTTTCTTTTGTATCCCCACTTGAACTTGAAATTCAAGCAAACGATTAAATATTGTTGCGAACGAAACGCTCGCTCTCTCTGCACCGGAGCTTCACCGAGGTAAGTTGTCCTGAACTTGTACCCTTTTTCCTCCCTTTTTTATTCCAATACTAACTTTTCCTCTGTTGTTGGGTTTTCGACCATCAACAGATTTATTAATTTTCCTTGTTGTTGGGATTCGACCATCAACAAGGTTTACTAACTCTTCTTCTGTTTTTGGGTTTCGACCATTAACAGACTACTAACTTTTCCTCTGTTGTTGGGTTTCGACCATCAACAGATTTATTAATTTTCCTTGTTGTTGGGATTCGACCATCAACAAGGTTTACTAATATTTCGTTTGTTTTTGGGTTTCGACCATAAACAAACTACTAACCTTTCTTTGTTGTTGGGATTCGACCATCAACAAAGTTACTAATATTTACTGTGTTGTTGGGATTCGACCATCAACACATTACTTCCTTTCCTTGTTATTTTCATACAACAGTAATTCCCTTTTTTCATACAAGTTCAAGGCCAACTCTAGAAATCAGGTGAGTCATTTTACATTCTGATAAAATTCTATATATATATTTTTTCTTTTGTTTCTTCTGTGATTCGGTGATTTATTTTACCATTTTTCTCGTTTCTTCGAAATTAAACTTCGCGATTTAGTGAACAACGTTGTAGAGGTGTTTTTTGCAATTCGATAATTAATTCATAGCTTACATCGTTGTCGAGGGTGATCCAGGTAAATTTTGAGTGAATCTTCACTTGAATTAATACTTTGTTAAACTTATGACTTGTCAGAAATTTTATCCCTTTTATTGAATCTTGAAGTTATTAAGAAATTGAATTATAGTTTCCAACATTGTTGAGGGTGATTTAAGTAAACTTTGAGCGAATCGTCACTTGAATAAATACTTTGAAAAATTTCTAAGTTATCAGAATTTTTGTCCTTTATTGAAATTTGAATTAATAAACTTACTAACTAAATTAATTAACTAAAACTAAATAACTAATTTATGAATTTATATGAAACTTGAATTTTTATTGAATTACTGACATCTTGACTATTATGAATAAATTTGAAATGTTATAATCGAATCTTACTTCTTCTTTCTTTTTTTGTTTTTATTTTCTTTACCTTTTTACACAGGTGTACTGCAGTTAGAAGCTAATTGCGTCCGGGAAATTCATCTATTCGTTTGAAGTTTTTAATACAAAAACATATGGTCCTTCGAGCCGGATTAGTTTAATTTGCAGCAAAGACTCGTCCGATGGATTCCCTAATTTTATGAGTTTTTTAATACAAAAACACTCATGCATCAAGATAAAAATTATATTACAATTATTTTCTTTATTTTTGAAGTCATTGCAATTAGAATGCCCATTTTGTATTGGGTTTATTTTGTAAACTTAATAAGTTATGAAATTGTTTTGATAAAATGAATTACCTACTGCCGGCTATTCTTACGTTAAAGTGTTGCCATAATCAAAATAAGTAAATATATTGACAACTCTAATCGATTTTTTTTGTATACGATTAAAAATTAATATAAATGTAAAGTCAAACGTAAATCGCGGGGTTTCACAGTAGTGGTATTATTTTGCTTTCAAAACTTTTTAAAGCAATTTCACTTTGTTAGCTAACGATACATATGAATGATTGCATAGATTTTTTTTTAATTATCTTGCTTCGGTTTGATATAAAT
Organism: Thereva unica; assembly: GCA_949987705.1. Classification (NCBI taxonomy): domain Eukaryota; kingdom Metazoa; phylum Arthropoda; class Insecta; order Diptera; family Therevidae; genus Thereva; species Thereva unica. Next base: position 52,418,769 of record OX465284.1, read on the forward strand.
CGAACCTTTTTAATAAATTAATGATTATAGAGCTAAATCAGTCATTTGAAATAATTATGTGTCGAGTGTATTTATTCGAGTAATCGATTTTCATTAAAAATCTAAAGTGGCAACATTGGTGTTGGTGTCTCAAATTGAATTGTCATTGTCAAAAAGTCTAATGTCCAATTGTTCATTGCGATTTAAATATTACAGTTTTTTGTGTTGTTCGAGTCCTACTCTCCACAGTTATTGTGATATTCATTGTAACTATTTGTTTATTTCTTGTTTTCAATCACTATCGCTAACTTTAATGTGAAATTGTGAATCTTACGCCAGGAAGTTTTCACTTTGTTTGAAGTTTGTGTGTGATTCGTATTTTGTTGTACTGTACTGTACTACTTAGCGACTACTGAAAATGTCGACCACTTCGCGTGAGGTACCGACAACAAGAACAATCGACCGGCGAAACCGGTGTATCAACTGTTTTTTTGCTATCCTAAGAAACCAACGCAGGTATTCTTTGGAACAAGCTATTACTCAGATTATCAATGTGTTAGGCTGGTCGTCCACTGGAAGCGTATTCGAGCGGCTACGCGCTTCGGCTACATGAGCGGCAACACGCGGCTATGCGCGACAGATCCAACATAAAGAATTTTATACAAACATCGTCCACTGCAAGCGGCTTTGAGCGGGCGGCTATAGGCGTATTCGAGCGTGCCGCGCGAATCCAAATTAATTTGGATCGGTCGCGCGTAGCCGCTCGAATCAGGAAATAATTTTCTACAAATAGTACAGGAAAAATAGTAAAAATAGCGGAAATGATTGGGTACAGGCTGAAAATTGGCACAGTGCTTCCTTTTAGGGTTCTCAATATGGGGTTATAAAGTCTACCGATTTTCTACCCCGGGAAGCTCATTTTTTAGGAGGTTTTAGGGTCAATATATCAGTTTTTTGCAAATACATCTGTAACCGTAAGTCCTATCATAAAATAATGTTCACAAAGTTGGACTACTTCGTTAATTTTTTTAGGGGTGATTCCTGGATGTATTTGCAGAAAATATTGTTCTAGACAGGGGGTTAACTATTAAAATACAGGGTGTTTACGAAAAAAAAATGTATTTTGTTTTAATTTATTTAGAGTTGAATAACTAGTTTACTAATTATCGTAAAGCAATATACTTAGACTCATATTTTAGGTGAATGCGTATTCTTTTATTTGATATAAATAACAAGAACTTGAGTGGCTCCATTTAGATGAACGTCAAGCTAGCGGCGGTTGCACTGAAAAGGGCCGTGACTGTGTAATTAAGCTCAAAAGCGCTGGCTGGAAAATTTTAATCCTATTTCCTTCAGAACCATGGAACTATCCTGAAATTTTTACACAATCTTCCTCACACATATAGATACATAAAACAAATAATTTAAGTAAGGGACATTAGCTTTTTATTTTTAAATAGAGTTGAGTTTTAACTTCGCCGCTTTTCAGTGCAACCGCCGCTAGCTTGACGTTCATTCCATTTAGTACATATATGTATGTAGGTTGACAGCATGAGTAAAATGCTAAAAGACGAATCAAATTGTGATTTTGTGTTATAACCCCTTATTGAGAACCCTTAAAGGAAGCTCTGTGCCAATTTTCAGCCTGTACCCAATCATTCAGCTATTCCGCTTTTTCCGGCTTAATTTAACTATACTAAATTATCCATATTGACAAAACACAAAATTATTATGTCCAATTCACTTCAAACTGAGCAGCATGAAAAGCTTGCAGTGGACGACCCCTGTAGCGTGTAGCCGCGTATCTCATAGCCGCTTGTAGCCGCCTCTAGCCGCTCATGTAGCCGAAGCGCGTAGCCGCTCGAATACGCTTCCAGTGGACGACCAGCCTAACAGTCATGGATAACTCCTACTCAGGTAAGCACATTCTATTGACGTTTTCATACCTATCAGTCTGTTTCTTGATTTCTCAGACAGTTTAAACCTACCCAGTCATTCTCTCGTTTTTATATTTTAATTTTTGCTTTTTATAAATCACATATTAAAAACTATAGACAAATGATAGCATAAAATCAATGTCACAATGCTGAAATTGGAAGCTGTAAGCACAAAATATAATTATGTCGTGCGGCCCATTCAGTTATAGTACGGTGCAATTAGACCCAAACCTCAACATCCAAAGTAAAAGTTTCCCTCCAACTCCAAATTGTTCTATACAGTCCACATTGTTTGATAAAAAGTTACACCGTTTTGAGCGTCGAGTTTGGTGGGGGAGGGGGGAGAAGTTGGTAAATTAGTAGGTTCTATCAGTTTTTCTTAAATATTTCGAAAACTATGCGGTTTATCACAAAAAATAATCTACATTAAATTGCGAACAAAAATGGTCCTGGCATAATCTTGCTAAAGTGAACGGTTCCAGAGTTACGGAGGGTGTAAAAGTAGAAATTTTTAATAAAAGTAAAATCATAAGAGTTACCTACAGTGTTGAATGCTAGGAAAAAATACTACCATAGATTTTCACCTTGTTATTTTACGACGAGAGCAGATTCTAGTCGATAAACATTTTTTTTATGTAGATTTCAAACTTAATCACCACGTGCTCTTCTACAAGCCAGCATCACAAATCTTGGCCCGTACTAGTAGAGTGCGTTTAAGCGGTGTCTGCCAGTCTTGAAATCGCCTACCCAAGGCGGGAAATTGGGTTTGGGCGGGTAATTCAAGTGAAACAAAATTTATACGTACATATTTTTTTTATTTTTTATTTATTTAAAATGTCGCGGATGGTGTGTGCCACTTTCTGTAATTAACTTTATTTAATTTAAGTAATATTATATGAAAATAAGTTCTGTCATTAAAATTTAACCGTCATTGACGGAAATAATTCAAAATTTTAAAAAAGTTGTAAAATTGAGAAATTCGTGATCCGAAAAGTCCTTTTTCGGTTTTTCTTAATTTTAAGCAGTTTAATGAAGAATAAAGTATTAACATATATAGACCATTTGGAAATAGACATTTCAACGGTTAATTGAGCAGTTATTTGAACATCGAAATCCGAAAAAAACACCAATAAAGTTGTTCTTACAAAATTAGAATATTTTTTTCGAAAAATGTCAATATCTAGGAAACCATTCGTTTTTCAAACCAAGAAAAAATCATGCTTATTTAACACAATACAAGGTATATTCTTATAAATTTTCATTTAAATTGAATTAATTTTACGTGAGAAAAAAATTAAAAACTGAAAAATCGGTTTTCCGCCATTTTTTTATAGAATTTGAGGTTATGTCAATATATGTAATATACAAAAGTTATAGATTTTTTTATTATCTACAACTTTTGCATGAAGCGTTTTCCACTAGGAGGTCATGTTTCACCGCAAATCACAAAAAACCGTTTTCAACCCCTAAATAGCATCACCAGTTTAAGATTTCCCCTTTTTTCGCGTTTTTTTTTTCTCTTAGTTATAGCCTTGACCACATTTCACTGCTGAGCCTTGCCTGCTATTAATTTTTTTTCCAAAAACCTATTTGCCCTAGCCTATAATAACAGATTTGATTTTTCAAATATTAGGATGATGCCTCCATATTTATGTCATTATTGGCTTGGATTCAATGCTGACCAGTTTTATGATTTACTTAACAGTATCCCAAATCTAGCAGAACAGGTACCAAATGCTTCTATAGCCTTGTTCATATATTTAGTTAAGGTAAGAACTGGTGACAGTAATGAAAGGTAGGCTACTCTTTTTAATAAACCTCGAACCACTTTAGAACGGTGGATGTCAACAGCAAGAAATTGTTTAATGAGTGATTTTGTCCCCTTCTCTACAAGATGTTGCTTCTCGAAATAAGATTATTCCAGAAGGACTGTTTAGTAATCCCGATTTGCCACCAGATGTTAAACCTGCAATAGTTATACATATGTGATGCTACCTATGTTTTTGTGCAAAGTAGATCAAATTATTTATTTCAGAAACAAACCTACAGTTTACAAAAACTATACAACCTAGTTAAACCATTTTTGATTGTGTGTTGCGATGGCCACATTGTGGAATGTCTTGGTCCATACAAAGCCACTCTTAATGATGCTACAATCACAAGTTTAAACTTAAATAATGAGGGATCTTGTATAAGATCATTTTTTAGAAGAGATGATATTTTTCTTCTTGATAGAGGATTTCGAGATGTTATAAATGAACTCCAAGAACACGGTTTTGTCACCTACATGCCAGAGTCTCTCCTCGAAAATGAACTCCAATTAACAACCCAGCAGGCAAATCGGTCTCGTCTAGTAACCATGTGTCGCTGGGTTGTAGAAATTGTCAATGGTAGGATAAAAAGAGACTATAGACTATTCCGTCATGTATTCAATAATAGAGCTGCTATGCAGCTCAATGATGATTTTAAGATTTGTTGTGCCTTATTAAATAAGTTTCATGTTACCATAGATGACCCACCGGAGGCTTTGGAATATGTTACAATAGCTAAAAGTAGATTTTTTCTAGTAAACCATCTGGCAACATATGTAGAGCAAGAAAATCTTAACAGAAGGAGAGCTAGTTTCCAAACAATTGATGGCAATCATCCTCATTTGGATAGATTCCCACGACTCACAATTACTGACCTTAAGCGGTTTGCTCTAGGTACATATCAATTAAAACAGGCCAGATCTTACTTCGGGGAACATGTTCGTCAGTCTGGAATATATTCAGTGGAAGTGAATACTGAAATTGATGAGGATATTCCTCTGATTTTAGGCCTAAATAATTATTTGTTAAGAGGTAGGATTAAATCCAGGCATGTGAACAGTCGTACATATTACACGTATTTATTAATAAGCAGAGACGATACTGTAGCAAATACATTACAAGCCATAGTAGGTTATTGTTGCAACTGCGTTGTTGGTAAGCGAACTGTTGGCTGCTGTGCTCACATAATGACAGTGGTGTGGTTTTTGAGTTGGGCTCGATACAATGATATCACTGCTCCAGCATCTTATTTAGATGATTTTTTTAATGAAAATGATGAATGAAGTCATTCGCTGTTCCTATATGTATAGGTACCTGCCTACTTACTGTAAGGGTGAGATATACTATGATTGATTATATACCTACCTACATGTTTAAAGTGCTACCAGTGTCACTGGATCAAATTAAAGATCTCTTTGAATTCTATTGTTTTTTTACAGCTCTCCTTTTTTTGTATTTGTAACTGTTTTAACAGGAAATATAAAGGCAAGGTACTGATTTATTTAAGTCTCTATCCCATCAGATATGCTAATTAATCTGCTCTATAAACTACGACCTATAAACTTACCTCTATACACGACGGATATTTCTATTTTGAGGTTAAGTTACGTTTTCTAAAAAAACTTGGAAATGCGGGTTTTGATTCCAAAATGGCAATTGTAGATGGTTATTTGGTTAATTTATAAAATATCTAAAACAACTTTGGAATTGACGCAACTCTGTACCGTGGTCCATACTGTCATGGTCATTCTCCTTTGGTTCAATATGTATTATCAGAAAAAAAAATATTTGTTTCAACCCTTAAGGGGGTAAAACTACCCCTACATTAAAATTGTAATTGAAACAAATTAAAATTTGTTGTTTTGCATTTAAATTTTATTTTCTATTTTTAATTATTAAAACATTTGGAAAATTTCACTATAAACCCCTTTGTACAGAGGTATAAAGTTGTGTTTATTATAGTAGGGGTAGTTTTAACCCCTTAAGGGTTGAAAATAATTTATTTTTGCCTGACAGTACGCCCACAATCGAATTTGAAGCATAAACTTGAAAAAACATTTTTTTTACAATTTTTGGCCGATTTAGGGGTAGTTTCAACCCTTTAGGACTACCCCTTATCATAAAGTTCGCCTCAATTTAGTACAAATCAACCACCTTCGCAAATAAATATTAAAAAAGTGCATTTCATCGCATTAGTTTTCATTATTATTGAATTAATCGCGAAAACCCCCTAAAAAGGGGTGTTTTTTAAATTTTGGGGTGACGCCCATGATCGATTTTCGTGATCAGCGACCCCAAAAACGTTTAGGGTTCGATTTTCTTAACGGTGTTATTTTGGAACACCCTAACGCGCGTTTTGAATGAACTAAGAGAGGATGAAATAATTGTTTGTAATTCTTAACAACAATAGCCGCGTTCCATTGGGAGATTTTTTCTACTCCCGAGTACATGGCCAATGGAACGCTATTTTTAATATAAGAAGTAAACAAGGGTATAATAAAACAATTTATTTTATCTTACCGTATTATATCTATCAATATTATCCATTTTATAATTTTTTAAATTCCACTGTTATTTATTTTATTCACTTTAAACACCATGCACCATATAATAATTAATCTGACAGTTTATTTTACTGAAAAAACAAAAAGCCATCTACTTTTAAGTAGCTAAAGCTTGAAAACCTGGCGGAAATTTTATGCGTTTCTACTAGGAGTGAAATCCCCCAAAACAAGAGCAGGGGTAGTTGGAGGTCCTCTGGAGTACTCAGGAGTAGCAAATATCGCCCAATGGAACGCACGTATTAATCCAACCAGAATGGATGTAGAAAGCAGAATCACTTTTGAAGACGGTGCTAACACCTGTGGGTGATATATTAAGGGCATAAACCTATCAAAGAAATGAAAACAATTTCCGATGTCTGGACAGGGCGAGAAATCTCCCGTCACATCACCAAATCCCTCGGCCAGGCACTGGCTGTTGCACATTTTTAACTTCACGATAGGAAAGTACACACATACGACTGGGTGGAAGTATGTGTGTGTGTGCGTACGTCATTTTTTCCTGCACGATATCGCACGAACCAAAAAAGATAACGACTTTGTTGAGGTGTCGTTCGAAGCGTATTAACGGAAATATGATCTGAAAAAATTAAAATAAAATTTGGTCGGGCCATTTTTTGGTTTAAGCGACATAAGTCATTTTTGTACCCGCGAAATAAATGTGTTCTTTATTGTGAACAAAAAAATTAAAATATCAAAATTGAAAACAAACACTTCTTTAATAGAATTTATTTTATTCCAACCTTAAAATAGAAACAAATTTACGAAAAAGAAATCAAAAGCTCGACTAAAACCACCGACACCATCGCAAAGGCTAACTGAAAATAATGATGGTAATTACCTCTTGGTTGCAATCTCAAAGGGTCAGTTTTCATGCAGCTTGTTGCATGTTTTTCTAAGAATTTAGTTTTTGCTGACGACATGTCGCCGGTTATGAATCTCATAGGAAAATTTACTTGGACCAATCTATGGAAATAGGAGAAGATAATTTGGGGGCACTTTGTGATATAACATCTCCCTCCTTTAGAGGAAAATTCCCCTGAATTTTAAATGTCCTTTTGACTTTTAATATCCATATGTATACAGATATCATGACAATTGCTAATATAATTAATGTTACGATTCCAGTAGCAAGGTTGATGTATAAGTGATTTTTCCGATGAAATTTCAATTCTTTTATATGTTCAATGCTTTCAAATTGTTTTATCACTATGTCATCGAAAGTTAATTTATTTTTTATTGCTGTTAATTTAGCGTTATTTGGTATTACGAATTTATGTTCAAACTTCTCTTTGTTGTTCCTAAATGTTGTTTTATTAATGTTTATTTCGCAGCCATTAAATGTTAAAAGGTAATTACCATTGAGCTTTGGATTTCTTTCATCACAATTACTTTTCAAACCTAAATCTATCACATTTTTGACAAGGACCAATCCTTCTTCTATCCAGTGGCGGTTCGTAAGGTTCAGGATAAGGGAAGCAATGCCCAAAGCGAACGATAAAAGTAGAAGTATCGAAGGCTTTATTAACTAAAAAAACTGAAAAATAACAAAGTGGAGTCAGATAAACAAACATATGAAATTGTTTCCAATCTAAAAAAAAATGTTTGGAACTACGGATACTATACGAAATAGACATTTTCTACCTCTAGCAACCGCCGTTATGTAAGTTATCGGCCATTTTGTGAAAATTTCATCATTTTGGTCGTTCTTTATAAATATAGATGCTTATATCTCGAGATGTGTAGGTCCGCAAAATGCAAAAAAATAGAGGCTGCTCGTTATGATTTTGGTTATCAGCGGTTACAATATTAAATTTTTATCTAACGTTAAAAAAACTTAAAAAACTGCTAAATGCTGGCTTCTTCGGATTTTTTCAGTCAACTTATACAATAACTGATTACAATTTCAGGTCAAAATATCTTATTCAAGTCCCAAAAAGACTTCAAATATGAAATTTAATTGCCCTTTAATTTTTGTGCATCGCATGAGGTTTTTCCTCTTTTTAATATGCAGTTTCTTCTAGGATGGTGGACAAGAAAAAATGTTTAAACTTAAAAAAAGGGAAAAAATTAAATTCCAGGTCGTGAATTTTTGATTTTGTCGAAATAGTTTCACTGCTAGCGGGCGTTTTGCGCCTTTTTTCAAATTCTGAAAATTAAAGCGTCCAAACAAAAGCTGTTAAACTATAATAATCCAAAATCTAAAAAAGATAGTAATAATAAAACCCTATTGTAACCTTCGTCTACCATCATTACATTCTTCTTGCAAAAAAAACACCTCAGGCAACCCATACTCAAAAATGCATTTCATACAAATATACTCTATCCTTTAAATCATCATTAAAGAGAATCATAAAAATATAATGGAAGCTACAAAGTTATCAGCTTATATTCAATAAACACCGCCTGCCACCCCACTAGAATAAATATATATCTCTTTTTTCTTGACTCAATCTACAAACGAAAATTCAAGAGTCAAAAACAAAATTACGAAGCAAAATTTTAAGAGCAAAAATATTGCTCGAAGCCAGAACAGATTACCAGAAAAAGAAACCAAGAAAACAAAGAGAATACGGTGGCTACAGAAAATTTCTCTATCTTCGACTTCTCAATTCACGCTGTTCGGTTCCGAAGAAGCTGCGTTTAGCTCAGCTTCTGAGGGTACTGTATTAACGTAAACCTTTGCGTGAGTGTGGGTCCAATTAGATTGAATGTGTTGGAGTTTTTACGTTGATTTTCTGTGGCAAAGAAGCTGACGATATTACAGCTTCCCCATGTTGTGTAAGGCCTCGGCCACGATAAGAGCGGCGCCAGGAAAATTTAACGTCTCGTATTAGCGGAGAGAGGCACTTTAGTATTGTCATTCTGCCGCTCGCCGCTCATACCATGTTCGAGGGCTAACACAGCAATGGGAGGCTGTAATATCTCCAGCTTTAGTGTTTCCAGAGGAGGAAATATGTTAGAATTTTTGTTGCGTTTAATCTTGATTTAAATTTAAATTTATTATTATTTATATATAAATTTAGTTTTATGAAGTTGCCTATTTGGTCAAGGGAAGCAGTGCTTCCTTTGCTTCCAAAGAGGAACCGCCACTGCTTCTATCTCTAACAATTGAGGATTATTATTTTTTTGTTTCATACAATTAGTACATAGCGAAACTTCTTTCAAATCCTTTAAATCTAATTTTTGATCATACTTATATGTTACGTTATCTATTTTTATAATTTCCATTTCTTCTATCGATATAACTTAGTTTTAAACATTTCTCTCGGAATTTTCAAGGCGAAAATTATTTTATCTATATCAGATCTAAAGGTCCCTAGCTTTATATTACCAAATTTTTCCAAATCTATATTATATTTTTCAATTTCTTCATTTGTTAAAAGATTACTTGTCATAATTCCTAATCTGCTAGAAGCTATATTGCTTTGTATGTGCTCTAAATTATCCTTAATTATCTTAATCTTTGAAAGGAATTCTACATACATTATTTTAGATAATATTATTTTATTTCCTTCGTTTAAATTATTAATTTGTTGAGAAATTTTCTTTCTGTCATTCTCTATGGTTTCTTTAAGTATTGAAAAAGTTTTATTAAAGTGGTCATTTATAAATATCTGTCTATTGTTCTGATCTATTTTGGGTGTTTTCGTCTATTATCCTAAAATGATCCTCTATATTCTGCCTGTCATTATCAACCATAGTACCGTATATCCATTTAAATCCAGTACCGATTATATTTATTAGTCCTCTCTTAATTCTATGAGGGATTAATGTCTGTGTCAAACGTTTTAAAGATTCTAATTCTCTGGTCAATATTTCTCTTCCTTCTTCTAGAGCAAGCTCTGCTAAGTTCGATTCTAGTTCTAAGATAATATTCTTAATTTCTACATGGTTTATAATGTGTAGGACTATGTCGTAGTTTTTTACTATTTCTACTTCCCCTAACTTAATTTCAGCAAATCCACTACTTGTTTCAATTTTTTCCATCATTAATGTTGATGTTGCTGTTACTGCTGTTATCCATATTAACATCAAAGTCGTCAGTATTAATTTGACCTGAAAATTTGTTTGGTCGTTTAATGTTACATGGATGGACGTTATTTAATTTTAATTTCTTATATCTAGGCTCATGTTTATGCCTAAGGCATTTATAATTTTTAACAAATCCCTCATCTTTTGTCGGGGAGAAATCTTCTCTATCCTGGTTTGCTTTGTTAATTACTCTATTCTTATTCCTATCCATTAATTCTAGTATTATATCCTTATCGACCTTGCCCTGTTCTACATCTAGAGGCCTAGCTTTTATAGTTGAATGGATGGACTTGTTATACCACTCTATACACTTAAACATTCTTTCTTGTGCTGAAAAAGAAGAATTTTCGGCTTCTAATACTCTTAGTCTTTCACTGATAGTATTATGGAATCTTTCGATATCAGAATTCCCTGTGTGACTGTTGGGTTTTGTGAAATGCATTTCTATGTTTTCATTTCTTAGGAAATTATTTACATTGATGGAATTTAACTCATTATCCTTAGTGATAAAATTAGGTTTTTGTTTTATTGAGAAATATAGTCTAAATTTTTCTATTATTGTTAAGCTATGCCGATTTTCTAGGGATAGTGCTACGGCATGTTTCGAGAACTTGTCAATAAATGTCATAAAACTGTGTTTTATTAATATATGTGTCGACATGTATTGTCTGATTAACGTCTGAAGGTGTTTGTGTTAAATGAAGTTTAGCCGTGATCGGTTTCCTGTCGTACTTTGCCCTATTGCATATATCGCAGTTGTTTATGTACTTATGTACAAGATCCTTTAAATTTTTAAAATATATTGACCGTTTGAGCCCTTCGTAATTTTCGGTTATTCCAGCATGTCCAGTTTCATTTTTGTGGTACTTTGCTATCTGTTTATATGTTTCATCTTCACTCTTCATTTCCTTTGCATTATACTGACACTTATAAAATTTTAGGTTTGTGTCAAATAGTTCTATAAACTTTAGTTGAACTAAATTATATTCGTGGTCACTTAATTCAGAAAATATGCCTATTCTTCCTTTCAGTAAATATCTGCGGAAAAGGTTGTAATGTGCCTCTTGGGTTGGTTGCCCGAAGAAGCCAACCTCAGACACACATACAAAAAAAAACAAAAAAATTTTTGAACAAAAACAAAAATTCCAAAATAATGTATAGCAACACATCGGCGGAACCCCGGGCCTCCAGAGAAGGGCTGGCTCGTGGGGGGGGGGGGTCGTGGAGTGGAAGAACTAGAAGCTTGTATACCAAGGTAGAAGAGCCCCGACCACTAAAGCTCAGGGCAAGATCCATCGCCCGCTGCTATGTCATTAACGGATCCTTACTACATCACATCCTCCTAAACCAACCAATATCTCAAATAATTCAAAAAAATCAAACACGAGATGAACATACGACAATTTAATTACAACACTCCAAAACCAAGACTAAATAGGTAATTGACAAAAAAATGTGTTTAATGAACAATGATGAATTAATTAATACAAAAAAAAAATGTGTTTATTGAACAAGGAACTCTAATCTAGTAACTTACAAATACTTCCGTAATTGTTTTTATATACACGTTACCCATGTAAAACGAAGAAAACCAACGCGCCCTGGTACCAAGTCGCCTTAGTTTTCTACAAACACCACCTTTCTCGTTTTAAGCGGAGTAACAGTACCTACTACCACTGTAATTAGGTGGCCACATAAAAAAATTTCCCCAAAAAAAGATAACCGTGCCAAAATATTTATAAGTTAAAATCGGAAAAAAAGTAAGATCATAATAAGATAGGAAATTCAACCAATATAGCATAAAAAAAAGATAATCCTGGAACTATAAACTCTGTTTACAATATAAATGAGCAGAGCAAATGCTTAACAGTGCTAAACTGGGAATATAAAAACACTCGTAATATTCTAAGGTGGTTAAAAATAATTGTTTAAAAACTATATTGATGGAATATATGCAACTATGCTAATAACTGATAAAACAAATCAATTTGAAACAAATCTAATCTTAAATATCAACAAAATTATAAAAAGAGGCAAATTATAGTGTAGATCAACCAGGAATTTCAGGAAAGTTAGCCTCTGATGGAAATTAGGACGTATGTCCATAAACCTTAGACTGACTCTTCAACTGGGTTAGTTGTTCTTTATCTGGTTTCTTCCTTCTACCGGTCTTCAATGCGCCGCATAAATAACAAAAAAAAACAACGCTGTTGTTACCTTATATCTCCTGGCCGCTGGTCGCTCAAAAACAGTTCGGGTTCCTAGCTGCCTAATCACGTCCCTATCGGATATTAGGGACCCTTGTTAGGGGGTGTGGAGAAATATTTCACTTGACCTCATCTGCGGGTGGGGCCTAACTTGACCCCTACACTTCGTGACACTAACAAGCCTGCCTCATCCGATGATCTTCTGATGGATTGAAACTTCAGCAGACGTCTTCTCTAGTATCACCCATTTATCTTGTTTATATAAGGGGATTTTCTCGAGACTTGAATTCACCAATGACCTGAACTGCTGCTAGTTCTTGTTTTCGTTCTAATCTTCCTCTACCAAACCCAACTCGTCTTCCAAACTTAATTAGGTTTTATTTTTTTTTTTTGCCTGTTTTTTTCGTAAATACAAACTCCAATACCATTCAGAAAAATTTTTTCTTTCTATTCACCAAATGTTTTTCTCACAGACTTTTATATATTTTTGGTACTTCCGCCTCCTCCGTTTTTCAAAAAAACCACAAAAAAACCAATCGTCTAATCCTTGATGTCCTCAGTTTCGAGTGCCCGTATACTTTTTTCAAAAATAAACTTTCCGATTTAAAAAAATCTAAACTGGTTTTCTGATTAAAAATCAATTTCTTTTTTCCAGTCTCCAAAAAAACGGAACTATATCCCTCCGATTTTCAAAATCTAACTAACTTTTATTTTTTTTCTTTCCCCCCAGGCCTCCTTTTTTTCGAAAAAAATCCCTGACTTTTTAAAAAAAAATTAATTCTCTTCATAACTCAGTAGTTAAAAAATATTGCCGATAAAATTGGTATCCTCCAAATTCCTAGCTGGGGATAGGTCCGCCGTTACAAGGTCTGTAATATAATTACTTTCGATATCGTTAGAGCTAACATAAATTTTCCTTTTGTCAATTATTTCTATGGCTTGAACCTTCCTATTTGTTAATATAATTTGTGTATTAAATCTATTTACTACTGTATCTAAAAGTATAGGGATATGATTGTTTTGCTCCTCTGCTTGAGAGTGGACTGTATTATCGAGGCTCATGTTATCTGGTGGATCGATATTTCCATTTTGGGGGTTGAATACAGTTTCTAATGTGGAGGTAGTACCATCTCCCTCCTTTAGATTGACCGCCTCGGTCACATGAATTTCTCCAGTCTCGGCGTTGATTCTGCTCATAAAATCGGCAGCCTTGTTTTCTTTCCCTTTGATGTAGTCGATGTTGATGTTATATTCTCCCAGCTTCAGTAACCATCTTTGCAATCGAGGGATGATGTCTTTCCCCTTATACTTAGTCTGTAACCACTTGAGGGGTTGATGGTCCGTCATCAAGTCAAACTGTTTACCATATATGTATGGCCTGAAGTAGTTTACGGCCCATACAATTGCCAAGAGCTCCTTCTCCGTTGTAGAATATCTCTTCTCGTGATCGTTCAGTGTCCTACTTGCATAGCAGATAGGATGTCTTTCTTGAGAGAGAACCGCTCCTACTGCGTAGTCACTGGCATCCGTAGTTACTTTGAATTTCTTCTCAAAGTCTGGGTATTTGAGAACTGGTGCATTCGTTATGATCCTCTTAAGCTTTTCAAACGCATCAATGTAGTCACTGTCATTAACATTTATTTTTTTTATGTTTTTCTTCAAATATTTTGTCATTCCGTAGGCTATTTTGGCATAATCCTTCACGAATTTTCTATAGTAACCTGTCATTCCTAAGAATGATTTGATCTGTTTCGTGGTTTCCGGTAACTTTAGTTTCTGGATATTTTCAACTTTATTGGGGTTGGGTTTTATTCCTGTTGACGTGAGAATATGTCCGAGATACTCGGTTTCTCTACAGAAGAAATGACATTTGTCAATTTGAATTTTTAGGTTGTGCTGCCGAAGTTTATTAAAAATTTTCTGGATACTTTTTGTATGTTCCTGAATCGTAGTACTGAAAATCAGTATATCATCCAGATATACGACGCATAATTGATTTATATATTCTCGGAGTATATTCTCGGAATAGCAGGCTGAGGATGATACACAGCTGATATTTCAAAATGTAGAAGAAGAAGTCAGCGAAAATTAACAACAATAAACAAAATTATATTATAACCTATAACCCATGGACTAGGCCTACTGGGGATACCATGTAAAAAAAAACGCGCCTTGCATTCTACTTCAAAGGTAGTGCGGAAACGAATGCAGTGCAATGCCCGAGTATTCTTAACGCCATATCTCGAAACCTATTGGTGTTACGTAAATTTTATACAGGACATTTTCATGCAGATTTATTTCACGAAAAAATTTTATGTAGCCAAAATTAACGTAAATCCGACAGTTAATGAGATGTTTGAGAAAAACAGATTTTCGTGACCTTTGACCCTCCGTAACTTGAGTCCCGGTGGAAAATCTCCAGTTGCATTTTTTTCCAAAGGTTTATGTTTAAATGCAGAATGCAGAAAAGTAGGGTTGCCATGTTCTGTAGCTTATAGCTCTTATCGGGGCCCGTAGTGTCTCAGTTCGATGTCCGGGGATTCAACCATTGCCCCTGAGTTGAACGATGGTAGCGCCGACCACATTTCGTTATTTTCCTCTGAGATGAGTGTTGATGAAGATGACCACATGAAAGAAATGGAGATAGAAGAGATAGAGAGATAACCAACAAAATTATTTCATACCTTGTAACCTAAGGACTAGGCCTACTGGGGATACCATGCAAAAAGGCTGCCTGAGTTCTACTTCCAAGGTGGTGCGGAAACGAATGCAGCGCGATGGCCGAGTTTTCTCAGCCCCATATCTCAAAAACTATTGGTTCTACGTAAATTTTGTACAGGACTTTTTTCTGCAGATTCATCTCACGAACAATCTTTACTTAGCCGAAAATTGCGTAAAACCGATAATTTACGAGATATTGGAGAAAAAGAGATTTTAGGGACCTTTGACCCCCTATAACTCGAGTAGCCGGTCAGTTGGCTTATGGACTTTTGGGAAATTATTTGTGACCCCAAAATAAAGAGAATCCCGCTGATAAATCTCCAGTTGCATTTTTTCAGAGGTTTTGCCTTTTTTTTGTATAAAGTGACTGGGCTACAAAATATGTCCAATATGCAAAAAGTATTGAAAGGAACACGGAAAAATAATCAAAAGTGCCCCAGCTTCACAGAGGCACATCGGACATGGATATGTCTCATGTTGGTTTAGGTCTGAAGGAAAAATTACACAAGTTTAAATTGATATTTTGATAATATTTTTATTTTTTCAAATTATGCACATATATACATTATATATTATTACAATTATTATATACATATTTTACACTTACAAGCAAAGATTACTTTCGTAATTTAAGTTAATAACTTTTGAAAAAGAGTTGATCTTTACAAACGACCAAAACAGTCGTGTTCCAAAAATTCAGATCTCAATGAATATCAAATTTTTTTCCATGTGAGAAAAAATAGTTTGTCATTTGTCCTACAGTGTAAATAACTCTGGAAGTTGGTAGTAGTGATGAGCAAAAATGGTCCTGTTCTTGCAGTCTCTTCAGTTGTACATAATACGTAATTCAAAATATATAGTGCATAGTACATAGTAGATAATACATAGTGCACAATACCTAGTACATAGTACAGAAGAAATAGTACATAATACATAATACAAAATGCATATAGCATAATAGTGCACAGTACATAGCACAGAATACATAGTCCCTAATCATAGCACCAAATACACAGTACATTATACATAGTACAAAGTACATAGTTCATACTACATAGTTCATAATACATTGTATATAATACATAGTAAATAGTCCATACTCCGTAGTGCATAGTCCATAATACGTAGTACATAGCAGATTATACATACTACGTAATACCTTGTATGCAACTTAAGTACCTACATAATACATAGTTGATAGAATACAGTACGTAGTAGCCCAACAAACAATTTCGCTCTTATAACGCACTTCAAGGATTTTATAAGAACTATGTATTTTAGACTTAACTAAGATATATAACTTTCATCAATTTTTCTTTAAGAGTTCTTGAAGAGTATTTTTAGCCAGAAAGTGGCGTATGAAAATAATCTTGTGGGGGTCTGGAAGATTTCTTAAAGAGTTATTGAATCCGCTTATAAGATAGTGTCAAAAGCAGATATAAGTACTCTCCCCTATAACGCACTTAGCGAGGTGGGTTATATATGTAGGTAAGGGTGTTATACAACAGCAACATTTCTCTTGGGCTAGTTTATATAGTATAGTTTTATAATATTCTTACATAACACCGTTAATGACCATAGGATTCGATTCAGGCAATTCGTAAATATGACACAAAATTGTTCAAAATAGGTAATCCGTCGATATTGATATTTAAAAAAATTCGCCTTGGTTGTTTGGTATTTCGAAAACAATTTTGCAGGCAAACCTATAATACTTGATGCCAATATTGACCATTGCTACCAATTGTCGTCAATTGAATTGATGTTGGAGTTTCCAATAATGTTCTGGGATCTTGTGGTAAGGAAAATGGAGTAGCGGCATTTAGGAGTTTAATTAATTCTTAGATTAAAAGTTGCTGCCGACTGTTTTAAGCATTTTACGAAATTCGTTTTTCTTAGCATATTGCTCATGGCTTCAGTATTACTTTCTCTGCTTTCTTAATCATCATGACCAAAGTTCTTAAAATCAGATTCGATATAATTCCACAGAAAAATGTGGGCATATAGAATTTGCGCTGCAATTTTCAGCCGGGTCAATTTCAATATTGCTGTTGGTAGAGGCACCATTATAATTAACACCATTTTGCTCAAAGCAGTAACTATTACTACTTCTAAGAGTAGGTGAAGTTGTAGCAATTATTTGTTTTATTGTTTCTAGCCCTTTACACAATAAATATTTTTTTTAACTGCACTTCTTTTTAATTTTTTCCACTTTACTATTCCGGACAGATTCATAATGTTATTTTACGAGAATATAAACGAATAATTTGAAGAAATAAGTACACACGATCGCAAAACAACAATCATTCATTCATTCATTCATTCATTTATTATGCGAAACATGTACAAAAGATATATATCTTATAATAAGTACATTCATCAAACTAAGGAACTAACAATCAATCATTGGATGTATTTACGTAAATGACTAAAAATATGGTTAAACTGTCATAATATTTTTAAAATAATCTTGTAAAAAGCTGTTTTTCTATAATACCTTTAAATGAGACTTAATATTTACAGCTCTCTTATAAAAACTTCATATAAAATTACATGCTTATAGAGTTTTTACACAAAGTATTTATTAGACTTCACTTTTATAATGTTCTTATAAGATAATGCGCCGCAGCTTCTAGCAGTTTGTTCTTAAAAAATTCTTGAGCATAACTCTAAAAAAAACAGTTCTTGCTTTTCTTATAATATATTTTCACAAAGCCATTGCAAGAATGTAATCAGAGTAGGATATCTTCTGAAAAGATTAACTGTTAAGGGTTTTTAATAGGGCTGCACTCTTCGCGAAAGACTGTATAAACTCAGGTAAAACTCAGTCCTTGAAACAGTCGCATCTAAATATGCTATTAGAAACAATTTTTAAGAAACACCTTAATAAACAATTTAAAAGAAAGACCTATTAATGATAAATCTAATAAGAGCTTTATTAGCCTAATTTCAATTTTCCCAAGAGTCTTGACTTCTAAATTGTTACTTGGGACATAATCTTATCATACAGAGCACATAGTACACAGTCCTAGTACATAGTACCTAATACATAGTGCAAAGAATATAGTATATAGAACATGGGTGGCCAACCCAAATGATATCGCGGGCCACTTTGCAAAATCATTATGATCCCGCGGGCCAAGGTTTTTTATACATACCTATATGTATATATGTATAGTGATTCAAATTTTAAGTAAAATTAATTTTTTAGATGTGAAAATTTAAAACAACAAAAAAACTCATTAGTATTAATTATATTGATATTCATATAATAATAAATATTTAATGGTTAATGAGATATTTGTTTCTCTTTTCTTTCACTAAGCTTTTCTAAATCTATCTCAATACAGGTATTTGCACATCGCAGTTGGTGTTGCAAGTTTTCGTCAGACAAGGTGGCGCGATATTGATTTTTTGTAAATTTCATTTTGGAAAAAAACGATTTGCAGATATGTATACGTTGAACCAAAAGGGCTTACAACTTTTTGTGCCAGACATCTCAAATTACTAAACCTTTCTTTTGTTACATATTTGTTATAAAATTCAATACTTGAATCTGATGACTGAAAAATTACTTTTAATTCATTATTGCATTGTAAGTCAATTAGTTCCATTTGCAAATCTTCTGGAACCGTCTCAATAGCAACGCTAAAGGGAGATGAATATATTTCAAATAATTTGTCGTGTTTGCCTAATAAATTAGTAACACGACAGTCAAAAGCAGTTATAAGTTTACTTATTTCTTTGGTATATTTGGAGCAATTGTTACATTCTGGATTTGTGAAGTTTTTCAACAGCGGAAAGTGTTTAATGTTATTATTTTCTAACTGGGATTCAAACAGCACTAATTTCCTCTGAAAAGCTTTGATATGGTTAAATGCATCGATTATTAAGTTATGTTTTCCCTGTAACAATATATTTAATTGGTTTAGTTTTTCTACTATTTCCACTAAAAAACATAAATCCAACAACCAGTCATCGTTACTTAATTCCGGCACCGGGGCTTGCTTGTCATTCATAAACAATTTCTTGGCGTAACTCAAAAATTCGTTGCAAACATTTTCCACGACTTAACCACCTGATCTTGCTCTTAACCTTGATTCCAATTTATCATACAACATAGCCAGTTCCATTTTCTGCTGCGATAAAGTATTCTGTAATACCAAATTTAGTAAGTCCCTGACATAAAATCCCACTAAGAGTTCTTCTGTTCCATACCTCGCTCGCAAACATTCAATAGCTTTACAATAGTTTTCCTTAATTGCAGGAAAGCTATCAACTAAAGTCCGCGCTTTCGAACCAGGAACAGTGGCTTGTGTCAAGTACTGGAACTTATCTCCTTCATCGATAGACGCATCTTCGTGAATTTTGCTAAACTGTGTCCAGAATGGCAACCACTCCTTCAGCTCACCGCTAAAAAGTTTGAGCTCAAGTTGTGGAAGTTTAAATGGACGCTTATTCTGCACTGATGCAACACTCGTTAGTGTTTAATGTATCACTGGAATCGCACTCTCAGTTTCTTTCTCCAAAGCTTCTACATTCATCTTTACCGCAGTAAATCTCATTTGATATTCATCGGCGCTGTCTATTTCCTTTTCAAGAGCTCTCTCGTCGGCATCTTCATCTAATAGTAGTTCATAAATCTTCGCATTCATATCTACCAACTTAAGATACTTTTCTTCTACGAGTTTCATCAACCCTTGGATCACATTACTATCCTTTTCTTCCTTCAAGATCTCCGCCTCCAATAAAGTAATTTTCTTAGTGAACGAAGTTCTTAATACGCTACGAGATTTTATATACGAATCCATATTGTGATCTAGTCCTGTCACGGTGGCCACTTGTGTGGAAAAGTTCAATAATTTCCACGAATGTTTCTAGATCAACAATGTTTATTAATTATACAATTTAATATAAATGTATATAAAATCTCGTAACGTGTAAGGATACAAAAGGGCTTCCTATTCGCAGCTAATCTGAAAATAAAATGAGGAAATTCCAAAATTTCCATTTTTAATTATATCATATAACCATTTTTAATTTACAGAATTATTATTGAAATTTTTAAGTTCACAGTTAATATTACTACAAAATTGAATTGATGTTACTAAATAAAATTTAAGTGTTCTAATTGAATTTGTCCTCTTTTATTCAGGTGTTCGGCAATTAGAAGCCAAATGCGAGCAAATAAATTTCCTCTATTTTTTTGAAGTTTTTGCAACAAAAACATTATGGTCCTTCGAGCCGGAATAGTTTAATATGCAACAAAACTCGTCCGATGAATTATTTTATTTTCTGAGGTTTTTGATACAAAAACAGTGATCTTTTTTTAGTTCTGCACAGCGATAGCCTTCGACCAAAACAATTCGAACAACCTTTCAAAATCATGCAAAAATTTGGTTACCCTTTACAAACAGCGCGAATTTTTCAAACCTTGGATTAGCACTTTTTGACGGGGAATTGTTTTCTACACGTGATACAGTTGCAGGAAATTACGGTTTATCCCGGGATTTCCAGTAGTTACCGCAAAATTTGTTCTTTTTGGTCAAGTCTGACAAGTACAGTTTTGCCACGTACAGTTACAGTTTTGCTAATGTCTCCGGAAAGCTTTGGAGTTTCCAAATGAAGTTATATGCTTCTCAGTTTGTCAACGGCGCTTCAGCACGCTCAATACGAATTTGAACACCCGCTTTAGTGCAGCGAACGAAATACGGAGGACATGTTTGTTTGCTAACGTTCAGGAAAAATCTTGTGGATTTACTACTATTATAGTTATTTGAACTAGCTTCTCTCGGGATGGCTTTGTCGTCAGTTCTGATACTAGCCAATTTTCCACTAGTGCTAAACGTATAACTATTTTGTAAGAAGTCAGTTTATTCCATCTTCGTTCATCATACTGGGAAGTTAATCGTGTGGACCGAAGGGGTCAAATCCACATCCCAGCTAGTTTTAATTTTATATTGATTATAAACAATAACTTTGAATAAATACCTCTTACAAACGAATTAACTTTCAAATGGTAGAGAGTTAAAAGATCTTGATGACGTCAAAGCTTTTCAAGATCGAAACAGAGCTTTTCCTTACGAGCTTACCTTGTATAATTGTACCATGCCTAATATTCAGTCTTTAATCAGGCTCGTTCCGGAGAGGTCGCCTTCTACGGTTCTAGATCGTGTCGTGGTGTACGATCCGGCACGGTCACACTATACACCTGTGGAATATTTCCGAGGCCTTGTCGTGGTGTACGATCCGACTATATGCCGAAGTAGCAATTACTATACCGTGTCGTGGTGTACGATCTGGCACGGTTACACTATACACTTTACCAGAGGAATGTTGCCGAGGCCCTGTCGTGATGTACGATCCGACTATGTGCCGAAGTAGCGATTTCTATACCGTGTCGTGGTGTACGATCCGGCACGTTTACACTATACACCAGAGGAATGTTGCCGAAGCCTTGTCGTGGTGTACGATTCGACTATGTGCCGAAGTAGCGATTCCTATATCGTGTCGTGCTGTACGATCCGGCACGGTTAGATCATAGACATAGCACCTACCGACCGACTACCGAATACCTGAGGAATGTTTCCTGGACCGGTGTCGTGGTGTATGATCCGACATTGTTTCCGGCAGCATTTCCATTACCAGTGTCGCGGTATGACCAAATGCAAGACCGACCACTTAACGAACACGCACACACACACACCCACACATATCATGCTAGACCACTGACCCCAGCTTACGCACATGTAGAATAGAGTAATGAGTAAATAGCTGCTTAGCAATAAATTAATAAGAAGCATGTTGTCTCTAGATACTTAATTAGTTACTTAGATATAACTTTAAGAAACCTGTAAACATGTATCCCGTATTTACTTAGATTTAAGAGACCTAAATTGTTAGTGTACAAGAAATATTTTGAATAGCTCTAGCTGTTCACTTCCAATATTCGTATATACGAAAATATGATGATCCTAATTTAGTCCCAAATTGGAATTAAATTGGGCTTCGTTTATACGAACTGACATGCATGATAGGCTTAGGGAAAGTCCCTTTGTACTGTCGACAATCTATTTTTTCGTATAGAGTGAATGTCGAACAGCAGCTCTAGCCGGAAGATAGAGAAGAGAAGGAAGTAACTGTCACAACCTAGCCACTATTCCACCTCCTCACAACCATTTCACGACTCTGACATCGTGGCGTCGAGAACAACTCGCTGGAGTGTTATGCCACCTGAAACGAGTTAAATCTCATCAACCAACCGATGGCATGCGCTTGGTGGAGCGGGGAAGGACTAGGGAAGACGCATTTAATTTATATCATCGCAAGAAAATAAGGAATGGGTTGCATTAATTCACCGCAGTAAATTAAATAAAAAATATATTAAATGCCGGTACTGGATACTGCCTCTAATTACGCCAATATTGGGCCGGATTAGGGCTGAAATTCAATGCTAGTTTTTAAATATACGAAATTTGTGCTAGATGCTGTCTCGGTACGACCAGCGAAGGGGGGTTGAAGTAGACGTTCAACTTGGATTTGGGAATTTGGGTTGAGATCGCTTATGTTTGGTTCCTTTAGACTCGGTTCGTCATGAACGGTCAAAGTGATCTGAGCTTTATGATCAACTGGCTGCGATATTTATATTTTCCATTGGAATTGGAATCGGCTTCATTTGTTGTGTGTGTGTGTAGTGACCGCGTAAAGTTTAATTACCAAACTTTACGCAATGTCACACAACAACTTCCGACACGATCAAAACGATCAGACGGAACACTCCATCGATCACCGAACGAAAGTTCAGTGATCTTGCCGTTTTCTGTCCCGTCCATATCGAGATAGCCAATTTCCGGCATCTCCGGTTTTTATCACTTCTGTCTGAAAGTCCCTGGTGCATAAGCCGTCCTCTTCCATCGCGCACAATCAAAAGTTAAATTAAACACTAATAAATAATCGAACGAATTTATACATATATATCATTTACAGTGTTAAGGAATGAATTTATAAAGTATTGTACAGTGACAAATAAAGTTTTATAAATAAAAAACCAATAACGTGTCATATTTAAAACCGCATGGTGCGATAACCTTCAATGGTGACCCCGAACGGTACACTCGTAGCAGTGAAAATCCTAAAAGTCTCGTGTTAATTTTTGAAATTTCTTATGCTTAATTTTTCTCTGCAATAGAAAGCCAAAGATCAGTCTGATTAGGTATTAAACAAAGCGATATTATCATCCAGCTTGAGCAGTTTACACAGTGCCATTATTATTAGTACATTGATGGGATACACAGTCGCAGTGGTTTGAAGAGTTGTGAAAATTTTGTTTAATAATAATAAATAACTGAGAAAATCATCATTAAAGGGATGTTTAAAAAAACCGCAAGTACTGGAATATATAAAAAGCCTTTATATAATTTAATAAAAGAACAAAAGAAAATTTTTTTTTAATTTCCTTGTGTTCATAGATTTATATATAATATTATATTTATACAGATATAAATTTATCCCTCCTTCCAAAATATTTTGTTCTCGGTGTGATTTGAGCTATAAAAACAGAAAATATTAAGTGAATCTATATTGTGCAATCTAAGAGGCTGAATAATTGACATACAACTGTCTTTTCGTCCAGTTAAAACTTAACTTTGAGTTTACTAAAATATAATAAACATAAAATAAAAAAATACAAACAATTAAAATTTTTAATAATTAAAAAAATAAAATAGAAAGAAATGTAAAATCAAAAAACAACAACAGAAAAACGAACTAAGAAGGAAGCGAAGAAGGCGAAAAATCCAAGAAGCACATCCAGATAATTATAATACTTACTTTATAATTATTTTAACCTATATTTTTTTAATAACTACATTTTTATATATACATATAACACATATTTTTTTGAATTTTTTTATATAAATATATTTTAACTATATTTTTTTTTCTCTCTCAATATCACGGTACTACAATCTTTTTACCAATATTTACATACAATTTTATACTACATATATACAAATATTTTGAATTTTTTTGGGTATTATATATAACTATATTTTTTATATTTTTTTTCTCTCGTTCGCATTATTTAATAATTTACATTTCTTTGATTAGTGATTTATTTTGGGACAGACGTTTAAATTGTTTTCGAGTCATTTTCGATATTTTTTTTTATTTTTAAATTTTTTTATGGATTCTAATTTCCTATTGTTCTGATTTGTTTTGGGTATTTTGTTTACTTTTATATCATTTTTCTACAAAATTTTAAGGACTGAGGGCGCATCCAATGAACAAGACGTACAAATGGAAACGCCAGGACTAGATGGACCAAAGCCCGGAACTTCGGAAGTCAATGCCGCTTCCATGTCGAAACTCAAAATCCCAAAGTTCTGGGTACACCAGCCCGCCTCCTGGTTTTACCAGGCCGAAGTTATGTTCCAACTGGCGGGCTGTAGGTCGGACAGACTTAAGGTATATAATGCTATGGCCGCATTGCCAGAAGAGGCGGTAACGGCAAAGCGGCTTATCACAATCGATTATGCCACCTCAACATACGAAGAAATCAAACAGCACCTGCTCGAGAAGTACGGCACTTCGGAGAAGCGACGACTCGAGCAGCTGCTGTCAGTGCAAGAGCCTGGAAATCGGAAACCTTCCGAGTTCCTCCAGGCTCTCAAGGCACTAGCGGGTGGATCGTCGGCGGTCAATGATGATCTGATCCGGAACCTGTGGGAGCGGAGGCTTCCACAGGCCATCCAGATCACATTGGCCACCGCTGCTGATCAAACCCTAGCCGGGCTGGCTGCCACACGGAGGCGCCTCATACGCGTCCGCCGTCCGCGCAGCTCCTGCCAACGCGGAGCCCACATTGGTGGCGCTGCAAAGCGCCATCAATAGACTGACGGCCCGGCTAGACAAGCTCGATCGTGACCCGCGCAATCAGAGAAGCCGAACACCTGCCAATCGGCAGGGCGGCCCTCGACAGCCCTCGGCCAATCGGCCACAAGGGGCCAATCAAGCCAGGGGCAGCTTGTGCTATTTTCACTACCGGTATAGTAGCGAAGCTCGTACATGCAAGCCTCCCTGCAGTTTTGGTGGTGGACAAGCCAAGTCGGCGAAGAAAAAAAAACAAAAGGGGCAGGGGGTCGACATGAGCGAGCATACAACCGGCCGCTCATATCGTTTATTCATCAGAGACACCAACAATCGGATGGACTTTCTGATTGATTCGGGCTCTGACATTTCAATTGTTCCCGCCAAGGCGTTCCCGGCCCATAACGGTAGCCCGAACGTCCTTCTGTACGCGGCCAACGGATCACTGATCCGAACTTTCGGCACAAAGTTGCTTGAACTTTAACTCGGCTTACGCCGACGATATGTTTACAACTTTATAATAGCCGACACCACAAAAGCCATCATCGGGGCGGACTTCTTAACGAAGTTCAAATTGTCCGTCGATTTTGAATATCGGCATTTAGTCGACAAGCGCACGAATTTTCGAATTAACGTGTGCGCTACAGTCGAATACAACCCTGAAACAATTCCATGCCGAGTTATTGGCATATACAAAGAGCTATTAACGAAGTACGCTTCGTTAACAAAACCGCCCAATTTTAACCTTCCGGTTAAACACAATGTGTAACACCACATTGTAACTAAAGGGCAATTACCTTTTGTCACCGCTCGGCGACCCCATCCGGAGAAACTGAAGGTGGCAAAATTAGAATTCGACCATATGGTCCAATTGGAGATTTGTCGACCTTCGTTGTCCCCCGCAGCATCTCCGCTTCATCTGGTTCCTAAACGGGACTCACATGATTGGAGGCCATGCGGCGACTCGTCGCCTTAATGCTGTCACTGTGCCGGATAGATATCCGATCCCGCATATACAGAATTTTTATGTGAATCTTCACGGCTGCACAATTTTTGCGAAGGTTGACTTGGTACGTGCATATCATCACATACCAATCGCCCCAGAAGACGTGCATAAGACTGCACTCATTACGCCATTCGGCCTATATGAGTCTACACGTATGCCATTCGGTTTACGGAATGCAGCACAAACCTTTCAAAGGTTTATAAACGAAGTTACGAGAGATCTCGACTTCGTTTATGTATACTTGGACGATATACTTATCGCCAGTAAAACCGAGGATGAGCATATCGTTCACCTCGAAGAGCTCTTTAAACGCCTCGATAGCTTCGGTTTAACCATTAAGCTAGAGAAATGCGTTTTTGGTGCAACAGAGATTAAGTTTCTTAGCCACCGCATCACAAAGGACGGAATACTTTCATCCTCCCATCGGGTTCAGGCTATCGTTGATCTCGCACCTCCAACTTCTGTCAAATCGATCCAGAAGTTTTTGGGAATGGTGAATTTCTATCACCGAAATTGGCTGAAGAGTTGGTGCCGATAAACGAGCATTTGAGAGACCTTCTCAACCGCTCACGTGCCAATAAAGTTTTTGACTGGCCAGCAGAATGTCAGGCGGCATTCCTCAAGGTGAAAACCTCGATGGCTGAAGCAACTCTGCTGAACCATCCAATCGAGGATGCAAAATACAGTCTTACGACTGACGCCTCTGATTATGCAATCGGAGGCGTTTCGGAACAATTCAACGGTCATCGGTGGCAACCTCTAGCTTTTTATTCCAAAAAGCTGTCACCAACAGAACGGAAGTACTCTGCATTCGATCGCGAACTCCTCACAATCTATGCAGCGATCAAACACTTCCGTTATTTCGTTGAAGGACGCAATTTCGTGGTCTATACTGATCACAAACCACTGGTTCGCGCCCTTCACACAAAGACCGAACGATCCCCTCGACAGACCAGACACTTGGGTCTAATCTCTCAGTTTACCACAGACATCAGACATGTGTCGGGTAAACAAAACGTTGTCGCAAACTACTTGTCACGCTCACTAGCAATCGACAACGTCGACTCGGCCACCTTCGACCTGCCAACACTGGCTCAGGCTCAACAAGGTGACACAGAGTTGAAGTCTCTACAAGAGCACCCCAGCAACGGCTCACGGGTAAAATTAGTTCTCACACCAATACCATTTACCGCCCATCAAGTGTGGTGTGAAACTAGTACAGGCATTCCAAGGCCTTATATACCCACTTCCTTACAAAGACTAACGTTCAACTCCGAACATAGTCTCTCTCATCCTGGTATTCGTGCTACAAGACGAACCGTTACTAAGAAATACTTCTGGCCATCGATCAATAAAGACTGCAATGAGTGGTCTCGATCATGCCTAGGTTGCCAAAAGTCCAAAGTTTCACGGCATACCAAATCTCCATTGGAGGCTTTCAAAGTTCCAAATAATAGATTTGACCATATCCATATGGATATAGTGGGACCACTACCCCCATCTCGTGGATACTCTTATATCTTAACGATAGTCGACAGATTCACGCGATGGCCTGAAGCATACCCAATTCGGGATATCTCAGCTTCAACAGTGGCAAAGAAATTCGTCACTGAATTTGTCCCACGATTCGGCGTACCACTCGAGATCACTACCGATCAAGGTATGCAGTTCGAATCGAAACTGTTCAATGAGGTTGCCAAATTACTCGGCACTCATCGAATCCGGACAACCGCCTACCACCCGCAAGCAAACGGGATGGTTGAACGGTTTCACAGGCAACTAAAAGCAGCCTTAATGGCAAGGGATAACACTACACATTGGAGTGAAGATTTGCCCTTTGTAATGTTAGGCATACGCACGGCAATTAAGAGCGACTTACAATGCTCACCAGCCGGGCTCGTATACGATCAGAATCTTAGACTTCCCAATTCGATTTCTATCCCAACTGATGAGAATCCAATTGAAGAATCAGAATTCCTGTCTCGCCTTCGTTCTCATATGCAGAACATCAAGGCAATACATCCTCGGCAGCCCGTCCAAAAGGATGTCTACGTGCCAGAAGCCCTGGAGAACGCCGACTACGTCTTCATAAGAGTCGACAGAGTTCGAAAACCTTTCGAACCTCCATATGAGGGCCCATATGAAGTAATCAAACGATTACGAAAACACTTCGTTGTCAAATTGAACGGCACAACCAAGTCAATATCCATTGACAGGCTAAAGCCAGCCTTCGGTTGCGACCGCGACAACGAAGCTAAGCCGTCTAAAGTGGTAACATTCCGTTAACCCTACGCTGGGGGGGGGGAGTATGTAGTGACCGCGTAAAGTTTAATTACCAAACTTTACGCAATGTCACACAACAACTTTCGACACGATCAAAACGATCAGACGGAACACTCCATCGATCACCGAACGAGTTGCCGAGTTGCCGTTTTCTGTCCCGTCCATATCGAGATTGCCAATTTCCGACATCTCCGTTTTTATCACTTCTGTCTGAAAGTTCCTGGTGCATAAGCCGTCCTCTTCCATCGCGCACAATCAAAAGTTAAATTAAACACTAATAAATAATCGAATAATATCATTAACAGTGTTAAGGAATGAATTTATAAAGTATTGTACAGTGACAAATAAAGTTTTATAAATAAAAAACCAATAACGTGTCATATTTAAAACCGCATGGTGCGATAACCTTCATGTGTGTGCCCCTTCTAGTTATGTACATATATCAGCTGTCTTATTCTGATACATATCAGCTGCATTCAACTAAATAAAAAGGTAATTAGTTAACTTTTTATGCCGCGAGTAGAATCGTAAAGGTTTTATTGCTTTAATTGTTTTCGGTTGGTTAAAACTAAAATAATTAAAAGTGTTAAAGTGAATATTTGTGGATTCTACGTTGTTCAACCAAAAAACGGTTCAGAATATCAGCTGGTTTATGTATCTTGTTTTGACATTTGTCACAACATGGATAAGGGAACAGGTAAGTTTTATTTTATTTTGGTTAATTATTTTTAATATTTATGGGTCCTCTCTCTTTTTTGTTTTTGTTGGAACCATGGAACCAAATATGCAGGGATGGAGCTCGTGTTCTGCTTTTAGGGTTGTCAGGTACATAAGTAGGTTTTCTAATAGAATATTTTCTTGGTGGTGAATTTGTTTGTTTTTAGGATAGTTGCTGCAAGACGGCTATGGCAGCTTTTTTAAAAATCGGTCTTCTCGTGGTCAGAATTTTCAAGGTAAGTATATATTGACCAAACGTTGTTTGTAATGTTAATATTTCTATTTTCAGGGTTCAATCTAGGACTGAACATCCTTCAGGCCTTGAAGCGTTAGCTTCAATTTCTCCATTGTTTTGGTTTTTTGATATTGTTTTTGTTGGAAGGGTGTTGTTTTAAAAAAAAAAAGTTTTATATGCTTATATAGATATATGTTTTATTTATTCAGCTTCCCTTTTTCTGCTCTTTTAGATTCTAGATTATTGTCCAATGTTTCACCTTGTTTTGGTGATTGTAGTGTGATGCGGCATCGTCAGTCTTTAAGGAAGGTGAATCTTAATGTTCCCTCCTTACTTTTGTGCCGATAAGATGGCTGGGCTGCTTGAATTTTATTCCACGGTAGAGGTAGGTTTTTAATGTTTCGCCATAACGCTGGTTCTACGATGACCTTGGGTGGAGGTTGACGTGCCCTGTACTCATCCAGCGATATCCGCCGTTTTTTAGGTGAGTTGTTATTTGGTGCTTCAGCAGCGCTGTGGATGTGTTGGCATTTTCCTCTCCTTGAGATAAAGAGTTGCTAGAAAAGCTTGTGTGGTGAGCTCGCTAACGAGTTCGAGATGTATAGCTTTTACTGATAAGCAGATAAATACCGCAATGTAACCTTTGGTTGCAGGAGCTCCTCTTCTCTTATTGGTTTTGATGCTAATTGGTAGGCAAAAGTCCACACCCGTATGCGTAAAGGGCCTTGACATCGTAACCCTTTGTGCTGCCAGACTTCCCATTAGTTGGTTGTTGACTTGTGCTTTCAATCGAAAACAAGGTTAGATAAGGTTAGTTGAGTTCCACCGTGCATGCATGAATGGTGATACTGAACAATAGGAGAAAGCTTAAGTGACACGAATTGTTTAAAATTATGGGATGACGTTCGCCATGACTTATGGGAGCGTTTTGTAGAGGTCCGCCGACTCTTAGAATTTTGTCGTTGTCTATATATGGGTTTAAATTTTTGAGTTTGCTTTTCATTTGGTAGAACTCCTCTGGAGGCGAGGTCAGCTGGGTTGTCTTTCGATGAGACATGATGCCCAGGTGCATTCCCCATTGATGTGAAGATTTCACTGATGCAGTTTGCCACGAAAGTTGTCCATTTTCTTGGTTGCCCTTTCAGCCATGCGAGGACAATTGATGAGTCTGTCCACATGTGTGTTTCGATTTTGCGAAGTTGTAGGATATGAGAGTATGCCGTACTAATTTTGTTGCTAACACTGTACCACAAAGTTCCAATCTTGGTATAGATATTTGCTTTATTGAAGCGACCTTAGTTTTGGAGGTGATGATCTGGATTTTCACGGTATGGTCCGGGGCGGAGATCCGACAGTAGATCACGGCTGCATAGGCGTTTTGCGAGGGGTCACTAATGGCGTGGAGTTGAAGGTCCTGAGAGTGTCGCGTAGTTCCCAACCAGCGCGGAATGCGAAGCTGTTCGAGTAATGGAAGCTGAGCCTTTATCATGAACCATGAATGTTGGATTTTCGAAGAAACGGGTTCATCCCAGTCACTGCCAAGGATCCATAATGATTGCATCAGGATTTTTACAGTAATTATCACAGGTGAAATCCAGCCTAATGGATCATAGAGTTTGGCTATCTCTGAGAGAAGCTGTCGTTTGCTCAGCGTAAGTTGTTCTTGAGTTACCTTTATTCTGTAGCTAAATGTGTCGGAGGAAGGATACCACATAACACCTAAAGACTTAATACCTTGATCTGGTTTAATGTCAATAGGATCAGACACTGCCCTATCTTCTTCCGGGATGGTGACTAGGATGGAATTGTCATTTGTATGCCACTTTTTGAGCCTGAACCCGCCGCGAAGAAGTAGTTTATCTAAGTCTTTGTGGATTGTTATTGCTTCATCGATCGAATCTGTACCCGTGAGTAGATAGATCATCAACATAGAAATCGTTAAGTATTATTTCGGAAGCACGTAGATAGGAGCTACGTTCGTCGGTGGCTAGATGCTGAATTGTACGTAGTGCTAGATATGGAGCGCAAGTAGCTCCAAACGTTACCGTGGTTAGACAATATTCTTGTAAGGGATTCGAAGGGGATTCTCGCCATATGATTCTTTGATAAGTCACATCGTCTGGATGTACCAAAACTTGGCGATACATCTTAACAATGTCTGATACCAGCACGAATTTGAATTTCCTCCAATGAGTAAGAACTGCTATGAGTTCATTCTGCAATGTAAGACCCGTCAGCAACACATCGTTGAGAGAGTGCCTAGAACTAGTTTGTCTCGACGCATCGAACACAATTCGTAGCTTTGTAAAAGTGCTCTCTTTGTAAACTGCATGGTGCGGTAAGTAGTAACTTTTGTAAAAAAACGGAATTGCCTTGCTGTTCTTTGGTCTCGTCTTCTGCTTGTTGCTGGAATCATGTGTTTTAATTGAATGTATTCATTGATACACTTGGCGCACTCGTCTTTTAAATCTTGGTTTGACAAAAAGCGTCTTTCGAGATTCAAGAAACTTCGAATGGCGGCTGCCCGGGACCGTCCTAGTGATTGTTGGTGTTGTTCGATGATGAAAGGTAACCGCACACAATATCTGCCATCCATGAGACGTTGATGTGATTCCTGGTAGATTGTTTCGCATTTTTGATCATCTGGATTTATTGCTGGTATAGTTGGAACCTGTTCAATGGCCCAAAATTGTTGTAACTGTTGGCTGAGAGTTGTTAGCGATACAATAGACGTAAAGGTATTGGGTGAAGAGAATTCACTGGTATTACTTGATGTTTTCCGCATTATATCCAGCCTAATAGAGTCTTTTGTGCGATTGGTTGGTCTTGAAGTCCTTTTCGAATGTCGGGTAATATTAAGGATCCGTAAATATCAGCTCCTAATATTACATCGATTGGTCCTGGTTGATTAAAGGTGGGGTCAACCAACTTTATCCCTTCAATATGTTTTCAGTCGATGGGTACAAAGGGTCTTGATGGTAAGAAGGACGTTAAAGTCTTTAAGACAAGGGCTTGTAAATTCAACAGATACCCTCCGGGCTGAATAACCAGGGCCGTTTCTACCATTGACCTGGAAATTCCAGCGTCGGATTGTTGTACACCCAATATGATCACAAGGACTGGCTTCTTTTGTAGTGAAAGTGATTGGGTGGCATATTCTGTCAGAAAGGATGTTAGGAAGCCTGGATCTATGAATGCTCGAAAAGTTTTGCGTACTTTCTGGGCTCTTCTTCTTCTGGGAACTTCTTTACACATTGCTAAGTGTAGAGAGTTAACGTAGCTGTGGTTTGCATAGATCGTGGCGGAGGTGTTTCGTTCTCTGATTTCTTTGCGGTATTTTGCGGGGGACTTCTATCGGCATTATGCAATAGAGTATGATGACGTTTTTTGCAATGTCGACATGAAAACTTGCTCGGACAGTTTGCTCCCATATGTCCTCGTCCCAGACAATTGATGCACAAACCATTTTTGCGGGTTATGCTATTTCTTTCAGCTGATGTTGAAGTCATAGATTTATAACAATTTCTCAACGGGTGATCTTCTCCACATATTTCGCAAGCGTGATGATGTCCTGTGACGAATGACTGAATCCTTGGTGGTGTTGAGAGATTTCGTTGGGTTTTACTTGATGATGGCCCCTTTTTCCCTATGGCTTCTAGTGTTCGAAAGCGTGCCTCCAAGAATTCGCGCAGCATCATCCATGATGGTACCTCAGTGCTCTTACTATTACCTGGTTCCCATAGCTGGAGCGTTTCGGTCGGTAGCTTTTGTCCTATCATGTAGACTATCATCGCGTCCCACTTTTCCACTGCCACTCCGAGATTGTTTAGTGCTTGTAGACATTCCGTCGTTACGTCCATCAAACTCCTAATTCCTTGTGCCGAATCAGAAGATACGGAAGATTGATTAAGTAGGAGTTTCAATTGTGCGTCTACTAGCACTTTTTTGTTGTTATATCTCTCTTTTATGAGATCCCAAGCTGGAGTGTAGTTATCATTAGTTGCTTGTGCCTGTGGCAAGAGACGTTCCGGTTCTCCACTTAGATGTAACTTCAAGTATTGAAGTTTCTGTGCGTCAGACAGATTATGATTCTCATGAATCAAGGTTGTCCATTTCCGATAATCTCCAGAGAATTTTTCCAATGAGATTCGTGGAAGCTTGATTAGATGTTCCTTACTCGACATGGCTATCTCCCTTTCCTGTACTCCGAGAGACTGATTGCTTGCTGCCCTTGGTGGATACTCGGTATCAAACCGAGATTCTATTGATGCGTAGTGTGTAGAAGAATGACTCCATACCTCATATAGTTCTTCCTGGAAATATTTGTGGTTTAATATCTCCGAATCGACAGGTTCGTCGTTTTTTGCCACGAGAATCTGGGTAAGTATGTGCTCGCTTTATTTCGCTGAATTGCTCTTGAAAATCCTGTAATCGTTTTTTGTAATATGGTGCCGTTCGCCTTGCGGAGCCATCTTTTTTGTAATTCTTGATGAAATTTTCCAAGAGATCCTTTTATGCTATTTGCAATTTGATTTCTGCCTCCATCTTTTAATTCGATGTCACTGGTTAAATTTCTAAGTACACTGTGACCACTGAATATTTTTATACAATTATCCGACTCGAAGGACCAAAATGTGCCGGGATCACTTTAATGTAAATAGATTTGTCCAGTTTAAAACACTAAACTTTCTATGAGTACAAGTTTATTTTTATATGAAACTACTTCAATTATAACATTCAATATATATCAATTTTCAAATTACTCAATAAAACACTTATAAGGTTTAGTTTAGGTAAAATAATAATAATTCAAGTTCGATTGTAATTCACTTAATTATATCAATTCATTACTGCACTTAAGATTAATATTAATATTCATGCTTGATTAAACTTCTCTATTGTGGTTGAATTGGTTAGTCTTGACTTTCAGCAATATTGCCGTTGCTGGAGCTACTGTTGGAGGTTCGTTTAGCTGCCGGTACTGGATACTGCCTCTAATTACGCCAATATCGGGCCGCATTAGGGCTGAAATTCAATGCTAGTTTTTAAATATACGAAATTTCTGCTAGATGCTGTCTCGGTACGACCAGCGAAGGGGGATTGAAGTCGACGTTCAACTTGAATTTGGGTTGATTCACCTTGATTAGGAAAGCTGTCAGGGAGTTGAAGTTTCATTACATCATTCAACATGGATTGATTGGGTGAGATCGCTTATGTTTGGTTCCTTTAGACTCGGTTCGTCATGAACGATCAAAATGATCTGAGCTTTATGATCAACTGGCTGCGATATGCAATGAGGGGGGCCATTGGAATTGGAATCGGCTTCATTTGTTGTGTGTGTGCCTCTTCTAGTTATGTACATATATCAGCTGTCTTATTCTGATACATAGCAGCTGGTTTATGTATCTTGTTTTGACATTTGTCACAACGTGGATGCGAATAGGTAAGTTTTATTTTATTTTGGTTAATTATTTATGGTTAATTATTTATATTATTTATGGGTCCTCTCTTTTTTGTTTTTTTAACTTCCCAGTATAGGAAGTTATTGTAATCGGTCCGAAAATCGGTCCCAGGAGCATTTTAAGCAACAAATTGGGAGGAAGTATGTGTGTGTGTGTATGTGTGCGTACGGATGTGGTCATTTTTTCCTGCACGATATCGCGCGAACCAAAACTGATATCGACTTCGATGAGGTGTTGTTCGAAGCGTATTAACCGAAATATGATCTGAAAAGAATTTCATGAAATTCGGTCCAGCCGTTTTTTTGTTTGAGCGACGTAAGTGATTTTTGTACCTGCACGATATCGCCCGAACCACGAAAGATATTGACTTACTTGAGGTGCCGTTCGAAGCGTATTAGCGACAATATAATCTGAAAATATTTTTATAATATTCGGTCCAGCGAGTTTTTAGTTTAAATGACATAAGTGATTTTTGTACCTGCACGATATCGCGCGAACTATAAAAGATATCGACTTAGTTGACATGCCGTTCGAAAAGTATTAACCAAAATATGATCTGA
Source organism: Thereva unica (assembly GCA_949987705.1). NCBI lineage: Eukaryota > Metazoa > Arthropoda > Insecta > Diptera > Therevidae > Thereva > Thereva unica. The sequence goes on from OX465284.1 coordinate 52,454,150, forward strand.
AAAGATTTTCATAAAATACGGTCCAGCCGTTTTTTTGTTTAAGCGGCGTAAGTGATTTTTGTACCTGCACGATATGGCCCGAACCACAAAAGATATTGACTTACTTGAGGTGCCGTTCGAAGCGTATTAGCGACAATATAATCTGAAAATATTTTTATAATATTCGGTATAGCGGGTTTTTGGTTTAAATGACTTAAGTGATTTTTGTGCCTGCACGATACCGCGCGAACTAAAAACTATATCGACTTCATTGAGGTGCCGAAAAACATTAAATACATCAATTTTATATACATTTTCGTCATCCTAATCTTGTAAGTGCGCAAATTTAGTTTGACATTTTAGCGAAAATATTGATAAACAATTGTGACAAATTCTCGGTATTATGCATATATTCTATATTGCCTATTGTTCATTTATTATTAAAATATCCAATCATAATATTCAACATCCATCATACTGGGAAGTTGATCGTGTGGACCGAAAGGGTCGAACCCACATCCCAACTAGTTTTTTTTTTTTTTAATGGAACCAAATATGCAGGGATGGAGCTCGTGTTCTGCTTTTAGGGTTGTCAGGTCAAAAGAGAATCAGCTGAACTACGATACATTGTTGTGGATAATTTGCGCAGCAGATTTTGTATGATCAGCATTTTGTCGAACATTTTGTTAAAGTTTTGTTGTTAAAATTCTTTAATGTAAGAACTCGAATTTGAAAAATAAATATGCAAAAATTCGTGGAAACTTTAAAAATCTTATCTTAATCTTATGAAGTATTCACATAAAACATGATTTTTTTTTTGACAATTTAAAAAATCCGCCGCACAAAAGTTAAAATTGATTCAACTTTTTTCCAGAGCGGAAAAAAATCCCAAAAATATCCCAAAATTGAGAAATGCTCAATTTTTCATACAAAAAGTATGCGTGCGCATAAGTGTGGCGCGACTCATCCGCAACGATGTATCCGGCATAAGGGCAATTACCTTTTGTCATCACTCGGCGACTCCATCTGGAGAAATTAAAGGTGGCAAAATTAGAGTTTGACCATATGGTCCAATTGGGGATTTGTCGGCCTTCGTCGTCCACCGCAGCATCTCCACTTCATCTGGTTCCTAAAGGGGACTCATAAGATTGGAGACCAATTTACCACCGCCGCCTTAATTCCGTCACTGTGCCGGATAGATATCCGATCCCGTATATAAATAATTTTTCCGTGAATCGTCATGGTTGCACAATTTTTTGAAGGTTGACTTGATACGTGCATATCATCATATAAAAATCGCCCAGAAGACGTGCATAAGACTGCACTGCACTCATTACGCCATTCGGCCTATATGAGTTTACCCGTATGCCATTCGGTTTACGGAATGCAGCACATAGCTTTCAAAGGTTCATAAATGTAGTTAAGAGAGATCTCGACTTCGTCTATGTATACTAGAACGATATACTAATTGCCAGTAAAACCCAGGATGAACATATCGTTCATCGCGAAGAGCTCTTTAAACGTCTCGATTGCTTCGGTTTAACCATTTCAGCTAGAGAAATGCATCACAAAGGATGGAATACTTCCATCCTCCAATCGGGTTCACGCTATCGTTGATCTTTGATCAACTTCGGTCAAATCGATCCAGAAGTTTGTTGGAATGATGAATGTCTATCCCCTTGACAGACCGGGTAAACAAAACGTTGTCGCCGACGACTTGTCACACTCACTAGCAACCGACAACGTTGACTCGGTCACCGCCTACACTAGCTCGGGCTCAACAAGGTGACACAGAGTTGAAGTCTCTATAAGAGCACCGACTCACGGGTAAAACTAGTTCTCACACCAATACCATTTACCGTCCATCAGGTAAGGTATGAAACTAGTACAGGCAATCCTAGGCCTTTGATATCCACTTAATTACGTAAACTAGCGTTGAACTCCGAACATAGTCTCTCTCATCCTGGTATTCGTGCTACAAGACGAGCCCTTACCAAGAAATACTTCTGGGCATTGATCAATAAAGACTGCAGTGTGTGGTCTAGATCATGCCTAGGTCGCCAAAGTTTCACGGCATACCAAATCTCCATTGGAAGCTTTCAAGCTTCCAAATAATAGATTTGACCATATCCATATGGATACAATGGGACCCCTACCCCCATCTCCCAGTGGCGGTTCCTCTTTGGGAGCAAAGGAAGCACTGCTTCCCTCGACCAAATAGGCAACTCCTTAAGAAAAATTTAAATATATCAAGAGTATTCAGACAAAAATTCTTCTCTGGAAACACAAAAGCCACGGTCATGACATGAGCGGCGAGCGGCAGACTGAGAATACTAAAGTGCCGCTCTCCCCTAAATCGAGCCGTTAATTTTTTCTGGTACCGCTCCCCAATAGGGAATTTACGAATTCATTAAACCGGAATGCAGTAATCTTTGTAGATATTGGAAGCAATGTGAATCGATGGCTATTGGAAGGAATGGTATTGCAAAGTGTCATGCATAAGGAACATGCACATTTTCCCTTTGTCGAGGAAAAATGCTGAAGCGCTCGTAAAACAGGATGATGTAATAATGATCTGCCTTCGATCGTCTCTCTCCCGCCCTCTTCTTTTGAAAATCAGTTTTTGGAAGGCATGGTAAGGCAAAAGGTGGATTTTATGCCTTAATATTGGAAGGTATGGTATCTCCAGCTTATTTGGCCCAGAAAATCAATGTCACTCAATCACACTCGCGCAAAGGTTTACGTTAATACAGAACCCTCAGAAGCTGAGCTAAACGGAGCTTCTTCGGAACCAAACAGCGGGATGTGACAAGAGAAATTTTCTGTATCCACTATATTCTCTTCGTTTTCTGGTAATCTGTTCTGGCTTCGAGCAATATTAAATTTTCTCTTAAAATTTTAACTCTACACTGCGAGAGGGAGGTTATTATTAAAATTTTTCTTCGAAAATTTTTTTTGGCTCTTAAAATATGAATTTTTGTTTATGTATTTTGTTTATTGAGTCAAGAGAAAAGAGATCGAGGATAGATGAAGTTTCTCTTTATATAATGTTGATTCTAATTGGAAAACAGAGGGTTGTGTTTAATATAAGCTGGTAACTTTGTAGCTTCCCAGCAAACCACATGAATGCATAGAACAAAGAAATGCATTCGCCGTACATTACAAGTAAACTATCTGAAAGTTATCAATCAGCGACTGCTTACAAGTACCTTACAAATACATTACAAGCAATGTATTAAACTGTTAGGATTTTGGGGATTCAAAAGCGTATTATAAAGGGCCAAATACACGAGCACTCCATTCCACCACGCCACCCCAAAGCAACAACAATTTTTATGCATTCGAAATTTCGAATGATAGTAGTGGTGGCCCTTTACTGAATATATCAAATTAGGCAGAAGTACCGTTTCCTTTTCGAGGCATTTTCCGCCGTTTGTAGAATTTTTGTTCATTTGTGAGTTTTTTTAGCAAGTGCAGAGCGCGTTTTATGCAGTGTGAATAATTAAAATTTTGTATTATTGTGTTTCAACCATAACGGGGTGAGTAAAATATAATTATGTTTTATACTGTTTTTACGTATGATTTAATAAATATCAGAATTGTGTAAAAATAAGGAAAAGGGGTTGCCAGTATAATGGACAGAAAAAAAAAATTCCAAATTGGCTGGTTTAAGCAAAAGGCATTTTAGAAGGCTTGCAAAAATTGAAAGGGAAAAATATTCTACAAGCATTCCTAACAATAATAAATTAATTAAATTAGTTCAAACAGAACCTTCATCCTTAGGAAGTAGAATTGAATCGATAGATTCGGTAAACCCAGAAGAAGGTTTGCTAGATTCATTGTCAAACCAGACCTTTTCGACAAGCGATTTCAGCCTTTTGGGCGAAAATATTGAATTTAGCAACAATGATACAAATAATGGCATTACCTCAGAATTATGCCAATGGTCCCAGCAATATACATAGCATTTCACATAATGCCCTAACGACCTTATTCCAAATTATGCAGCGAAACGGTATATAAGTTCCAAGAGACGCTAGAACATTACTTAAAAACCTAGAACAAGACCTCAAACTAGGAAAGTTCTGCCTGGAGATTATCTCCATATTGGTTCGACAAATACCAGTCTGCCCTTTCTCATCAATTTGTTCGGGAGGAAATCAGTTTAGATCTAAATATTGACGGTTTACCACAATCATCATCTTCAAAATTATGCATATAGCCTATTTTAGCATCTATTACTAAAAATAGCAATATAAAACCTTTTATAATTGGTGTGTATTGTGGATACGCGAAGCCAACTCACATTGATGAATTTTTGAAAGAATTTATCGATGAAGTTATGGAATGAAATCGGGGCCCAATCATTATAAATAACAAAAACTAAATTAAATAACAAAAACTAGTTAAATATTCGAGTATTTATCTGTGATGCGCCAGCTAGAGCATTTATGTGTGGAGTTATCCACCATCAAGGCCTTAACGGGTGCATGAAATGTGGTCAGAGAGCCGAAGTAGTTAATAGAAGAATAGTTTATGCAACTAACACAGGAATTGTCAGAACTGATGAATCAATGCTTATTTTGTTGTATAATAACAAGTGTACGTCACAACGTCTTTCCAAGGACGAAAAAGCGAAATTGTCTGAACTTCTATGCTCACTTAGGTCTTATATTCCATGCGAGTTCGTCCGAAAACCTAGGTCAATGGAAGAATTACCACGCTGGAAGGCAACCGAGTTTCGTCAATTCCTCTTGTATACTGGTGTTGTGGTCTTAAAAAATGTATTAAATTCCGACTACTATTATCATTATCTGCTGCTTCATTGCGCCATAAGAATACTTTCTTGTAAAGATTCATAACACACTAACTCTGATGGTGCAAATGAAATGATAAAATACTTTGTTACATTGTTCCCTACTTTATACGGCACGGATAAGGTCATAAAGCGCAAGTAACGCAAACGTCCTGTACATCAGAGCTATATTTGAAAAGGGTAACAGTTCATTTTTTCGCCATTAAAGTATATTATTATCTGATTTCTTTCAGTATCTAGTCCAGGAGAGATAGCAAAAAAGTAGTTAAAAGTTGAAATAAATCTACCCTGCGATTTCTTGACGCCATAATTAAGAGAAAAATCGTAGGAATTCAATGAATGTGTTTTGGATAAAATTGGTCCAGGGCAACAGGTGGTAAAAAGCTAATAAAAGGAGCGAAAACACGTTTTTTCACGTTTTGGGTACGAAAAATATGTTGTTTTTTAAAACAAAAAATACTACATAAATAGTGCTTAAAAAGACGAAAATTATGAGTTTTGGACCATTGAAATCGGTCAACAGGTTTTTGCAGAAAAATTCAAAAACCGTTAAAAATGGTCATTTTTTAACATTTAATTATAGGGAATTTAATTATCGTAGAATCTTGCGGCAGGGCTTAAATTGTGGCCACTGATGGTGCCTACCTACAATAAAAATTTCATGACAAAATAATGGTAACTTTTCGAGTAAATCTCAAAAATGTAAAAACACCTGTTTTACGAAAAAAGGTTGAACAAGACCCACAGTCGTCCTACAAGTTTTTTGATTGACCATTTGGCTCGCAAAGGGTTGCTCTACAACCCCATTTTCATGAAATGTATGTAAGGTTTGATTTAACACCTTTAAAACGCGTTTGAAAACAGGCTCTTTTCTCGATTTTCAAAAAAAACACCTGCCGGCGAAGGGGAATTGTAATATGGTGTGGGAAAGCTTTCTGCCGGCCGAGCTTCTTAGATCTAAATATTTTCGCGCGTTTTTACATATGACAGGAAAACTTTTGATATCTCGAAAACTACTGAAGGGAAATTGATGATTTTTTAAGTAGTAAAAATATAAACCCAGAAATACAAAGCCATATTATTGATGCATTGAAAACGAAGATTAAAATTTGCTAATTATCTGTATTGGCATGTCATAATTTCCTATTTGTTTTTTAAATACAATGTGATGTGTCTTCCGCGTTTAAGGGATATGAGTATAATAAAACAGATTTGTTGCAATTTTAGTTTTTAATGTTAATGTTAGTAGTGTTTATTACTATTTGTTATAATTATAAAATTATAATTATTGTGATTTAATATCACCAGTGAATGTGTTGCATACGAACTTGAACGATTTCTTGTGTGATTTTGTGTGTAATTATACTTTTTGGTTATACGTACAGCGAAGGTAAATCTCGCTCAGCTGCAAAACGCTGAAACATTTTTGAAGCAAGACGTTTGTTTGTACATATTTCTAATTTCGAAGGTTTGTATTTTGCTTTAAACATTGAAATATCGCAACGAAATTTGTAACTTTATACATAATTATATTTATAAAATTTTGAATTTCACTTTTATTAGGGTTTCAATTATAATTGTCGTAATGGATAGTGTACCAAATAAGTGTATACTGTGCGACAAGGATATTTTACAAGCCGAGTCTTCAACGGTCGTGCAAAAAAAAGCCATAAACAAGCTTGTGCAGTGCAACTTACAGAGAAGAGATGGAAAGCATCGCAGAATGCAAATTCTTTCTTCGACAACGGTTCACTGCAGCTGCCAACGTATGTACACCGCATTGGCAAGTATTAAAAAAAGTTCCGATATTAAAAAAAAAGGAATAGTCGCAGAAAAGCGACAATCAAGCGAAGAAAGGGGAAAAAAAGGAAGCCGAAATTTCGATTATTCTACGTTATGTTTGTTCTGCGCTCTTGATGCGTCTGATCATTATATAAAACTATCTGCAAAATATCCGGAAAGATATTCAAGAGTTTGTAAAGTAACAACTGCAAAATTTAAAACTAACGTAATTGGGTATTTAAAAAATAATAAGGACGACGGTTCTGCTGATGTTTTAGAACGATTGAAAGTCGACACAGACTTGACACAATTGCATGCAAGATATCATTGGACGTGCAACAACACATTTCGTGCAAGTACTACCCAACAGAGAGGCCGTCCTGACTTAGAACATACTTCGGAGGCCGTCCGTTTCGGGATTAACACTATTTATAATGACTCCGAAGATTGCCAATTTTCTTTGAAAAATATTTTAGGGCAATACAGAGGAGAAGAAGCTATTGATATATATTACATAAAAAGGAAAATAAGTGAAATACTTGGCAATGACATTATAATCTATAAAGTTAGCAAAGATTATATAATGTGTTTCCGCGATGTTTCCGAAACAATTTTAAGTCAAGAATGGTACGAGCAACGTTCCAATAACGAACAGGAAGAAAATGGTCGAATAGTACAGGCCGCGGCAAATATTGTTTTGAGAGATATCCGCTCACGTGTGTACGATACTGAGTATTATGAAGCTCCCGATACTTTTTTGAAAGACGTTGAATCATATACCAGAAACGTTAAAGATTTTTTTAAATACTCTAATAAACAACAACAAAAAACGCGCTGAGTCTTCTACATGGACCAATCGAATGTTCATGTTTGCGCACTGCTTGATAGCCTCAGTAAGGCAAAATACAAACCTTCGAAATTAGAAATATGTACAAACAAACGTCTTGCTTCAAAAATGTTTCAGCGTTTTGCAGCTGAGCGAGATTTACCTTCGCTGTACGTATAACCAAAAAGTATAATTACACACAAAATCACACAAGAAATCGTTCGAGTTCGTATGCAACACATTCACTGGTGATATTAAATCACAATAATTATAATTTTATAATTATAACAAATAGTAATAAACACTACTAACATTAACATTAAAAACTAAAATTGCAACAAATCTGTTTTATTATACTCATATCCCTTAAACGCGGAAGACATATCACATTGTATTTAAAAAACAAATAGGAAATTATGACATGCCAATACAGATAATTAGCAAATTTTAATCTTCGTTTTCAATGCATCAATAATATGGCTTTGTATTTCTGGGTTTATATTTTTACTACTTAAAAAATCATCAATTTCCCTTCAGTAGTTTTCGAGATATCAAAAGTTTTCCTGTCATATGTAAAAACGCGCGAAAATATTTAGATCTAAGAAGCTCGGCCGGCAGAAAGCTTTCCCACACCATATTACAATTCCCCTTCGCCGGCAGGTATTTTTTTTGAAAATCGAGAAAAGAGCCTGTTTTCAAACGCGTTTTAAAGGTGTTAAATCAAACCTTACATACATTTCATGAAAATGGGGTTGTAGAGCAACCCTTTGCGAGCCAAATGGTCAATCAAAAAACTTGTAGGACGGCTGTGGGCCTCGTTCAACCTTTTTTCGTAAAACAGGTGTTTTTACATTTTTGAGATTTACTCGAAAAGTTACCATTATTTTGTCATGAAATTTTTATTGTAGGTAGGCACCATCAGTGGCCACAATTTGCCGCAAGATTCTACGATAATTAAATTCCCTATAATTAAATGTTAAAAAATGAACATTTTTAACGGTTTTTGAATTTTTCTGCAAAAACCTGTTGACCGATTTCAATGGTCCAAAACTCATAATTTTCGTCTTTTTAAGCACTATTATGTAGTATTTTTTGTTTTCCAAAACAACATATTTTTCGTACCCAAAACGTGAAAAAACGTGTTTTCGCTCCTTTTATTAGCTTTTTACCACCTGTTGCCCTGGACCAATTTTATCCAAAACACATTCATTGAATTCCTACGATTTTTCTCTTAATTATGGCGTCAAGAAATCGCAGGGTAGATTTATTTCAACTTTTTTTCTATTCTTCCTGGACTAATCTTGCCTGCAAGAAGAATTGGGCAAAATTAATCAGAGAAATAGAAAATTACACACTGAAGGTACTACTTACTTCAAAACTAGAATATTTAATCCCTTGAACGTAATTTATCTACTTATAGTTTCAAACATTAAAGATCTTGCAGGAAAGCAATACGTTTTACTAAAAAGAATTTCAGAAAATGTGTTCGGTGACCATTCATCTCGTGACATTGGCGTTAATTTTCCAATAACTACGTCTGCCGAACTGGATATAATTGAAGAAAAACTTCAGGAGCAAAACTACTTTGATTCATTTGTAATACACACATACATATAAATTCGTTCCTTTCGTAATAGACGTATCTTTTTCGTGATTACTATTTTTCTAGAAACGCTCCATCACAAAATTATTGGGGAAAAACATTAAAAAAAATTTACACATAAATAGCTGACAGTACAATTGGGATGGAGTAAAAGGAAAAAATTCGTTAAAGGCGTTAAAAATGTTACAAAGTGTATTTTTGGAAAACTAATTTTTGTTGGAGTCTTCGGTAATCTATAATATAAAAATAAGTCGGGTTTTCCTTCCTGACGCTATAATTCCAGAACGCACGATCCGATTTCCACGGTTTTGCATTCGTTGGAAAGGTCTCGGGCTCCGTGAGGTTTATAGCAAAAAAATTTCAAAAGAAAAGCAGGCGTTTGGTCCATAGCAGCCATCTCAAGAGGGCGGATTACCATCTTCTTTACAACCCCTCGACATGGATATCAAATGAAAGGGTTTGGTAAGTAGAACACCAAAGGCAATATAGTATACTCAATATATCGTTTGGTCCATGGCAGTCATCTCAAGAGAGCAGATGACCATTTTCTTCACAACCCCTTCGAAATGGGTATCCAATGAAAGAGTATGATAAGTAGAACAATATAAGCAATATAGTATACTCAATATGTCACTTGGTCCATAGCGGCCACCTCAAGAATGCGGATTACCATTTTCTTCACAACACCTTCGACATGGATATCAAATGAAAGAGTATGATAAGTAGAACACCATATACAATATAGTATACTCAATATATCGTTTGGTCCATGGCGATCATTTCAAGCGGGCTGATTACCATATTCTTCACAACCACTTCGAGATGGGTATCAAATGAGAGAGTATGATAAGTAAAACACATAAGCAATATAGTATACTCAATATATCGTTTGGTCCATAGCGGCCATCTACAGAGGTTGGATTACCATTATCTTCACACCCCTCGACATGGATTTCAAATGAAAGGGTATGATAAGTAGAACACCATAAGCAATATAGTATACTCATTTTCTTCACTACCCCCTCGACATTGGTATCAAATGAAAGCGCATTATAAGAAGAATAGCATAGACTATGTCTTTAGATTCATGGCGGCCATCTCAAAAGGGCGGGTTACCATTTTATTCACAACACCCGAGACATGGGTATCAAATGAAAGGCTATGAAAAGTAGAACACCATAAGCAATATAGTATACTCAATTTATAATTTGGTCCATGGCGGCCATCTCAAAAGGGCGGTTTACCATTTTCTTCACAACCCCTCCTATATGGGTATCAAATGAAGGAGTATGATAAGTAGAACAATATAAACAATATAGTATACTCAATATGTGACTATTAGAATCAAAAGGGACATATTGTCATTTTGGAAAATTTTTGAGTTAACTATGTCATTTGTTTCTTGTACTAAATATCTATTTTCACATGGAAAACCATTTACGAAAAATGCTTTTTTCCTTATGAAATTTAGTTGTAAATAATTGGTTTTGGGATAACATTATATCACATTTCGCTCTATATCTCAAAATCATTTAGTATGACAATGTGCCCCTTTTGATTCTAATAGTCACATATATCGTTTGGTCCGAAGCGGCCATTTCGAGAAGGCGGATTACCATTTTCTTTACAACCCCTACGACATGGGTATCAAATGAAAGAGTATGATAAGTAGAACAGCATAAGCAATATAGTATACTCAATATATCGTTTGTTACATGGCGGTCATCTCAAGAGGGCGGATTACCATTTTCTTCACAACCCCTTCGAGATGGGTATCAAATGAGAGAGTATGATAAGTAGAACACCATATGCAATATAGTATACTCAATATATCGTTTGGTCCATAGCGGCCATCTCAAGAGGGCGGATTAATATTTTCTTCACCACCCCTTCGACATGGGTATCAAATGAAAGAGTGTGATAAATAGAACACCATAGGCAATATAGTATACTCAATATATCATTTAGTCCATGGCGGTCATCCTCCAAAATCAATTTTCCCAGATTTGTTCTTTTTTCACTATAGCTTTTTCCTATCGCAGACTGTGTCCCCATAATCTTATTTTATTGAAAGGCGTTGCAACGCACGCGGGTTTTTGCTAGTTAAGCTAATAAAATCGTATCTCATTTCAGATAGCATACATACTGAAAATTATTCATTTTCTATTTTCGAGAGGGATATGAGGGCGATTACACGGACGTCACATGGTAGAACACATATGTATCCAGAAATTCAGGGCATCTAAAATACAAAGTTCAACATAAAATTATAATAAATTTTGTTTTAAAAAAATATTATGCATTTTTAGTCGATTAGAATCAATGCATTTCTTCCTGGGACAATCCTAATGCTATTCAATACATTTTATTAGTTTTATGAAATGCCTTTTGTAATGCATGTCCCACATCTATAAAATGTATTTGTAATTTATTATTTATGCATTACATACTTCTATATGAAATATATTGTTAATGCATTACAAGCAATGCATTTCATCCTAGGACATGCCTAATGTGTTTTAATGCATTCCGTATTACTTACAAAATGCTTTCTGTAATGAATTTCATTCTTTTCTGAAATGTATTGTGAATTCATTTTGTATGCATTCGGGGTTTACTGGGTTCCATTATATTTGTTATGATTCTCTTTAAGGATGATTTAAAGTGATAGAGAATATTTTTATGAATTGTATGAGTACGACTTGCCTGAGAATGTAATGATGGTAGGCGTGGGTGTAGGGGGTGTATGCGAGGTATGCAGGGTTTTATTAGAACTATTTTTTTTTATTTTGAGCCAAAATTATTCATTTGTATGAAAAATTAAATGAGATGAAAGTAGTAGTTGAAGTTTTTCAATGGCTTTTTCTTTGGACATTTTAATTATCAACAGAATCTGAAAAAAGGCGCAAAACGCCCACTAGTAGCGAAAAAATTAACGAAAAAATGCGATTTAATTTTTTTCACTCTTTTGAAGTTTGAACAAAGGAGCTAGGTCAAAATTGCCCCATTCCCGGCGCAAAAGGAAAGTATCTCAGATTATCGGCTATAATGAGTATTGAATTTCTGTATAGTTGTTATAATCCCGTAACTGTGGCTAAGGTGTTAATAATGTTATTTCTTTTTATTCGGGCAAAATAACTAATATAACCCTGTATTTTTGTAACGCCACATATTTCCAAGAATACGGTATCAGGGTACGAAGAATACTCCCACCTATCTAAAATTGTAATAGCGACGGTACCACCGTACCAACTTCCACAGTTATGAGTCGTCAAAATTTTATTTGAGGTTATTTGTGCGGATAAAAATTTCATATTTTAATCGCTGCTAGCCAATATCATAACGAACAGCCACTATCGATCACCTTGCGCATTGCTTCCCTTATCCTGAATCTTACGAACCGCCACTGCCATCTCCTGCATACCCATACCTAATTCGGGATATCTCCGCTTCAACTGTGGCAAAAAGATTCGTCACTGAATTTGTCCCCATTATATCAGGAACACAATGCTCACCATAAGCCGTGGGCTATGAAAGCTTTACGTTGTCAAATAATAGATACCATGGATCTACCTAGGAACGAACACGACCATAAAAATTAATTAAAACCTATTTCTATTTTTTGGTTGACGCTTATAGTTCTACCAAATCATACATACAAAAAACACCGCTGCCAACAAATAAAACGTTATTATTTTGAGTGCCTTTTTGACAAATTTTGTTGTGTCTGAGGGTGCTTGATTTTAAAAATAAAATAAAATAAATGGTTAAAAAATTTAAAAAAAAAAAATTCTTTTCATTAACTAAAAATTGTACTCAAAAGTAAAAAATAAAAAATATTTTAAAGAAAGCGTGAAATTTCAATTTTAATGAAAAAGTTAATTAAAAGAATGGCGCATTTTTCATCAAAAATTGAAAATATAACTGTAAATCGCGTGAGATTTACAATAACCCTCAATTTTTTGCTTTGTTAATTTCAAATTCTAACAAAATTTTTTGATGAAAAATGCGCCATTCTTTTAATTAACTTTTTCATTAAAATTGAAATTTCACGCTTTCTTTAAAATAATTTTTATTTTTTACTTTTCAGTACATTTTTTAGTTAATGAAAAGAATTTTTTTTAAAAATTTTTTTTAAACATTTATTTTATTTTCTACTTTTTAGTTTATTATATGTATTCCGCCATTTTATGATGGCAATTCTATTAGATTTAAAAGTACGTCACACAGTTTACTGTATTCATTTGATACCCATGTCGTGGGCTCGGTGGAACATAATTGCAAAAACGGACGCCATCTCGGAACCGTCTTCTTGATTTTTTAAATTCTTTTATTTAACTTACACTGTTTGTCGTCAAATCTTGGAAGTTAAATTTGACCCACTTCCCGGTTTCGGATAGAGCTGAAATTTTGCATACACGTTTAGTTTGGATGACAATGCAATCTGGTCATTTTGTAAAAATATCAAGATGGCGGTTCCAAAATGGCGCTTATTTTAACTTACACTGTGTGTCGTCAAATCTTGGAAGTTAAATTTGACCCACTTTCCGATTTCGGATAGAGCTGAAATTTTGCATACACGTTTAGTTTGGATGACAATGCAATCTGGCCATGTTGTAAAAATATCAAGATGGCGGTTCCAAAATGGCGCCCGATTTTTGAAATTGTGCTCCGCGGCCCTCTGACATTGGTATCAAATAAAAGGATATGACAGGTAGAACACAATAAGCTATGTGGCGTCATTCCAAATTCCAAATGGCGGCCAACACTTACACTGTTTGTCGTCAAATCTTGGAAGTTAAATTTGACCCAGTTCCCGGTTTCGGATAGAGTTGAAATTTTGCATACACGTTTAGTTTGGATGACAATGCAATCTGGCCATTTTGTAAAAAATATCAAGATGGCGGTTCCAAAATGGCGCCCGATTTTTGAAATTGTGCTCCGCGGCCCTCTGACATGGGTATCAAATGAAAGGATATGACAGGTAGAACACAATAAGCTATGTGGCGTCATTCCAAATTCAAAATGGCGGCCAACACTTACACTGTTTGTCGTCAAATCTTGGAAGTTAAATTTGACCCACTTCCCGGTTTCGGATAGAGCTGAAATTTTGAATACACGTTTAGTTTGGATGACAATGCAATCTGGCCATTTTGTAAAAATATCAAGATGGCGGTTCCAAAATGGCGCCCGATTTTTGAAATTGTGCTCCGCGGCCCTCTGACATGGGTATCAAATGAAAGAATATGACAGGTAGAACACAATAAGCTATGTGGCGTCATTCCAAATTCAAAATGGCGGCCAACACTTACACTGTTTGTCGTCAAATCTTGGAAGTTAAATTTGACCCACTTCCCGGTTTCGGATAGAGCTCAAATTTTGCATACACGTTTAGTTTGGGTGACAATGCAATCTGGCCATTTTGTAAAAATATCAAGATGGTGGTTCCAAAATGGCGCCCGATTTTTGAAATTGTGCTCCGCGGCCCTCTGACATGGGTATCAAATGAAAGGATATGACAGGTAGAACACAATAAGCTATGTGGCGTCATTCCAAATTCAAAATGGCGGCCAACACTTACACTGTTTGTCGTCAAATCTTGGAAGTTAAATTTGACCCACTTCCCGGTTTCGGATAGAGCTGAAATTTTGAATACACGTTTAGTTTGGATGACAATGCAATCTGGCCATTTTGTAAAAAATATCAAGATGGCGGTTCCAAAATGGCGCCCGATTTTTGAAATTGTGCTCCGCGGCCCTCTGACATGGGTATCAAATGAAAGGATATGACAGGTAGAACACAATAAGCTATGTGGCGTCATTCCAAATTCAAAATGGCGGCCAACACTTACACTGTTTGTCGTCAAATCTTGGAAGTTAAATTTGACCCACTTCCCGGTTTCGGATAGAGCTGAAATTTTGCATACACGTTTAGTTTGGATGACAATGCAATCTGGCCATTTTGTAAAAATATCAAGATGGCGGTTCCAAAATGGCGCCCGATTTTTGAAATTGTGCTCCGCGGCCCTCTGACATGGGTATCAAATGAAAGGATATGACAGGTAGAACACAATAAGCTATGTGGCGTCATTCCAAATTCAAAATGGCGGCCAACACTAAATTGCGGAAAGCTTATAATAGACTAAAAAGTAGAAAATATAACCGATCAACTTCCAATTTTGCACACACTCGTAGTTCGGGTGGTTAATGTGTATGAATGATGAGATGAATAGTTGAGTTAAGGGTGAGTTGATAATAAAGAAGCAATACACGTTACGAAAAATCACAAACAAACACAGACATGCTACTGCCAACTAAATTCAACTACTCAAATACTGAACTCATGTCCGTATGCATAATTTCAACTAAACCCAGGTAGCAGAGCTGAGTCGAGTTCAATCAACCTTAACCCAACTCGACTCCCGTTTACATGTAGTTAGACTTGGGTTCAACTTGAGTTCAACTCATCATGTATAAGTACTAAATGCAATCTGACCTTTTTGTAAAAAAATCAAGAAGACGGTTCCGAGATGGCGTCCGTTTTTGCAATTATGTTCCACCGAGCCCACGACATGGGTATCAAATGAATACAGTAAACTGTGTGACGTACTTTTAAATCTAATAGAATTGCCATCATAAAATGGCGGAATACATATAATAAACTAAAAAGTAGAAAATAAAATAAATGTTTAAAAAAAATTTTTAAAAAAAATTCTTTTCATTAACTAAAAAATGTACTGAAAAGTAAAAAATAAAAATTATTTTAAAGAAAGCGTGAAATTTCAATTTTAATGAAAAAGTTAATTAAAAGAATGGCGCATTTTTCATCAAAAAATTTTGTTAGAATTTGAAATTAACAAAGCAAAAAATTGAGGGTTATTGTAAATCTCACGCGATTTACAGTTAGATCTTTAGGGCCGTCTCAAGAGGACGGATTACTGTTTTCTTCAAGGAACAAATTTTGCAATCGATTTTTCAAATACTTTCGGCTATCCTAACATGCTGAAATCATACTAATATTATAAACGTGAATGTTTGTATGTATGTTTGTTACTCTTTCACGCAAAAACTACTGAATGGATTTTAATGAAACTTTACAATAATATAGCTCATATATCAGAATAACATATAGGCTATAATTTATAAAAAAAAATCAACATGGCCGCCGAAAACTCAAAATGGCCACGCAAATTGTGTTCCGATTTCAATGAAAGTTGGTATATAGAGGTTTTTAAGTTCGCTAATAACGAATTTGTGGTCAAAACTTATAAATTCAAAATGGCCGTGCCAATATGGCCGACGAATTTGTCAATTGTGTTCCGATTCCAATGAAAATCGAAATCTGGCGGATTTTATGGTTGCAAATAACGAATTTATGATCAAAACTTATAAATTCAAAATGGCGGACGAATTTTTCCAATTGTATTCCGATTCCAATGAAAGTGAATATCTAGGGGTTTCTAAGGTTGCAAATAACGAATTTATGATCAAAACTTATAAATTCAAAATGGCCGCGCCAATATGGCCGACGAATTTTTCCAATTGTATTCCAATTGCAATGAAAATCGGTATCTGGGGGCTTTTAGGGCAAACAACGAATTTATGACCAAAGCTTATAAATTCAAAATTGCGGGTCCAATATGACGCACGAATTTTCCCTAGCCACATTCTGAAATGTAGTAAATTTCTAAAATTCCCTCTAACCAGTATAGAAACAGTAAAAACGGTAGAAAGAGTCGAAGTTTGAAAATTTGTGCGCCCCTACATTGTCATCACGAGGTTAAACGATGTCATCTATCGCTTCCAAAAAGTTCGATCGGAAAAAACGGGACCTGGAGGAAGCTGTGTTCGGGACGAATACTGAGTAAGAAGGGAGCAGTGTAACGGCTAACCGAATAGAGAAAGTTAAAATTCCAATTCACCGAGAAGTTACATGTTTAGATGCATCTACTTGAATACACAACGCTGTTCTAATTGAATCACCGATAAGATTGGGAAGAGGGAATTTTTTTCCAGATTTATTGTTTTTTTTTCCTACCGCGTACAACGCACACATAATTTTTTTTTTTATTTAAAAGCCTTGCAACGCACACAGGTTTTTTGCTATAGGCTATCTTATTAATATTATAAACGCGAATGTTTGTATGGATGATTGTTACTCTTTCAAGCAAAAACTACTGAATAGATTTTAATGAAACTTTACAATAATATAGCTCATACTTCAGAATAACATATAGGCTATCTCGAAACCTTCGGGTAGCTGTAGTGTACTGATATAGAAAAATCCGAAACTTTTGTATGGGAGGTACTCTTCAAATTTCTGCTAAAGAAGTCAGATCCATTTTGTTTTGGTTTTTTTCCGAAAAAAATACGATTTCCAAAGTTTCAGATCGATCGGAGTTTATTTACGGATAGTTGCCGTACAATTTTGTTGAAAAAATCAGATTTATCGCGAAGGACGCGGTTCTTTGAACTTGGATTGAAGTAACTTCGGCTGCATGTGCCTGATTTTAGCAATGTATGGCTTAAATGAAAGGTCTCGAAACCAAAAAGACGACAAATTCAATAATCAGATGTTCGTCGCTTTTTCTTTTTGAGCTATGGTACCTGGAAATTTGCATAGATTTCAAGGTGCTTGATTTTTCAACATACAATAATTTTGCATGGGACATATTTTTTTCATATTTCTTACGGAAAAATTACTCTTTATCATGCCGTTAAATGTTTGAAAAGTTCGCCCAATGTTGCCAAACGTTGCTTATTGAACGTATTAACTGTCTCCATTCATAGTGTGAAGTGTGACATCATCGGGAATTGCATCAACGCTACTTGATGGTGGATGTTTAGTGTATTGAGCACCCAAGTTCCTATTGAATTTGAACCAGAGAGAAACACCTACATGTAACATCAGTAAAAACTCCCGTATTGCCACATCCGTGCAAAATTATTATTTTGGAGCGAATGCACCATGGCCTATAAAAAATAGGTCGAAGCGCATGACAAGGCTTTTCAAGATTTCCGAGGAAAACCTAATCCATGGTAGGCGCTCTGACACTACTTGCTCAACTTTGCCTGGTATACTTCGATCAAAGCCTGCAAATGAGCTGAACGGATGCATGCTTGAAAGCATCACATCTATGGAACAGTATTGAAAAAACCAACTTTTGGTCGTTTCAAATAGCGAAATTTCAATCGATAGCATCGATATTATTCGGAATCAAAAATACGAAAATGGCTCCTACTGTATATTAAAATTCTTATCACCTCAACTGCAAAATAAACGGAAGCTATAGCGCGTACCAAAAGAATTGGAAATATAAACACAGGCGGCGAACTGACAATTTTACACCCATTAAAATTTCGTGTATGGATAAAGTTCAAGCGGACGTGCATTGTAATTTCTTCTTCGAAATTCATTTACGGGCAAAAACACTCCCTCATAGCATCTGACCACGACAAGAGTGGCAGTGAGACCGCTGAATTGTGATTAGGGATATAAATGAGCAAGTGATTTGGGTTTTTAAATGAACGGAGTTACACTTTTCTTTACGAATGTACTTGCATCCCGGGATTTGAGACTCTCAGTGCCCATCGATTTTGAGATTCCCAATTGTTTTGGGGCACGCCATACTATTGGCTTATTTGTGCAGCGAGGCGCACCGGGTTCCAGCTAGTATTAGATAAAATTAGTTTCAATTTAAATTTGAAACACATTTGACAGGAAATTTTTTTTTCAACGCCTACGGTATCGCTTTGCTATATTATAATTTTAGTTTTACGATTGACAGCAATGGTATAATCTGAGAGCATTGTGTTCCTGCTATTAAGCTACCACTCGAGATCAGAACCGATCAAGGTACGCAGTTTGAATCGAAACTACTCAATGAAGATGGCAAATTACTCAGCACTCATCGAATCCGGACAACCGCTTACCATCAGCAGATAAATGGTATGGTTGAACGGTTCCACAGGTAACCAAAAGCAGCCTTAATGGCAGGGGCAACACTAATCATTGGCCCGAAGACTTACCCTTTGTGATATTAGGCATTCACACGAAGGTAAGCCGTCTAAACCGGCCACATTCTGTTAACTCTACACTGGGAGAGGGAGGTTATGGTGACCGCGTAAAGTTTAATTAATAAACTTTACGAAATATCACACAACAACTTCCGGCACGATCAAAACAATCGGCCAGAACGCACCCTCGATCACTGAACTCAAAAGTTCACTGTTCTAGCTTTCTTCCGGGATTTACTTTTTTACTATCTTCGTTGGTTCCACTACGGCTCTCACGTAACCCCGAACAACGCGATCAAATATCTTGCTAAAAAACATTAAATATATAATTATCATAAATAATGTTTTGTAATAAATAAAACTTAAGAGCTAAGAATAGCCAACTAAGTAAAGTAGTCCAATAACCATAAAATTAATCTAGTTGGGGTGTGGGTTTGACCCCTTCGGTCTACACGATTAACTTCCCAGTATGATGAACGAACATGAAATAAATTGACTTCTTAAATAGTGGTATGTTTAGCATTAGTGGGAAATTGAGTAGTAATCTTGAGAAAAGCTAGTTCAAATAACTATAATAGCAGTAAATCCACAAGATTTTTCTAGAGAATTTGTTTTTCCTGAACGTTAGCAAAAAAAAAATTCCTTCGTACTTCGTTCGCTACACTAAAGCGGGTATTCGAATACGTATTGAGCGTGTTGAAGCGCCGGGGCCGTTGATAAACTGGGAAGCGAATGACTTCATTTGGAAATTCCAAGGTTTTCTTGAAATATTAGCAAAACTAATTAATGTAAAGTACTTGTTAGACTTGGCCAAAAAGAAAAAAATTTGCGGTAACTACTTTAAATCCCGGGATGATCCACATTTTCCTGAAACTGTATTAGGAGTAGAAAACAATTCTCCGTCAAAAAGTGCTGATCCAAGGTTTGAAAAATTCCTGATGTTTGTAAAGGGTTGCGTAATTTTTGCACGATTTTTAACGGTTTTCGGATTTTGACAAGTGAGGAGTGACTTTTCAAAAGGCCTTATTTCCATTTTTTACTTTAGAGCAAATTTCGATGGAATCCAGTAGCAAGGCTAAATTATCACCTATTCACGCTAATAGGACGAAAGAAAAGTCCTGCGTTCCTATAAAAAAATGGATACCAATACCGATTTTTTTTCAAAACAGGCATATTTCCATGTATGAAATAAACGGTGTATTTAATTGAACAAAACGCCACATTTCCTGCGTGAATTTGTAGTATTTTAAAAGATTTCAAGCAAAAGACTTTTTAAAAAATAAATATAATATTCGATATTTCCTATGGAGGTCCATACAAAAGGTCTTATTTCCAAACGTTTCAAACAAAAGGGCATATTTCCAAACTATTTTTTGTTTTTAATGAAGTCGCACTTACAACATTTTACATCTACCACTGTAAAAATATAGTTATACTAGGACAAACTATATTGATGCAAAAAAAAATAATAATTTTGCATTTTTTGGACGTACCACAGAAATTTGCGGTTTCTCAAAATTTAATCTAAATGGAAATAAGGCCTTTTGAAAAGTCACTCCTCAAGTGATGTTTTGTTGGAAGGCTATAGCTGTGCAGAACCCAAAAAAGATCACTTCGTTTAGAACGAGTTTCATTTAATCGAGTTTATTAGATATAAGGAAAACTTATCTATTTAAGATCTTTCTGACACTGAGCCGAAGTTCTTCCATTTAAACAACGAAAAACATGACCGAATGTCTTGAAATTTTTTTCAGGACTTTTTTTTCTTTAATATTCTTCTCTCGGCACCTCAAAGAAGTCTATATAGTTTTTGGTTCGCGCGGTATCCTGCAGGTACAAAATTCACGAACGTCGTTTAACAACAAAAAAAACGGTTCGACCGCATTTTATGAAAATCTTTTCAGATCATATTTTGTTTAATAATCTCCGAACGGCACCTCAACTAAGTCGATATCTTTTATATTTCGATAGATATCGTGCAGGTACCAAAATCATCTAAGTCATTTAAACCAAAAAACGGGTTGACCGAATATTATAAAAATCTTCTCAAATTACATTGTCGTTAATACGACACCTCAAGTAAGTTGATATCTTTTGTGGTTCGGGCGATATTGTGCAGGTACAAAAATCACTTATGTCGTTTAAACCAAAAAACAGCTTGACCAATTTTTATAAAAATCTTTTCAGATCATATTTCCTTCCGTTAATACGCTTCGAACCACACCTCAGCGAAGTCGTTATCTTTGACCACATACGTATGCACACGTACACATACATACTTCCACCCAATTTTTGCTTGAAATGCTCTTAGGACCTTGAAAAATGAAGATTTCGATTTTCGGACTGATTACAATAACTTCCCTATACTGGGAAGTTAATAAATAGATATAGTGTTAAAGAACATAAAACAAGTGTCTTTAATTATAACCACGTTATTACGGTAACAAAACCTACATTCGAATACAACTCGTGTATCTGCACTGGCACCCCAAAAAACACTTTGGCTTGGCTAGTCAATGTGCAAAACCGCGCTATCAAACAAGATCATTTTTGCTCATCACTAGTTTGCGCACAATGCATGCAAAGTCATTATGTACTTATGTACAAATGCTTTTTCAAATATCATACTAAAAAGTAAATATACACAGATGTATTTATATCATAATTACTTGAACATCATAATCAATTATATATTTATTGTTTTTAAAAGAATGAATTTAGGTGAAAATTTTGCAAAAATCTTGCTAAAGTTTTGTTCTGGGTCTTGTTCTTGCACAGTTAGTCTTGTTCTTGTTCTTGCAAGCATAACTAAGTCTTGTTCTTGGTCTTGCAAAATGTGCAATAACAAGACAAGACTGCAAGAACAAGACCATTTTTGCTCATCACTAACTACTGCCCTCCTCGTTGCGTACATTATGGTTTAGGTTCGTTTATAAATGGCACAATCGAGTGGAACTATGTTCCATAGTGTGTATTTCCGATATGTATTCAAGCACCCTTCAGTCTACTAACCTATCCTTTACCTTCGGTCCATCAAATCAAGCTTACTAATAGACATTGGACCATAACTTGAACAACTTGCCAGACTAGTACTACGAAGGGTGATTCCTAAACTGGATTTCATCAAATCAAGAAAATAAATAAATTGAAATTTTATTAAATATTAGCACTTTTTACTTAGTAAATTTCCTTGCTATTGGGATAAAAATATACATACCCAGTAGGAGTTCTGGGCAGCACCCAGTAGGAGTTCTAGGCAACACTTACCGATGAAGCACTGATATAAGAGGTACTCATATTTTCTTTGTCGTTAGATGAGCCCTTATATAACCCATTACAAGAGGAAGCCAGATGGTAAGGTGTAATCCAGAAATAGACCCACACAAGTAAGAAATTGCCCGATGACGATGTTTTTCTATTTTGGTAATACGTTCTAGAACTGTAAGTACTCTAATACCGGAGACAGATTTGCATACTTAATCTAGATTATGACGTCAAAATGACGTAGACCCATATAAAAGATATGGAAATAAAATGTAGTCTACGTCATTCTGACGTTATAATCCAGGTTAAGTGTGCAAGTGGCAAGTCTGTCGAAGATATAAGGTAAGTACTTATGTAACTATTCTAAGGAAAGTAAAAAAAGTAAGGCCTTACCTTATGGCATCGTGTGTAAAAGTAAGTTCTTCTGTAAGGGGCATGGTAAGGCCTACTCCTTTAGTAAGTGCTCATTTCAGTACTTCTGTGAGCTTACAGGTCCTGCTGGGTAATAATTTTGAAATTATAAAAAATAATAATAAACAAGTGGCATCCACGGTTTCCACTCCATCCACTTCCGCGGGAGCTTATGCGGATGAGGCTCACACATTTTCTCTCTTTTAGTGTAAATTCTAATATGCTTCACTTTAACCTCAAAGGATTTGTACTCATTAATATTTAGTTTGATTTTTTTTCTTCTGTTAAATAAACATTTAAAACTGAATTTGTCTCTTATATTTTGTGTACATAATATACTGGTTTATTTATATTCTTAGCGTCAGTCATTTATAAAATATGCTTATGCATGACCATTTATATTTATGTACATTTGCATAAAAAAATGTTAGAGATAAAAATGGAACTACTTTTACCTCATGTTTATTTGCTTTTTTTGTCTTTGTTGTACATTTCCAACTGTTGTGTATTCCTAGCGGAATATTTTATCGTACTATGATATTGACAGATGTCATGAAATTAATTTAACAAAACTACGACTACGCCTCGGCTTCCGACACGCAATGGAGGTGCTTGGTCACGCTAAACGGCAAGTAGCAATAACTTTCCAAATAAAAGGTACAAACAAAAGAAGTTTTCAAAGAAGAAAAAAAAACTGAACGATTACTTATACCACATTGCAACTCTTTTTTTGATAGGCAGTACTTTTTTAATAAGCAACACCTAAGTGGTATTAATACTTACATTAATTTTATTTTATTCAACTTATGACCTTCTGTTAGTAGCAATATGACAGAAAGCACATATGTATGTATGATCTAGCATTAATATAAAATCCAAAAAAATGAGGCACGTTTTGACGAGTAAATTCTTGGAAAATTTTCCACGGGACATCATTTCTGTGCCATCATAAGCACGTGTTTTCTTTTGCCATAATGTACACTTGCTGGCTTCACAATTTTGCGTATCAATTTATATCAATGGAAGAAAAAATCACAGCTAACCGATTTTTTCATTTCCAACCTTCCTGGGCCTGAGAGTGGCATGTGCGCGGCAATATGAGATATTTACCAATGTTTTTTAGAACACCGGCTGAACAAAGCTACGATAAAGCCCTTCTTTTTATATTACAAACAAGCATTTGTTATGCAGAGGAGTTGACAGTAAAGGGAAGTTAATACTAAATAAATTCGAGTGTTGTTAATTTTGCAAAGCAGATGCCCACATACATAACGTTCCTCGTCGTTGTATATTACGTAAGAATTATACGATTTTTTCAATCCAACTTTTTAAAATGTACATAAAATTAGAAACTTTAGAAAGGTCTTAAAGAAGAAGAAAAATAGCAAAAATAACAATAAAATTTTCTTTGGAGAATTTTTCTAGAGTTTATATTATAATCATAGTACAAAATACACTTCAAAAGTTCCTATAAAATTCTAAAAGAAACACTCAGATTGAACCAAAGCCAGTTTTGGTGAGCTTACTGAATAGCAAAATCTGTAATAATTTTCTTAAGGAATTTAACCTAAGTAGTTAAAAATGTTTTACCGTGTTCCGTAATATCAACCAGTGAGAAAAGGTAAATTCAAGTGCTTACGCTATGATTAACTGCAGTATATGTGATAATGTTACAACTTGAAACTGTTTCAGCCTCCAATCTCTTATATTTTTGAGATTACCCGAACTTCATACCAGTTCACACAACTAAAATATGGCATCAATTAATGACGTTATTAGAACTGCGCTGTATACTGGCTTATATTACGGAACCCAAACGTAAAAGTAGCGGGTCATGTTAAATTTCCTGAAATTGTTTTCTTATTTTATTATTAACTTCCCAGTATAGGAAGTTATTGTAATCGGTCCGAAAATCGAAATCGAAAATTTCAACGTATTTTCATCTTTCAAGGTCCCAGGAGCATTTTAAGCAAAAAATTGGGAGGAATTATGTGTGTGTGTGCGTACGGATGTGGTCATTTTTTCCTGCACGATATCGCGCGAACCAAAAACTGATATCGACTTCGTTGAGGTGTCGTTCGAAGCGTATTAACCGAAATAGGATCTGAAAAGATTTTCATGAAATTAGGTCTAGCCGTTTTTTTGTTTAAGCGACGTAAGTGATTTTTGTACCTGCACGATATATGTAGCACGAACCAACAATGATACCGACTTCTTTGAGGTGCCGATCGTAGCATATAACCGAAAGTACAGTTTGAAAAGATTTTCATAAAATTCGATCGAGCGGTATCTATGTTTAAAGTGTGTAAGTGATTTTTGTACCTGCTCTATAGAACACAAACCAAAAATGATATTGACTTCATTGAGGTGTCGTTCGAAGCGTATTAACCGAAATATGATCTGAAAAGATTTTCATGAAATTCGGTCCACCCGTTTTTTTGTTTAAGCGACCGTAAGTGATTTTTGTACATGCACGATATAGCACGAACCAACCATGATACCGACTTCTTTGATCGTAGCGTATTACCGAAAGTACGCTTTGAAAATTTTTCATAAAATTCGATCAAGCGGTATCTATGTTTAAAGGGCGTAAGTGATACAACAATTTGCAAGTTACGTTTTCATTCTCTCACGTTCTAAATAGTTTTCCTTAATTCCCTATTCAATTACAAAGAAAATAAAAAAAAATGAGCGCTCTATTTTTTTCTTTCTTGAGATATTAGATTTTGAGTAAAAATGAAAGAAAAACGAGTGTGCGTAGGACCACACTTTAGAAGTGTTAACTTCTATGGCTAGTCTAAATGTCCAAATCAATCTTAATACAAGACGATAAGGATTAATATATTTTATTTATGAATATTCTGTTAAAGTTTATTTAATTGTTACTTATATCCACTCACTCCAAAATGTGTTGCAATGTTTTGGAAATTAAAATATTTGTCTTAAACTTATCACACAAAGATCGGACGATGGATGACTGGGATAATGTAGTTTTTATTAAAAATAGTAGCTAATATATAGTAATAAATACATGGTGCATAGTTCATAGGAAATAATATTTCGATGAATTAAGTGAATTTAAGTTTTTTCCGATGTATTCGATGAATGTAACTTAATTTCGATGAATTAAGTGAATTTAAGTTACTTTCGATGTATTCGATGAATGTAACTTAATTTCGATGAATTAAGTGAATTTAAGTTATTTTCGATGTATTCGATGAATGTAGCTTAATTTTGATGAATTAAGTGAATTTATGTTATTTTCGATGTATTCGATGAATGTAACTTAATTTCGATGAATTAAGTGAATTTAAGTTATTTTCGATGTATTCGATGAATGTAACTTAATTTCGATGAATTAAGTGAATTTAAGTTATTTTCGATGTATTCGATGAATGTAACTCAATTTCGATGAATTAAGTGAATTTAAGTATTTTCGATGTATTCGATGAATGTAGCTTTATTTTGATGAATTAAGTGAATTTATGTTATTTTCGATGTATTCGATGAATGTAACTTAATTTCGATGAATTAAGTGAATTTAAGTTATTTTCGATGTACTCGATGAATGTAACTCAATTTCGATGAATTAAGTGAATTTAAGTTATTTTCGATGTATTCGATGAATGTAACTTAATTTCGATGAATTAAGTGAATTTAAGTTATTTTCGATGTATTCGATGAATGTAACTTAATTTCGATAAACTAAGTGAATTTAAGTTATTTTCGATGTATACGATGAATATAACTTAATTTCGATGAATTAAGTGAGTTTAAGTTATTTTCGATGTATTCGATGAATGTAACTTAATTTCGATGAATTAAGTGAATTTAAGTTATTTTCGATGTACCTATTCGATTAATGTAACTTAATTTCGATGAATTTAGTGAATTTAAGTTATTTTCGATGTATTCGATGAATGTAGCTTAATTTCGATGAATTAAGTGAATTTAAGTTATTTTCGATGTATTCGATGAATGTAACTTAATTTCGATGAATTAAGTGAGTTCAAGTTATTTTCGATGTATTCGATGTATGTAACTTAATTTCGATGAATTAAGTGAATTTAATTTATTTTCGATGTATTCGATGAATGTAACTTAATTTCGATGAATTAAGTGAGTTTAAGTTATTTTCGATGTATTCGATGAATGCAACTTAATTTCGATGAATTAAGTGTATTTAAGTTATTTTCGATGTATTCGATGAATGTAACTCAATTTCGATGAATTAAGTGAATTTAAGTATTTTCGATGTATTCGATGAATGTAGCTTTATTTTGATGAATTAAGTGAATTTATGTTATTTTCGATGTATTCGATGAATGTAACTTAATTTCGATGAATTAAGTGAATTTAAGTTATTTTCGATGTATTCGATGAATGTAACTCAATTTCGATGAATTAAGTGAATTTAAGTTATTTTCGATGTATTCGATGAATGTAACTTAATTTCGATGAATTAAGTGAATTTAAGTTATTTTCGATGTATTCGATGAATGTAACTTAATTTCGATAAATTAAGTGAATTTAAGTTATTTTCGATGTATACGATGAATATAACTTAATTTCGATGAATTAAGTGAGTTTAAGTTATTTTCGATGTATTCGATGAATGTAACTTAATTTCGATGAATTAAGTGAATTTAAGTTATTTTCGATGTACCTATTCGATTAATGTAACTTAATTTCGATGAATTTAGTGAATTTAAGTTATTTTCGATGTATTCGATGAATGTAGCTTAATTTCGATGAATTAAGTGAATTTAAGTTATTTTCGATGTATTCGATGAATGTAACTTAATTTCGATGAATTAAGTGAGTTCAAGTTATTTTCGATGTATTCGATGTATGTAACCTAATTTCGATGAATTAAGTGAATTTAATTTATTTTCGATGTATTCGATGAATGTAACTTAATTTCGATGAATTAAGTGAGTTTAAGTTATTTTCGATGTATTCGATGAATGCAACTTAATTTCGATGAATTAAGTGTATTTAAGTTATTTTCGATGTATTCGATGAATGTAACTTAATTTCGATGAATTAAGTGAATTTAAGTTATTTTCGATGTATTCGATGAATGCAACTTAATTTCGATGAATTAAGTGTATTTAAGTTATTTTCGATGTATTCTATGAATGTAACTTAATTTCGATTTATTAAGTGAATTTATGTTATTTTCGATGTATTCGATTAATGAAACTTAATTTCGATGAATTAAGTGAATTTAAGTTTTTTTCGATGTATTCGATGAATGTAACATAATTTCGATGAATTAAGTGAATTTAAGTTTTTTTCGATGTATTCGATGAATGTAACTTAATTTCGATGAATTAAGTGAATTTATGTTATATTCGATGTATTCGATTAATGTAACTTAATTTCGATGAATTAAGTGAGTTTAAGTTATTTTCGATGTATTCGATGAATGAAACTTAATTTCGAAGAATTAAGTGAATTTATGTTATTTGCGATGTATTCGATGAATGTAACTTAATTTCGACGAATAAAGTGAATTTAAGTTATTTCCGATGTATTCGATGAATGTAACTTAATTTCGATGAATTAAGTGAATTTAAGTTATTTTCGATGTATTCGATGAATGTAACTTAATTTCGATGAATTAAGTGAATTTAAGTTATTTTCGATGTATTCGATGAATGTAGCTTAATTTCGATGAATTAAGTGAATTTATGTTATTTTCGATTTATTCGATAAATGTAACTTAATCTCGATGAATTAAGTGAATTTAAGTTATTTTCGATGTATTCGATGAATGTAACTTAATTTCGATGAATTAAGTGAATTTAAGTTATTTTCGATGTATTCGATGAATGTATTATGTAGTACATAGTACACAGTACATATCGTCGGATTGATGCAATAGTCACGAAACAGAAATTTTTGCTATTTTAAACATTGTGCAAATATGCAAAAAAAGTCATATTATATTCAGCCAAAGTCACGGATCTAAATTTTTATGGGAATCTACTGGATTAAATTTGAATTTTTTCAGAACCAGTAAAATAAGTAAAATTAAGCGATTTATATTTATATCATAAACATAAATTCAAATATATGTTTATACATTAAAGATCAGAAACTTAATGGCTGAGATAACTGGGATAATTAACAAAGAAAACGAGCAGCTACGAAGTTTTTCAACACGCTTTTTGCGCGAAATCAAACGCTTGGTCACCAAACCCCTTCTCCTCTGCATAACCTATAACTCATTACAGAAATCACTAATTAAAGAAGTACTTCCAAATCGACTTCACACAGTAAATACTTGCGATTTTCCCTACTGGGGTACTGCCCCAGATATGTACGTAAAATACAGACGCGCAGTCGAATAGGCGAAACGCCGAAACGTATTCCATGTCGCCGAGAGCGATTAATCGATTAAGCAAAATATTTAAATATTGCAGCCATTTAGCTGGCTAGAGCATTAGTCCAGTCAAATTAGAGGTTTGACTGGAAGATAATTCCGAAGTTGCTGAAAATTGGAACAGCCGTTAAAAACATTATTATACGTAAGCTGTAGAGACTGCCACGCGATTGGGCGGCTGCAAACTTTTTTATTCAAGGTCAAAGGGTCAAAATATCAGTTGTTTGCAAATATATGCTAAACCGTACGTCTTATCAGAAAATTGTGTTTACAAAGTTTGTAGATTAGGCGATTGTCTACAAAAAAATATATTATACATTTTCTTGTAGGAATTGCCATTTCTGAGATATTGTCCTTTTAATAAGTTAAAATACTCATATTCTCATTCCCGACTTGTAAAGGTCATCAGAAATTTAATAAATCCTTTGTTGGAGTACGCGGCTAATATTTTCAGGGGTGATTCGTGGATATATTTGGAGAAAAAAATTGTTCTACAGAGGGCGGCTATCTCCACTATCCACTAAGATACAGGGTGATTAGGGAAAATTTTTTTTTTTAATTTACTGAAATTTGAATAACTCCTAAAGTAATTATCATAAAGTAGCCCAATTAGGCTCATCTTTTAGGTAAATGTGTATTCTTTAATTTGGTGTAAAACATAGCAGCCTGAGTGACTCCGTTCAAAAAATATGTAGGCTCAAACCAATGCTATTATGCCGCAGTTGAAAGACGAGTAACTTTTTATTTGTTCACGATAAAACATGATAAAACTACTACTACTACTACCTACAAAACTACCCAAAATAAACACTTATTGTATATGGAAATATTGTAGGTAATAGTTTGGTGCATCAGAAAAGCAAAAAAAATGTACTGTTAGTAACGAATTTTCTGAGAAAAACGAAGAAATCTGCCAGGTCTAGGTTCTAAGCATTGTTTGAGCCTATATATTTTTTGAACGGACTCACTCAGGTTGCTGTGCTTTATCCTTACTAATATTATAAATGCGAAAGTAACTCTGTCTGTCTGTATGTTACGCTTTCACGCCTAAACCGATGGACCGATTTTGATGAAATTTGCAACAGACATAGTTTAGACCTTGGAGACGGACATAGGATATTTTTTTTTGGAGAAAAAAGGGTTGAAGGGGGTGAAATGGGGTTCAATAAGTTGTAAGGGGATTTATTTTCTTTACTTTTTTTCTATTGTATAAAAAGTAACTGACTGAAAGACAACGCACAACCTAAACCGCTAGAGCTAAAGGGCTGAAATTTTTGACAGTGCATCCCTAGCGATTTTTCGAAATTCATCCCCTAAGGGGGTGAAATGGGTTTTTTCCAAACCGCTAAAGCTATAAGGCTGAAATTTTGACAGTACATCCCTATAATGATGTGGACATCCACTAAGAAGCGATTTTTCGGAATTCATCCCCTAAAGGGGTGAAATGGGGTTTTTCCAAACCGCTATAGCTATAGGGCTGAAATTTTGACAGTGCATCCCTATAATGGCGTGGACATCCAGTATAAAGCGATTTTTCGAAATTCATCTCCTAAGGGGGTGAAATGGGGTGTTTCCAAACCGCTATAGATATAGGGCTGAAATTTTGACAGTGCATCCCTATAATGGCGTGGACATCCACTATAGAGCGACTTTTCGAAATTCATCCCCTAAGGGGGTGAAATAGGGTTTACCCAAACCGCTAAAGCTATAGGGCTGTAATTTTGACAGTGCATCCCTATAATGGCGTGGTCTTCCACTATTAAAGCGATTTTTCGAAATTCATCCCCTAAGGGAGTGAAATGGGGTTTACACAAACCGCTGGAGCTATAGGGCTGAAATTTTGACAGTGCATCCTTATGTGGACATCCACTAAGAAGCGATTTTTCGGAATTCATCCCCTAAGCGGGCGAAATGGGGTTTTTCCAAACCAGATGCGGTGAAATTGGGTTTTTCCAAACCGCTACAGATATAGGGCTGAAATTTTGACAGTGCATCCCTATAATGGCGTGGACATCCACTATAAAGTGGTTTTTCGAAATTCATCCCCTAAGGGGGTGAAATTGGGTTTTTCCAAACCGCTATAGATATAGGGCTGAAATTTTGACAGTGCATCCCTATAATGGCGTGAACATCCACTATAGAGCGACTTTTCGAAATTCATCCCCTAAGGGGGTGAAATTGGGTTTACCCAAACCGCTAAAGCTATAGGGCTGTAATTTTGACAGTGCATCCCTATAATGGCGTGGTCTTCCACTATTAAAGCGATTTTTCGAAATTCATCCCCTAAGAGAGTGAAATGGGGTTTACCCAAACCGCTGGAGCTATAGGGCTGAAATTTTGACAGTGCATCCTATAGTGATGTGGACATCCACTAAGAAGCGATTTTTCGGAATTCATCCCCTAAGGGGGTGAAATGGGGTTTTTCCAAACCGCTAAATTTATAGGGCTGAAATTTTGACAGTGCGTCCCTATAATGGCGTGGACATCCACTAAGAAGTGATTTTTCGAAATTCATCCCCTAAGGGGGTGAAATAGGGTTTTTCCAAACCGCTATAGATATAGGGCTGAAATTTTGACAGTGCATCCCTATAGTGATGTGGACATCCACTAAGAAGCGATTTTTCGGAATTCATCTCCTAAGGGGGTGAAATGGGGTTTTTCCAAACCGCTATAGATATAGGGCTGAAATTTTGACAGTGCATCCCTATAATGGCGTGGACATCCAGTATAAAGCGATTTTTCGAAATTCATCCCCTAAGGGGGTGAAATGGGGTTTTCCCAAACCGCTATAGATATAGGGCTTAAATTTTGACAGTGCATCCCTATAATGGCGTGGACATCCACTATAGAGCGACTTTTCTAAATTCATCCCCTGAGGGGGTGAAATAGGGTTTACCCAAACCGCTAAAGCTATAGGGCTGTAATTTTGACAGTGCATCCCTATAATGGCGTGGTCTTCCACTATTAAAGCGATTTTTCGAAATTCATCCCCTAAGGGAGTGAAATGGGGTTTACCCAAACCGCTGGAGCTATAGGGCTGAAATTTTGACAGTGCATCCTTATGTGGACATCCACTAAGAAGCGATTTTTCGGAATTCATCCCCTAAGCGGGTGAAATGGGGTTTTTCCAAACCAGATGCAGTGAAATTGGGTTTTTCCAAACCGCTATAGATATAGGGCTGAAATTTTGACAGTGCATCCCTATAATGGCGTGGACATCCACTATAAAGTGGTTTTTCGAAATTCATCCCCTAAGGGGGTGAAATTGGGTTTTTCCAAACCGCTATAGATATAGGGCTGAAATTTTGACAGTGCATCCCTATAATGGCGTGAACATCCACTATAGAGCGACTTTTCGAAATTCATCCCCTAAGGGGGTGAAATTGGGTTTACCCAAACCGCTAAAGCTATAGGGCTGTAATTTTGACAGTGCATCCCTATAATGGCGTGGTCTTCCACTATTAAAGCGATTTTTCGAAATTCATCCCCTAAGGGAGTGAAATGGGGTTTACCCAAACCGCTGGAGCTATAGGGCTGAAATTTTGACAGTGCATCCTATAGTGATGTGGACATCCACTAAGAAGCGATTTTTCGGAATTCATCCCCTAAGGGGGTGAAATGGGGTTTTTCCAAACCGCTAAATTTATAGGGCTGAAATTTTGACAGTGCATCCCTATAATGGCGTGGACATCCACTAAGAAGTGATTTTTCGAAATTCATCCCCTAAGGGGGTGAAATGGGGTTTTTCCAAACCGCTATAGATATAGGGCTGAAATTTTGACAGTGCATCCCTATAGTGATGTGGACATCCACTAAGAACCGATTTTTCGGAATTCATCTCCTAAGAGGGTGAAATGGGGTTTTTCCAAACCGCTATAGATATAGGGCTGAAATTTTGACTGTGCATCCCTATAGTGGCGTGGTCTTCCACTATAAAGCGATTTTTCGAAATTCATCCCATAAGGGGGTGAAATGGGGTTTTTCCAAACCGCTAAATTTATAGGGCTGAAATTTGGACAGTGCATCCCTATAATGGCGTGGACATCCACTAAGAAGTGATTTTTCGAAATTCATCCCCTAAGGGGGTGAAATGGGGTTTTTCCAAACCGCTATAGAAATAAGGCTGAAATTTTGACAGTGCATCCCTATAATGGCGTGGACATCCACTATAGAGCGACTTTTCGAAATTCATCCCCTAAGGGAATGAAATGGGGTTTACCCAAACCGCTAAATTTATAGGGCTGAAATTTAACAGTGCATCCCTATAATAGCGTGGACATCCACTAAGAAGCGATTTTTCGAAATTCATCCCCTAAGGGGGTGAAATGGGGTTTTTCCAAACCGCTATAGATATAGGGCTGAAATTTTGACAGTGCATCCCTATAATGGCGTGGACATCCACTATAGAGCGACTTTTCGAAATTCATCCCCTAAGGGGGTGAAATAGGGTTTACCCAAACCGCTGAAGCTATAGGGCGGTAATTTTGACAGTGCATCCCTATAATGGCGTGGGCATCCACTTAGGAGCGATTTTTTGAAATTTATCCCCTAAGGGGGTTAAATGGGGTTAACCCAAACCGCTGGAGCTGGCTTTAATTTTGACAGTGCATCTCTATAATGACGTGGACATTCACTAAGAAGCAATTTTTCGAAATTCATCCCCTAACGCAGTGAATTGGGGGACATAAACATGCCAATCTCTGCTTCAAAACTTGCAGATTTGTTGAGTTGTTATTAAAAAAAATGCACTATAATAAACCCTTTTAGGGATAATGACAGCTGACTTTTTTGTTTGTTTTTTTTTTTTGTAGGAAAACATTGCACATAATAAACAGTTTTTATTTAAAGGCGTTGCAAGGCACGCGGGTTTTATGCTAGTACCCAATAAAAGAATACACATTTACCTAAAAGATGAGCCTAATTAGGCTACTCTATCATAATTACTTTAGGAGTTATTCAAATTTCAGTAAATTTAAAAAAAAATTTCCCTAATCACCCTGTATCTTAGTGGATAGTGGAGATAGCCGCCCTCTGTAGAACAATTTTTTTCTCCAAATATATCCAGGAATCACCCCTGAAAATATTAGCCGCGTACTCCAACAAAGGATTTATTAAACTTCTGATGACCTTTACACGTCGGGAATGATAGAATATGAGTATTTTACCTTATTAAAACGACAATATCTCAGAAATGGCAATTCCTACGAGATTCGGTTAGTTTGCCGAATAGTTACCGAATATTTAAATAGTATTATTTTTAGAGTTACATATGTTAAAGAGGCTTTATTCTGGAACCGTACACAGGTAGTATTTGTAAATGAAACAGACACTTCTCTGTGTAACCATATTTATTCACAAAATCAAAAATTAAAAAAAAGTGATTCCACGCACGAGTCGACAGAGACGAGGCCGATTTGAAACTAGTTTGCAACTGCTGTCTTACGACTGTTCTTGCCTGTTCTGTTGTGTGTGCTATGTCGAATGCGGCATTATAGAAAAAGTTGAAAGTAGACCGGCATTTGCGTTACATGCATTCCAATCATGGAATATTCCGTCAAGTCGCATTTGAATACACACACTTCTATATTGTCTGTCACCGAATGCAACGCATGTACGCTTGGAAATGTCACCAGTTGCAGTTGCGTGGTTGCATTTGTACAATGTCAAACTTTATTCAACAAAATCTTTGTGAGCACAGAACACCGATTGATGAAAAACTAGTTGCATGTGTGGGCAAATGTTTCATTTTGGTTGCAAACTAGTTGTGAGCGTGAGAATGGTGAAACCAGTTGGAAACTGGGATTGCAATCCGTCGACCCATGTGCGTAGAGCCTCAATGTTTTTGGAATTCTTGCTTTAGCCCCTTATTTTATGGCGATAATTCTATCACGCGAGAAATTGCAATGAAAGAAAAAGCGGCGCATTGAGTGAGCGAGCAAGGACTTGAGCTGCTATCGCTTTTCAAGAACCTTAGCTAGAAATGGAAGAATACTGATGGGTGTAAATCAGAAGGACAAACAAAAGGTGGGTATTTAGATAAAAGCAAGCTTCCAAGGAACAATAGACAAGGAATGAGCATATTTAAAAACCTAGCCGATATGTTATCACTACCAGTCGCTTTAGATTTAACAGAATTTAGGGCAGTCACCACTTCGAGGGAGTCCACACAACGACAGCTGAAGCCATAAGAGAGGTAGAGAACCTTGAAAATTCTCCGTGCTTTGGAATACGAAGGTTGGGTGTTGCCGCGGTTGCCGCTAGGTGGCTCCTCGTTAATAAGGAGAAAGAATGAACAGTTATTTTTCACAGGTTCCTCTGTTTTGATGACCAAGGGGTTGGGCGAACGCTACTACTCGCAGATCGGTTCGCCCATCTATGAACCGAATAATTCGGCCGAATGTTCGGTTCGGTACATTTTTTACCTTATATTGGTATTCGGTCGAAGTCATATTCGGCGCATCTCTAGTATACATCGATAATGATTCCGATTATGAGCAGCAGCAACGAAGCGCCGTATAAGACACGTATAAGGGCCATAAATTTTAAGATTTCAAAAAAAAACTCAAAAGAATTGAAATAATTGGCAACAATGCCTGAAAATTATATTTTAAACAAGTAAAAGATAATTATTCCCAAGGCCATAAAATAGAAAAGAACTCAAAATATTAAAAAAATCTAATATGTACAGATACATCCCATAATTGTATCGAGCTCTCAAGGCCATAAAATTGAATTCTATGTAAAGAACAGTGTTATGTTGTTGTTGCTTTCGGGTCATAAAAAATTGAGGCGCAAGCAAAGATTATTAGAAAAATGGAAAATCGGCAACTACGTAACAGAGTTCTCAGAATCGTATGATTTCGAATGACCAATAATTTTTGGAAGACTGCAAACAAGTTTCCATTCATCTTACAGACTTTTTGATGGTTTTCAACAGTTTTAGGCGATTATAGACATTTCTAGACAATTTCCTATTTTTCAAGTCGATTCAGACTTTTCTGGACAATTTTAGACAATTCTCAATAATTGTTAGCAAATACATATATCCTTAGACGATTTCCAAAAAGTTGCCAATAACTTATTTGGGGAAAATTTGATTTCATCATTTAAAACAGCCGCTTGAACTTGGCTCCCGTGAACTTCGCAAAGTGCTCGACAATTTGAAACAATCAATAAATAAAGAGCGGCAAATTTGAGTCTTGCGTAACTAATTAGCGGACAATTAGCGGCAAATTTCGAGGTACTTATTTTTAGTGTAGTACGGTTTTTAGCTAAGTTGATTCGCTAACTTCGCGTGTACTTAGCGAAACTCCCAAAATCCAGAAAAGGAAGCGAGCGGCAAATTTGTTTCTTCCGTAACTAATTAGCGGATAATTAGGGGAAAATTTCGAGGTACTTATTTTTAGTGTAGTGTGATTTTTAGCTAAGTTGATTCGCTAACTTCGCGTAAACTTAGCGAAACACCCAAAATCCAGAAAAGGAAGCGAGTGGCAAATTTTTTTCCTCCGTAACTAATTAGCGGATAATTAGCGGCAAATTTCGAGGTACTTATTTTTAGTGTAGTGTGATTTTTAGCTAAGTTGATTCGCTAACTTCGCGTGAACTTAGCGAAACACCCAAAATCCAGAAAAGGAAGCGAGTGGCAAATTTTTTCCTCTGTAACTAATTAGCGGATAATTAGCGGCAAATTTCGAGGTACCTATTTTTAGTGTAGTATGGTTTTTAGCTAAGTTGATTCGCTAACTTCGCGTGAACTTAGCAAAACACCCAAAATCCAGAAAAGGAAGCGAGTGGCAAATTTTTTCCTCCGTAACTAATTAGCGGATAATTAGCGGCAAATTTCGAGGTACTTATTTTTAGTGTAGTATGGTTTTTAGCTAAGTTGATTCGCTAACTTCGCGTGAACTTAGCGAAACTCCCAAAATCCAGAAAAGGAAGCGAGCGGCAAATTTGTTTCTTCCGTAACTAATTAGCGGATAATTAGCGGCAAATAATGAGCAATTACTTTTTTTGATTTTCCGAAATTGATTCGCTAACTTCACGCACGTAATATTTTCGACATCTTTATTAATCGTCATCAGAAGAAAACTCGCTTTCTTCTTCGCTACTTGTCATTACATTATCCAAATTTGTGCCGTCACATGCTGGTGCATTTAAGAGGTCAAGTGCTTCTGATGAAAAACATTTTAATTTTTTTTTGTGGTATTTTGCGAATGCTCGAAATGGACGGATCCGACGACGCCATGAGCCTTAAAAAAAACATCTTGCATATTTGCGATTCTGCTATTTTTTCGAGCAAAGTCTTGTCGATATTTTTTAATGAGCTTGTTGCATGACTCTTGTGCCTTTTCGGACATCTGTCCTATTGGCAGAAGAGCAGCTTCGATTATTTTCGCACTATGAATCAGCAATTTGTGCACGGTTGTTGGCATATTTATTTATTTATTTATTTGTTATTCAGGTGTAAATAGAATCCTGATATCGCTTTCAAGTATCTTAAAATTATTTCATCGCCGTTTTCTTCGATACTTTTATCCCTGTCATGAAAGTTGGTTATTTGTCCACTCTATGACGGGGTTAAAAAGTATGTACATTTAATATCGAAAATCCGTCTTTCGCAATATCTTCGCTAAGGGCAGTAATGCCTGCGCGCGACCTTGACGTACATATAAAAGTTCATTAAAACTATTTTCATACTCTCCCTCCATACACATACTTATAAAAAATAAACTACCAATGTGTACATTTTTCATACATAGATACGTTATTACAAATATTTTATTACTCTCTTTTCATACATATACTTATAAAAAAGAAGAAACTATCAATGCCTACATTATTCATACATACATACATTATTACAAGTCAAACCACGGGGTGAAATAATAAATTTATTTCTTCGCTATTTAAAGTAATTATCCATTTTCTGATAGCTTAGATGCTTTAAGAGTATCAATTTTTGTTTCTTTTAAGTTTTCTGGAAGTAAATTAAATGTTTTCAAACTAATATATTTGTTATTCCTTCTATGAATTCCTTTATTTATCTTTGGCGTTTGTAAAAACAGTTGTCTTGCAGGTTTTTGTTTAATATTTAAAAATTCGGGGCCATTTCGGGACCTATGTTAGCAAAAAAGTTATTAAATTCGTCAGCAATTTTTCTTTTATCATGAATGTAAATATTCTTTTCTTCCGAATATAATTTTTCAATTTCATTTTTACCAGATCTTTTACTCTTGACTTGTGAGTTCACGAAGTCCCACAGTTTTCTAGTATCATTACCTATACTGACTAAAGTATCATTATAATTTTAGCGGTTCGTATCAATTTTTTTAGTTTGTTTTTATATGCAATATATTTTGTTTTAAGTTCGACATTATATCGATTCTTTTTTAATTTTTGGTATAAAGAGTTTTTTATCTTACACGACTTAACAAGTCCTTTCGTAATCCAGCTATTCCTTCGTTTATCATTCTTTGATTTAGTTCTCACCGTTGTAGCTAATACCGGAGACACGCTTGTGGTATAGTAATTACAATATGAGCAATATTGCAATATACTTCAGGTGTGTCTCTATATACTGAGAAAAAATCTCGGTATACACTCAGTATACTCAACATTGAAACTCAATATCCCAATTGAGAAAAACTTCGTGGTATAGCTCAGTATACCCTAGATTTAAACCGAAGAATAGTCTGGGCATAACCCAACATGATAATTTCGAACAGAATTTTAATTATTCAATTTTCTATTTCACTTTTATTTTTAATATAAATTAATAATAATTTCACAATATTTCTCTTCATATTTAACTTCAATTTAACTGCAGCACAATAATTCTTTTCGATTTGCAAATCTGACAGATAAATGACAACCAAATAACTCAGTATACTAATGCAAGTGTGTCTTCACATTTTTATATTGCAATATGGCAATATTGCAATATCCCGATCTCAATTGCTATACCACAAGTCTGTCTCCGGTATAAGTGGACTAGATGTTCTATTTTTTTTATAAACTTTTCGAACGCGATATCAACATCTGATTCGTTATAAACATCATTCCATGTTTCAGTTTTCGACATTTCTCGCAATTTTTCATAGTTTATCCTAACTTGTCTTTTTTGTTGTGTTTTATGATTCGTCTCAGTTTGTTCAAAGCCGATATTTAAAATAGTTGCGTAGTGGTCAGTTATATCAGTTTCATAAACCGCTGATTTAAATTTGAAATCATCATCTAGTTGGTACATTTATACACGATTTATTATTTATTTATTATTTATTATTTACTAATTTAGTACAGGAATGAGTACACAAGACTTTCATCTTTTAGAGTATCAGAAAAGAAAAACATAAATATATAAAAATTGGGAACTTAATAAATAGCTTAAACTAACCTTAACTAGAAAATTACACAAATTAATTAAAACTATTTCTGTGATCATAAAAGCACAGAAGAAAGAACGATTAGAGAGACTGAAGAAGAGAAAATTAAGAGGAGGAGAGAAAAATAGATGCTTGCTTTTTGAACGCCGCCACTGTGCCTATTCTTTGCACCACATTGGGAAGGCTTTTCCAAAGCCTAATAGCATGCACAAAGAAGGAGCGACTACCAATTAGGGACAGATGGGCAGGAATAAGAAATTTAATTGATCTAGTGGAGTGCAAGGGAGATAGGAAATCAGACAGGTAACAAGGAATTTTGGTATAGAACACTTTATATAAAAGGACCAGAGCCATGATGTCTAAGAGACGAAAAACGTCATATCCTAATAAGGAATTCCGTATATCCGAGACGTGATCTGTCCGTCTCAAGTGAAAGATATAACGCAAGCAATCATTAAATGCAACCGTTAGTCGTTGACGACAAGACGAGTCAAAAGATATATAAACCAGGGAGCCATAAAGAAAGTGCGGTATCACAAGAGCTTTAACTAGTTTGGCACGGATAGATGGTGATAAGAGACTACCGTAGAGCCAAAGTTTACGTAGTGTAGCATAGATCTTCGAGAGCATAAGTGAGACTTGACTGCAGCAGGATAGTTTATAATTAATGGCAATGCCAAGATTATTGACACAGTCAACGAAGGGAAGAGGAACATTATTAAGGAATATGTTAGGAATATTGTCCAGGGACAGAGTGGGACGTCTAAGGACGAGAGCTTTACACTTATTAGGATTTAATTGAAGGAAATTGGATGAACTCCACTGATTTATTTGGAACAGAATATTATTAAAATCTGAGATACAAGATCTAATCTGACTAGGAGGACAAGAGGTATACAACTGGAGATCATCAGCATACAGATGGAAGGAACAACGTTGGATAACAGATATGACATCATTAACATATAATGAGAAAAGAAGGGGACCAAGAATTGAACCTTGTGGAACTCCCAAAGGTACTGGTAAAAAAGAAGACACAGTACCATTATGGCGCACACACTGAAGCCGATTAGATAGAAGAGATGAGAAAAGTCGAACAGCAGAAGAAGAAAAACTATAGAATGCACTAAGCTTGTAGAGCAAAAGAGAGTGAACTACTGAGTCAAACGCTTTTGAGAAATCAAGAAGAACTAGTATTGCTACGTCTCCCTGATCTAGAACTGAGCGAAGATCAGAAGTTACTTTCAATATAGCAGTTTCGCAACTGTGATTTTTACGGAAGCCAGATTGGAATTTAGAGAGGAAGTTATTCGATTCGAGATAGCGCATGATCTGAGCGAAGAGAGTTTTCTCAAAGACTTTGGCAAGGAAGGGAAGAATACTGATAGGGCGATAATCTTTTAAATCTACGGGTGAGGATTTCTTTGGTAACGGAATCACAACAGACTTTTTCCAAAGCTGGGGTACTCGGGAAGTTGTCAGACAATAATTGAAGATATGGGTGACAGTTCCTACAATTAGGGGAGAAATCAGCTTGATAAAACGGGGAGACATTTCATCGCAACCAATGCAGTTAGATGAGATGGACAGCAACGTTTCCAGAACTTCGCAGGAGTCCACACAACGGAAGTTAAAACCATCGATGCTGAATGGACTAGATGATTGAAAGCACGACTGAGTGAGGAGTGTAGGATCAGGAGGAGATTGAATGAAGGAGGCATTGAGCAGATTCACATTCACATCAAACGGTATAGATTCGGAAGCATTAATACCTAATGACCGGAGATTTGACCAAAGTTGTTTGGAAGTTAGGGCAGGATCAAGCTTGCGGGAATAAAACTCACGTTTAGCAAATTTTACTTTACTGTTGATGAGGTTGCGAAGTTTTTTATAAGCACTAAGACAGCTGGGAATCTTTGTTTTACGATAGCGTCTGTACATAAATTCACGTTGATTAATCAGATCACGGATCTCGCGAGAATACCAAGGACACGGGGCAGAAGACCGCTGACTTTTTGTTACTATAGGTACGCATTGATCGTAAATGTGTTGAATAAATGCAGTCAATAGATCAACTTTAGTGTCAACATTAGTGGTGAAATAGATATCATCCCAAGGCATGGAGGCAGTGACTACAGATAGCAGATTTAAATTAATATTTTTATAGTCACGGTATGATACTGAAGAAGATGAGGTAGATGGGGAAAAAGCAAAACGAGTGGAAAGGAATAGTAGGTCATGGTCAAGAAAACTAGGAGGGGAGATTTGACTCTGTCTTATCACAGCATCCGAGGCGGTCGTAGCCAGAATATCAAGTAAGGAAGGATTCAGGCAACTCAGAAATGTTGGTAGTTGATTTAAGATATGCAAATGCAACGATACAAGAAAATGCCTGAGCGAATCCGTACGAGAATTGGCTTTTAGGAGGTCAACATTAAAATCACCAGCAACATAACGATTCATAACCAAGTTCATAGTAATTGTTAATGTAAGTGTTTACAGGTATGTTGTCAGACAGAATATCTATGTATATTAATATCTCCAAGTATAATTGTGATTGGTGAGATTTTTATAAAGGCTCAAATGACCGTACAAGTCGACTATAAAAGTATCAATTGGTATACAATGAAATCTGTAAAGTGACGTTATATAAATGTGTTTAGTGTTAACTACTATTTCTGTAAATAATGCTTTGATTCTGCCTATGTTAATTACTGAGTTTTGGTGACATATTTTTTTTGATATAATAAACAAGTTCCATCACATTTGTTGATTTCGCCATCGACTGAATAAAAAACAAAGTTTTCGACGTTAAACAATTGAGGTAAAATGATTTTATGAGTTTCAGTACAAACTATTATGTCTGGACATTTTTTCATTGATTGAATTAATATGAGTAATTCATCAAAGTTTTTACTTAGGCTTCTAATATTCATTTGAAAAATTATAAGATCGTTGTCTTCAATCAAAAAATCATTAAGTTGTTGTAAATTTTCACATTTTTCGGTTTTATTTTGTTGATCAAAAAGATCATCTATATTAAATGACATTAAAAAAGAAAATTTGAATTTAAAAGAAAATACACGTTTAAGAGTAGTCAGTTTGACTGATTACTCTTTTGTTCAAGAATTGATATGATTCACATAGTAGGTTTTCTTCAAAAGCATAGTGGGCAGTGTTTTTCTCCGTTTTGTACTTTTCATTTGCAAAGAGACAGTTCGCGCAGCGCTTGCTATTTTTATCTTTATCTTTACATGTCAGCCCATCGTGGTTGTCCGCGCAGTACTAACATCTGACAGCGTTTGTACACTTTTTTGCGCTGTGGCCGTAGCCGCAGCATTTGTAACATCGACTCAGGTTAAAATCTTCATAAATACGACAGCGCTGCCAGCCAATGTAAAGTTTCTCACTCTTCATTGCTGAGTGAAACAGTTTTGGCGCCAATTCTAGATAGATATTACGCGTGTTCTTCTTTCGGTTTGTTTGGACATAAATGACTTTAACATCTTCTTTTACACAGGAATCAAAGTTTTGGGCAATGATTTCATCGGCAATGTCGTCTGGATCGAAATCCTCCGTGACATCGACGACTTTCACACGCGGCTTTTTCATAGACAATGTTTTGACGTCGCAGTTTAAGTTCGCAATCTTTTTTATCTCAATTTCCATTGTTGCATTGTTTTATCAAAACCGTACCGTCTTTTGTTTCTCGCACCGTATCAACTGAAATATTTAAGTCACGGATTTTCACCTCTTTTTTGATTCTTCTAATTATGTCACCTTTCGACGTTTTGCTGTTAGGTTTCACCAAAATTGGAGGAACCTTGGACAAAACTTTCGCATATGACAAATCTCGAGAGGTCAACGCTCCATGTTCATTAACCCCGCACTCAAGATGACGTACCATTTCTTCCAGCAACACATTCACTTTCTCTTTCTCTTCTAACAAATTTTTCATCAAATTTATTTGGTTGTACAAAAGCTTCACGATCGAGGTGTCATCGAGTCTGGTAGAACAGCAGACAACGCGCGTTGAATCTAAAACGGTAACATTCTTCGCGCGCTCTATGCAGGATTTGTGGAATATCGCACCACAGTTCACACATACACAATACCTCGCTTCTTTGGTCTTGCAACAACTAAAATTCGGCATCCTGGTGCATATCTGCCGGGCAAATCTGTCGCGGCCTCCCAAATATTGTTGTTTTGGCTATCAGATTACACTATTTATCATTAAGTTAATGGTAATTGGAGATAACTAATGGGTTTCAGAAAAGTATCAAGTTACACTAGATTTGATTTAGAGAGTAAACAAAAACACGTCTGCTCTCCACAACGGCTGAGAAACAACAGCAACCAAGGATACAGCTGTACAAAAAGACGCGCTGTTTGCAAGCAATAATCTTCATATTTTTTTAAATTAACAAATTCAATTTGTCAGAAGCTGAAAATTTTGCTTCAGAATTTTTTTTTATATTTCAGCTTGTACAATGTTATAAATAACAGTGTTGTCGTCAGAAAGATTGCTTCTGATGAGGTCAAAAATTTCCCTTCTACAGAATTTAATTTCTGTCGGCACAGTCATGCTGTCTGCAACAAATAACATATA
The DNA here is from genome assembly GCA_949987705.1 of Thereva unica. Classification (NCBI taxonomy): domain Eukaryota; kingdom Metazoa; phylum Arthropoda; class Insecta; order Diptera; family Therevidae; genus Thereva; species Thereva unica. Next base: position 52,498,229 of record OX465284.1, read on the forward strand.
AAGTATTAAAAACCCCCTGCACATTGAATGAGTTATAATAAAAAAATTTCATTCGAAAGAGACGCCATATTGGGTCCGCCATTTTGTTTTCGAAACACTATTATCTAATTCTTAATCATCAACCACAAAAACCCCCAAATACAAAATTTTATTCAAATCGCGTAATTTTTCTGTAAAGTTGATCGCCATATTGGATCCGCCATTTTGTTTTCTAAAAAACTATTATCAAATTCGTAATCAGCGACCTCGGAAACCTCTGTATACGAATTATCAGCACAATCGAATTAAATTTACGCGTGAAATACATTTAAATCCATGTTTGACGAGATTTTTACCACGCGCATGCGTTCTTTTTTCACAAAAAATTTCATAATAAAAAACGGCGCAAGTGGGCGCAGCCTTTAATTACTAATAGGACGAATTAAAGCATGAATATATAACTAATTTGTTTTTTACTTTTTTTCTAATAGCCAATTTTCTAATTAATTATCTTCAATACTTTCTTTTTTTATATTTAGTTTTTTTTTGTATATTATTATTTGTTAATTAATTTGATTGTTAATTTTGAATTTTTTTAAATTAATGTACTCAAATAAGATCTGTAACTTTGTACATATTTTTACAAATAAAAAATAACAACAATAAGAATAACTCGATTGAATTAGGATGTGCAATGTACCCGTCGGGAGGTGCTAGTGTGTGGTGTACGGCTGAACTTCCCTGAACTCCTCTTTTGGTGTTTGCCAGTTTTTACTCGGGTCGTCAACATATTGCTCACCCATAAGCTATATCTTTTTGATAAGAGAAATGTCTGGGTTGTCCCGAAAGAATGGAAAAAAGGATTGATAACATTATTTTACGGCACGAATATTTAAACTCTGGTCGTTGTTTTATATGCTGGATTCTAGAAAAGGCAGGAAAAAATAAGGTCTTCTAAATTATATCGATAAATTGATTATAAACTTTCCACGTAGATCTCTTGGATGCACTATTTATAAATATTTGGTAATAACGCCTATTGGTGGTTTAGTCACGATTAACAGTGTTAGAATCGCCAAGTGTGGCTTTTTGAGCAATTCAGTATTGCCACAAGAATCTTCAAGCAGCATTCCAAGGATAGAATAAGGCTAACTTTAGTGGTCTGTCATCTAAACTTGCCATGGTTGACTTCAACAACTTACTTTCCGCAAATGAGTTGGATGACGATGTGGCACCGATTTATGGCTTACTTTACGAAGCCTTCGTTTCTTGTGTACCTTATGAGCCCCAAAAATTGCCCGGTTCTTCTCTACCTTGGTTCAATAATGAACTCAAGCAGTTGAAAAATCAGAAGAATAGGCTCTGGAAAACCTATTTAAAGAGGAAGGACTCTCCGAGTCTCAATTCATTTATCAATTGCTATAACCGATTTCGTTCACTCTATTTTACTCTGTATCGTGAATATCTTAGCAGTATGAGTGATAAGGTGTTTAATAAACCTAGAAACTTCTTTAAATTTGTCAACTCTAAGAAAAAAGTTGATACCTACCCTAATACTATGCAGCACACGAACTGGTCAAGCTGTGAGTCGCCTGCAATTTGCAACATGTTTGCGTCATTCTTTCATCAATCTTTCCCACCTGCAGACTTTCAGCCTGACGACAATAATTTTCGTCACATAATTTCTAAGGGAGAGGCTCCTTTTTTACCTCTCTCAATTACCAGTGCTGATATCGTGAAACATATCGACGAACTCCCATTTGACTTCACTTCTGGCCCCGACGGTATTCCTCCTGCTGTCCTTAAGTCCTGTGTGGAGGTTCTCCAGTCTTCACTGAAAATTTTGTTACAAAAATCCCTGGATAAAGGATACTTCCCCACGCTTTGGAAGAATTCGTTCATAATTCCTATTCACAAAAGTGGTACCAAGAACGAAATATCGAATTATAGACCAGTTGCGAAGTTGTCTGTTATTCCAAAACTTTTCGAATCAATTATCTATTCTGCAATCGCCCCTATCTGCAAGAGGCTGGTCTCAGCGTATCAACATGGTTTTCTTGCAGCACTATCACCAATATTCTTGAGTTCACTTCTCATGCTGTCGAGGGCTTCGTTTCTGGTTGTCAAACTGATTGTGTTTACACTGATTTTAGTAAGGCATTTGACAAGCTCTCCCATTCCATTATAATTCTAAAATTAAGTAAGCTTGGCTTTCCGCAAGTACTTCCAGTATAGTTCCAGTCCTATTTAGCTGACAGGACCTACCAAGTTCTTTTTCGTGATTCCAAATCAGTAACCATTGAAGCGACATCCGGTGTCCCTCAAGGAAGTCATCTTGGCCCTCTTTTCTTTATCTTGTTAATTGATGACATTGACATCAAATTGTACCGTCACATAAATAGCATTGAGGATTGCAAACTTCTGCAAGTTTACCTTGACACCTTTTACTTTTGGTGTGCTAACAACAACCTGCTTCTTAATATTGGTAAATGTGGAGTCATGACTTTTAGTAGGAGAAGTGATCCTATAATTTTTAACTACACCTTTTCTGGTGAGGGTATCCCTCGTGTTAATTTTGTTACAGATCTAGGGATAAGGTTTGATAGTTAGCTGGATTTATCCACTCAAATCAACCATATCTCTTCCAGAGGTAGTTTAGTCCTGGGTTTTATAAAAAGGTAGTCCAAAGAATTTAATAACCCGTTGGTTACTGAACTACCATACATTTCCCTTGTCAGACCATTACTCGAATATGCGTCCCAGGTTTGGTCTCCTCACTATTCTTTGCATGTTAGAACTATTGAATCGGTTCAACGAAGGTTCGTTAGATTCGCACTGAATCATCTACATTAAACAATCCGCATGTCCCCAAGAAATTTGCAACATCTTTGCTGACAAATTCATTGAAGTCTTTTGCCCAAAATCTAATGTAATACACACTGACCCAGCAAGTAGGCGCACTGACACTAGGGCCCCTATTCCCATAGTCACGTCACCCATTGCAAAATGTGACAAACCAATTTTCCTATTGTCGTAGTCACCTGTTGTAGAAAAAGTGACGGCATTTGTTTCGTACCTTTTACCACTCAGCGGCTGTCATGGTTGATGGACTTAACTGTTCATCATTAGCGAACAATTTTTTCAATTTATTTTCTTATTCCGCCCTGCTTTGGCTAACTTTTACCCCCTTCCCTATTTCCTTGTTGTTTACGATAAAGCCAAAAAGGCAATCAAATTGCCTCCTGTTCATTATTTTAATTCTAGGATGTAAGAATAATGTTAAATCATCAGAAATATTAAAATAAAACTTGTTTCTTACCCTTTGTCACTATCTATTTGAAAAAAAAAATCGTAGCGTCACCTACAATTTCCAAGTGATAAAAAATGACTATTTTCAGTGGCATTTGCTACAAAAAATGACTTCGAGAATATCACACGTAGTTTTGTGACATTTTATCTCACAAATTTTTTCCTTGTCACTCGACTATGAGAATACCACTTTAAAAGTGACGTGACAAAAAATGTGATGCGAGAAAAAAAGTGAGGTGACAATGTGTTCAACGTCCCGGTGAACAACCCGTTGCTGCAACCATCAACAAGTACGAAGAACAATAATTAGGTCAACCAATGCTGAAACAACTACGCTCAGCAGTTGGGAAATTGCGACAGGTTGTGACCGGCAATAACCCCCGGGTTCATCATTCCAATCAGCCAGCACGCACCTACCACCGTTGGGCAGTGAGGGCAGTGAGTACCACGCCGCCGCGAAAGCAACAGTCAGAATTACAGTCAGAATTATTATGAAGTTTATATTATCTTAAAGTCATTGTGTATCAATTAAAGTGTTTTCATTGTTCTTGTATTTATATTATCTCAAATTCATTTTGTGTTAATTAAAGTGGTTTTCATTATTTTGAATCTACATCTTTTAATGTGTGAGTGAGTGTAGCAACCAAGGACAAACCACGGAAGGAAGAAAGAGGCAAAAAACATTGGTCCTTCGAGCCGGATCCATCTTGGAATCAGCAGTCATCGTTAAATAATAAAATAACCTTGTATCACGTAAGTCCCATTTTCCCTTCCTTAAGTGCAATGCATTTAATTAAATACTTTAATTAACATCAAAATAAATTATCGTTTAAATAAAATAAAACTTCTTTTTCTGTAATTCTATATATTTACATAACTCTAAATCAAAAATAATAAAATAAAGTCACACGTATAAACAAATACATAAATAAAAGTTTTTAATTTAAAAAAAAAAAAAAAAAATTTTTTTTTCTCGTGCAAGTGATTATCGTAATATCGTAAACAATGTCTAAAACTCCAACGGAATCAAGTTCCCATGACACATTGCTCGACATCCAAAGTGCATTGATCGAGCAAATGCACAAGTTCATGGTGAATATAAAAAAGGCGGCAATCCCGAAAAGAACGCACGGGTTTTATGTATCACGCGTAAACGGGTGGCATGATTTGTGGCATCAATTCGCTGCTAATGATCTTCGAATCAGCCAAACTCCCGAAAACTCAAATCATCCGTACTTCACTGAGGATCTTTTTTCTGCACAAGAGCAGATTTATTACGAGTTCAAAGGCGAACTCATTGACCACGTATCGAGGTTAGAACAACCTGCAAATACGTCCAGGCATAACCAGGACGTTAATACCACATTATCGGCATCCACATCTGGCAAAACTCATACCAGCTTGCCTAGAATCTCATTACCCACCTTCTCAGGGAACTACAACGATTGGATCAGTTTCCGAGATTTATATCTTTCCGTAATTCATCAAAATTCGGATCTGGAAAACGTGCAAAAGTTCCATTATCTCAAAACAACACTCACTGGTGACGCTGCTAACGTGATAAAACAGTTCAGTGTCACCAATGCAAATTACTCATCCGCCTGGAAGGCATTGACCGAGCGGTATGAAAACACCCGAGTGCTAGTTTTTTCATTATTACGCACGTTTACGTCACAACAAAAAATTACCGCTGAATCAGCAAGTGCCATTAAAAGTCTACTTGACACCACGAGCGAAGCTTTAGCGTCACTGGAAAATTTGAAAGTAAATATTTCAAATTGGGATCCCCTCGTTATTCACCTCCTGGTTCAGAAACTGCCTCCAGAAACACACAAAGCTTGGGAGGAATCCATTGGAGACAGCTATGACGTTCCGACATGGCCATCATTCAAGAAATTTCTTGAAACTCGTTTCCGCACTTTGGAAGCGATAGGGTCAAATAAAGCCAAAGAAAAACGCCCAGACGGCCCTAATAACACCTCCAAAAATCTTATACAGAATTTTTTCAATTCTAATTCAGCCTGTGAGCTATGCTCTGAAAATCACGGGCTACGCTCATGTCCCCGATTCCTGAAGTTAGACGTGAGAGCTAAAATAAAAGTGGCCAAGGCTAAAAAATATTGCCTCAACTGTCTAGGTAAATACCATGCTTTAAGCAAGTGCCTAAGCAAAAACAGGTGCAATGTATGTAAACAAAAACATCATACATTACTGCATTTATCAGGAGGTAAATCTCAAAATGTACCGGGAAATCATCAAAGTCACGTAGGTAATGACTCCAGATCTATCCGAGCATCACCTCCCATCCATGACACCAACAACCACACGGATGCAGCAACTCCCAATATACTCACACATTTTACTAATGAAAGAAGGCAAGTATTACTAGCTACAGCCATCGTTTTCATCAAAACAAAACAAGGACTTCAGAGTGTGCGAGCTCTGATAGATCCCGGATCGCAAGCCACCTTTATCACAAAAGCCGTTCTACAACGCTTGAAAATTAAAACGACGTCGACAACCGTCAGAATGTTTGGTCTTATGAACACTGAAACTGCCAATTCCCAAAAAATGGCGAAATTTATTATTCAGGACACAAATGCGAATAATAACATCGAAGTCAACGCAATAGTTTTGGATCAACTCACCGAGCTCTTGCCATCGACAAAGATCAAACCACAAAAATGGGATCATCTCCAAGAATTGAAGTTAGCCGATCCTGCATTCAACACGCCGGGAAAAATCGACTTGCTCATAGGAGCAGATATCTATCCCTCGATCCTACTCGATGGATTAAAACTTGGACCTAATAGTTCACCTGCAGCTCAAAATACCATTTTTGGGTGGATATTAACAGGTCCAACGGGTAATCAGAACGCGAACAACAAGGTTGAGATAGTATCATATGTCAACACTGTAGATGACTGTCTATTTGATATAAAGAAATTCTGGGAAATCGAAGAATGTTCATTGCCTAAAGTCGATACTCCTGAAGACACCTTCTGTGAAAGCTATTTCGCAAAAACTCATTACCGAAAGTCGAATGGTTCCTATGTAGTTCGTTTACCATTTAAGGCTCTGTTAGAGAAAAATCAAGTGATGCTTGGCGCATCCCGTCAAATTGCACTTAGGCGCTTGATACACAGTGAAAAATCGGCAGAGAGAAAAGGTATGTTGCAGAATTACAACGAAGTGGTAAAGGAATATTTAACTCTGAATCAAATGGAAGAAATCACTGCAAATCAACCCGGGGGGGAGCCTTGGAAAGGGAATTATCTACCACATCATGCGGTTTTTAAGGAGGCCAGCACCATTACAAAGTTGAGGGTGGTCTTCGACGCTTCTTGTAAAACAGGATCAGGCATATCCCTTAATGAATCCCTACTAACGGGCCCAGCTTTACAGCAAGATATCACCACTCTTCTATTGAATTGGAGATTTCACAGGTATGTTTTTTCTGCGGACATTGAGAAAATGTACCGACAGATTTGGATACATCCCGATGATGTGGATTATCAACGCATATTATGGCGGCCCACACCAAAACACGCTATCAAAGACTATCGTCTTTTGACCGTCACTTTTGGAGTTTCGTGTGCACCATACCTAGCCATCCGAACGCTACATCAATTAGCGGAGGATGAAAAATCGACATTTCCTAATGCTTCTGAGTGTTTACAAAATGATTTTTATGTCGACGATGTACTTGCCGGTAGAGACACGATAGAGGAAATAAATCTACTCAAACATGAACTAAAAGCACTTTTGAATAAAGGGAAATTTCCTCTGAGAAAATTTTCAGCTAACCACCAGGACATATTAACAGATTTACCCAAGGATGAAATATCCACAGAAGCACTCTTGCAACTACAAGAGGATCCCACTATAAAGGCGCTTGGCCTATCTTGGCATCCACAAGATGATGTTTTTCGCTATAAGCTGAACATAAATTTGGCGGGGCCCCTTACAAAACGACAAATTTTATCCAAAATTGCTAAACTATTCGATCCTCTCGGCTGGTTGAGCCCTGTTATTATCTCTGGGAAAATTTTAATACAAAAACTATGGTTGGCCAAGGTAGATTGGGACTCAAATATTCCCGACACCCTCAAACAAGAATGGCACAATTTTACAGATACACTACAAATAATTGAAAGCATCGAAATACCTAGGTGGATTAATTATCTGGCTTCCGCAAAAATCGAATTCCATGGGTTTTGTGACAGTTCCGAACGAGCTTATGCTGCTGTAATATACGCAAGAGTTCAGCAAAGCGACGGGGCAATCAGTACTCATCTGCTTTTATCAAAAACTAGAGTCGCTCCAATAAAAACCTTGTCACTCCCACGTTTAGAATTATGTGGGGCTCACCTACTATCCAAGCTGGTTAAAAAACTTCGAGACAATTTACGAAGAACCGCCCCAGTTTATCTATGGACAGACTCCACTATTGTCCTCACGTGGCTGACCAATCATCCAAACCGGTGGAAGACATTCGTTGCCAACCGAATCTCGGATATCCACAATAACTTTCCAGAAAATATTTGGCGACATGTTAGATCCGAACATAACCCCGCTGACCTAGCATCACGAGGAGCCACTAAAGCAGATCTGATTTCCCGATCTCTTTGGTGGGAAGGACCAGAATGGCTTCGGGAACCTGAAACAGAGTGGCCCCAAATGTCTCACCTTGAACCATCAAAAGCCGCCGAAGAAGAAATGAAAAGAGTTAAAACTTTTCAGGTTAACGTGGAAACTGAAACCATAATAGATCGATTTTCTAATTTTACCAGAGCATGTCGCGTAATAGCCTACTGTCGGCGATTCTGGAAGAAGAATCGCTCCCCTTATCTCACTGCAGAAGAAATTCAGGAGGCCAAATTAACCCTGATCAGGCTGAGTCAATTGCAGCATTATCCTGACGAAATAATAAGTCTGCGGAAAGGAGAAAACATCAACAAGAGAAGTAGCTTACTTTCACTCAATCCATTTCTAGACGACCAAGATGTATTACGGGTCGGAGGGCGTTTAGAGCATGCAAACCTACCCTTCGAAGAAAAGCATCCAATAATCTTGGCTTGTTCCTCAAAGCTCGCAGTCTTACTTATCAGACATATCCATCAAGTTACCATGCACGGTGGCCCGAATCTCACACTTACGACTCTGAGGAAAACTTACTGGATACCTAGAGCAAAATCCGTCATTAGAAGCCAGTGGCATCAGTGCATCATTTGCTCGCGATGGAGACAGCAGCCAACAACGCAAATAATGGGCAATTTACCTAAATTACGAACGGAGTTAACGAGACCCTTCGCTACAGTCGGCATCGATTTCGCTGGACCCATTAACATAAAATTAAGTAAGCTGCGAAACTCAAAGACAGCCAAAGCGTATATAGCAGTTTTCGTGTGTTTCGCTACAAAAGCTCTACACATAGAAGCGGTATCGGATCTGACATCCGAAGCATTCGTCGCCGCACTGAGAAGGTTTTTCTCTAGACGAGGTGTTTCAAGAGACATTTACACTGATAATGGAACCAACTTTGTAGGCGCTTCCAGATCATTGAACTCGATGAAAGAACTATATATGTATGTATGTAGTTCATTAAAAAAAGCACGGCTATAAGCTGATAACTTTGTAGCTTCCATTTTTTTTTGATTCTCTTTATAGATGGGATATTTTTGTGAATTGTATTTTCGAGTACGGGTTGCCTGAAGTGTTTTTTTTCTTGCAAGGATAGAGAGTGCATGCGAGGTATGCAGGGTTTTATTATTAGAATCTATTTTTTTAGATTTTAAGCTTTGGAAGCTTTATCAACAGAATCTGAAAAAAGGCACAAAACGCCCTCTTGCACTGAAACTACTGTTTTCCCCTTTTTTGAAGTTTAAAAATTGCACAAAAGAAATTACACTTTAAAAAAAGAAAAAAAAAACCTCATACGATGCGATGCACAAAAATTAAAGGGCAATTAATTTTCAAATTTGAAGTCAATTACACTTTAAACAGTTATTGTTAATATGTACAATAACTGGTAAAAATTTATAAGTTCACTAAAAAAATCTGAAGTTAACACAGAAACGCTGTTACTATTACTGCAATATTAATTTTTTGACGTGACGTCTTATAAATCGATGAGTATAGGAAGTCATTAGCGCAAATAGTCGCGCCACGCGCGACTATCCCCACCATTACTTAGCGACGGGAACGGGACGGGACATTTTGCGCTAATGACTTCCTATACTCATCGATTTATAAGACATTGTCACGTCACAAAATAAAATTTCGCAATTTTTTAAGTTTTTATTTTTTGAGGTTTCTTTCGGACTTACACAAACCGAGATATACACATCTATATTAAGAAAGATCGATTAAAATGATAAAATTTTCACAAAATGGCCAATAACATAGGTAGCGTCGGTTGCTAGAGGTAGAAAATCTCCATTTCGTATAGTATTCGATGTTACTACCATGTTCCAAAAAAATTGTTTGGACTGGAAACGGTTCCTTATGTTTTGTTTATCTGACTCAACTATATGTTATTTTTCAGTTTTTTTTTTAGTTAAAGCCTGCGATACTTTTACTATTATCGGTCGCCTTGTGCATTGCTTCCCTTATCCTGAACCTTACAAACCGCCACTGCCGTACAATAATGTTTTAAATTTTGTATTTGTAGTAGAATGGGCTGGAGTAGAATTTACCTAATGCTATTTAAATAATATTTCATTAAATCTTTCGTACCACTATTGGTTAAGTATAAGGGATGTGCTTCTGCTTTGTTGTGATCAAGGCTGTAGACATGTGTAGCAAATAGCACAGTCACTTTGGATATTAATGTAGCTTATCAAAAACAAAAATTTATAAATGATAGCTTAACACACTTTTCTTTAAGCTACATATCAGTCATTTGTGTTATATATAAATGTTACCCGGGCGATTATATTCGTAAAGGGTGACATTAGCGTTCTCAATAGATATGCAGGACAAGCAGCATTAGACGTGGTTAGTATACTCAGTTAAGGGACCGCGTTTGTAAAACCACGCTCGCGCTTGGAAAGGAAAAGGTTTGCAATTGAACAAAATTATAAGCTTTTCGTCAGCGAAGTTTATTCACATATCCACAGGCGGAGGCCATATTCCTTGTTAAAAAGCTTTTTTATAATGCTTCTAAAACGCTTTTAAAGGAGCATTAAAAGGAGTGTTTCCCTCTTATGACATGCAATGTTAAAAAGTATGTGGTATAGGAATAGGAGCGCTGTAAGCTTTTTAAGCAATGTTCAAACATTGCTACTGCAGCGCGGAAATAGAGTACTTCGAAATTCATTGAAGATTCCAAAGCGATTTGTTTTAATTTCCGTTTATATCGTTTTCAGCCATTGATCTAGAATTATTTACAATTTTTACTAGTTTCATTTGGTTTTATTTCCAGTTTATACTTGTATTTTCTCAATTTAAGGTATCCTGGAGTCTAGATTTGAGACATAACAAGCGTCTTGTTAGGATCCGTAATATCAATTTTTTTCAGTAGAAATGAATTGAAATAATTTAACTTTTACTCGTTTAATTCCTAGAAACTCTTTGGTTGTTGAAAAGTTTTTATCTGTCCTTGAATTTCTCATATTTATTGTTACTTTTTGTCGTGCCCATTTCACTGTTTCCAAACCTTATCTGATATTTTGCATATCTATTCACCCTTGCACTACACTTTTTTACTGGTCGACATCTTTAAATATTTTTAAGGCATACGAGTACTAGTAATGTATTCTTTTGTTAACTTAAATTGCCATTTAAATTGCAAAACGAAAAGCTACATTAATACGGTCACTGTTGAGGAATATAAAATTATATTAAATAAAGTCGGTGTGTGTACTTATGTACGCGCATCAGAAGTTATGTACTTCTTTGGAATGATTTAACATTAATTTTCAATTTACATGCAAATAATTTATTAGAGTTTCTTTTATTATTTGCTCGTGTTGGCGTATCATGTTAACGATACGTTACAGCCAGGTGGTTCTAGTTGATGCGTCTCGGGCTGGATCAATTTTATCTACGTTACTTTCCTAAGCCTTATTCCCTTCGTTTCGTTTTTTCCCTGCCGTTATCCGATCTCAGCATACATACATTATCCGATCTCAGCATACATACATCCGATCTCAGCATACAGTTTATGATGCACTCTGCACTTAGTATAGGCCTGATTCGTCGTATTCTATGCAGCGCTTTGTTCGTTTAATCGCGTCGGGCACAGCGAGAAGTAGTGATGAGCAAAAATGGTCTTGTTCTTGCAGTCTTGTCTTGTTCTTGCACATTTTGTAAGACCAAGAACAAAAACACGACTTAGTTATGCCTGCAAGAACAAGAACAAGACTAACTATGCAAGAACCAGACAAGACCAAGACTAGATTAGTCTTGTCTTGTTCTTGCGTTTCCTCATCACTAGCGAGAACACGTCGTTTCCGAATATAGGGGGTATTTCTAGTAGCGTCCATTTCGACTCAAGAAGTATTCGAGGCATAATTCACCTCCTGAGCCCGCGGGTGTAGCAACTTTTGGCTGAATTATTCTATCCAAATAAACATCGCTTCCATAGTTTTCTAGTGACCACTGAATTGGCAATCAGTTATGAACGGCTGATGGTAATATGATACGAAAAGTTAAGTGCTAACGGCGTTAATGCATCGTGCAAATACAACAACAACGGTGGTGCCGGGTCGTTTGTTGAAGCCAATGGATCTCTATTCATGGTTGGATTTACATGAAAGTAAATAATTGGACCAGAATCTTCTATGAAAATTGGCATTGTCATCTCCACTTAGAGACTGTGGTAGCTTATATTCTCATCTGCCAAGAAATTCGCCCCCGGTGTATATCACTTACTTGACTTATTCCTTTAATCCCTCATGGGATGTAGGGCTGAAACACTTGTCCTCCAGCGGATTTTGTGCGAAAACTCTCAGCTCCGTCCAGGATCTCTCAGTTATTGCGTCTATTTCTAAATAGGATTCTCCTCCATGTTATTATAGGTCTCCCAAGTCGAAGGGTCCTGGCGGGCTCAAGTGAACGGCGTGTTTGGCTAGATACTCTTTTTGTGTTGAAAACAAATTCAATTTCGTTAGCGTGTTTTCCTTTCTCTTCATTTCTTGGCCGGCACTTCATTTTTAATTTTGTAGCACACCAGTGGATTTTTAAGGTACGACGAAGGCATCAACTTTACAAAAGACCTGCCTAAAAACTGGGGCTCCATAGCCGCAATTTGGTTTAGTTTAGATTGAGGCAGGCATGTTTTATTTTCAGTAACACATGTTCTACTATCTAGAGCGCTGACAACGTTGTTGTTTATTACTCTAAGAAAGAATAATTCCGAAAGTAGGCATCCTTGTTGCATTTCTAAGCTCATCACAAAGCTGTCGAATAATTATTCATTGTGAAGAATTATGGATTTTGTATTGTTGTATAGACCTTTCATCAATTTTATTATTTTGCAATCCACGTTGTTGTTGTGCCTGCCATATAAAGCTCCTATTAACTGAATCAAACGCCTTCTCATAGTCTATGAAAGCAAGGCATAGGCGGATCGTAATTGTTTTAAGAAGTAAATGATAGATGAATAGAGTAAATGATCCAATTTTAGATATGGAGCAATGTAAATTACTATCAAAACACTCCGCATTCAGTTACACAAAACTAACCGACTGATAACACACCGCTAAACTTGTAAATTCAGACTGTCTCACAGTCATGTCGATAATTAGCGTAATAAAGTTAGTAGTCCATTTTGATATCTGACAACTTTTCCAACTAGAACTTATGCATGAGCCTGAAGCTCCGAACGTTGTTCGATCGAACGATTTTAGGAAAAAAAATTTAAATTTTGAAACTGACGGTTGGATCTTAAAAAACAAGTAAATAATTGTTTTTTGATACGGGAAAGTCAGTGGAGATCTTGAAAAATATTACCCCTCACTTATTAATCACGAATTATAAACATACACCTAACTCACCCCCTAGAAATGAGTATTTTGAGAAAAAATAGTTAGAGCCCTTAGACCCCGCTGAAATTTTATACACTTGTTCAGGGTGGTGATAAGAACTACCCCAAAAAATTTCAAGTTCATAACATCCCCGGGTGGCACAGTTAAACTGTAGCGGTCGCTACGCATTAATTTTGTTGTTATCTTATTGCGAGTTTAATTTTCTAATTTAAATACGTGTACTTACAATTTTGGAGTACAGTGTGCGTTACGTCATTTTCACTACTACTTTGGAAATACACTCTAGGGAAATCACAATCACGTACGCTTACACTGTACAAGTATTAAATGTATTCAAACATAGATACACTGATTCATTGACATGAAAAATAAAAAATAGAAATGTATGAGTTTTACGTTAATAGTCTAACTGAATAGTCTGATTATATTGTGTTCATTGTCAGTATACATTAATTGTCGTAGTATAAGTTTTCATTGATGAAATAAAAAAACTTTCGGTTATATAATTTAACCGCCGTTTTAAAATAAAGTCGTTAAATTTAAAACTTAAATAAATGTTTAAAAAAAATAAGAGAATCCGGGAAAATCGTAATGAAAGAATAAATTAAATAAAATTATAATTTATTTATCCTAACTGCAAATTTTTATGAAGTTGAGAGGAATTTCGTTATACTCTAAAAGCGCATTCAGGAGTCGCTCCTCCCACTTCATCTGGTGACCCCGAAACGAAGAAAGAAGTTTTTCCTACAATTTTAAAAAAGAAGATTGAGGAATTACAAAAAGAAGAGGATTTTAATTCAAAAATAAAATAGAAAATTCATAAGAAGAAAGAAGAAAGAATAAAAGAACAATTTTAAGAAGAAGGGTTTTAAAAAAAGAAGAAAGAATACACGTAAGAGAGGAGAAGAAAGAAGATTCAATAAAACTTTTAAGGGAAGTTAAGTTCATTTTAAATTAATAATTTTCACCATTTTTAATTTCTTTTAAAAAAAAAAAACAAAACACAAAAATTTTCTTTTAAAATACAAAACTTTTCCTGGTAGTAGTGAATTTCTGATTTAATTTCTCTTCTTTAATTGATTTATATGATTTTTTTTCTTTTAAAAGTCGAAATTTTCCTTATTTAACGGTCGGTTTTAAAGTTTGAGTCCTCCGTCAACGCTATCGTCCGCGAAATTAATTTATAAGAAGTTCCGCGAATTTTAAGTGAATCGAAACTCTTTTCTTTGATTTTAAAAGAATTTCGTGTTACGTTAGTGCCTATATAGTGTGAAAATAATGAGTGTGCAAAATTCGGGGGATACTTTTGCAAATAGTGAAATCAACGCTTCTGCCGTTAAACTACCCTCCTTTTGGTCACCGTGTCCAGAAGCATGGTTTGTTTTGGCGGAAAGCCAATTTCATTCTAAGGGAGTTAGGCTGGATGATACGAAATATGAGCATGTCATCCAGGCGCTTCCCTTAGAAATAATTATGAATGTTTTGGATTTCATTCAAAACCCACCTCAGGAAGGCAAGTACGAGGCCTTTAAATCGACCTTGATTCAACGCTTCACGGAATCTGAAGAGAATAAGTTGGAGCAACTCTTATCCAACTCGGAGATGGGAGACAGGAAACCGTCAGATTTCTACAGATCAATGGACATTTTGGCTGGAACATCAACACATTTAGGGAAAGAATTAATCAAGAAGTTATGGATGCGGAAACTGCCTTCGGATATAAATATTGCTCTAATGGCATCTGGAAAGCAGAATATTCAAGATTTGATTTTGTTAGCAGACAAGATTTTCGAAGCATCTAAATTTAAATTCATTTCGGCAATCGGTAACAATTCGGCAAATCCTTTCCTGAACAAAGAAGATTTCAGCATAAATAGCCTTGATGTTAAAAAGAAAATAACCTTACTGGAGAATAAAATTGAAGATTTAGCAAATTTAATCAAGAGACTTACTATTAATAATAAAAATAATAATTTTCAACACGGATTTAGATCAAGAAGTAGAAGTCGTTCAAATAGCAGACATAAAGAAAATAATAAGCCTTTTTGCTGGTTTCACTTTAAATTTGGAGATAATGCCAAAAGATGTGTTAAACCATGTAGTTATAAGAATTCAAAAAACTAAGTATCCCTTCAGCGTGTTGTAAAAATGTTATTCCAAGAAAGTCATGTAGACTATTTGTTTTTGATAAAGAAAATAAATTTAAATTTCTGATAGATACAGGAGCTGAATTATCTGTTGTTCCTAACGTTTATTTTGGCAAATACAAGAAAGATCCTAATTTTATTCTTTCAGCAGCTAATGGTTCGACGATAAACACATATGGAAATAAACTGTTGAAAATCGATTTCGGATTAAGAAGAGATTTAACATTTCCATTTATAGTAGCTAGTGTCAATAAACCTATAATTGGTGCAGATTTCCTTACGCAATTTAATTTATTGGTTGATCTTAAAAGGAAACGTTTAATCGACGGCGATACTGAGTTGAGTGTTAACGGAATTATGATTAAGGCAGACAGTCCATCACCCAGGCATTGTTCCTTTGACAGTGGATACGGCAAAATACTATCAAAATTTCCCTCACTAACCCAACCACCTCGTTATGACTTACCAGTACTACACAACATAGTACACTCTGTCCAAACAAAAGGTCAGTTACCTTTTTCCAGACCTAGAAGACTTGACAACAATAAATTCAAAATAGCAAAATTGGAATTTGATCATATGATTAAGTTAGGTTTATGTAGACCATCCTCTTCCTCAGCTTCTTCCGCTTTACATATGGTACCGAAAAAGAACTGTTCAGACTGGCGACCTTGTGGTGATTATAGAAGACTTAATGCAATAACAATCCCAGATAGGTACCCAATTCCACACATCCAAAATTTCACGTTGAATTTGAATGGGTGCACGGTATTTTCAAAAATTGATTTGGTTAGAGCATATCACCATATACCTATGGCAGAGGAAGATATTTTCAAGACAGCTATTACTACACCTTTCGGTTTATTCGAATTTACTCGAATGCCCTTCGGTCTTAGGAACGCTGCCCAAACTTTTCAACGTTTTATGGATCAAGTACTAAACGGACTTGAATTTATTTTCGTTTACATTGATGACATTCTTGTAGCAAGCAAGGACGAAGAAGAGCACAAAGCTCATTTGGAAAAAGTTTTTGGAAGACTTGAAAAATTTGGAATCAACATTAATCCAGGGAAATGTCTTTTTGGTGTTCATACATTGGAATTTTTAAGCCACAAAATTACAAAGGACGGAATACTTCCATCAGAAGACAGAGTTAAATTAATTAGAAATTTTCCGTCACCCAAATCGGTAAAAGAGGCACAACAGTTTGTAGGAATGATAAACTACTTCCATAGATTCATTCCTCGACTAGCAGAAATTTTAAGTCCAATTCATAGTCATTTAGCCAAAGAGCTTAAAAAAGGTAAGAAAGTGAAGAATTTAGAGTGGACAAAGGAATGCGAGGACGCTTTTGTCAAAGCTAAGAACGCATTTACTTCAGCAACTCTATTAGTTCATCCCTCTGAGAACGCGATTTTTAGTTTAACAGTTGATGCATCGAACGTGGCTGTAGGAGCAATGCTGGAGCAAACAGGCAAGAATGGGCCTGAACCACTAGCATTTTATTCGAAAAAATTAAGCGCCGCGGAATCGAAATATTCAACCTTCGATAGAGAACTTTTAGCCATATATTTGGCAATTAAACATTTTAGACATTTTCTGGAAGGTCGTGAGTTTACAATTTTCACAGACCACAAGCCGCTAACTTCGGCAATATGGACAAAAGCTGAAAGAAGTCCAAGACAGGCGAGACAGTTGGATTACATTACGCAATTTACGTCGGATATTAGATATATCAAAGGGAAAGCTAACGTAGTAGCGGATACATTATCCCGAGTAGAGACAGATAGTAAGGATTGTGACGCGATTAAAGAAAAGAAAATAGATTTAGAAATTATTGCAGAAGAACAGAAAGATGATTTAGAATTAAAGTATTTAATGGAAGATTCTGGTAGAAATTCAAGAATAATATTAATAGAAAAGGATGTACCTGCAACAAGTAATAAAATTTGGCTAGAATGTTCAACGGGTAGAGACAGACCGTTCATTCCAAAAACTCTACGAAGAGAAGTTTTTAACATTGTACATAATTTAGCACACCCAGGTATTCGAAGTACAAGAAGGCTGATAACAGGAAAATATTTTTGGCCTAGGATGAACAGCGAAATTAATTTATGGGCGAAAACATGCATAGAATGCCAGAAAGCCAAGATTTATAGACATACTAAATCCCCAGTCGAAAAATTTAAGGCGCCAACAGGAAGGTTCGAACACATTCATATAGACATAGTTGGACCACTCCAGCCAGCAGAAGGATTCACGTATTTATTAACGATCGTGGACCGTTTCACCAGGTGGCCCGAAGTCTATCCTCTTAAAAATATCACTGCACAGATGGTAGTTAGAACATTGTACGAACGGTATTTTCCAAGATTCGGAATTCCATTAACGGTTACCACTGACCAAGGAGGTCAGTTTGAAGGAAAAATGTTTGAGGAATTCTCGAAGCTCTTGGGTACACATAGGATCAGAACAACGGCATATCATCCGCAAGCGAATGGAATGGTAGAGAGGCTTCATAGACAACTTAAAGAATCATTGAGAACCAAGATGAATAACCCGAACTGGTTACTGCATTTACCAGCTATTTTGCTGGGTATGCGAACTACAATAAAAGAAGACCTAAAGTGTAGTCCAGCAGAGTTAGTATACGGTCAAGCGCTAAGAATCCCAGGAGAGTTCTTCATAAGAGACACAGAGATTGTATCAGACCCAACAGATTTTGTGGCAATGCTAAGAAACCATATGAGAAATATTGTTCCAACGGACTCTCGTGAACAAAAGAAAGATTTCTTTGTGCCAAAGGGATTAAGGGACTGCGAATTTGTTTTCCTGAGGACGGATAGGATGAGAAGTTCATTGCAAAATCCATATGAAGGACCGTATAGAGTGATCAAAAGGGGAGGAAAAAATTTTTCGATAGATGTTAACGGAAAGGTAGTAAAAGTATCTATTGATAGACTAAAACCGGCACACATAGAAAGAAACGAAGACAGTAATAAGCCGGTAACACGTAGTTCGAAGAAAAGAGTTCGGTTTCGATTGTAAAGTAAGTTTTCAATCATGATTTTAATATTTTTTTTATAGACGCTAACGCTGAAGGGGGAGTTATGTAGCGGTCGCTACGCATTAATTTTGTTGTTATCTTATTGCGAGTTTAATTTTCTAATTTAAATACGTGTACTTACAATTTTGGAGTACAGTGTGCGTTACGTCATTTTCACTACTACTTTGGAAATACACTCTAGGGAAATCACAATCACGTACGCTTACACTGTACAAGTATTAAATGTATTCAAACATAGATACACTGATTCATTGACATGAAAAATAAAAAATAGAAATGTATGAGTTTTACGTTAATAGTCTAACTGAATAGTCTGATTATATTGTGTTCATTGTCAGTATACATTAATTGTCGTAGTATAAGTTTTCATTGATGAAATAAAAAAACTTTCGGTTATATAATTTAACCGCCGTTTTAAAATAAAGTCGTTAAATTTAAAACTTAAATAAATGTTTAAAAAAAATAAGAGAATCCGGGAAAATCGTAATGAAAGAATAAATTAAATAAAATTATAATTTATTTATCCTAACTGCAAATTTTTATGAAGTTGAGAGGAATTTCGTTATACTCTAAAAGCGCATTCAGGAGTCGCTCCTCCCACTTCAAAACCACCCCCTAGAAATGATTATTTTGAGAAAAATAGTTAGAGGCTTTAGACCCCGCTGCATTTTTGCATACTTATTAAGGATGGTATTAAGAACTACCACAAAAAAATTCAAGTTCATAACATCCCCGGGTGACACCCTTAAACCACCCCCTAGAAATGATTATTTTGACAAAATTAGATAGAGGCTTTAGACCCGGCTGCATTTTTGCACACTTATTAAGGGTGGTATTAGGAACTACCACAAAAAATTTCAAGTTCATAACATCCCGGGCGAAATGATTATTTTGGAAAGAATAGTCAGAGGCCTGTGAGGGTGCTATAAATTTGACTCTCTGTGCCTTACAAACGCCCTCCAAAAATTTTAAATGTTCTAAAAGAAATATGTTACAAATTAAGTGCTTAAATAATTAATAAAAATCTTTGCCGCCCAAAGATTTGTATTTGGCGATCTCCACTAACACCAAATTGCGGCTGTTCAGCTCCAACACGTTAAGGCAGTTCTTTTCTACGGTTGCGAAACAACAAAAGTCACCCAATTCATCACAGGGCGCCTACAAGTATTCATCAACAGATACCTGCGTCGTATCCTAAAAATCCGCTGTCGAGATTTCAATCGAGGAACTATGGCGCCGTGCCGGCTCAGAAAGGATAGACAACCAAATCAGGCGAAGGAAGTGGAATTGGGTTGGCACCCCTTACAACGCGAAAACGAAAATCTAGCCAAACAGGCCCTTGACTGGAATACGCAAGGATCCCGTCGAGTAGGAAGACCTAGAACAACGTGGAGGAGAACTCTACTAGAAGAAGCCGCAACAACTGGGAGATCCTGGTCGGAACTAGCTGAGAGCTGTCGCGCAAATCAAAGTCCGCTGGAGGGCAACTGTTTCCGTACTATGTCCCATGAGGAATTAAAGGAGCTTAAAGAAGAGAAAGAAGAAAGACGATCCTAAAAAATCTAATAAATACATCACACAATTCTCATTTTCTTCCTAATTTTTTGTTGAGACGAATACATAACATTAGAAATGTGTGTTGTGTTCTTATGATTTTACTAGCACTGATTTGGTTCTGAAAAGGACAATCGCTGTTTCTCGTTATTTTCCAGGGTGGCGATTCCTTTTCATTTCCATTGATGATTCTACATTCCCTGACTTTCCCCTGACTTTTTCCTGACTTATCTAAAAAATTCCCTGAGCTAACAAAACAATTGTGATGAAACATAATACCATAATATTAAATGTATATGTTCGAACAATTTATAATGGGTATTCAACGAAACAATATTTGAAGGCGAGATATGTAGAAATTAAAATTGAAGGGTTCAACTGACAATTTTTGCGATTATGCTTTTTTTTGCATAATTGGATTCGTCGCCGAATAACCTGTCCTTTACTCTTGTTGTTTTAATATAAGAACGTCTCAAATACGCCAAAATGCATCTCTGATGAAATCTTTGATGCTAAATTACTCGAAATTCAAATTTCTCGAGTTGAATCCTTTTAGGTTTAACCAATCTCTCCATCATGTCTTTTATTGCACCACTAATGGTATAGTACAGGAAAGGGGCAAACGGTGCATCAGACTGAATTTCAGTCATGAATGGCTCAATTTCAGCTAATAATTTAAAAAATGTAAGTTGAACTGGTAAAAGTGGATCCTTAACTGCGTTTAAAATAATCTGGAAACTTTCATTCTTGGGGGACATTTGAGGATTCTTCTACATTTCTTCAACGTACTTCAATATATGAGGCATCATATTCAATGCACGGCCAGCGACATCACTATTGTTAAGCCAACGCACGGAGAAGAATTTTTTAGGGAAGATATCCGAGCTAGTACATTCAGAATAAATTTGGCGCCTTGCCGGTACATTTTTAAAGATATTGCAGAGACTTCTGAAGAATGCGATGGTGTTTGGCCCGTCCATAGATATTTCTAAGATTTTCTTTTAAGTCAACGATGAAGTACCCTCCGAAAAAGCATTGATTAAATGCGAAGCTGTATTCCCTATTGAAATCGTATTGGATATTCTAATACATATCCGATCCAATTTGATTTTGCTCATATCAATGATTCCGATCAGAATACATTGCTGATTGCGGAATTGCCTCCGCTCAATTTCTTAGCTCGATGTCGCTCTTTTACACAAAAAACTGCCTTGGTAAAACCAGCGAGCAGTAAAAACTCGCTGGTTGGTACTCATTATATGTAGCTCTCTTTTCATGTGGGTATGACAAAGATAAAAATATATGTATTGGTAACAGACAACTAGGATAAATAAAAAATGGTTATCACATTTCATAAAATTTAGGGAACGGAAAATTCATATCGCCAGTATGTAAGTATGCATATTAGTTGAAGTCAAATTTATGGACTCTTATAATTAAGTTGAAAAAGTATAGAAAAAATAATAGTTTTTTCATGCTTATAATATTAAATTGTACATTGAATATAAACGCACCCCCTCGAAGACCCTTTTGTTAAAAAAAAATTGCTTCTAGCTGAAGGACCGAGATTTTGCAAAAAAATGGAAACATGGTATAAGCAAAAAGTGCTGTTAAAGAATAGAAAGAGCATTAACTCGTATAGAAAAATTGAAAAAAAAAAAACTTTCGACGCAATTTTCTTACGACCCTTTTCTTTTATGAATGGATTTCTGAATTGATGACCTACATATTTAGGAGCATTTTTTGGATAAAAAAGTTTGAGGGCGCGAAGTCTGGATAGGGCGAGAAATCCCCCGGCCAGGCGCTGTCTGTTGCACATTTTTGTGTTGTAAATACATAAAAAAAAATTGTTTCATGGTTTTTTTTCCAGGTGAAAACTTTTGCAAGTTGAAAGTGAAAATGATATAGAGGAATTATGACCAGCAATTTTATTTTTTAGGGTTTTTGAAATTCAGCCCCAATTGGTAAAAAATGTAACTTGATATCTCTTATGGTCGGTTCTCCAGAAAAGAACTTTTGGCCACATGGCATTAGCGATTCATAAAATATTTAGTTCAATCTAAACTAGAGATACCGAAAATTCGGCCACGCTCTGGCCCGAAGCCCCGAATTCGCAAACATTTCGAGCATAGAAAAATTATCACTGTAGATGCGATCTTAAGATTACAATATTTCCGGTGTTAATACAATTGCGCGCAATTCCATAAACGATTTGAAGCCACTCGATTTCGATTTTTTGATTTTTATTGCTTTTCTCAAGGAATTTGTTCTCCGTTCCGGAGTCTCCTTTCATGATATTGTTCTTTTTGTTGTTGCTTTTCCGATGAAATTTTGATTCCTTTCATATAATTTTTAGTGATATGTGCGTTTTTTATGATTTGATATTCGGCCGAATAATGTGGGTTAACCCAGAAAGGAATTTTAGGGTTGGCGGTGGCGGTGACATTTAAAATGATGGAACAACATTTGCGCTGGCATAAACATTAGCCGGTGCGGAGAAATTAAATCTATGGGGACTTCTGCCGCAGCCCGCAGGCCACCGTAATCACCGTCGCCTGGCAAGTCGTTTGTTCATTTATTCGGCATACCGAACATTTATTCCGAATACCGAACATTAAAAAAGTGGACGAAAAGCAGCCAAATATTTGTGGCATCTTTATAAATCATACCAAATTGATAATAAATTATCTTAGAAAAATGATTTATCATCTTTTAGGTAATTAGTTCAAAAATTTGTTCGTTACTAAGAAAACAAAATTAATTCAACAATATTCTTCAAGACATAATGCTCTAAAGAGTGGCTTTCGTGGATACTGGGATTCTAGGGTATTTATTATTTTTAATTACATATATTATTTCAAATGGCATTGCATCACTTTTATTTAAATCTTTCCGCCAAATATTTCACGTCACATTACTTCATTCGAGAATTAGTTGATTATATTAATGTTTTTAGTTAAATTAATTTTTTATATCTAGTTAGCATTGAGGTGGTGGAGGAGTGGCCACTTTCGGAGTTGAAATTTTTTATATTATTTCTTAACACCACCCTTATCAAGTACACAAAAACTCAGCGGGGCATAAAACCTTCAACTATAGTTTCAAAAATAATATTTTCTAGGGGGTGAGTTAAGGGGTGGCTTGAGATTTTTGGTGTATTTTTTAACACCACTCTTCTTAACGAGGGACCATATTGTGCAGCAGGGTCTTCTACAGCCTTTAACTATAATTCCAAAAAAACACCATTTGTGGTAGTTCCTTATACCACCCTTAATAAGTATGCAAAAATGTAGCGGGGTCTAAAACCTCTAACTATTTTTCTCAAAATAATCATTTCTATGGGGTGTGGTTTAAGGGTGTCACCCGGGGATGTTATGAACTTGAAATTTTTTGTGGTATTTCCTAATACACCCCTTAAGTATGCAAAAATGCAGCGGGGTCTAAAGCCCTTAACTATTTTTCTCAAAATAATCATTTCTAGGGGGTGGTTTAAAGGTGCCGCCCGGGGATGTTATGAACTTGAAATTTTTTGTGTTAGTTCTTAATACCATCCTTAATAAGTAAGCAAAAATGCAACGCGGTCTAAAGCCTCTAAGTATTTTTCTCAAAATAATCCTTTCTAGGGGGTTGTTTAAGGGTGTCACCCGGGAATGTTATGAGCTTGAAATTTTTTGTGGTAGTTCCTAATACCACCCTTAATAAGTGTGCAAAAATGCAGCGGGGTCTAAAGCCCCTAACTATTTTCCCCAAAATAATCATTTCTAGGGGGTTGTTTAAGGGTGTCACCCGGGGATGTTATCAACTTAAAATTTTTTGGGGTAGTTCTTATCACCACCCTTAACAAGTGTACAAAATTTCAGCGGGGTCTAAAGCCTCTAACTATTTTTCCCAAAATAATCATTTCTAGGGGGTGAGTTAGGGGTAGGTTTAAAATTCGTGATTAATAATTTAGGGGTGATATTTTCAAGACCTCCACTGACTTCCCGGTATCAAAAAACAATTATTTACTTATTTTTTAAGGTCCAACCATCAGTTTCAAAATTTAATTTTTTTTTTCTAAAATCGTTCGATCGAACGTTCGGAACTTCAGGCTCATACTTATGCTTACATATGTTGAATAAATTTTCAATTTGGTAAAATAGACCGTGGGTAAACAAGTTTTATTTAAAAGGCAAAAATTCGAGTTTTTTATAACTACATCAGTGAGATCTATAAAGTGAGCATGAAGGCTTTGATAATTGAAAATATATGCCTATGATTTCCTTTGGTTTATAAAATCTAGCATATCTTTGCTAATATTCTGGAAGCGATAGTCCTTTCAGTTATAGCTTTCGATAATTTTCTGCAATGATAGAAACATTGTTCTTTGTAGCAGTCGCTACGCATTACATTAGTTTTTCTCTTGTTACGAGTTTTTGTTATTTATCGAATTCAAATATATGTACTTACAATTTTGGAGTACAGTGTGCGTTACGTCATCGTTTACTACTACTTTGAAAATACACTTTAGGGAAATCACAATCACGTACGCGGACACTGCATAAGTATTGAATATTTGAAAACATAGATACACGAATTTATTGACATGTAAAACTAAAAATAAAAATACAGTGCTGCGTAAAAAATTAAGACCACATTCACTTGGCTTTGGCTTGGCTTCATTTTCATCTGTGAAAAAAATTCGTTCAAGTCTTGCGGATTCCAATTCCTGTGGGCGTTACCTTCTACGCCACAACACTCTTGCTCGGGCAGGTCGTCAAATGTGACCAGCAGACGCTTGCGTAATGGAGATCTGCCGAAAGAGCAGGGCTCGATTTTCTTTAACTAACTTGAGGAAAGAACTTCCAACACATCTTTTCACAATTTTTTGCTTCCTGAAGTTGTCCTGTTCTAACCGGTCCACAGTGGGCTAGATTAGGAAAAAAGTGGACAAAAATATAATGCGTTGTCTTATACATTCGAAATTTTGGCTACATGGGTGTTTCACATCGCTGATCACAAATCCGTTATTAAAACTATCAAAAACAAAATGGCGGATCCAATATGGTGGACGGATTTTACAAAGACTCGCATATTCTGAGAACAAAAGAATTGTAAAAAGCAAATGGTTTATTTTTATTTTTTTTATTTTTTATTAAAATTAATTACTTCAAAATAATCATACATACATTTATAAACTTTACGTATATACATTAAATATAATTCCTTAATCGGAGCCTTCGTCGCTACTAGCGGACTCAGATGGTACGATTGCTTTATTTAAGTCCCTGCTAGTCTCTGTGTCGGATGTATGAAGCAACCTGAAAGCTTCGCCAGACAAACTGTTATTACATTTAGGGTATTTCCGGCACATGCTCGAAATATAAGGGTCGGATGTGACGAGAAGACGATTGAATACATCCTTGTCTAGAAGTTTTTCTAACAAAATGCTCACGATACTTTTTAAAATCTTTGTGACGCCCCTCCTGGGCGTCTTCAGACATTTCACCAAGCGTTAATTAAATGTAATAAATTAAATTTTCACACATTTTTCCGAAAATTTCACATGGTAACACTACGTACGAGTTTTAACGTTTTTTCACGGTAGCGATTCACGCCGTACAAAATATGAATTGGCAAGTTTTGGCACCCAAATCTTTCGAATTCTCATTATATAAAGAATTTCCTACAAAATCGCGTTAAAACTATGCCGGGCGGTAGTGGGCAATAAACTATTTTTACAGTTTAAGGCTAATTATTAAAAAAAAAAAATCGTGGTTATTGATCATTCTCTTACATTAGCATGTATTATTATTTAATAACGGTAAAACACATAAAAATTTTCTACATACCTTCAGGATCACTCTCCATTGAACTTAATTAATATTACACACTCAGATATAAAGTTATTGGGATTTAACGTAGGAAGTGTTTTTCGCGGTGAAGACACGCAAATGCAGATATGTCCAAAGTATCTAACTTCGGAATGCCTCAGATCCGCAGGCTTTAAAGCTACTTGCCCAATTTTTCGGAAAAACGTCCAAGGGATCCCCCTCTATAAAATAATTCCTAGAACAGGGCAATTAAAAAAAAATTTTTTTTTTCTGATTTTTGTCCACTTTTTTTAGAATCTAGCCCACTGTGCGGTCCAGCATTCATTGTGCAGTGCATTTTGCAGATAATTACAGTGCATTTATAATTTATATTGCAATACCGTCTTGTTTTATTTTAATGAAATTATTGCAGAAAATAGACACTAGATTTAGGTACAATTTGAGTGTTTCATTTATTTATCCCAACATATCATTCGAAAGCTGTAGGCATCGAAAGTAAAAGTTTCATAATAAAGTGTAGGTGGTCTTAATTTTTTACACAGCACTGAATATTAGTATTAGTTAGAAAGTATTAAATAGAAGTCTAAAATTGTAAGAACTTCCGGTAGAATAATTTAGCCGTTAAGAATAAGTTCATTATTTAAAAAAAATTAAATTAAATAAAATTAAAATAATTAAAAAATAATTTAAAACTTTAAAAAATAGTTTATTTAAAAATATTATAAACTATTAATGATGTGGCGTGAGTTTTTATGTAACTAATCATTTAAGGGGACATAGCACTTTACCGGGGTCAAAAAATCGAAATTTTTTTTTCCATCTATCTCTCCTATGACCCTTCATGAACATGTGTGCGAGAGGATTTTTTGATCCCCCCACTCCTTATCCCCGAAAATCACGATAGCGCAGCCGGCCCGACAGGTCGAATTTCGGCAGCCGATAACTTTTGAACTAAACATCGGAACTAGGTGTGGCTGGGCTCATTTTACTTGTTTTGTTCCCTCAAACAGTATACTGGCTTGGGATTAATTTATAATAAAAAGCTCGCTAGATAAAACAATAAAACCGCCCGCTTCGGGGAAAAACACTTCGCGGTCGGTTATCTTGTTTAATTTTTCTATTATGAACTAATTCCAAGCCAGAATAATGTTTAAGGGAACAAGGCGAGTAAAATGAGCCCAGCCAGACCCAGTTCCGTTATTGTTCTATGTACAGAACAAAATCGGAGGCTCATTCCTGAGATATAATGAGGCAATTGATGATACAAGACAAGGAATGCCTTTCCATGAAAATGTTTTTCTTCTTCCCGATGCTCGTGGCCGATTCTTCACTTCGTTCAGTCTCAGTATTCTCGTCGTTTCAAACACGCGTTCATCGAAAAATGTCTTCCTATCCTCGTAGATCAAACCCCGTAGGCCACAGAGCCTGTCGGCCGAGAAAACGCGCTGCCAAGTTCAACGGTTATAAACCTTCCGAACAAGTGCCCGAGGAATCTTTCAATAATAGTGCAAGTTCCAAGAAGCTTCGCCGCGACACTTGTTGCGAGTTCGTCCCCGAGGATCCTCTGTTCGGGTACCGAATGATTGAGATTTTCACCGTCTTCAGCGCATTAGCCGAGTTCTTGATTTGTGGGGAGTGTAAAGGACGTATCCGGTTAAAAGAAGAATGCCCACGAGGCCTCGGATTCAAGATCATCATCGAATGTCCATGTAGCCGGCGAGAAGTCAATTCCAGTCCGACAATCAACACTGGATACGAGATCAATAGAAGGAGAAGCTTGGTGGTGAACAGTTAAATCGGTTCTGCAGTTACATGGAACTGGGCGCCGGTCTTGCCGCGGGCGCTTACAGGAAAATTCTGGATCACGCGCACCGGGCCGCGGAACAGGTATTTCACGCATCTAGGAGGAGAGCAATTGAAGTTGAAAAAAAAGAGAACGAGGAGAGAGGGAAGTCGATTTCGCACCTGACTGTTTCTGGAGATGCAACGTGGAAGAAACGCGGCCACCTCTCTTTGCTCGGTGTCGCCGTGCTCATCGGAAACTACTCGGGTAAGGTCATCGACCTCGTAGTGAAGAGCAGCTTTTGCCAAGCATGCAATCTCGTGAAATACAAAGAAGGCAGTCAAGAGTTCAGCGAATGGTTCGAGGAGCACAAAGAAGAGTGTGGTAAAAATCATAAGGGGTCCGCGGGAAAGATGGAGGTGGACGGGATGCTCGAGATGTTCCGGAGATCGGACGATCTGCTCGGAGTCAAGTACAGCAATTATATAGGCGACGGAGACTCTCACACTTTCAAAGCCATCTTGGAAGCGCAGCCGTATGGTCCGGATGTCGTTGTGAAGAAAATGGAGTGTGTTGGTCATGTGCAAAAAAGAATGGGGAGCAGACTCCGGAATATACGGAAAAGCAAGCTGACGGAGTCGTTGGTCCAGAAAATGACCACCTATTACGGGCTGGCTATCAGAAGGAACCCTAATAGTGTTGAAAAAATGAAAGAAGCAATAATGGGAACGTTTTATCACATGTCATCCACCGACGAGAAGCCGAGACACGAGCACTGCCCGCGAGGAGAGGATAGCTGGTGCAAGTTGCAACAAGCTGCCGCTGCGGGATGCGTGAAAGACTTTCGCCACCCTGTCCCATTGCATCCGCTTGTACAGCAACATATTCTCCCGATCTACGAAAGTTTATCGGATGAGAAATTACTGGAAAGGTGCATCGGCTGTTTTACCCAAAACGCCAACGAGTCTTTCAACGGTACCTTGTGGGCACTTGCACCGAAGCATCGGCATAGCGGCTTGCAAATTGTCGAGATCGCCGCCTACCTCGCTGCATCCGTGTTCAACGACGGGCAATACGGAATCCTCCGTGTAATGGACACAATGGGCCTAACAATCGGCAGGCACGCAGGAGAATACGCCCGCGCGAGTGATAACCGGAGAGTAGCGCAGGGAGAGGCGCACACATATACAGGCACTAGTCAAGTCAAAGTCGACTCGAAACGCGACCACAGCGATGCAGAAGACGGAGGAGAGGTGTTCTATGGAGCAGGAATCGCGGATTAGCCGAAAACAAGGTAAGAAAACCCATTTCAATCCCTTTGGCGCGCTCCCAAAGTTAAACGCGTTTTTCTCGAAACTCTGTTTTTCCAGACCTTGTCCAGCATAACTCGGGTACTATTTGTCTGATTGGCCTCAAATCTCGTCACAATGGTCTTTGAACATGCCGCTTCAATATGAATGAAAAGATTTTTCGATAAAAATTAATCCGCCTTTGCGAAATTGGAAAATATGCCGCGGAAATGTCTGATTTTCCGATTTTCCGGCCTATCTTCGGTGAAACTGGGAAAATCGAAAAATCCTTTCATTCATATTGAAGGCGCCTATTTTTAGAATATAAACAAATTTTTTTTTTAACCGAGCGAAATCGTCTGCAGCTTGGACACAACGGAATTTACATACTGGGCGGGAGACCCTCTAGCGGACGTCATGGCGGCGAAAAAAAAAATTTTAAAAAACCTACATATTCTTCAAGCTCTCAATAAAATAACCACAAAAAAAAAAACGATTCGAAACTAGAGTTTTTCTCCTTACTTAAAGTGCTATGTCCCCTTAACGTATATAAAATAAAATCAAGTATCAAGACCCTTACATCATTCTTCTGTTGTAACGTACAAATTTTTAAGGCTAATCACACGCGTTAAGGTAACATGCACTAATGAGAGTTGATGGTTTTTATCATATTCGTACAATTTCAGGTAATGTGCTTCTTTTGAGATTTCTAAATATGTAGTGGTTGCACAAGCAAAAAACTAAAAGTAAATGCAATCACTTAATATTTTATCGTTTTATTGTTAAGTGGATTATTTACTGATATTCTTCTTATGGGTACAAGGATTACTTTAATTTGATTAGCCACTTTCGGTTTTTTTATAGGGCTAATCTTTAGTGAATAGGGCTAATCTTTAGTGAATCTGCGGCTTCAAGCCACACAGCGCTTACTTCTCCTTCAATTGTTCGTTTAATATGGACTAATTTTCTTACAACGCCATTTGCTGAGCTATATCTGGCACATGCAGTCAGTGACTAAATTGAGAGGACACTTGTAAAAATCAATCAGCAAAAATAAATCTTCTTTTTGCTAAAATCTTATATATTAATAGGCAAACAAAAAGTTTGTACACGCTAAGGCTTTTTTGTTCGTGGACCGATTTCGTTTAAATTTTCAGAGAATGTTCTTTTTATGGCATAGTTTTGTAATAAGGAATTTCAACGAAATCGATTCACGAATAAAAAAGTTATAGCGATTTTAATTTTTCGAATTTTAAAAAGCCGTTGGAAAATTTGAATTTTTTGTGAGCATCAACGTAGAGCTGAGTAGCCTACGATTGACACAAATGCCGTTTCAGTGAAGCGAATGAGAAACAGAGAAAAACAAGCGTTTGTGTAGATTTTTGGCGGCATAACTGACTTAAAAAAACTCGGTCACTTTGTGCGTGCATTTTTTTTATACTCTTTTGTGTATAGTATTATTGAGTTGTATTGTGTAAAATTAAAAATTAAAAATTCGCCATTGCGTATAATTTTTTTTTTTTTGAAATAAAAATATTTAAATTGAATTTAAATTCGAACAAATCGTGAATTTTATATATTTATTGTTTTTGTAACCGAATTTCGGTAACGGGGATCCCAACTAGTATATATAAATTTAAGTACGATAGAAAAAGAATTTCTAATAGCCCAAACAGGGTACCCCGAAAACTCGAAGTTATCAGAAATTCTTTTTCTACATATATTTTACTTTTGCTGATTCAAATTATTTACAACTGTCCTCTCAATTTAGTCACTGACTATAGGTATTTGCTGCAATTATATAAAAACCATTCGGAATAATACAGTTTCGTAAGGCAAACCTGCAGTATCAATGAGTGACATTTTGACAGTTATTTTTAGCGTACAAAAGTATGTCTGTTCTGGCGAAGTACTACCAATATAAACATTTTTTGCAAATGAAATAGTTTCATATTGCGCAATACTTAAAATGTTATGTTTTGCGATAGCCTCATTTGAATTAAATAATCTGATCCCATGTCAAAATATTATTTCTCTCTCCAGTTGTTAAGAATCACGATCCCAATTAAGTTAATCTTTGAGATGTTGACCGCTTCCATAATTGATCAATATTTACGAGAAATTTGGCTTAATTGATCCAACCCACAACATTCAGGTCGCGGGCAACAATTTTCTGCTTATATTATTTGTAAAACAAGAATTGGTTGCAACTATCGTTGATCTCCAATCAGAATAGCATCTCCACCACTAAAGTTAGTATTGAAATCTCCCATAAACTCCCATCGTCTCTGGGCACGTAATTAAGCACCAATCATCAATGCTTAACACTTTAACACATTTCAATAGTATTCCATATTACATACTACTTAATTGCTTAATGGAAGTAATCTCAACAAAGATATTTTTAAGGCACTGTAGTTCAATCAATAGCAGCAGTAGCTGTATATTATATTTATATTTATGTAATAGCATATTATATTTAAAATATACATATATGTATTTATTGTTGTTTTTTTTTCGAGATAACAGCAATAAATATTTTGACTTATATGTTCAAATTGTGAATATTAGGTTTTAGACCTTCAGAATCATATCAGTAATACCATAAATAATTATTTCTTGTTATTGTACAGCTGCCATATAGCTTTATCATTATCTTAGAAAATCAGGCATAGGTGGTCATAGGGATAGGACATGAAATAGCTTCTATTCTGTAGCCTCCAGATAAGCCCCCTTACCCTTCAAGATCGCGCACGCTAATCTTCATAGAAATGGGAGTTGAAATGCATGCCCTTCATAGCCTCTACTTTTTCGCCCATATGGTCTATGTTACACATTTTTTTGTGTTACAAATGACCCCGCACAAATTATATGGAAATGTGCAATGTCTACACCTTTTTCTATTGTAATTCAGAAAGTATCAATTGTAATTCAGAAAGTATCAATTGTAATTCAGATTAGTCAATTGTATTTCAGAAAGTATCAATTGTAATTAAGATTTGTCAATTGCAATTCAGAAAGTATTAATTGTAATTCAGAAAGTATCAATTGTAATTTAGAAAGTATCAATTGTAATTCAGAAAAATTCAACATTCATCCAATTGCAGCAATTTTTGCAACAGTAATTTTATGTATGGAACGCAGAAGATTTTAATTTGCTTCACAGTTAGCCTAACCATTCGCTTTAACATCATTTGCTCGAAATGGGTTATCAACTGAAAGACTTTTAGCGATTGCACCAGATAACACAACTTAGCACTGAAACAGTAATAATGGGACGATATCACGCTTGATGGTGTCACAACACTATTAAACCTGTCCCACTATGTATGGTTCGAAAGTGTGGACATTGAAAAACGAAGACGAAGCATTGGTAGGAAGATTCGAATGGAAATTCCTTCGTTCGATCTACAAAGTAATACAGGGGAAAGTACCGCCAGGAAAAAGGAGACCAGGACGTCAAAGAAAAGATACATAGATGAGTTCGAAGACGACTTGAGGCAGTTGAATATAAGAAACTGGAAAAATCGGGCCAGGGATCGAGAATCATGGAGGTGAATGCTGGAGGAAGCCAAGGCCAACAATAGGCTGTGGAGCTCCTGATCATCATGCATGATGTGGCTAGGAGAATATTTATTCTGTAATGAAAGAAATTATTTGGTCAATTTACTGCATCAATGAGTTGAATCTTGAAATTTTCTGAATTACAATTGATACTTTCTGAATTACAATTGATATTTTCTGAATTACAATTGACAAATCTGAATTACAATTGATACTTTCTGAAATACAATTGACTAATCTGAATTACAACTGATACTTTCTGAATTACAATTGACGCTTTGGGAATTACAATTGGAAAAGGTGTAGTAGTAAGCTTGGTTTGAAGGATATAGGAGAGTAAAAAGATTAAAAAGGTGTTCGAGAAGATGCCGATGAGCGTTACATTTTAACTCTAGGGTGTTATTTGAGTTCGGATATACCGACTACAGTACAGTTCTACTTATTTATAAACTAACATGTAAGTGAAAGGAGGGGCTGTAATGTACATATGAGGGTGGGCCAAGAGGGCTAATCTTGTGTTGTAGAAAGAGTTTTCCAGTACACCTTTTTAGCTTTTTCAAAAAAAAAAAAAAAAACGCTTTTACAGAGGCTCTGTCCGTCTGTGACCTTCTTTCATCTCTGAAAGTACTGTCGCTACAGACTTGGACCATATCTCAAATTGTAGCTCTTGAACAAGAGACCTAAAGCTGAGAAAACGCTCTGGAAATTCTAACCTAACCGGAAGTATATTTAACAACAAAAAAGAGATTTCTAATAAAGTACAGAATATCGGTAGCCTAGAGATAAGGCGCTGGAATGCTACCCCGGGGAAACCAGTTCAATCCTCGGCCGGTCGTGGTAAAAATTATTTTTTTTACTTCGGTGGAACATGTTTTGAATCCATCACTAAATTATATATATTTAATAATGATACTCAGGAGAACATAAACATTAACTTATGTAATTAAAAGTGAAAAAATATCATTTTCTTGATTTTTCATGGTCATCCAGTCTGAAGTGTTATTCAACAGAAAGAATACCATGTAAAAGCGTAATTAGTGGCTAGTCTCTAGGCACAAAATCCTACTAGTTTTTTTTTAAGTAAGTACACATTTTTCTGTTGCACAGTTTTGTATTACACATTATTCTGTTACACATTTTGGTATTACGCCGGTTTGTGTTACGCAGTTTTGTGTAATATATTGGCAAAAATTTAGTCTCATAATATTTTCAAATCGTGCCTGAAGACTTCAAAATATGTATATTTTGTGTCCTCTTACCTATATCAACTCTATTAAATGGACTACATAATGTAAATTCTTCTACTATTATATTGGAATAAAATTAAAAAATAACATATCGAACAATTTCAAACGGGGTGTAAAATAAATGGTGTTCAGGATTAAATACATAGTAAAGTTTTACTTTTGAAACAAGAGCTTTATCTTTTAAATGGCTAACAGTAAAGAAATGCGGAACTATGCGGCCGATTTTTTCTAAAAGAGAAATCATCCTTCATTAGATATTTTTACATTCATCCATTTAACAAGGATATCAGCTTTAGGGTTTTTATACAGTAAGACATCCAATAAATATCTATTGTTAATGTGTATATCTCGGTTTAAATAATATATCTGTATTTGCCACGGCTATTCCACAATTAACTAATAAAATACTCGGCCAGATACTCAAATAGTCCTATTTGTATAAAACATTAAATATATGGACATACATATGTACACAGAAAGTCGGTGCCTCGAACGAGTCATCAGAGAGTATCATGAATAGCAAAAATGGTTTCGAGTATTATGATTGTCTTCAACTTCTGTTCTGATTTCCTAAGGATGATAGCTAAGACAAATGTAAAATCAATACGTTACAATCCGAAATATATTCAAATTTTTTTAGAAAGAAAATGAGACGTGCCGTATCATATTTGAATAAAGCAAAGTTACATATGCTTATATGAAACGTAAATAATATTTCGTCGCCTTAGAGTGTAAACCTGCTAACTAACTTTAATGAAATTTTACAGGGCGGACAAAAAACTTAATATAATTTATATTTGCAGCTTACAAAGTAAACCAAAAATATAGTTGGCTTATTTTGTAATATTGAATAGTAAATACTATAAATAAACAATTAGAATTTAGTAGTTACTGTTTTATGAGCGATTTTGTAACTTAGCAGGTTTTCGTATATGTACGGATTATGATGTGATGGACTTAGCAGGTTTTTTGGTATAAATGAAAGAAATTTGTATTATAAGGAATTAGTTTACTAATGAAGAAATAAACTAAAGTATGAATTCAAAGAGCATTTTAGAGGAAAACAATAAATAAAACGTAAATCTTTCTTTTATAAAAACAAAAAGGTAACTTAAAAATTGCAATTGAAGTATTTCACTCTATACTTAGCAAATCAATACTTTAAACTAAACTTAGGTAATTCAAGTAGGAACATAATTGTATTTTTCAGTCATGAGGTAAATTATCATAGTAAGAACGGCAATCCTCAGGAAGAATCCTTTTTAAATACTGCAGGTATTCAAACTTTCTGGCAGTAATCTTTCTTGTGTTTCCGTGGAGATTCGGAAGCTGAGAAAACGGCTAGGGGACAACTGCCCACGATTTTCTTTGCGGTATTGTTTGCCATACATGAGAAAATCTTAATTTGAAATATAATTCACCATTTGGGGTGTATCGTCAGGCTCGCATGTCAGTCACTTTAGCGTCACCTCTGCCGCGACCAGGACGAATGCTTTTGAAGAATTGAACCATGTCAAATTTCTTGAAAAACTTATAGCTGAGGTAAGTTACGTCATAAGGCTTTGGTTTTTTCCTAGCTGATCTACAGACTTCAACATATTCTGCAGAACATGAATATCTCTATTCCTAAGTGCTCGTTCTATTCGCATACAATCAGCTTCCATCTGAGTATGGCCCACTTCCTGCCAAGGAATTATTACGGCGCAGCAGGAGTGATGTTAGGACACTTGTTGGCCTAATTACCGGACACTGTGCCCTAAATTACCACTTATGGAAGATAGGAAGGGCAGAGGACCCTACATGTAGGCTTTGCCTAGAAGAGTGCCCTGCAATAGCGAGGAGCAGGGTCTCTTTGTTCGGGAAGTCCCTGCTCGAACACTCAAGTCTAAGCGACAAACCACTAGGCAGACTGCTGAACTTGTTCAGGCGGTCTGGCCTACAAATATGAGGTGTAGGGGTTGTAGTACAATAGGCCAACTAAATGGCCGCAGTACCTTTGGACCTA
Source organism: Thereva unica (assembly GCA_949987705.1). Taxonomy (NCBI): domain Eukaryota; kingdom Metazoa; phylum Arthropoda; class Insecta; order Diptera; family Therevidae; genus Thereva; species Thereva unica. Next base: position 52,533,978 of record OX465284.1, read on the forward strand.
ATACCTCACACAGGAAAAAAAATGGCCCACTTCAAGAAACTTTTGCTGAATAATTATGTTGTGATTCATAGCCATGGACAACAAAGCATTAGACATCACACAGTTCCTATTCTGATAGGTGCACCCATCACTGTAAAAAATTATTGTAAGTGGTTCTGTTGACTCATTTTGTGGCAAAACCTTTTTTTCAATTAAATCGATCCATATGTTTGCAAACTCGTCAGAATTTAGTCCTCCTTCAGTTTCATTCCATAAGTAACAGTATCCGTTTCTGTTTTTTAAATTATAGAATGTCAAATTATGTACCTGAAGCTTTGTTTTGTAATATAAACTACTAACTTTTAACTTCGGTGCCATCAAAACGGCTTGCAAATCAACTGTAAAAACAATATTTTATTCATTTTTGTCTTTGTCCTTTGCTGCTCTACCTTCTTTTTTCTGTTAGTGTTCCGAATATTCTTCTTCTGACAAATTCCCAAATTTGTACAGAGCGCATTTCTCACACTGGTCTTTTTTTGGGAAATATAGACTCAGGTTTTTAGCGTCAAAAGTTTCGTAAAAAGGAGCTATGGATAAAGGTGGCACACCACGCCTAGTACACCAATCATTTTTGTAGAATTCGTAAAGAGATCGCTTTGTTGTCCATTCCGGTAATAAGTATTTTTTGTAGGTTGTGGGGCGACAGTAGTGGATTCCATAGTAGGCAAAGAGTCTAAAAAACTGTCCATTTCTTTACGTTCTTTTTCAAAAGGCTTAGAAGAGGTATTCTCGATTCCAGATCGCAAGGGGGCTCTCAAAGCATTACTTGGGTTTATGACAATTGCTTGCTTTTTTTCCAACTAAAAGCACAGTCCATCTACCAATGTCGAGCGTGTTGAGAAACATAGTTCTGCAGACTTTACTTCGCTCATCTTGTTTTTTTTAAATAATATACAAGTGACTGGTTTGGTAGGACAGGTTGTCACGAGCCCATAAACATACATTTTTTTTCTTGTCAACTCATGCTCCAAAATCCTTTAAATATACTTTTCCTGTCTTCTTCTGTAAAGCTTGCACTTTGTGTAAATGTGTAAATTATTCATTCATTCATATTACAAGCGTGTGGGGCTACAACGCAATGCATACCAACCCTTAAACCGCAACAAACAGCCGTTAAAATTAAATTTGAGCCTCTCAGAGATCTCAGAGAAAATGGTTATGAATTTCAAACCATAAATCCATTTAGATATCAATGAGCCCTACAAACAATAAAACTGAATTCAAATAATAGGCACTTATGTACCTTTGCAAAATATCTGTCAGTACTAAAACAATACGAAATATACGCAAAAATTAATTTTTTGTAGTAAAATACAAGTCAGCGGCAAAATTACAATTCTCAATGAGGGGAATGCTGGAGTTAGCAGTGAAATTTATACTGATTGGATTTAGCAGTTTTACTCATCAGATATTTTTCGATACTTATACTTTTAGATTGCACTAACTGTTTTGCTTGGACGATGCGACAGTTCTTTCTCTTTCGAACGGCATAAAAATGTCACATGTGATGAAAATGGATTTAGCAGGTTTACTCTCTAAGCCGACGATTTAAGAAACAAGAAACAACCGGCAAAAAGTTTATTAAAAATTCCTTAACTTGTAAGAACTTATATGGACCCACCAATTTACACATTATACTATGAATGATTTATGGCGTGCTCCGATTGACACTTAGTATACTGCATATAAGGCCCATATTGAAAATGAAGTATTAATTTTATAGCCTCCATACAGAAATGTTGCTGCCGCTGTCAAGTACACACTTGAAAGTTGCCGTTTTTGGTTGATTTTTTATGCTTTATCAATAATATTCCTGTATAGGTTGTCAAAATTTGTTTGTTACTTTTTTATCGTGTATGTTTTGAGTATTATGATCTGCTGCTCCGATTTACTTATGATAAACAAAATAAATTATAATATTCACCTTTATACATAGATTGCGTAGCTTCCTATGTGGCCCCAACTAGTTGGGATGTCCTAATGTATAATTTCCAAAAGGATTTGTCTTTAGAGCTGTGCTGTTGATAATTATTTATCAGATACTCCATGCTTATAATGCTATGAAGTATAAGACTTTTGTTATTGTTCTTATCGTGTAAGATAAGACTGCCTGCAACATGTCAAGTAAATGAAGTTTTCTAAAATATTCATTCTACATTTATTAATACTGGAACAATTTATTTTTTTTTTTTTATTTTTTTCGGGTTTGTTATAATGCAAAATTATTCGAAACACACAATCTTAAAATACGAGTGTTTATGGCGAAAAGGATAAAAGGGATAAGAACACTTCTATTGTAAAACGTTAGGTGCGGACGAGCAGCAATGAGATTACGAAAAATCGATATCCTTAAAGATTATGAATGAAACAAAAAATTTGTAAGATTGAGTAAATGAATTTAATTGAAGGAATTAGTGATGAGATCCACTGAGGTGCAGTGAACTCTTAATAAATCCTCACGTAATTTGAGTTCAACTATAGCACGGCGGAGCGCGAACTAAACAAAGAATAATGCTTTCGGCGTTTTCACATCGTTCGTATTACTTTTTTCACGTATTCTGCACTTAATGGCGGTAGCATGCTGCGCAAAAATTGGAATTTTCTATCTACACACACAGCGAATACCCATCTCAACCATCAAATGGCATACACTGGAAAAAACAAGTACTAGTATGAGATACCGGCGCGACGCAGTTTTATTGATAGCTCAAGTCGAACTGAACACAGATGAAAATTATTCATCGAGCAAGAATGGAGGAGTACCGAAAGTTTCCCTCGAAATCGGAACTTTCGTAGCTCATCGTGCAGGAGGCGAGAGCTTTACGTGATACTTTATCCCTCTTCGTTAGTATTCACTAGGACACAAAATGTTCCCTATGATTGTGGTTCTTGGCAACAACGGCTAGGCGCATTGTAGGGGAACTTGGGAAGAATAGTTATCAAGTACAAGCTGTATTATGAATGCTATGCTTAAAGGTAAACAGGCAAACCCCGACAACTGGCGCACTCTTTTATTTTAGCTACAATATTAACCACCCAACCACCCCTTGACAGCAGCTCGAAAAGGATGAATGCACCCCTTTTCGGTAGGTTAATGTTTACTAAACCTTAAAAGCACAACTCAATAGTGAAAATGACACTAATATTCAGTCTGTAAGTACACTTATATAAACGTAATTTAATTTGTGAAAATCAATATCAAAATCAACCCTTGCCGTCAGATAGTCTTATGACAATGAGTTTTGGCAACAACTTCTAAGCAACTTGGCTTACATAATGTATGGATTTAATATTTTTAACAAGGAGACACCGCAGGTTTTTTACGAGTGTGACAAAAATTTAGTTTCGGCATTATTCAATGAATGTGAGAAGTTATTTTTGTTGGGATTTTCTGTTGAGGGAGGCGGTGTTAGCCATGTTTGAAAGCACATTATTGAAAATGGGCAAAAAATTGTACTATTCGAATTGTAAAACTAAAAGTTTTAGGCTGACACACACGCAATGCTATATGTATTCCGCCTTGATTCCGCCTTTTCTACTTACCGCTTACTTGAAGCTGACAATTTGAGTAAATATAATAAAATCGAAGCTTTGAAGCCCACAAAAGAGAATTGCCAGGTTTTTCTGAATGTTTGAAGTTTGTTTCTTGTTAAATTAAATTAACTTAATAAATTCATGCATATTTGAATATTCAATGACCATTTATTTGTTTTTTGGTTTATTTATTTACATATTTATTCATTTATTTATAAAAACTAAAGAAAAGAAAGAAAAATAGGATACAATAAGGAGTAATAATATTGAGTTAAAAGTTGAAATCTGAATTAAATAGAGTGCTCAAATTGCATAGTTATTTAGAGATAAGAATGTATTTAAAGATTCTTACGAAAGGAACGAATACTGCTGTTTCTCTTAATATTAAGTGGTAAGGTGTTCCAAAGTTTGATAGCGTGAATTATGAAATGTGTTTCAGCAATTCTAAGATCAAAATTCGAATTTGCAATTTCAATGTTCTTTGAAAATACTAAAAGTTCAGTATTGCAACTAAGTATCATACCGCGGCGCAAATGTGGACTCTGACCACTTCCTAATAGAAAGGAAACTTAGGGCCAAGGTACATATCTATACAAATATAATTTAATGTATGTCTGTATTTGAAATTGAGTTTACGCGTTTTAGTTCACGTTTTTTTTAATTTAAAAAAATACTACTTATTATATTCCCCAGAATATTTCCTCTAAAAACATATTTTTCCAGAGTGGTAATTATAAAGAAGTAAAGGTGGTAATTATAAATAAAAATATTGAAATAAAGAGGAAGCGAGAACATTTAAAACTGCAAGCGCATCTGACAAGTGTTTCTTTTGTAATGAAAGTGGTCACACCTCGAGCTCTACGTCAATAAATCCACTGGCCCAGACAATATTTCCCTTATGGTACTCAACAAATGTGCCTCGCCTTTAGCTTAACCTTTACGCAAACTTTTCGCCCTGTCATACTTTTCCGGAGTTTATCCCAACTCTTGGAAACTAGCTCATGTTCAGCCCATTCCCAGAAAAGGTGAAGCCCGAGTCTGGACTGTGCCTCGGTGAAGTGCGGGCGTGTGTTGTCGCCAGTCCGATTATACCGCACAAAAAAAAATAAACCGCAACAATAAATATAATCACAAAACAACACAAAGAAAAAACATATAACACAAAAAAACTTAATACAACCACCAAAATAATAACATAAACCACAAAACAAACAACATAAAAAATTAATAATAACACAAAAAAACTAAGTGAAGGACACCAACAACAACAACAATAACCGAAGGACCGACGGACAACAAGTAAGTCTCCTCCACCCGCTTCCCGCGCTTCCTGCCGGACGCTCCGGCGCTGCAGCCTTAATCGGTCAGCTGATAGGAGTCGTCTTGTTTTAGCAGGCATAACACTGCAACAAGACTATTCCCGTTAGCTCCGATGGATGCATCACCGGTGCAGCCGGCTACAAATGAGGTCATGGACCTCACGCAAAACAGTCCCCAATGTGACAATGATTTTATAATCAATTTTTGTAACATTCGGGGACTGAATACGTACTTCCTGGCCGGTACGTGCGAATTACTGCTCGATACCCCTGCTATTTTCGCACTGAGTGAAACCCAAGTGTTACCAGATCTTGATTTAGATCGATTTCCGGTGACAGGGTATAACTTAGTGCACAACTTTTCCGCCCATAGGGGATTAGCCATATATGTATATTAGGAATGACGTGGCGTTTCAGAAGGTGTACAGTAGTACATCCTCTGATTTTAATCATCTTTGGATTAAAATAATTATCCATAGCCACGTCATATTTTTCTGTTTTTTATATGGGTGTCCTAATATTAGTAATGAGGCCACCACCTCAGCCTTCGATGCTATTTCCGAACAGATTTTCGGATTTTTATTTTCCGGAAAGCGACATCATTGTTGCGGGTGATTTCAATGTTCACAATGTACATTGGCTAAATTACTCAAATGGCACCAGTGTTCCTGGCAAAGACGCCGAGCTCTTTGCGAGCCTCAACAACTTGCACCAAATTTTCAAATGTCCGACGAGAGTCCCTGATATTCCAGGTCAAGGAGCCCATCAACATCCCACAAATGGTTCAATGGGGAATGTATGAACGCAATCAAAGCTAAAGAAGCCGCCTATAGAGCATACAGACGTTCGCCTAAAGAGCCACTTCGTCGTGAGTACGTCAAACTTAGAAACTCCTGTAACTCCATCATCAGGAAAGTCTAATCATCATTTGATGATAGATTGAGAAGTAAGATTCTTAACTCCACTACAGGCAGCAAAAACTTCTGGTCCTTGGTAACCGCCATCAAGAAGAATTTTGCTTCCTCCTCAACACCTCCTTATATTCACAACAAGGAACTGATAACAGAAAGCAAACCCCAGGCCGACCTATTAGCTTCTCTGTTCGCCGCAAATTATTCTTTACCCGATGCTGCTATGTCACCCCCCACTCTCGAGAATACCACCCACTCAATTGACGGAGTTTACTTCAGGACTCGCGAGGTGTTAAGGTGTCTCAAAGAACTCGACTCCAATAAATCCACTGGCCCCGACAAAATCCCCCCTATTGTACTTAAAAAATCTGCCTCACCTTCGGCTAAACCTCTGCGCAAACTTTTTGCCCTGTCTTACTTCTCCGGAGTGTATCCCGACTCTTGGAAACTAGCTCATGTTCAGCCAATCCCAAAAAAGGTGAAGCCAGCGACCCCTTAAACTACCGCCCAATAGCAATTACTTCTGTTTTCTCCAAAATCATGGAGACAATAATCAATAAAAAGCTGATAAAATATCTAGAATCTAACCAAATTATACACGACAGGCAATACGGCTTCAGATCTAAACGGTCTACTGGCGATCTGCTTGTGTGTTTAACCGAGCGTATCAACCAAAGCACTCACAGCTTTGGTGAGTCTAGCCTACTTGCTCTAGATATATCAAAGGCTTTTGACAGAGTATGGCACCCAGCTCTGTTGAATAAACTCCAAGCTATTGGTATACACTTAGTTCTAAGGAAATTGATTAAGAACTTTCTTTCAGGCCGTTCAATCAAGGTAGTATTGGATGGCGTCGAATCCAACCCCCACGCCATTTCGGCCGGAGTTCCCCAGGGGTCAATTCTCTCACCCGCACTTTTTCTAATCTTCATTAATGATCTGCTCTCAATCCCCTCCAACCCACTTCACTGCATCGCTGATGACGGTACTCTGAATTTCTCTTACTCCTTCGACAATATAAGACAAGCACGTGCCAGACCTTGTCTTTACCACCGTCAACTGATGTCGGCTTCGATCAACCGGGATATCGTATCGATTCTTCATTGGGGCGAAATGAACCGCGTCGAATTCAATGCCACAAAAACGAAGCACTGTCTGATCTCCAACAAAAATTATACCGACCTTCCTCGTGTCTCGGTGGATGGAGAGAGTCTAACGGCTGACTCAACTCTCAACATTCTAGGGGTAACTTTAACGGAGCATCTGCGATGGAACAATCACATATTCCAAATCGCCAAACAAGCCTCCCAATGCCTTGGATTTCTCAAGAGATGCAAGTTCCTCCTCCAGCCAGCCGCCGCATTGGCTACAATATACAAATCCTACATCCGGCCGCGCCTCGAATACAACTCGCATATTTGGGCAGGCGCCCCAAAAACCACCTTGGCTTGTCTCGACAAGGTGCAAAATCGTGCCCTCAAACTCATTGGTGATGGCCCCTTTCGTGCCTCCATAAACACCTTGAGCCACCGTAGGAATGCAGCAGCCCTCTCCATACTTTATCGCTATTACCATCACGACTGTTCCACCGAAATTCAGGACCTCCTGCCTGCACGGCAATACTTTTCCCGCAACACAAGACTAGCCCGCTCGGCTCACCCCCATACCCTACAGCCCCCTCGTTCACGCACAATACGGTTTAGAAGTTCGTTTATGAGTAGAACAGCTCGACTGTGGAATAATCTCCCGCAGTCAGTATTTCCGAACTCGTACACCACCTTAGAGTTCAAACGTGAGGTTCATCGTCATTTTCTTCTACACCCTCCAGACCCCTCTAACCTTTCCTATTCTCCTCTATACTTCAAACCAAGCTTACTACTAGACATTGCACCATGAACTGAACGACATGACGGACTGGTAGTACAAAGGGTTACACCTAAGCTTGGTTTTTCATAAAAAAAAGCCAGCGACCCTTTAAACTACCACCTAATAGCAATTACTTCTGTGCTCTCCAAATCATGGAGATAATAATCAATGGAAGGCTTATGAAATATCTGGAATCCAACCAAATTTTACACGAAAGGCAGTACGGCTTTAGACCGAAAAGATCTACTGGAGACCTTCTTGTGTGTCTGACTGAGGCTGACTGAAAGAATGTAAAGGCTGATCCATCTCTTAACATCCTAGGCGTTACCTTATCTTCAGATCTGCAATGGAATAATCACATATTCCAAATCGCCAAACAAGCTTCCCAACGCCTGGGTTTCACCAAGAGATACAAGCTCCTTCTTCAGCCAACTGCTCTGGCTACAATCTACAAGTCCTACATTCGGTCCCGCCTTGAATAAAACTCGTATATCTGGGCGGGTGCCCCAAAAACCACCTTGACTTGGCTGGACAAGGTTCTTAAGCGCGCCACCAAACTCATTGCCGATAGCACCCTTTGTTCCTCCATCGACCCCTTAAGCCATTAACCCCCATTGAATTAACCCCCAAAACCTCTCCTTCCTCCCCTATACTTTTTTATACATAGTCTTCCCGATTATTTTTCGTTTCTTCGAACATTTGGTGAAATGAAAATTAACATTGAGCTCATATGAATAAGACATGCGCCTATGCACTTTCAAATTTCCGCTTCAAAATCTACTACGAATGCTACTGTGCATGGAAAAACTACTAAATCGTCGTCGCCAAACGTATTTCTAAGAAAAAAAAAAAGCGGTTTGAATGATGTTCGGTCTATCTCAAATTTAGTATAAAATTTAAGAAAAATTATTACCACGTTTAAGCAAAATATATGCGAAGTTTATAAGCACAAATTACAAAAATTACATATACATATTATTATTTGATTTTTTATGTTATCTGCGGTTTTTTCTCATTCCAGGGGGAGGGGGGTGAACCCCTAAAACCCATCCCCTGGCTACATACGTTATAACCGATGGCTATTTTAGTATATATGTTCGCAAAAGTGCAATGTGATACGAAACCAAGTTATTATGGAGAGATATAGACTCCAACTTGGATAGCTACAGAGAAAGAGCCTATTTGAGATTTATAAATTTAATTAGAAAACTTTCCATAGAATCATTTCTTTTATGTGAAAGACTAGGGTCTCAGGAAAGGCCCTTTATACTGTTTACAATATATTTTCTTCGCAAAGAGTGCAATGTCGAACAGCAGCACTAGTCAAGGAGGAAAGAACTGCCACAAACTACCCGCGATATTTTTAGTCCCCACCACCATCACTATCGCGACTTTGACATTCTGGCATTGAGAAACAACTCGGGTTATGCCTCCTAAAACCAGTTGAATCTCATCAACCAACCGACGACATGCGCTTTGGTGGAGCGTGGAAGGGCTATGATAGGAGGAATCAGGAATGTAAAGAGGGATAAAGAAAGAAGGATAGTTATGTAGGCGGGAAAGTGGAAAAGGCGAAGGACCGTAGGGCTGGCCTTTCATACCGGATATTTGAGTACGAACGTACAATGAACAAATCCTTATTATGTAGATGTGCGGAACAAGTAGATGAACCGCCCAAATGTGGAATGCGTTCATACTATCTTCCTCACAGAGCGGTCTACCGTGATGATAAGACTATGTCAAAGATTTGGATAGTGTTTGGCGCATCCGCACGACAAGGAAATAATGTATCACTCAACAATCTTCTTTCACCAAGACCAAAATTGGACCAGGTCCATCTGGCGTTGCTTCAAATCCCCCCCCCCCCCCCCCGATCTGCAGCATTCGTCAGGAAGCCTGTAGCAGAGCAAACTGCTGGGCAGAGAAAGAACACACCTACCGAACCTGGAGTCAGAGCACGGGGCAAATCAGCATCCCCCAAGGGCAAAGACGGTAGGACAAAGGGTCCTAAACAGGCCAAGAAGACCGGGCTTGTCAAACGCTCCTTGGAGAAAAAATGAGCTCCATAAGAGCACTCCAAGCAAACTTGCAACATGCGAAAAGGGCATCCTCCACCCTGTGCAAGATTTACGCGGAGAGGCATCTTACCCTTGCTCTCATTCAGTAGCCTTAGGAAACCGATGGTAAAGTCAGAGGACTTACCACTGGCTCAAGTAAACTAGTATATGATTGGAGATGCGGGGCGCCTCGCGCTGCCCTTTTAATTGACAATCGTGTCACTCATCTCTCCATTATCAACTTTATTTCCAGAGATCAAGTGGCGATCTCGGTTGCGGTGCCCACCGCCAACGGATTCCAAGAAATCGTTCTTGCGTCCGCTTACTTTCCGGGGGATGTAGCAGTAGTGCCACCCCAGGAGGTTCATGATCTCATTGTGTTCTGTCGCAAGACGAACCGGCAATTCGTCATCGGCTGTGATGCAAATGCTCACCACTCCATCTGGGGGAGTACCGGTGTAAACCAAAGGGGTGAGTGTCTTCTAGAATTTCTTGTTATGAATAACGTAGAGGATGCAAACCCACTTTTATCACTGCTAGTAGAAAGGAGGTGCTGGACCTCACCTTCACGAGCAGGCTTTTATCCGACAGAATTGAAAACTGGCGTGTTCTGGACGAGGCCTCACTGTCGGATCATCTGCACATTAGATTTGACATTGTGGGCCTTCCAAATATCTGCGCCTCTTCTTTGGTTCCTAAGAAAACCAAATGGTCTAAGTTTCAGGGGCTTGTGGCCTCGAAATCAAACCAGTTTGCGGCTTCTATCAGCTCAGTGTATGAACTGGAGAATGCGGCCACGCAGCTTACTGATGTCTTGATCTCTTCCTACCATGACAGCAACACGGTCTCTTCCTTTCAGTCATCGCGAAAGGTGCCCTGGTGGAATGACAGGTTAGCTGCAATGCGTAGAGACGTTAGGAGATTGTTCAATACAGCAAAACACACCAGGTATTGGGATGAATATAGGTTCACTCTAACAGCCTATAACAAGGAGTTGAGACGTTCCAAAAGGATTGCCTGGTGAAAACACTGTGAGAGCATTCAGACTCTACCAGAGGCGACTAGACTCCAAAAGATACTTTGTAAAGACTCCTTCAACGGGGTGGGCCTTCTCAAAAAGGAGGATGGCTTCTACACCTCTAACCATGAGGAAACCTTAAGGTACCTGCTCAGAGAGCACTTTCCAGGGTCAATCCTACAGACCGCTTATCCATTGGATCCTGGGTGTAGTCATAGGACCATCCCAGACCGCTATTCCCGCAGTCTTTCAGGGAATATCTTCGACTGTGACAAGGTGAAATGGGCAGTGGCCTCTTTTCAACCCTATAAGTCACCCGGACGAGACGGAATTTTTCCGGCACTTCTTCAGAAGGGCTTCGATCTGATCCTCAACAACCTGGTCTGCCTCTTTAGAGCCAGCTTCAATTGGGGATACATTCCAACCGTCTGGAGGAAAGTCGTGGTGGTTTTTATCCCGAAACAGGGCAACAGACCCCTCGAGCTGCCTAAATCGTACAGACCTATCAGCTTAACCTCTTTTTTTTTGAAAACAATGGAAAGGCTTCTAGACCTTCATATTAGGTGTGTGGCGGGAAACAAACCAACGAAATTCAGATCCATGAACACCAAAACACCATGGATCCGTCCCCACCGTGATAACACCAAAGCCGGAATATGCAACGCGAGAATAAAAATATCAGCATCACCATCAGTAACAAGTCAGCTTCGCTCTGCTGTTGCCGCAGCATCCGATCCCCAAGTAAAATCAACATTCGAGTTTTATTAAAAGTTTAAAATATTTATAGCTGTTACGGGTGAAGCCCCAAAACATATTCCCCGTCATATGTCCACACTGGTGACCACCGATAACCCGCGCAGGTTAATTTTGTATTTTGCGTAGAAAGTTCGCGGAGTCAGTGGCGTTTCCCCCCAAAAAAAAACGGAACGTGCGGACGGGAATAACAGAAAAATACCGTCAGCGGGCAAATAAAGTGCGAATGTGAAATAGGAATCGGGCTGATTAAGGTAACAGTGCAGGCAACCAAGACCATACAGAGGAACTCAGGTGCGGGACGCAAGAAAATTACCGCCAGATCCGCACACGAAAAAGGAATTGTATGCTGGCGCCCACGAGGGAAAAGAAGAACAGCAAGACATTGTCCAGCCTCCAAGTTCAACCCCTACAGCACCAACAGGACCATGTGCCGCCGTCCGGAAATCGAAAGGATCCCAGGCAAAATAAATTCAACAATTAAGTTAGATTAATTTTAACAACTTTAAAATACAAGAAAAGTGACAAGTAGTAAAGTCAGATTTTTTTAAATTTTTTAGCGAGAAACGGCACATCGGAATAAGGCGGTGATAAAACGAAAAGGAGTCCGAAACAACAGAATTAGAGAAGAATGAAACGGGGTGGTTGAAAAGTAAAAGAAAAGGAAAAACTGTAAGTAATATTTTAATTACTCGTACTGGACCTTGCATGCATGATCAAACAATAACCGCAAATAACGGCACCCCTACAGTACAATTCACAAAGAATTGAATTGAATTGAACTTCAAGGCAAAATTTTTCTATTTAATATAATCTTTTTTTCTATAAATAAATACAAAATATTTTGTTTTAAATTACTATTAATAATTATTAGTTATTGTGTGAAATATATATTCGTGAAATTGAGAGAAAAAGAGCTGAAGGTAAACGTCTGCGGTATATATGTACATACATGCGCACATGAAATAAATTTGCATTGTATTTGGCTAACTTCAAAAAAATATGGAGATTATGGAAAGCTGATTTTACCAACGATTTTATAATGTTTTAGGATTTTTTATAGAGAAAATTTCGCAGGTTAAGTTAAAATATTGGAAGTTAAATCGTGAGACATTTTTGAGTAAATTTTTATGGAGGTTATTTTTTCAAATTGGTTGGTTTAATCAGGAAACGGTTGTGGTGTATTTGTTTCTCAAGACCCTTATACGGCATACAAAGTACATTTCGTGGTTAGATAGGTAAACAAAGTAAAAAGTAATGAAAAAATTAACTCGTGCGGCTAGGCAGTTAAATTGTGTGGGTGTTAACAAATGCGGTTAAAGTAAGTAAAATTTTTTTCTCTGAAAACACAAAGAGGTGTGAAAATTTTAAATCGCGCTAGATTTAAAGTTGAAATCTAAATAATGCAATTTTTTTTGGTTCGGTTTCATTATTGTGAGCAGCTTGTTTAGTTTATAATATTGAAAGTTTCACAATAGTGATTATCGAAAGTAGAATTAGATAAACAAATGCAGTTTTTAGGAAACCGGAGAGTACGCATTTACGTAAAAAGGCCACTTTTACTGGCACGCGTGAAGCCATAAATTTAAAAAGAGCAGGAAAGTGCGTAGATATTAAAATCTACAGCTTACAGCACCCGATTACATACCAACGGGAAAAGTGACAAACTCTTATTCTGTCACCATTATTATTTTTTTAAACAAAAGAAATTATCTGAAAAAAGAAATAAAAGTTTAGAGTATGATTGGATATTAAGCCAAAAAAGAATTTATAGTTTATATACGTATTGATTTCAGAAATCATAGTATTTTTTAGATAAAGTGAAAATTAGAAGAGATATTTGTACTACATATAGTAAGCATAGGATAGTATCGTACAACAATATAAAGTAATACGAGTATCGCGTCCGATGGTCTAGAGCAAAAAACAACGTAGCGGTTCGTAGGAAAAGCGCTGAATCGGTAGAATTTATTAACGAAAAATTTATAAGCGTGAAATGACAGATAAATACGCGGGATTGGCGAAATAAAATATTTAGTAGATCAGGTTTAGTCGAGGCCGTATAAGATAGGGGACCAAAAAGGTTCTGCACCAGAGTCCAAGTTTCGGGAGTGAAAAATGGTCGATGACGAAAACGCAGGGACGAGTCGGGGATTAGGCGAACGAAAGGAAGAAGTGGCGCGCATATCAATGAAAACTCCACCATTTTGGGAAGAGCCGCCTGAGATATGGTTCGCCCAAATGGAGGCGCAGTTCAATACTTGTGGCATCTCAACGGATTCCACTCGTTTCAACCACGTAGTGGGCGCGATCGACGGAAAAGTTCTACAGCAAGTCAGAGATGCGGTGCTAAACCCCCCGGACACGGACAAGTATGGGTATTTGAAGAAGTGTTTACTCAAAAGATACTCGGATTCGGATGAGGCCAAGATAGCCAAACTATTGAACGACGTAACGCTGGGAGACAAACGTCCTTCGCAACTGCTAAATGAAATGCGACACCTAGGAGGACAAAACACCACCGATTCCTTGCTGCGCTCGCTATGGCTGAACAGGCTTCCAGTCCAGGTGCGCGCGATACTGTCGGCAAGCAACCTAGAATCGTTATCATCTATGGCCGACAAAATCCTGGAAGTGAGCGTTTCAGCAGCGTTGCAGCTGCCAGTGAAAGGGCGCACAGCCAGCCTACACAAATTACAGTGTTAGCAGAAAGGATCGACAGGTTAACGTCGGCAGTCTCAGCTCTGCAAATTAGACGACCAAGGTACGAACACCGAAGACAGCGGTCGAGGTCTCGAAGCACAAGCCGCGCACGAGACGGAGTATGCTATTATCACAGCAAATTCAAAGAAAAAGCCACCAAATGCAGAGGACCGTGTAGGTATAAGAAGACCACTCCGTCGGGAAACGGACCGACCACCTAATAGCGGAGGCAACATTGGGTGGAGGAAGAAGCAAACGCCTCTTCGTACGGGACGAGCTGACTGGGACAAAGTTCCTAGCAGATTCAGGCTCGGACGTCTCCGTCGTACCACCAAACACAAATGACATGAAGAACACCCAACTAGACCACAAACTTTTCGCAGCAAACGGTACCCCAATCCCAACGTACGGCACCAGACGCTTGATACTGAGTCTCGGGCTCCGTCGTATTATTATTATTATTCTTGTTGAGGGGCGCTTTAGCGGGCACTGCAATCTATTTTGTTTGGTCTATTGTGTCATCCCCTTCTTTAAAAACCATCAAGGTTAAGGCTTCTTAGGTAGCCTAAAACTGATTTAGGGTTGCTGTCTCAAATCTCCCTGGGAGTAGGGAAATCACGATGGAGAAGACTCAGTCTTTTCCTCGCTGTAGCCTCACAGTCCCACATCAAGTACTCCGCGGTTTCGGGAGCTGCCCCGCAGAATCGACAGCCAGAGTCGGCCACCAGTCCTATTTTGTTTAGGTGATAGTTAAGCGAACAGTGGCCCGTCAGGAGCTCTGTTATTATTTTTAGCTCCCACCTCTTGAGATTTAAAAGTTTGCCCGCCTTAGCTTTATCGATTTGGATGGATCTTTTAGCTTGACGAGCACCCTGGGTCCTAGACCAGCTTTGAAGAAACATCTGGTCAACCCAATTCTTTAAGGCCATTTTTACGTGGCAGCTTGCTAAGCTACAGAAAGGTTCCGGACCAATAGGTAATGAGTTTGCGTCTGCTCTAGCCAGGCTATCGGCAATCTCATTACCAATGTGACCTTCGTGGCCCGGAATCCACATCAGCGTGACACTATTGTTCCTGCTGAGGAATTTCAGGGATTGAAGACAATCCAGGACAGTCTTTGATGACACTCTGTGCGATTTAATGGCCAGCAGTGCAGCTTGACTGTCCGACAAAAAAACAATGTTAGAGCTATTTGGAGCTCTATTAATACAAGTCTGAGCACACACCTGGATGACGAGTACCTCAGCTTGAAAAACAGTGTGGGTAGTGCCCAGAGCCATGGATATTTTGCTCCTTGGGCCATAAACACCCAGCCCTACCCCTTTATCGGTTTTGGAACCATCGGTGTACCAAAAGGCCGTGCTTCCTCTAAAGAGA
The DNA here is from genome assembly GCA_949987705.1 of Thereva unica. NCBI lineage: Eukaryota > Metazoa > Arthropoda > Insecta > Diptera > Therevidae > Thereva > Thereva unica. The sequence continues at coordinate 52,549,555 of OX465284.1, forward strand.
GGCCTCCCATGTTGCCACTCTGACCTACTTCGAATAATCGTCGTAAACGGTTTGTCAAAGTCAAGAGTAACAGGAATGGTATCGGACAAAGATATCATTGGCTCCAAGTTCAGCTCCTTGAGGATCGATAAATGATCCAGCAGGTCTCCTGGCTTAAAGGAGAATAGCTCCCGTAGACGCAGTGCTCCTGCCAGAGCCTCTTTTTTCACCACCAGGTGTAGCGGAGGAATGTTCAGTAGAGCCTCCATAGCCACAGTGGGACAGGTGCTTTTGGCCCCTGCTACCAAGACAGGCCAGTCTTTGCACCCTGGCCAGCTTAATCATAGCACCCTTTTGTTTGGTCTTAGCCCACCATGCGATGGATGCATATGTGATCATGGGCCTTACGACCGTAGTATATAGGCAAAACATTAACCTAGGTTTAAGACCCCAGGTTTTTCCTACGAATTGGCGACAAACATGGAGAGATGCAGTTGCCTTGGCAGTTACTCTCTCAATTTGAGATTTCCAGGAGAGCTTTTGATCCAGGAATATGCCTAGATATTTAGCATCCTTTGAGAAACCTATTTCTTTGCCGTCCACAAAGGGAGCTTTTAAATTTAACTTCCTTCTATTAGTAAACGGTACGGTGACAGTTTTCTGTGGGTTAATACCCAGATTCTTGCTACGGCACCAGCTATGCACATGTGACAAAGCGGCTTGCATGAGGTCTGAAACGGTGCTATCATGACCGCCGCTAATAGTCCATTCAAAACGCGCGTTATGGTGTTCCAAAATAACACCGTTAAGAAAATCGAACCCTAAACGTTTTTGGGGTCGCTGATCACGAAAATCGAGGTCCCGCGGTCCTAAAATTAGGGCGTCACCCCTAAATATGCAAAAAACACCCCTTTTTAGGGGGTTTTCGCGATTATTTTAATAATAATGAAAACTAATGCGATGAAATGCACTTTTTTTAATATTTATTTGCGAAGGGGGTTGATTTATACTAACTTAAGGCGAACTCAATGGTAAGGGGTACTCCTAAAGGGTTAAAAGTACCCCTAAATTGGCGAAAAATGGCAAAAATTGTAAAAAAAAACTTTTTTTCCCCAAGTCTATGCTTCAAATTCGATTGTGGGCGTACTGTCAGGCAAAAATTAATTATTTTCAACCCTAAAGGGGTTAAAACTACCCCTACAATATAGTTCATTGAAAACTAGGGGGGGGTGTTCCAAAATAACACCGTTAAGAAAATCGAACCCTACACATTTTTGGGGTCGCTGATCACGAAAATCGAGGTCCCGCGGTCCTAAAACATGGGCGTCCCCCCTAGGAATGTAAAAAACACCCCTTTTTAGGGGGTTTCGCGATTATTTCAATAATAATGAAAACTAATGCGATGAAATGCACTTTTTTTAATATTTATTTGCGAAGGTGGTTGATTTGTACTAAATTAAGGCGAACTTTATGATAAGGGGTAGTCCTAAAGGGTTGAAAATACCCCGAAATTGGCGAAAAATGGCAAAAATTGTAAAAAAAAATTTTTTCAAGTTTATGCTTCAAATTCGACTCTGACTTCATTTTAAAAAAATCCTTTTTGTATAATCGTACATCACATTACATTCCTCACTAAATTAGTTTATTACTTCAACTTCCAAGTAACTGCAATTAAAATTTACTAAAAAACAAATTCGGGTGCAATATCTTAATTTTATTACTTTGCCTCCGTTTTTACCTGCCTAAATGTCATTGTAAAAAAACGGACCACCCCATTATTCAGAAGTACCTCAAATAAATTAGGGTACATATTTCGCAATTATTGTGTGATTGTCGTTTTTACAAAAAATGCAGAGTTTATTTAAAGATTCCACGAAATGAAATATTTCTCAATATATTTTTTTTCTCTTTAGGGGTGGTTTAACCTCTATACAAGGGGGTTTATAGTGAAATGTTCCAAATGTTGTAATGATTACAAATGGAAAATAAAATTTAAATGTAAAACAATAAATTTTAATTTGTTTCAATTACAATTTTAATGTGGGGGTAGTTGTACCCCCTTAAGAGTTGAAAAAATTAATTTTTTTGCTGATAATACCTTTTGAACCAAATTTCAAACCAAAAGCAAAAAAAAAAAAATACGAGTGTGCGTAGGACCACACTTTAGAAGTGCTAACTTCTATGGCTAGTCTAAATGTCCAAATCAATCTTATTACAAGACGAAAAGGATTAATATATTTTATTTATGAATATTCTGTTAAAGTTTATTTAATTGTTACTTATATATGCACTCCCTCCAAAATGTGTTGCAATGTTTGGAAATTAAACAATTTATCTTAAACTTATCACACAAAGATCGGACGATGGATGACTGGGATAATGTAGTTTTTAGTAAAAATAGTAGATAATACATATATAGTAATAAATACATAGTACATAGTTCATAGGAAAAATGTAGTACATAGTACTTGTCGTCGGGTTGATGCAATAGTCACGAAACAGAAATTTTTGCTATTTTAAACATTGTGCAAATATGCAAAAAAGTCATATTATATTCAGCCAAAGTCACGGATCTAAATTTTTATGGGAATCCACTGGATTCATTTTGAATTCTTTCAGAACATAGTACATAATATGCAGTACATTGTATATAGTACGTAATAGATAATATATAATACATAGAAAATAATATAACATAGGGAAGTTAGGGAATGGAATTACTGGAAAAACTACTTCTACAGAAGCAGTTCAGTACTTCCACCCAGTACAAAAAAGGCATTACATTAACACGGCGATGGCCTAGGCTGGGAAGTACTTCTTTTTTCCCTTTCATTTGGAAGTACTTATACTACATTTATTACTAAACTCATAATGCAAAGTTATTATACTGTAAATTTTTATAATGTAATTTAGTTGGCGTAGGCGTGAAGGGGTGGGGTAGCTTGAAGTAAAATTAAGCGATTTATATTTATATCATAAACATAAATTCAAATATACATATGTTTATACATTAAAGACATAAAACTTAATGGCTGAGACAACTATAATGATTAACAAAGAAAACGAGCAGCTACGAAGTTTTTCAACACGCTTTTTGGGCGAAATCAAACGCTTGGTCACCAAACCCATTCTCCTCTGCATTACTTATAAGTCATTACAGAGAACACTAATTAAAGAAGTACTTCCAAATTGACTTCCCACAGTAAATACTTGCGATTTTCCCTACTGGGATACTACCTCAGATATGTACGTAAAATACAGATGCCCAGTCGAATAGGCGAAACGCCGAAACGTATTCCATGTCGCCGAAAGCGATTAATCCAAGCAAAAGATTTAAATATTGCAGCCATTTACATAGTTGGCTAGAGCATGGCAACTTTTAGTCGAGGTCCAGCAACAGACATCAGCGATGGTGACGCGCATTTTTGGTTCGCACCCGTTTCTGGGCACTTGTGCCTATGCAGCTGGCTAGAGCATGGCAACTTTTGGTTTAGCTCCGCATAGAAACAGCAGCGTATAATTCTATGTGTGCGAGGAAAAATAGCCCGCGCTTGGTGAGAGGGATTCAAAATTCATGTCATATTCTCGCACGCCATCGCACACAGCAGCGAATGTATGAATGTATGCAGACCCGCTCTCAAAATCCATGGCATATTCTCGCACCCATTCACTTCATATTTTCGCAATGCAGACGCCGCTCTTAGCATTCATTTCATCCTCTCGCATACATTCGCTGCTGTTTGCGATGGCGTGCGAGAATATGACATGAATTTTGAGAGCGGCGCGAGAATATAAAACGAATGCTGAGAGCAGCCTCTGTATTGCAACATTCAAACACAATCCTCTCACCAAGCGCGGGCTATTTTGCCTCACACACTTATAATTATACGCTGCTGTTTGTAAGTGGAGCTCAACTAAAAGTTTCCATGCTCTAGCCAGCTTCATAGGCACAAGTGCCCAGAAACGCGTGTAGCAACAAAATGCGCGTGTCGCCATCATTGCAGCAAGTGTCCAGAAACTCGTGTAGCAACAAAATGCGCGTGTCGCGAATTCTTTGTTTTACCCCCAGCGAAAAAGTGCCAAACGCGCCTAAAGAAGTTAACACTTCAAAAATGTTTGCAATTTTTTTTATATAAAGTTGTTTTTATTATAGTAGGGGTAGTTTTAACCCCTTAAGGGTTGAAAATAATTTATTTTTGCCTGACAGTACGCCCACAATCCAATTTGAAGAATAAACTTGGGAACAAAATTTTTTTTACAATTTTTGCCATTTTTCGCTAATTTAGGGGTACTTTCAACCCTTTAGGAGTACCCCTTACCATTAAGTTCGCCTTAAGTTAGTATAAATCAACCCCCTTCGCAAATAAATATTAAAAAAAGTGCATTTCATCGCATTAGTTTTCATTATTACTGAAATAATCGTGAAAACCCCCTAAAAAGGGGTGTTTTTTGCATTTTTAGGGGTGACGCCCTAATTTTAGGACCGCGGGACCTCGATTTTCGTGATCAGCGACCCCAAAAACCTTTAGGGTTCGATTTTCTTAACGGTGTTATTTTGGAACACCCCCCCCCCCGCGTTTTGAATGGACGATAACCGTTATGACGATATCGTCAGCATAGGCCTGTGTTTTAAATCCACGGTTATTCAGGTCGGCAAGAAGTTCGTCGATCACGATTGACCATAGGAGGGGTGATAGAACACCCCCTTGAGGACAGCCTTTATCAGCAATTAACGTAATCGATTCACCATTCATCTCAGCAGTTATCAATCTGCTGCTGAGAAGCGACGTGATCCATCTCGCAGTGGGGCTAAGAGTAAGTAAGTAAGACCCTCTCTAATATGACTCTAACACCTAAGACTCTAACAGTCTAAAACTTTCTCCATTGTTTTCAGAAGAAAGCAAGAGAGGCTGATGGGTCGATAGGATTTTGCTTCTCTATTTGATCTTCTCCCCGATTTAGGGATAAAGACTAACCTAGCCTCTCTCCAACACCTCGGAATGTGGGCCAGCGCAAAGCTACCCAGAAAAAGTGGTAGCAGGACCGGTAAGATCTCTTCCAAGCCTCTCTGAAGGAGTGCTGGGAAGAAGTGGTCCTTTCCAGCAGCCTTGAAGGGACTGAAGGTGCCAATGGCCCACTCAATCTCACCGGCGCGGCAGTGAAAATCCTGTTTGCCAGGCCTTTGTTCCTATTATAGGACCGATGGGCAAGTACTACCTCCGATTCAATGTTAGGTTCAAAGGCCAATCCAGGGTTAATTACCTGAGAGCCACGGAAATGAGTGCTCATTAATAGCTCCATGGTATCCCTGGTGTTCTCCGTAAAGGACCCTTCAGAGGTCTTGAGAGAAACAATGACATTGGAGTGATCCTTAGACAGAACTTTGTGTAACCTCGTGGAGGCTGGAAGTTTGTCTATTTCTTTGCAGAAGGCTTTCCATGACCTTCGTTTGGATCTTCTCAAATCTTTATTGTAATTGGTAAGGGCTTTCTTGTAGGGGTCCCAGTTGCCCGAGACTTTAGCCCTATTAAATAATTTTATGACTTCTCTCCTTTGCTTGCAGAGATCATTGCTCCACCATGAAACCTTTCGGTTAGTGCTTCGAGGTTTCGCAGGGCAGCTGCTATCGAAGGCTGCGATGATCGTTTCCTGCAGATTGGTAGAGACAAGGTCGAGATCGGCCTCAGTAATGAGATTAGTATCCGTATGGCTGATTCCTAAACTGAGAGCTGTGCGATAAGCGTCCCAGTCAGCCTGCCGTGGAATCCTAAATGCTTCCGAGGATATTGCAGAAGCTCTCAGGTTAAACCTTATATGTGTATGGTCAGACATTGATGGCTCACTTGAGACGTGCCAGTTTAGTATTCTGGAACTGACAAATGTGCTAGCAAGAGTCAGGTCAATTACCTCTTGCCTAATCACATTAGAAAATTACTAATATTTACTAATATTTTATGTTTGCATGTCTCAGCTGAGCCACGGCAGTGGTAAATATTTCTCAGCCCTGCTGGGAAGTGTGCCTTCTGTGTTAGAAGGGAAACTCTATATATGTATATATATGTATGTATATATATGTATATATATATATATATATATATATATATATATACATATATATGTGTATGCATATATAGATTTTCATGCTTAGCTGAAAAGTGCGCCTTCTGTGCTAGAAGGGTTAACTCTTGAAAAAGTTAGGTTCGTGCCCCTTGTTCATAGCTTGTAAATTGTAGGTAGTAATGAAATCAAGGAGGTAATCGCCCCTAGAATTAGTATTGGTGCTTCCCCACACAAGGTGGTGCGCGTTGGCATCGCAACCAATCACTAACTGAATATTCCTCCTAGTGCAGTCTTCCACAAGTCTCTTGACATCTGGTGGTGGTGGGGCAGGCTCTTCACCAGGGAAGTGGGCCGAGGCTATAACGAGCCTGGGCATTCCTACGTCTCCAGGTAGCACTACCTCAGCCTCGACCAGATCTCTGGATACGAACTGCGAAAGAGGAAGGCATGTTAGTCTCTTCCCCATGAGCAGTGCTGTTCTAGGGCAGTCATGCTCGGTGAAGTAGATCAACCTGCCAGCATTAGCAGCGAGGCCACATATTCTTCCTCGGTACACCCATGGCTCTTGGATTAGGGCCACATCTAAATTGCTCAAGATAAACCTTTTTTCAAGTATTGCAGAAGCAGCCTTGGCGTGATGAAGGTTTATATGGACAAGCTTCATATTGAAAGCAGTACTCATTTCCTGAAGGGATTTTTTCTCGTCCCCTTCTTAGGACCCTTACTGGGCTGTGGAGGTTTACCCCTTGAGGATTGGAGTGGCGATTCTAGGGGCTCAGCCCCGCCTGTAGCGGCAATAGAGGAAGCATCCAGAGTTGCTTCCCCGACGATTCCGCCAGCAGCACCAGCCTCTCTGGAGGCTATATGTTCGCATGTGTCGGATGGTGGGGTACTAGACATTGCCCCAGCCGCCTGCAATACTGAGCTAGTGGAGGGATTCATTACCTCGTTAGACGACCCCCAACCACCAGCCCAGAGAGTGCAGTGGTCACCATCCTCACATTGGAGCTTACCTCTCCCATTTCCGGAGCAGGCTCATGCGAGGCTTCAGATATTAGCCTCGGAGCATCTGCTTCCTTAAGTCCTGGCGGTCGCTGAGGGGACAGTATGAGGTTGGCCAGAGTCAGCCTTGGACATAGGCTTTTCTGCCGCCTTAATCCTAAGCTGTGCCCAACCAAACTTGTAGCCAATTTGGCCGCCTGTACGTCTCAGCTCGTCAATTGACCTTTGGTCCACGGAGAACGTCATCTCCGTAAATGGTGGACGGTGCACTTTGTGGAGTACTCTCCATTCATGCACCCTTAGAGCCCTGTTTTGGACCCCTATCCATTTCAACATAATGTCGGTAGGGTCTTCGGTTGCAGCCGGGAAATATCCGACCACAACATGGCTGCGCGGCAGCTTGTCTTCGTCCACATCGACAAGACTAGCTCCGTCCCAGGGCTTAAGGTTAACCATCACACCTTTTAGCCACGTGGCTATCTTATTCAGGGCACCCTTAGGGGGCCACGCAAGTCTCACCACCACGTCAAGGTGTAGATACGTCCGTCGTAAGTTCACATGGAACTTTATTATCGCACAGACAACGAGCGCAATTATAGGAGCCGATTTTTTAGGCAAATTCGGATTGTTAGTGGACATCAAAGGCGCACGGTTGATCGACAGGCAGACAAGCCTAAAAGTGAGACGAATAACTACGATAGACGCAAAAAACCCATTTGCTGATCTATTGCAAGAATTCGTGGATATCACGACGCCAGCAGCGGCCGAACTGAAAACCCCTTCACCAACCACCGTCACACACTACATAGAGACCAAAGGGACCACCAGTATTCGCTAGACCAAGAAGATTATCGCCCGATAAGCTAAGGATAGCAAAGGCCGAATTCGAATACCTGCTTCAGATGGGGATCTGCAGACCATCGAAAAGCAACTGGTCTAGCCCGTTACATTTGGTGAGGAAATCCGATGGTGGGTGGCGACCATGTGGTGATTACCGCCATTTGAACGCGGTCACAATACCCGACCGGTACCCAATACCATTTATTCAGGACTTCTCAACGGTTTGTTTCGGCAAGAACATTTTTTCCACGATCGACCTGCACAAGGCTTACCACCAAATACCTATAGAGGCAGCGCACATTCCAAAGACAGCGATAACAACGCCTTTTGGACTGTTTCAGTTCAAATACATGACCTTTGAACTGTGCAACGCAGGACAAACCTTGCAGCGTTTCATGCATGAAATTCTGCGGGGCCACGAGTACGTATTTTCCTATGTCGACGACATCTGTATAGCTTCGTCTAACGCCGAAGAGCATCGAGCGCACTTGCGCGAGGTTTTCTCCATTCTCCGGAAACATGGTCTGACGATAAATGTGTCCAAGTGCCAATTAGGGAAAACGGAAGTGAAGTTCCTGGGCCACTCCGTGACCAAAGACGGCATTAAGCCATTGGAGGAAAAGGTAGCAGCGGTTAGAGATTTCGAGCGCCCGAAAACGGCAAAGGACTTGAAAAGGTTCCTAGCCCTCATTGCGTTCTATCAGAGTTCATACCGCAGGCAGTAAAAAATCAGATAATTCTCAAGGAAATGGCGCCAGGAAACAAGTCAAACGACACCACGAAGTTAGAGTGGACTCCTGAGACCGTCGCGGCCTTCGAGAGATGCAAGAAGGACTTATCCGACGCCACAATGTTAGCGCATCCATCTCCGAGCGCGGAGTTCGCCTTATACGTGGACGCCTCAGAGATTGCCGTTGGGGCAGCCCTACACCAATCAGACGCACAAGACCTTAAACCTCTCGCATTCTTCTCAAAAAGACTCTCCCCGACAGAGAAAAAATATAGTACCTATGATAGGGAACTGTTGGCCGTGTATCAGGCCGTTAAACATTTCAGAAATCTACTCGAAGGTAGGACCTTTTACATAGTGACCGACCACAAACCATTAACGTTTGCGTTCAAGCAGGTCGCGGACACTGAATCGCCTCGTAGGACAAGACACCTCGATTACATTAGTCAATTTACCACGGATATACGACATATCGCAGGGGAGAAAAACGTCGTCGCAGACACGCTGTCAAGAGTGGAGTCGGTTTCCACACGTCCGGAAACGATCGATTACCGGCAATTGGCGGACCAGCAGCTTCAGGACGAAAGCCTACAGGAGATCATCCGAGACCCTGAGAAGTCATCGATGGTCGTCAAGCGGTTGACATTACCCGACTCGCAGGTAGCGGTGTATTGCGATATATCACAAGACCGCGCTCGCCCCCTGATCCCAAAAGCCATGCGGCACTTGGTAATGCGAACACTGCACGACATCGCACATCCGGGGGTTCGAGGCACGACCAAGCAAATAAGCGAAAGGTTCGTTTGGCCAAGTATTCGAAAGGACTGCGCAGCGTTCGTAAAGACCTGCATCGCCTGCCAGCGAGCCAAAGTTCAACGACACACGAAAGCACCCGTCCACAAGTACATACCCCCAACGGAAAGATTCGCCCACGTAAATATTGATATCGTCCGCCCACTGCCACCATCCAGAGGATACAGATATTGCCTAACTTGCATCGATCGTTTCACGCGGTGGCCGGAAGCCATCCCGATGGTGGATATGACAGCCGAAACCGTGGCCCGCCATTTCATCGAAAGTTGGATTTCCAGGTACGGAATACCGCTAAGAGTGACAACAGACCTGGGACGGCAGTTCGAGTCTCGTATTTCGGGAATTAACAACGACATTAGGAATAAACCATCTACGGACAATCCCTTACCATCCACAGGCAAATGGGATAGTGGAAAGATGGCATCGGACCATGAAAGCGGCCATAACGTGTCGCATGACGACCGGATGGACGGAGGCCATACCGACGGTCCTCCTATTGTTGAGATCGACTTTCAAGCCGGACCTCCAGGCGACGCCAGCCGAGATAGTCTACGGCACGACACTTCGCCTCCTAGGAGAATTCCTTACAGAGCCATCGAAGAAGCGAAGAGAATCCGAAGTCGTAAAAGACTTCCGTAAAGCGATGTGGGACTTAAAACCGACCACCACCGCTCACCACGGACAGCAAAGAGTCTTTGTGCAGAAGGAGCTACGAAGTTGTACGCATGTCTTCGTGAGGAACGACGCGGTGAGACCGTCACTGCAACCACCTTTTGACGGCCCGTACAAGGGGATTCGTCGGGAAGGCAAGTATTTCCAGTTGGAGATAAAGGGACGTCGCGTCAAGATTTCGGTAGACCGACTCAAAGCGGTCTTCACGACGGCAGAAGAGAAATCGTCACCGGCGAAGGAAGCTTATCTCGAGCGAAGTCGCGAAGAGGAAAATGCGGCGCAACCCGAGGTAACCACACGGTACGGCCGAAAAGTCCGCTTCACGACGAGAATCTGACCGACTGGCGCGAAATGCAGCATCAGCTCTGATTATTACTCGACCATACAGTGTAGTCACCAACAGAAAAAGCATTTCATGTAAACGAACAAACAAATTTATAAATTACCTGACAGCATTAAATTTTGAGTTGTCTAAATATTAAAGCTCTAAATTTCTTTTACAAATACAGGAAGCAAAACGGTAAGACCCTTTAATGCTCTCAATTCATGAAAGTACATTCAAACAATAAATTTTTAACTTCCCAGTATAGGAAGTTATTGTAATCAGTCCGAAAATCGAAATCGAAAATTTCAACGTATTTTCATCTTTCAAGGTCCCAGGAGCATTTTAAGGAAAAAATTGGGAGGAAGTATGTGTGTGTGTGAGTGTGTGTGTATGTGCGTACGGATGTGGTCATTTTTTCCTGCACGATATCGCCCGAACCAAAACTGATATCGACTTCGTTAAGGTGTCGTTCGAAGCGTATTAACCGAAATATGATCTGAAAAGATTTTCATGAAATTCGGTCCAGCCGTTTTTTTGTTTAAGCGACGTAAGTGATTTTTGTACCTGCATGATATCGCCCGAACTACGAAAGATATTGACTTACTTGAGGTGCCGTTCGAAGCGTATTAGCGACAATATTATCTGAAAAGATTTTTATAATATTCGGTCCAGCGGTTTTTGGTTTAAATGACTTAAGTGATTTTTGTACCTGCACGATATCGCGCGAACTATAAAAGATATCGACTTAGTTGACGTGCCGTTCGAAGAGTATTAACCAAAATATGATCTGAAAAGATTTTCATAAAATTCGGTCCAGCCGTTTTTTGTTTAAGCGGCGTAAGTGCTTTTTGTACCTGCACGATATCGCCCGAACCACGAAAGATATTGACTTACTAGAGGTGCCGTTCGAAGCGTATTAGCAACAATATAATCTGAAAGGATTTTTATAATATTCGGTCCAGCGGTTTTTGGTCTAAATGACTTAAGTGATTTTTGTACCTGCACGATACCGCGCGAACTAAAAACTATATCGACTTCATTGAGGTGCCGAAAAACATTAGTAGATCAATTTTATATACATTTTCGTCATCCTAATCTTGTAAGTGCGCACATTTAGTTTGACATTTTAGCGAAAATATTGATAAACAATTGTGACAAATTCTCGGTATTATAAATATAAAACCCAAAAACAAAAATTGTAAAGGGTTCGGCGATTGTTTGCCGAAAAAATGAAAACTGGAAACACTGAACTGAAAAAACCAAAAATTTAAAGTAATGAACTTTATTGAATTCCATTTATTTAATATTAAAAACGAAAAATGTTAAACGAATATCTTAAATATAATGTCTTACAAAGAACTAATATGAGAGCACGGCAATTGGAAATTTGTTAAATATCTAATCTAAAAAAGGATTGATATAAGAACACGGCGATCTGAAATTCGTAAGATGTCTCATCTAAACGAATACTGATAAAAAATCCCATCTGAAAAATCATTGATATGAAAACATAGCGACCTACAATTCGTTGAATATGCAATCTAATAAAGAACTGATATAAGAACACGGTGATTTTAAATTCGTTAAATACATTATTAAACACTTTACTTCTCTAGCAGCACGAATCAACATGGTTGTGAGCATAACCAATAAAATCGCTGGGTATGCATATGTGGTGGGTTACGTGACTATTGCACGGAATGTGTAGAGACGTAGCCATAGAAAATGTGTTAATAAATGATGTGAATAATTTGTTTCTCTAACACAAATTAGCAAATAAAATTTCTTATCCCTTAAGTAATGGCTTTGTCATACAACTTTATTATAATATCAAACTTTTTACCACCCACCACATATGCATACCCAGCGATTTTATTGGTTATGCTCACAACCATGTTGATTCGTGCTGCTAGAGAAGTAAAGTGTTTAATAATGTATTTAACGAATTTAAAATCACCGTGTTCTTATATCAGTTCTTTATTAGATTGCATATTCAACGAATTGTAGGTCGCTATGTTTTCATATCAATGATTTTTCAGATGGGATTTTTTATCAGTATTCGTTTAGATGAGACATCTTACGAATTTCAGATCGCCGTGTTCTTATATCAATCCTTTTTTAGATTAGATATTTAACAAATTTCCAATTGCCGTGCTCTCATATTAGTTCTTTGTAAGACATTATATTTAAGATATTCGTTTAACATTTTTCGTTTTTAATATTAAATAAATGGAATTCAATAAAGTTCATTACTTTAAATTTTTGGTTTTTTCAGTTCAGTGTTTCCAGTTTTCATTTTTTCGGCAAACAATCGCCGAACCCTTTACAATTTTTGTTTTTGGGTTTTATATCATTAGGTTTTTGGTTTCGAGATACGTCATTAAGAAAAAACTGTTTTTTCATAGCTAGGACAGAAAAGCTGTTGGTAACAAACAAATGTCCCCACACTTTTCTGCCCGCTCAATGAAAAATATCGTTCTGCACTTAGGGGAAAAGCGTTTTAACTTAATTTAATATACAGTAGCAGAGTTTGAAAAAGTGAATTGGTGTGCCTTTATTGCGGGGGATCCATTTTTTCTTTTGAGCCCTCTTCAGACGGCCGCCATGGATCTATAGGTATATTTAGTATTCTTCATTGGTAAATGTATTCAACTTATCATACCCTTTCATTTGATACCCATGTCGAGGTGGTTGTGAAGAAAGTGGTAATCAGCCCTCTTGAGACGGCCGCCATGGATCTAAAGGTATATTTAGTATACTACATTGGTTATTGTATTCTACTTATCATACCCTTTCATTTGATACCCATGTCAAGGTGGTTGTGAAGAAAGTGGTAATCCGCCCTCTTGAGACGGCCGCCATGGATGTAAAGGTATATTTAGTATACTGCATTGCTTATTGTATTCCACTTATCATACCCTTTCATTTGATACCCATGTCGAGATGGTTGTGAAGAAAGTGGTAATCCGCCCTCTTGAGATGGCCGCCATGGATCTAAAGATATATTTAGTATACTACATTGCCTATTGTATTCTACTTATCATACCCTTTCATTTGATACCCATATCGAGGTGGTTGTGAAGAAAGTGGTAATCCGCCCTCTTGAGACGGCTTCCATGGATCTAAAGGTATATTTAGTATACTAAATTGCCTATTGTATTCTACCTATCATAACTATCATACCCTTTCATTTGATACCCATGTCGAGGTGGTTGTGAAGAAAGTGGTAATCCGCCCTCTTGAGACGGCAGCCATGGATCTAAAGGTATATTTAGTATACTACATTGCCTATTGAATTCTACTTTTCATAGCCTTTCATTTGATACCCATGTCTCGGGTGTTGTGAAGAAAGTGGTAATCCGCCCTCTTGAGACGGCTGCTATGGATCTAAAGGTATATTTATTATACTAAATTGCCTATTGTATTCTACCTATCATACCCTTTCATTTGATACCCATGTCGAGGTGGTTGTGAAGAAAGTGGTAATCCGCCCTCTTGAGACGGCCGCCATGGATTTTTATATATATAGATAAAGAGGTGTCTAATGCTAAATTACAATTTTTAAAGGGGTCTTCGCCAGTGGTCGAACCCACATCCCAACTAGTTAAAAATATTAAAGCAGAAAACTGTGTAGGAAAAAGTTCCAAATTTTTGTTATTCATGTTGTGTGGTGGTACTTGCACTTATGTTTTAATAACTATTCCGTAATAATTTTTAACCATTTTAAATTCACTTTTAATTTCATTACCATATAAATCCAACATTTTTTCCCTAAATTAACACGAAAAAACCACCATGAATATAAACAAAACTAGTCACCTTATCAATTTCATTCAATTTATTCACTCGGATCACTAACTAACTTATCACCGGTAATGCACGTGCAGTAAAAAATGTTAAAATACAATATTTTGCCACTTTTTACAAGTTAAAAACTTGGCGAGTCTATGATATTACACTACGAGTTAGAGAAATTGCCTTCCATCCAGTAAAACCCCTCACCCACAAACAGCACACAGTAAACACTACGAATCTTCTTATGCGCACGAAAAAGCAAACATACGCTTAGCTGATGACTCGAACATGAAATTTATTTCCCTCCATAGCCTCAGCATAAAAACCCCCTCACCCATCGACATCGTGAACCGGCATCGGCTGCGAGTTTTCATATGCCCATAGTAATCACGGTATTCAGAAACAAGGTAATGTAAAAGACTGTATACCGTATACGGTATTTTAGTGCTGATGTCACGTGGGGGACACTTCCCATATAAAATCGAAGCTGTTGTTGTTGTTTCAGCATTACGGCTGACGTCACCAGGCGCCCATTTTTTACGGTATTCGAAGCTGCCGTCGCTTCTGTATACCGTGCATAATAATGATAATCCCAGTGCGCATGAAGAATGGAAGTTGAAATGCTTGCCCTCCATTGCCTCCACCCCTTCGCCCATATCCTCAAGTTGCGTTGCGTTGCGAATTCGTCAAAATTCACTCTTATAATATTTTTCAAAACGCGCCTAAAGAAGTATAACTTCAAAAAAGAAATGAGTTGGGCTTAGAAGTACCAGTAGTATTATCAGGTAAATAAATGCTGATCCAGCTTTGCGACGCATATTAAGCTTAACATTCATTACGTTTTGGTAGAAAATTAGCCAGTCTTAAGAGAATTTCATGAGGCATCTTAAGCCCATCTTAAGATGATTGTAATTAGGCCTAATGACCCAACTAGTTGGTGATTTTAGTTAGGATTAGAATACGGTATAACCGACAGACTTGAGCGTGTCGACATCATAATGCTTGCACCTTCCAACGCACGAAAATAGAAAGAATCCAATAAAATATTTGTGTAGAAATTAAAAATTAGTCTTAAAATCACGCCAAAGAAGTATAACTTCTAATGCGTGTACATAAGTACACACACCCACTGTTTTTTGTTTAAGCGACGTAAGTGATTTTTGTACCTGCACGATATCGCCCAAACTATAAAATATATCGACTTAGTTGACGTGGTGCCGTTCGAAGAGTATTAACCAAAATATGATCTGAAAATATTTTCATAAAATTCGGTGGAACCGTTTTTTATTTGTGTAAACGACGTTTATGATTTCTGTACCTGCACGATATCTTGCAAACTAAAAATTATATCGACTTCATTGAGGTGCCGAAAAAAGAATATTAACGAAGAAATGCTCTGAAAAAAAATTCATAATATTCGATCGGGCCTTTTTTGTTTAAATAGAAAAACTTCGGCTAATTGCCAGAAAGACCTTAAATTGACAAGTTTTGCTAATATCAAATAAACTCGATGGAATGAGACCCGTTCTAAACGAAGTGATCTTTTTTGGGTTCTGCACAGCGATAGCCTTGGAACAAAACATCACTTGTCAAAATCCGACAACCTTTCAAAATCGTGCAAAAATTTCATTAACCTTTACAAGCAGCGCGAATTTTTCAAACCTTTAATTAGCACTTACAGGGAATTGTTTTCTACGCGTGATACAGTTTCAGAAAATTGCGGTTCATCCCGGGAATTCCAGTAGTTACTACAAAATTTGTTCTTTTTGGTCAAGTCTGACAAGTACTTAACAGTTACAGTTTTGCTAATATCTCCGGAAAGCTTTGGAATTTCCAAATGAAGTCGCTTCTCAGTTTGTCAATGACGCTTCAGCACGCTCAATACGAATTTGAACACCCGCTTTAGTGCAGCGAACGAAATACGGAGGAAATGTTTGTTTGCTAAAGTTCAGAAAACACAAATTCTCTAGAAAAATCTTGTGGATTTACTACTATTATAGTTATTTGAACTAGCTTCTCTCGGGGTTGCTTTGTCATCAGTTCTGATACTAGCCAATTTTCCACTAGTGCTAAACGTGTAACTATCTTGTAAGAAGTCAGTTTATTCCATCTTCGTCCATCATACTGGGAAGTTAGTCGTGTGGACCGAAGGGGTCAAACGCACATCCCAACTAGTTTATATTTATTTTTCTTCTGACTATTTTCTTTATATTTTTCTTCTGACTATGAAGACTGACTATGTCAGCCGGCAACGCATCAGTTACAGTATAGCACATTAATCCTAACACTTTTTGCGTCTCTGGTAGAGGTTCTAGCTTGTCGAAAAGCGCCCTAATTTTTGGGTAGTTTGATATCTATTTTCGAAGCTCCATAGAAGCCAATTTACACACATCTAAAATTTAGCATAATCTGGAATGCATCGGGTAACAATTTTGGTCTTATTATTATTATTATAATAAGGAATGAGGGGCAGCCCATATGGTGAACACTGCGGCCAAGTTAGGCCTATTGTGTACGTACCCCACTGGCGGAACAGACTATCGTCCTTGCGAATGAAGGCAAGAAGGTCTTTAGTTGATGAAGACCGGACTTGGGCAGGGCTCAAGAACTCTCTAATAAACATTCTTTTTCTAAGCCAGATCAGAGCAGGACATTCACAAAGAATATGTGTGGAAGTTTCGTCGCCTCCAAGCAGAGTCGGCATTCTGTCTCTTGAGACAGTCCTAGGTTGTGGAGGTGGTACCGCAGTCCTACATGGCCAGTGAGATATCCCACCAGTAGCCTTAGATCCGCTCTATTAAGAGTAATAGTGTATCTTAAGGCAAAGGGTCTTATAAGATCTTTAGCCAGTCTAAGACCTGGGACTGACTCCCAATAGGCTAGGTTTATTCTCTTAATCCACTCTTCTCTCAAGGACTTGGAGGTGGACCAAGAGATGCCACAGAAGGGTTCTGGGCCCTGGAACAACGTCTCAGACCCCTCCCTCGCGAGGCTGTCTGCAGCCTCATTTCCCTCGATACCCCAGTGTCCGGGAACCCAGCAGAGCGAGACCTCGTTTTTTTTTTGGTCAGGCTCTGGAGTACGTCAAAACACCCTGCAACTATTTTGGAAGAAAACTTCCACGTTGAGAGTACCTTAATGGCAGCTTGGCTGTCAGAAAAGATTTTAATGTTGAGCCTAGCGCAGGTCGCAATGGCATGTATTTCAGTCTGGAAAACAGAGGGCCACTTACCCATTGCAATCGAGACCTTGGGTCCTGCGACACCAGCCCCTGTACCATGTTCAATTTTTGACCCGTCAGTAATCCAGTGGAGATGGTTTGGATCCCTAGGAAGAATAATTTCCTCCCACTCAGAGCGATCCGGGATAATCGCTCTGAATTTTCTTTGGAATCGCAGTTGATTAACCATATGGTCGGATACGCGGCAGATGGAAATGCTTGGGATATTTTTAAAGATATCCATGTGTCCTTTGACCGTATGGGGCCAGTTGGATAAGTTCTGACGTCTCAAGGCACGTATGGCAGCGGATTTCCATATGAAGAGATGCAAAGGGGTCAATCCAATGATTGCTTCCATTGCAGCTGTGAGGCAGGTCCGCATAGCTCCGGTAATGGAGAGGCAAGCAAGCCGTTGCAGCTTCCTGCACTTGAGGATTGACGTAACCTGGTTAGTCTTGGGCCACCAAACTATAGCAGAATAAGTGACAACAGGTTTAACGATCGTATTGTACATCCAGTACATCACCCAGAAGCCTATTGCAGGCCTATATGGCTCTTGTGGCTTTGCTGATGACGTAGTCAAATTGAGCGTTCCAGTTCAGCCTCTTGTCTAAAGGACATCATTCATTTTGGACCAAAAACTGAAAAGGCCGGCCAGGATAAAAATGTGTAATATTCGGATAGAACACCCAATTCCTATCATTTTTTACTACGGTACCAAATCTGTGCGCCCTTTGGTTACGGTGTTACATACTTTTAAAATACAACAAAAATGTTATTATGATGTTTTAATTATTCATACTGTGTATGTCCTTTTGATGTGCAATAAAGTGAATTCTATTCTGTATTAAGTATTTTCATCATTGATATTCTACGCGCCGCACAGACAAAGCGTCACAATGCACAACAAGTCCAAACCTGTTTTAAGCAATACCTGCAATAGGATTAGATGATGTATAATGTTAGATTAGGACAAATATAAAAGAATTAATACAATTGAGTGTTGTTTCATTTTGCTCTTTTTTACCTAAATGAAAGGTAGGTACTGAATCTAAATGAGGCGCTGTTGGTATTGTTGCTTGTTTTTTCATATTTAATACTTATATGTATTTGTCCAAATGTATTAAAATAACACATCTTAATAACATTTTATTTCACATTGTATTTTAAAAGCATGTAACAACATAACCATAGGGCGCACAGGTTTGGTTTCATAGTAAAAAATAGTGGGAATTTCGTGATCTATCCGAATATTATGCTTTTTTTTCTGGCCGGCACTTTCAGAATTGGCCCAAAAATGTATGGAACGTGAATGATGTCCTTTACTCCCAAATATTTTACTGAGTCTGAGTAATCAGCTATGGTATTCTGGATACAGATAGGACCTAGGCTTTGTTGCGTTTGGAAAAAGGTACCAGGACAGCGTTATTTGGGTTGATTGACAGACCCTCCTTGGTACACCATCTTTGAACTTCTCGCAGTGCCGTTCTCATGACCTCTGTAATGGTCAAGTCAAACTTCCCAGAGACAATGATGACAAGATCATCTGCATAACCGATGACATCGAAACCAGATTCAGATAGTTTGATCAAGAGTTCATCCACAATTAGTGACCAGAGTAACGGGGATAAGGCTCCACCTTGAGGGCACCCCTTAATAGCCTTACACTAATGGTAGAGTCACCTAGAGTAGAAGAAATGTCACGGTCTGCAAGCATGGCATTTATCCACTCAGTCGTGTGAGGATCTAGATTTCTGAGAGCCAGTGCTCTAGAGATAGAATCATAGCCAGTGTAATCGAAAGCACCTTCGATGTCAAGGAACGCGCATAAGGCAGTTTCTTTAGCGAGGAAGGCTTTTTCGATTTTACTGACCAGGTGGTGTAAAGCAACCTCTGTTGATTTACCTTTAGAGCAAGCGAACTGGGAGCTATGTAGAGGGAGAGAGAGCTCCATTTTGCACCTGTGGATATATGACGGGGAATATGTTTTGGGGCTTCACCCGTAACAGCTATAATACTTTAAACTTTTAATAAAACTCGAATGTTGATTTTACTTGGAGATCGGATGCTGCGGCAACAGCAGAGCGAAGCTGACTTGTTACTGATGGTGATGCTGATATTCTTATTCTCGTGTTGCATATTCCGGCCCGTGATAACGGCTTGGGTGTTATCACGGTGGGGATGGATCCATGGTGTTTTGGTGTTCATGGATCTGAATTTCCTTGGTTTGTTTGCCGCTACACCACTCCTCCTTTATTGCAAAAAAATGTATGACATAGTACTTACAATTTTTCTTTTATGTTTGTAAGGAAATCGGGTAAGCAATCCAAAAATATATATATGGCAAAGTAGCAATCAAAGTAGCAAGGCATAGTAGTTAGAAGTAGTGCATATGGCAACGCCGCTCTTTGGTGGCGTTGACAGCAAATCAGACCGAGCAGTCTGTGGGGAACGTCCAACAAGTCAAGTCGGTACAGAGTGAGTATTTCATGGAGCCTTTGGTTTTGTAGAAAATTAGTTACTTCAGCCGGAAAGCAGGCACATCGAAGGCAATGCTTTTAAGTTTTCTATGTGTCTGCTTGGCTAAAACGATGTTACATAATCAGTAGTTAATGGTTATTTCTTTGGTTATAAAGTTGCGACTCGGCATCGAATTGTGTGTGGCGATGTGTTAGTGTCCCACTTCGCGCTTGTGTGTGAACTCGCTTTTCGGCCAGACTCCCCCGAAGGACTAAAGGGTGTGAGGCCGCCGTCGGTTGCACATAGGCCGAAGTGTGCGTGAGAGAAGCCGCCGGGTCCATTCGATGTTCCATCTCAACACTCAGCCGTGGGTACGAAGCTTACGCCGGTTCCCCAGTAGGTGTGTGGGCAAGGTTTCGTGGTGCCGCTGCTGTGTTGAGCAGGAGCTGCCGAGTAGTTATAGACGTTAGATAAAAAGCCTTACTTAGCTATTTTTTTCTAATTCATGGCTCATGCGGTGCTTTCTTTCTGTCATTACAGGTTCCAGGTTGTCAGGGAGCGAATGTTGAAGTTTTCAATAAATTACTTATTTAATATCTATTTGACTTTTTTATTCTTTTTACTTATCCTTTTTATAATTCAGAAGTGGGATAGATATCCATTCAAAATATGCGAGTCGCTCACTGACAGCCTGTGGGGTTCCGCCCGCTTTTGTGAAATGTTGTTTGTATTTAGTTGTTTCTTTTTAAAACAGAACAATTTTTTGACGTAAGTCATTGAATATTTTTTTTTTTTTTTTAATTTTTTTAACAGAGAACTAGTGAGCATTTTTTTCCAGTTTTCATTAAACACTTTGCGATGGGTAAACACAGAAATAAAAGACAATGTAGAGAGCTGGATACTAGTGGTAGTGAAGGTGAATTTAATTATCGAAAACGGTCGAAAAGAGACCATAAACGAACAAAGAGACAGAAATCGGAATGAATGGACAAGCTCACAGATGCTATTACTGCATTAGTAGAGAGCACAGGTAATAGGAATCAGGGTCCTAGCTTCAAGGGCGAGGCTGTGCCAGAATTTAATCCTGAAGATAAAAACCAATCGGCTCGTAAATGGGTGCATAAAATCGACGAGCTTCGAGAAATTTTTAAGTGGAATGAAGAAGCGACTATTTATTTTGCTTTAGCAAAATTCAAGGGGCTTGCGCAAATCTGGTATAAGGGCCTTCCCAGTTTAGGGTTCTCTTGGGAAGAATGGAAGATTAAGATCCAAGAAGCTTTTCCAGCGAAGAGAGACTTCCATGAACAACTCGTAGAAATGATAGGACGCAAGAAACGTTTAGACGAAACATACTGTAAGTACTATCATGAAAAGCTAGTATTGATTCATGCGTGTGGTCTTATGGGTGAGGAAGCGGTATCATGTATAATAGGGGGTATAGACGATCGCATTGTTAAGACTACCGCACAGGCAGGAAGACATAAGACCCCAGAACAACTATATAACTACTTGAGTCAACTTAACGGTCAGCAAAACAATTATCAAAGACAACAGACTAAATTTAAGAGATTTAATCATACTAACACCTCTAGTCAAGACAAAGGTAAGATACGTGCGGTTGAAAGGAATATTGTTTGCTATAAATGCGGAAAACTTGGTCATTTTGCAAATACTTGCGTTTCGAGAGAGTTACCTGGAGACAAGCGATGCAACTTATGCAGAAGTAGACATCATGAGGAGCCAATGTGTCCAAAGAAATCCGGCAAGAAACCGAATACAATAGCAGTACTACAAACCAGATTTTCCGATTCAAGCAATAGAAAGTTCTTTAAGAAAATAAAAGTAAACGGAGCAGATATGAGGGGCTATGTTGATTTTGGTAGTTCTTGCACAGTATTGACGATAGAAGAGGCGCAGGAGATAGGGCTAGAAGTAAACACAAGGGACTGCATTCCATTGCACGGTTACGGTAATGGTATAGTGCTAAGTGTTGGAAGTGCTTCAGCAAGAATTGAAATTGACGGAGTTGAAGCAGAGATAAAGTTGGTTGTTGTCAACAACGATGACCAAGATGTAGCTATATTAGTTGGACGGACATACACCGAGTTGCCGCATGTATGTGCAATCAAAACCCAAAGCACACTCAGATTTTTCATAGAAGAGGATCCGTCGGACCATTTACAAATAGACGACTTCCGTACTCCCAGCAAAGTTAAGTTGATTACTCGGTCAAAAACAGTTATACCACCACGGCATCTCAAACTAGTAGAAACCCAGTCAGAACAGGTGAACAAAGATATCTACGTAGAGTCGTCATTAAGACCAAAAGAGGGGGAGGAAACTTACGTCCCCAGAACAATTTTAGGAATCGACGAAGTCGGAATTTCATTTGTACCACTTATGAATCTCTCTGAACAAGACATGGTAATCAAAGCAAATAAAATAATCGCACGAGCACATATTTGCAGGAAAGATATCGAAACACGAATTCTGAGTATACAAACTGGAGTCTTTGAGCCCCTAAAAGCCGAAGATATTACAGTAGGACCTATTAATGAAGTGCAAAAGAAAGAGTTGTTGGACTTATTAAACGAATATCGACAATGTATCTCGGTGAATATACAAGAACTGGGTTGCGCTAAAAATAGTGAAATGAGGATTCGATTAGAGGATGATCAACCCTTTACTTTCCGGCCGTATCGTATGGCACTGAAGGAACAAACAGTTGTACGGGAGATGGTAAAGGAACTATTGGACTACGGGATCGTTCGCGAATCAGAATCGGAGTACGCATCCCCAATTTTACTGGTGACAAAGAAAAATGGAGAACAACGTATGTGTATCGATTTTAGGAAACTTAATTCCAAGCCAATAAAAGATAGTCACCCCCTTCCTCGGATAGACGACCAAATAGACAAACTTAAAGGCAGTATTTGGTTTGTAAGTTTAGATTTACGGTCAGGATACTATCAAATTCCACTAGAGGAAGCTTCCAAACGATTTACTGCTTTTGTCACTGCTAGTGGGCAATATGAATTTCAACGCATGCCGTTCGGACTGTGCAATGCTCCGCGAGTATTTCAGCGGCTAATGAACAGAATATTAGCAAGTCAGTTAGACACGGCCGCCATATATCTGGATGACATCTTGTTGCATGGAAAGACTCAGGAGGAAGTTATGGCATCCCTACGTAGGACACTGGACATATTCAAGCAGGAAGGATTAACTCTGAATATTAAGAAATGTTCTTTTCTCATGAACAAAGTTACATTTCTGGGATACGAAGTAGAGAGGGAACGGTCAGGCCAGGAACGGAACAGACAAAAACCATCGAAGAATTTCCAATTCCAAGGACAGTTCACAAGATACGTCAATTTCTGGGGCTGACTGGATACTTCCGGCACTTCGTACAAAATTATGCTGAAATAGTTAAACCGTTAACTAGCCTCTTACGGAAAACGGCGGTGTGGCAGTGGACCCAGAAGGAGGAAAAAGCGTTCAACCAATTGAAAGAGATCCTGTGTAAGGCTCCAGTATTAGCAATCTATAGAAGCGACGCAGCTACTGAAGTACATACGGATGCTAGTTCGTTGGGTATGGCTGGAATACTGCTACAGCAGCAAGAGGATGGTCGATTACATCCTGTTATGTACTTCAGCCGTCAGACAAGGCCACTTGAAGAAAAGTACCATTCTTTTGAACTGGAAACTATGGCCGTGGTAGAAACATTGAAGAAATTCCGTTCTTACCTCTTTGGGACCAAATTCACAGTTGTCACGGATTGCAACGCTTTAAAGACATCTAATGAAAAGAAGCACCTTATCCCTCGGATTGCTAGGTGGTGGCTTCAATTAATGGAATTTACGTTCGATGTGAAATATCGCCCGGGAGAACGTATGCGGCATGTCGATGCTCTAAGCCGAAATCCAGGCTCAGAAACGGTTATGGTTATTCGACAGGCTGACTGGGTATTATCGGGGCAATTGACGGACCACAAACTCAAACAGATTCATAACATATTAAAAAACCATCCCAGAACTGAAGAGGAGAAACGAATTTGTAAGGATTATGTTTTACGCGAAGGTCGAATATATCGGAATACTACTACCGGTACGCAGTGGGTGGTACCCAGGGGAATGCGACAGAGAGTAGTCCACGCTGCACGTGATGAGCTGGGACATTTCGGTCTGGAAAAGACTTTGAAACGACTGTGTCAGTATTATTGGTTTCCCCAAATGCGGAAATATGTGGAGAAGTATCTTTCCTGTTGCATCCAATGTTTATATAATAAACGAAGCTCTGGTAGGGCAGAAGGATACCTGCATCCAATTCAAAAACAAGGAGTTCCAATGAGTATGCTACACATAGATCACCTTGGCCCATTCCCCAAGTCAAAGCACGGTAACTATTATATACTGGCATTAATTGATGGATTCACAAAATTTTCATTTATCAAAGCCGTGAAGTCCACAAAGACTAAGTTAGTCATAGAATTCCTGAGAGATATTTTATCAGTGTATGGATTACCAACCGTTATTGTATCAGATCGTGGAAGTTCATTTACGGCGAAAGATTTCAAAGACTTTTGTGGACAAAATAACATAAAGCATATATTGAACGCGGTTGCTACTCCGCGTGGAAATGGGCAAGTGGAGCGTCTGAATAGATCAATTTTGAGCGCTCTTCTGACTAGTACACTTGATGAAAATAGATGGGATGAAAACGTACGCCAAGTACAGTTCGCTTTAAACAACATCGAGAGCAAAAGCACAGATAAAACCCCCACTCAACTAATGTTTGGTATGCAACCACGTTATGGAACGGATTCAATTTTAAAAGGCCAAATCAAGCCCACTGCTGAATTAATTGAAGATATCTATGACATACGCGCTAAGGCAGTCCAAAACATCGAAAAAGCTCAGAACCAACAGAAAGCCCAATACGACAAGAAAAGAAAGAGTCCGCGCCAGTACCTTGAAGGTGATTTAGTACTCATTAAAAAGCAAGACGCAGCCACGGGTAGTAGCAAAAAGCTCTTACCACCCTTTAAAGGACCATTCATTGTGAAACAAGTTTATCCCAACGACCGATACTTAGTAAGCGATATGGTAGCTTCTCGACGTAACCGCAAACGGAATTATGAGGCGGTTTTGCCTGCCGACAGTATTAGACCTTGGCTGCCTCCCAACGGGATGTCAGGATGTAGTGACAGCGAGGAAGAAACAGGAGACTCGGCAGGGTCAGCGGACCAGCAAAAACAACAACTCGAGGCGAGTTCCTGTCAGGAAAGCCGACTGTAGGGAAATTGGGTAAGCAATCCAAAAATATATATATGGCAAAGTAGCAATCAAAGTAGCAAGGCATAGTAGTTAGAAGTAGTGCATATGGCAACGCCGCTCTTTGGTGGCGTTGACAGCAAATCAGACCGAGCAGTCTGTGGGGAACGTCCAACAAGTCAAGTCGGTACAGAGTGAGTATTTCATGGAGCCTTTGGTTTTGTAGAAAATTAGTTACTTCAGCCGGAAAGCAGGCACATCGAAGGCAATGCTTTTAAGTTTTCTATGTGTCTGCTTGGCTAAAACGATGTTACATAATCAGTAGTTAATGGTTATTTCTTTGGTTATAAAGTTGCGACTCGGCATCGAATTGTGTGTGGCGATGTGTTAGTGTCCCACTTCGCGCTTGTGTGTGAACTCGCTTTTCGGCCAGACTCCCCCGAAGGACTAAAGGGTGTGAGGCCGCCGTCGGTTGCACATAGGCCGAAGTGTGCGTGAGAGAAGCCGCCGGGTCCATTCGATGTTCCATCTCAACACTCAGCCGTGGGTACGAAGCTTACGCCGGTTCCCCAGTAGGTGTGTGGGCAAGGTTTCGTGGTGCCGCTGCTGTGTTGAGCAGGAGCTGCCGAGTAGTTATAGACGTTAGATAAAAAGCCTTACTTAGCTATTTTTTTCTAATTCATGGCTCATGCGGTGCTTTCTTTCTGTCATTACAGGTTCCAGGTTGCCAGGGAGCGAATGTTGAAGTTTTCAATAAATTACTTATTTAATATCTATTTGACTTTTTTATTCTTTTTACTTATCCTTTTTATATGTTTAGTTCCATTTATTCTTTTACATTTTTCTCTATCTCCGAAGATATAATCTATAATAATTTAACATGCAAAAAATAAATGCTGACCAAATAGCAATAGTATAAAATCAGTTACAATCTTCGTTTTCCTTATATTATTTCAAAAAAATTTTATAAATTCTATAGAATAAATATTGCATCTACCTTAACTCTTGACATATTCCATGAATTTGGTATATAAATTGTTTTATTTGTAATTCATACTTGTAAGCGACCACAAATGTTTTTTTATATTTATTATACACGATATTTAATTCAATCTTTTTAGTTATTCTAATCTTTAATGTCGGCAGCGTCGGAATGAGGCGGGTTCGCAAATTTATACTTTCCATGTAACCGCGACGTAAGGTTTCCGGACTACTACCAGACCTCGCCAGATCAAACCGCGCAAATTTGTTTTACACGCACCTACATGTGTGAACTCCAGGCAATAATCTTTACTTATCTTAAAATTCCTACGTATTTAAACTAGTTGGGATGTGCGTTTGACCCCTTCGGTCCACACGATTAACTTCCCAGTATGATGGACGAAGATGGAATAAACTGACTTCTTACAAGATAGTTATACGTTGAGCACTAGTGGAAAATTGGCTAGTATCAGAACTGATGACAAAGCAACCCCGAGAGAAGCTAGTTCAAATAACTATATGTAATAGCAGTAAATCCACAAGATTTTTCTAGAGAATTTGTGTTTCCTGAACTTTAGCAAACAAACATTTCCTCCGTATTTCGTTCGCTGCACTAAAGCGGGTGTTCAAATTCGTATTGAGCGTGCTGAAGCGTCATTGACAAACTGAGAAGCGACTTCATTTGGAAATTCCAAAGCTTTCCGGAGATATTAGCAAAACTGTAACTGTTAAGTACTTGTCAGACTTGACCAAAAAGAACAAATTTTGTAGTAACTACTGGAATTCCCGGGATGAACCGCAATTTTCTGAAACTGTATCACGCGTAGAAAACAATTCCCTGTAAGTGCTAATCCAAGGTTTGAAAAATTCGCGCTGCTTGTAAAGGTTAATGAAATTTTTGCACGATTTTGAAAGGTTGTCGGATTTTGACAAGTGATGTTTTCAGGGCCGTAACTAGGCAGGGGCAATAGGGGCACTTGCCCAGGGCCCTGGGCCCAGGGGGGCCCAGGAAACCCCGATAAAAAATTACCTCAATTATTTTCATTCGTATTTTAATGAATATTCCAAATCACATATGGGTAATTCCATGCCAACTCAGCATGAGTGTCCACCCGCCCATCACGGATTTTAAATTCAACTTCACTGGCGTTTTCTGCACTTAAAAACAACAAATTTTGCCAAATATAAGATTTTTTCGTTGATTCTATTGATTTTTATAATCGATTTTTTATTTTATGTTTTTATCGAAGTGATTTTGATTGATTTTCTTCTAAATTTGCAAATAGTGAACAGTAAAAAATGTAAAAATACACTATTCTGATAGGAAATTTTATGTAATCGATTTATGACATTGTCGAAGCGAAATTTTTAGATCTAATGGTTCAAATGGCGTTAAAAAAAAAAAAAGCTTTTTTTCAACTTAAAATATCTCAAAATGTGTATACCTCAAAAAATTTTGTTTTACATGAAATCGCAAGGGTTTTAATTGAACTTTACGAATATATCATGATCTTTTGTACTTTTGGCCAACCAAGTTTATTTTCAGGCTATTTTAGTTCAAACTCTGAATTTTCACCAAATGAAGTGATTTTTAATATGTTCTATCACTATATTTTGCAAATACCGGGAAAAAGGCTAGTAACAAACATTTTCACCCTCTATCCCTCTATCATTAACCCTCTATCTTGGTAGACACAAATGAAGTCTAAGTCTCTTGTGACTTCATTCATAAATCTTCTTCATTCAAAAATCGTGCATCCGTGAAGGTTCACAGAGAAATTGTGAAGATTTTTCTTTTCTTTTTGGTTCGTCATTAGAATCAATGAGCGTTGTTGAATTACAAAAGGCGGCGGCAGATTTATCCAGAAAATATGATAAAGATTTGAATAGTCACGAATTAAGCTGTGAGAATGAAAGTTTTAAATTTCAAGTATGTGGGCTGGTGGAAAATTTGAAAGAAACCACTCCTCTAAATATATTACAAGACTATACATGATTTCGAATTAGTCGAATCGTACCAAAACATGGTGGCTGCTTTAAGAATATTTCTAACCCTACCAGTCACCACCGCTTCTTGCGAGAGAAGTTTTAGTAAACTGAAGTTAATTAAAAACTATTTAAGATCGTCGCTCTCACAACAGCGTTTGTCGAACCTGTCTATTATATCAATTGAATCTAAAGCCCGCTACACACTATCGTCGTTTCACTCCGCGTTCGTCGAACAGCGTTGTCCGAACGACGAACGACGTACGCCTCTATTCTATACACATTACTCGTCGTTAAGTTCGCGTAGTATATTGGACGCAAATACTTTGTTAGCAGTAGCGGCGGTTCTTGCTGGAAAAAATAGGAGGAAGGAAAAAAAGTGTATGGTGCAAACCCTGGTTATTAAAAAGAAGTGAATTTGCGCATGTGAACCTTTTAAATGAACTGTCGTTAGAGCCTGATGATTGGAGGAATTATTTAAGAATGAATGAAGACTGCTATAAGGAACTTTTAAAGGTGGTTACGCCTTTTATTCAAAAGCAAGATACTACATTGAGGAAATCTATTTCTCCACACGAACGACTCTGAATGAATAAACTCGAAAAGAAATTCTCTTGAGCAATATCTCAGGCCCGCCATAATTTAAAATTTCAGTGCACAACTACTTCACTGCTTTATGACGAACGACGACGTCCAGTTTTCATACACATTATCGTCGTACAGCGTACAGCGTACAGCGAACGGAGAAAAATCAAAACGGATTTGATTTTTCGCTGTGCCGAAAAACGCGGCGGCGTTGCCATCCACACTGCAATTTTTTATCGTCGTTCGTCGTACGGACAAAGACGTTCGACGTACGCGGAGTAAAACGACGATAGTGTGTAGCGGGCATAACATAGTGCAAGAAATAGATTTTAATAATATAATTGATGAGTTTGCGGAGAAAAAAGCAAGAAGAATGCAATTTAAATAAATTTTTAATTCGTTTTTCTTCATAAATATAAAATAAAAAAAAATTTACAAAAAATATGGACAGGACCAATTTAAAGATTCCTTATTTTGTGTTTATTTATTAAGTGATATACCTACTAAACTTTAAAAATGTGAAAGAACAGGAACTATAGCCATGGTAAGTTTTTTCTCAATTTTTTTTATTGAGGGGGGCCCAATTTGAAGGTCTTGCCCAGGGCCCACAAAATCCACGTTACGGCCCTGGATGTTTTGTTCCAAGGCTATCGCTGTGCAGAACCCAAAAAAGATCACTTCGTTTAGAACGGGTCTCATTCCATCGAGTTTATTTGATATTAGCAAAACTTGTCAATTTAAGGTCTTTCTGGCAATTAGCCGAAGTTTTTCTATTTAAACAAAAAAGGCCCGATCGAATATTATGAAATTTTTTTCAGAGCATTTCTTCGTTAATATTCTTTTTTCGGCACCTCAATGAAGTCGATATAGTTTTTAGTTTGCAAGATATCGTGCAGGTACAGAAATCATAAACGTCGTTTACACAAATAAAAAACGGTTCCACCGAATTTTATGAAAATATTTTCAGATCATATTTTGGTTAATACTCTTCGAACGGCACCACGTCAACTAAGTCGATATATTTTATAGTTTGGGCGATATCGTGCAGGTACAAAAATCACTTACGTCGCTTAAACAAAAAACAGTGGGTGTGTGTACTTATGTACACGCATTAGAAGTTATACTTCTTTGGCGTGATTTTAAGACTAATTTTTAATTTCTACACAAATATTTTATTGGATTCTTTCTATTTTCGTGCGTTGGAAGGTGCAAGCATTATGATGCCGACACGCTCAAGTCTGTCGGTTATACCGTAGTCTAATCCTAACTAAAATCACCAACTAGTTGGGTCATTAGGCCTAATTACAATCATCTTAAGATGGGCTTAAGATGCCTCATGAAATTCTCTTAAGACTGGCTAATTTTCTACCAAAACGTAATGAATGTTAAGCTTAATATGCGTCGCAAAGCTGGATCAGCATTTATTTACCTGATAATACTACTGGTACTTCTAAGCCCAACTCATTTCTTTTTTGAAGTTATACTTCTTTAGGCGCGTTTTGAAAAATATTATAAGAGTGAATTT